>PUFA01000018.1:2400000-3000000 GCA_003508835.1 Eonycteris spelaea | reverse complement strand
TTGGAACTTGCTGTGGGAGAATGGACTCCACTCTCACTTCAGCACTGCTTTCACTAATACCCTTGCGCCATTCCTGTCACTGGTTGCAATTTTCACATCCTCTCCAGTGTCAATTTTTTCCTTATCTCTCTGAAGGCATTATTACATCATAGTCTATAACTTCCCCCGCCCCCTAGATGCTACTGGGTGGTAGCTAATCTTTTCATTCACCAGTTGGATTACAAAACAGTTTATACACAGATTGCCTCCATACTCCTTTCTCGCTCTAGGTGGATGTATGGCTCTCTCTCTCTCTCTCTCTCTCTCTCTCTCTCTCTCTCTCTCTCTCTCTCTCTCTCTCTCTCTCTCTCTCCTCTTTCCTCCTCCTCATCCTCCTTTTCTCCTCCTCTCCCTTTCTCCTCCTGCTACCTCAATTATTCTCATTTCATAAAGCACCTTCAAATTATTTTCCCTTTTTTCTATATTAAACAAGAAAAAAAATTCCATTTCTTGTCAAATCTTTGCTTTCCGTTGTGACTTTCTCTTAATGGTCCACGGTTCCCCCTCCTCTCACCCTTGTATCGTAAAATCTAGCACTTAGAGTTACCAAGCTTATTGGGATTTCTTGCTTGAAAGTCACCAGAAAGCCATGTATTACTATATTCTGTGCCCTTTCTCAGCTTCATGCTCTTTTAATCTCTGGAAAAAAAAAAAAATGACACTATACCTCCACCCATCTCTTGCTGCACACTCTTCCCTTGGAATTCACTATGTCTATACCAGCCTAATTTTCCTCTCAGCCATTCTTCATATTTCTCTGTCTTCTCTAATATGTGCCTGTTTTCTCACCCTACATTTTTCGTCAAGAAAAAAATCTTTCTAAAAAGACCTATCTTCAAGACCTATTCATCATCCCTCCATTATTTCCTATCTGCATTATGGATTGATAGATTGAACTCTCTGTCTTCTCACTAAAACCTTTTCACCTCCTCATGATTTCTCTGTTTCTTATTTTGTTCATGAGTGGCTCTCAAGAGGCATCATGGGACAAAAGAGAGAATTGAAATAAAAATGGCCTTGGATTAAATTTTTGCTTTGTCATTTGTTCTGTCACTCAGAAGAAGCTTCCTAACTTCTCTGAACTTTGCCCACCATCCATAAAATGGAAAATTAGATGAGAAACTTTTAAGTAATATAGTGTCATCCCCTAAAGGAGATCATGGAAGTCATTTTCCCTACCCACTCCCTATTCCTACCCCACCACACACATCATCCTTTCCCACTTTGGACTTGAGCACTGAAATCGTACAGCTAGGTTTAATTTCTTCCTTAGCCCCATCTCTCATATCCAGTCTATAATCAAGCCCATCTTCTTAGTATCTCAATTATCTTTCCCTTCCTTCCTTTACCATATCAGAGCATGAGCCCTCATTTTTCATTACAAGATTGTCACCACGGTCATCTGACTAGTTTCACTGCCTCCATTTTCTCCCAACTTTCTTTTTTCTTTTCTTTTCTTTTTTTTTTTTTTGAATTTTGATTACTTTCAAATATATAGTACCTTGATTAGACATTTATATAGTTTATAAAATGATCCCACTAATCGCTCCTTCTCTCTTCTGGTTTTCCACTTAGCCAAAATATTAAATGCTAACTACATTCCCTATGCCATGACCCCCATACCTATGACCATCTATCAACTACTAAGTTGTACTTCTTTAACCTTTCTCCCAACTTTCAATGCACCCTGTACGACGACACCAAATTAATATTTCAATATACTGCTTAAAACAATTACTTTCCCAAGGGAACCCAGCTAACAGAGTTTCGAGCCCAGTCTACTCCTGAGTCTGTGCTCACAGCTACAAACCTGTACTATCTCAGCATCAATGTTTGGGCCTAGAATTCAGCATCCTTCATGATCAAATGCAGAATACCTTTCTAAGCTTTCTTTTCACCAGACCTGTACTCCAGTGGTTGACTTACTTGCGTTTCCTACAATAAGTTTTCTTTAAACTTTAGGGTTCCTTCTGCTATAAGGGAAAAGAACCACTCAGGTAGATTAAATAATGAGGGAAATTATAAGAAATCCAGAGATAAGATAGGTACAGAGATACTTGATGCCACACAGTTTAACATCGAACCTTGAACCCAGATTCCTCCTATCTTTCTACCCTGCTATGTTCAACACGACCTCACATGAACGACTTTTGTGGTTGCCACAGTTCCAAACAGCACATACAGACACGCCGACATCCACTGAAAGTGAAAGAAAAGATAGTATTTCCATGGTGTATCATGCTTTTGAGTGCAGAATCTTTTCCCATACCCCCACTCATACCCAGCCCCCTCTGCCTGACTTCCCTTCACATCTCATGACCAAAGCTATTTCACCATCATCACTGGGCAATCTGTAAAAAAGGACTACAAGGCCAGACAGATTGGGAAGCTTCCAAGGTTTTTGAAATATAATCACAGTGAAAAATACATTGCACATCCCAACTCAGTACACACATAAATACATTTCATAATACATATAGGAAACACAAACAAAAGTTTTATAAAACAAAATTCATCGCAACTATGCAATGCATTCAGATATTTTATTTTATTCTCTATACTACTCTACTTCATTATAATTTTTTAAAAATCAACTACTAAATTAATTTTATGACTCGCTAACAGACTGCTACCTATACTTGCAAAAACACCAGTGTGTACTAAGGAGAATTTACCCAAGTGATGTGGGAGAGGAGAGAACTCAGCAATATTATCAAGCCAGTGTGGCAGAAGAAGAAATGCTATTTTAAAGACAACCAGTACTTTCCCATTTTTGTGTATCTTAGATTGTATATTTATCATTCATCCATGCCTATGGCACCCCTCATGTAATACTTATTTGCTAAAATTGAGTTGTTTTGACTTCCTGCTGAAAAGACTGGAGTTTTTATTTATAATTTAAAATTTTACACACACACACACACACGCACACACACACACACACACACACACACACACAATACTGACATTTCTCAGTAGTTTGTAAGTCACAGAAAATAAATCAAGTGTTTTTTAAAAATTCAAAATGTAGTTTCTTTTGATGATATAAGTAGGGTAAAAGGCCATGGGAGTTCAATTAATTTACTTTAAAATGCTCCTTTTAAATGATGTTCAAAGAATAAATCACTAAAGATTAATCAGGAAAGGCTGAATCTCTCCCCCTTGTTTGAAATGTCTAAGGATCTGAGAGCAGCTGGTTCTGTCTCTGTTCTCTCTTTTCCTGATTCATTTTGTGTGTGACCCTACGGAGAGGTCACACTGGAGCCCTAAATTACATGAGCATGCACAGAGAGTTTGTTCCTTGTCCCCCTACAACTATCTTTCCCTCACCAACCTTGCTGAGCTCAGCAAAGGCTTTAAAGCACCTGAACTTTTTTACCAGGGCCTGCTTTTCACCTCATGGAGCCTGGCTCTTCACAGACCTATGATCATTTGTATTTTACAGTAACACAGTGATGGATCCAATATGCCTGAGTATCTGCTAGGCACAAAGCACTGTCCAAGGCTGCAGGGAACACCCCACGTTGATAAACTGCAATGCTGATTCTTAAATGACTTGGAATCCAATACAGGAGATGATCCTGCAAACAGCCACATCAAACAGAATTTTATAGTGGAGACTGAAGGGATGCTGACTAACATTTAGGGAGTACCCAATAAGTGCCAGATACAGCACTAGGTCATTTATGTAAACTACCTCATAAAAAAAGGCATAACTCTTTTGCAGTATCATCATCTCCTTTTGGAAGATGAGAAAGCAGCCTCAAAGAGCCCCAGTAACTTTTCCAATGGGACATGGTTAGTAAGCAGTAGAGCCCAAGCTCAGAATGAGATCATTTAGACTCCAAAGTTTGTATGTTTGTTTTCTGTCACTTTCTCAGGGTCCCCAGGCGAACTAGAATGCTATCCAGATGAAAGGAAGACATATTTGAAATATGCCTTTGAAACAGAAAAGGAATGTGTTCACCAGTGATGGGGGCAATGTAGACTGCTGAGTGTAGAAGGCAGCCCTTCCAAGAATTTTGCAGGCAAGAAAGCAAGCTGGGTTCAGGGGATGCTAAGCCATAGATCCCCAAACTTCTTGGTCCCAGGGACCGATGTTCCTATGAGAATCTAATGTCTGATGATCTCAGGTGGAGTTAAGGCGGTAATGTTAGCACTGGGGAGCTGCTGCAAATACAGATGAGCTTTGCTCACTCACCTGTCGCTCGCCTCCTGCTGTGTGTCCTGGTTCCTAACAGGCCACTGATGGGTACTGGTCCGCAGCTTGAGAGTTGGGGACCTCTGTGCTGAAGCAGTAGTTTGGTTGCCACATTAGCGTTCTTAGGGGAGTGAAAGAAAACCAATTTAGAAAACACACTAAATTCTAATTGCCCCAAGTTTTATAATTCGGTGGAGGCTCCAGAGAAGGAAATCCCTTCTGTAGCTTGCCTTTCAGGTTGTGAGTCTGGAAGGCAGGAAGGGCATAAACAGAGGAGACCTCCTCAGAACAGAAACCAGATGTTATATTCTTTTGTGACCCTTATGGTGAAGCTCAGTGCTTTGCAGCTAGTAGGTCTGCAATCTATATCTAACGAATGAATGAAAGACAAACAGAGGAGGGTTTTTGTTCTCTCTTGTCAAGTTCCTTAAGGAATGGGTCAGGGTAAGCTGTTGAATAGTGTGCATGGAGGGGACAGAGCTCAGGGCAAGTTTGACTAGTTCTCTGTACCAGCCTCCAGATGAGTGAACTAAGCAGTGTGGTCTTTTGTGAGGTCAAATACCACCCCTTCTCCTGTTATGTAAAAATGGTGTGCTGGAGGATGGAATGTATTCAAGAGAAAACAGACAAAAGATAGAAGAGGTAAATGTTTTAAAAGATTTGCAATGGGCTCATACTACCATACCAGCAAGCTACCTTTTTTGCACACCAATCTGGTATTTTACTTTACACAGAGGAAGAAAGAAACTTAAATTTCTAACTGCAAATCGCTTACTGCCTTGTGGACTAGGTGACAAGGCAGTGTGGTGACACTGGTGTGGTGACTCAGCAGTACAGTGCACCATCGTCTGGGTGCAGCTTTGTGAAAAAGTTCAGCTTCCAAGGCTTTGCAGGTTGTTAATATATAGATGAATTCCAACCAGGAAGAGACTAAAATACATAGCAGAACAGTTTTGCAAGATTAGTTTACTCAGGTTTACAGCAAGATGAAAATGAGCCTCCTTGTAGGAGTAGTCACACCACAGGCTGAGCTGTGGAAGTGGGGAAGATGAGAAGGGACAGACAGGGGGTAGGTAAGATGTGCAGAGGAAGTCAAGCCATAGAGACACACATTCCCGGTACAATGAATTCTTAATAAATGATAGTGATAGTAACTGAAGCAGGAGTTGCGGTCACAATAAACAGGAAGTTGTTGGTGACAATTACTGTTAACTTTAATATCTTCTATTTCGCATTTACATGCCAACCACAGTGTAGCATAAAAGTGTGCTAGTCACGTTTAAAGTAGCAAAGGTTAAGTGGAAAAATACCAGAGACTTGCATGTGAGTGTTATCGAATAATCAGTGAAAACAGACGTTGGATATGTAGACTTTGAATAAATGTGCCCAGTCTGTGATCTGACATCATGAGTTGGATGACTTCCTGGTTATACCATATTGAGCATTCAGGGTTTAATCCTCTTAAGAAACAGTTCAGTCTGAAAGCATCATGACACAGTCAGTATACAGACCCCGATGCTGAGGTCAAAACTGTCACATGCTTAGCTGCAGAGAAGTAAAATGTCAGTTTCAACCTGCAGTGAGGAAAAACATCCATGATGTAAAAGCCAAATCAAGTCTCCTAAGGTCAATGTATATTACTTTGAGTATTAACATACAAGTGTAAAGTAACTGCCACTTTTGTTCATAAAACATGATATTTTTAACTAAATCAAAATGTGAAGCACGTTAAGAAATTTTTTGAAACAAAAAAAATCCAGTGTGAGAGTGCATCAGTATGGTCAATAAATAGTTTTTTCCCTTTCCATCCTCTCATTTTTTTTTATGTGATCTTAAAAATGATTTCTATCTTCATACCGGGGACTTACACTAAACTTGGGAACACAATATACAGTTCTCTCTCCCTCTCCTCTCTCTCTCTCTCTCTCTCTCTCTCTCTCTCTCTCTCTCTCTCTCTTCCTGACTTGGTAGCTACATACATAAATGCACTCCCTGGCACAACAAAATTAAACACAAGAAGCAAGATGATTTCCTAGAAAATCCGGGTTCCAAGATTAAGAATTTGATCTATTTCCAAAGTATATCAATTGAAATTGTTAGTTTTTTTTTTTCTTTTTGATTTGTTTTGTTTTTGTAGAGGGAACTTCCAGGATATTAATTAAATCTTAGATAAAACTCACTATGCTTCAGTTGTGAATCCAAGAATGCTAGATTGAAGCATTTGGTGAAATTTTGTCTCTCTGCCACCATTAACTTGATTGCCAAATTTTTACCAGTTCATCTTAGACTATACTTAAGTGAAGAAACCTTGAAGCTATAACAAGGTGATGATTTGACTTTAATAAAAATAAAATGAGATGAAACTTTGTCCTTATAAGCTGAGTTCCCTTACACTTAGTTGCAATGCCTTGCTTCTGAACTGCAGTTTCCAGGTAATGACTCTTAATAGAAAGACAGTAAAGGTGAGAACAGAGGGCATTATCTGAAGGCTTTGTAGCATCTTAAGTATTATGGTTGATGCACCTTGCTGTGTAGGTGAGAAGTGTGAGCCCCAAATGTTTAAGAGACTTGGTGCACATCCTCATCTGTTGTAAATCCAGTAAATCTAGTTAAGAACAGAGGTTTCACTTCACGGTTCAGGGTTCTGTCAGTTATGTCACTATGATGCTGAAAAACAAACTAAAATTTGTCAGTGTCCAATAATGGAACTCTCTCTTGTGATAGAGCAGAAAAGCTTTAACATGTCAGACACCAGGCATCCTGCTTCCAGTGAGCTTCTCTGATCACACCTGTGCCCCTTCCCCATCCTTACCTCTGCTATCAGGTGCTCTCTCTCTACTTTCCAGTGGTATTTCTCATTTTTTATATACTCATACATAATATTCGTCATATGTTTATAAGCCTGTTTTCTCCACTAGATGTTAAATTCATTTAAAACATAATAGTTTAAAAAAGTTTATTAAATGAATAGTGAATAAAGAAGTAATATACATATATATGTGTATGTATATATAAAATTATATATTTTAATATGTGAGCATACATAAATATAAAAATAAAATAATATATGTTTTGTGTATGTAAATAGAATTATAATTTTATTTTTTATTTCAAACAAGGTGAATAATGCCAGTCCTGTAACACTGCTGTGTGAAGTCTAAATTTATTTTAATAAATTAAGTGCTTCACATAGGGTGCTTAACCTTGTCAAGTTACATATTAGTAGCTCAATGTCTATTGATGCCTATCACTTTTTCCTTGGATCTGTCAAAAAGTGTTACAATCCTCCACATGCAATGATTGTACTTTGTATTCATGATTAAGAAGAGATAAATGTGAATATTTTCAGATGTCTGACGTTGCAACTCTACAATTACCCAAGAAGTCCCTAGTCCCCAGATTAGAAATCTCATGAATTCAGACGTTCCAATACCTAGAATGAGGCCTATGAGTCACTATGAGAGTTATTATAATGGAGCAAAATACACACACACAAAGCACAAAGATCTGAGAGCGAAAGAGGAAGAGACAGAAGAAAAAAAAAAAAACCCAGTAGGTCTCCATTGCTTCCTACTTTAAAAATCCCCATAAATTCATAGGTTATTGCCAGCATGCAGCTATTTCACTGCTTCAACCGGTTTGTCACAAAAGTACCCATAGTTCATAGGCAGCATGAGAGAACACAACACACACACACACACACACACACACACAACACACGAAAACACACAGAATAGCTTGAAGAAGCTATACAAAAGAAAAATAGACAACCTCTGATTATTTTTATGAGCCTGAAGAAGTACACTAGATTTCTTATTCTCCCACCTTTTTAAAATATTGTACCTATGTTATTTGTTAGGTCCGTCCTGCTTTCAAGTGATGAAAAATCCAACCTGATGATTTAAGCAAACAAGAAAGAAAAAATGGATGTAGGTGTAAAGAATTCACTGGCTTACTGAAAGTCCAGGGTAGGGTAGGTTTGGGCAAGGGTGGATCTAGGAACTCAAAAACAAAAGTCACCAAGACTCAGTTTCTCCTAATCTGGTTTTCTCCAACGTAGTAATTACTGTCAACCAAGCTCACCCTCATGATGTAAAGAAGGTTAGCTGAAATTCTATATAACTACAGCAGAAAATGAGATTCTTTTTCCAGTAGTTTCACAAAATCCCATAATTGGCAATTAGGCTTTATATATGCTATGTCCCATCTATTCACGGTGGCCAGGAGGATAAAATATGTTGATTGGACAGGCATGAGCTACCCGTGAAACTCTGGTCAATCAGGATGGTTAGTCACCTAGTTTTCATGCAGACCACTGAGGATGAGGTGTTTCCAAACTACAGGGGGCTGAGAGTGGCCATAACAGAAAAGGTTGAGCATTGGGTAAAGAAATGTCCCTTACAACTATAAGTGAATTAGAGAGCTGTGCTGACTAATATGACGGCCACACATGTCCACTGATCACTGGAAATGTAGACTGTAGCCTGGACTGCAGTGTAAAGGTAATCTGAATTGAGATGTCCATTAAGTGCAACTTACACACCAAGGTTAAATGGGCTTAGGTTCCAATATTACCAATGTTCCTTATGAACTCCTTTACATTTCAAAAGGAAATGTAAAGTATCATAATAGTTTTATAATTACATGTTTAAATGGTAATGTTTTATTTTGAGTTAAATAAGATAAGATACATTGTTCCTTTCATTTTCCTAATGTGGCTATTAAAAAATTTAAAATTATATCAAGGCTCATGCTGTATTTTGTTGGACAAAAATAAGAAATGACTGCTATAAGATTTTTTAATGAGGTAATGATATATTTAAATCATGGATAGGCAAGAGCATATTAAAAATATGCTTTGAATGTATAGGCATTTTAAATAACAAATGAGAAATAAATTAGAAAACATCAGGCTACAAACTATGGGGAATAAAATGTCAAATCAAGACCTAATTCATTCACTCAATTATTCTGCTTTCGCTTGTGCCAGGACCAACTTTAATTCCTGGGATTCAGGCCCAAAGGAAAGAGATTTGTCCTTCAGAAACCCACAGACCAAAGAAGGAAATAGACAGGTATTGTTAATTTTTAAATTAAAAATAATTTTTAATACAAAATAAAGTTGTAAGTATATGAATAGACTCCAGCATAATGGTCTATTAATTTATTTAATGATTTCATCCAAGTAATGTTTTGTTTTTCAATCCATACTCTACATTTTCTCTATTGTATGACAAATTCCTTGAGATAGGGAATATTGCAATAACAAGCTGCATACAACCAATAGAATTTTCTTTAGTGCTCTCTTTTTATTTAATGATCAAATGTTTCTTCACGTCTTACGTACTCACTAGAAATAGGTTAAATGGGCTTAGGTTCCAATATTACTAATGTTCCTTATGAACTCTTTTATCTATGAAAAGTTTTTAACTCCTCTGTTCCTTATTTTTCACCTACAGATTGAGAAATAAGATCCTGAGTGACTCTGAACACACACACACCCACACATACACAAACATATCTTTGTTGGAATTTAGCTTATTATTGTTAATCATCTGAAAATACCAAATGCTTACAAACACTCCAACTTACTGTAATTGTACTCCCTCAATATAACTATTTTCAATCAGTGGGAGAGGATTCTGCATACTAGCAATTGGGTTCCCTCTAAACATCCTCCAGAATGTTTATTTGAAAAGATTTCCTTGTTTTCCTTCAGGATTAGCTCATGGTCACTGCAGAGAGAGATGATTCAGAAAGGTGGCAGGCAGTTTTTGATAGTTCCTCAGAGACTGCCTTTGTTCGAGGAATACATCCACAGGAAAACAAAATGTATTCTAGCCCACACACGTTAGAAACATTTTTCAAACACCTAGATTAGAGAAGATAGGTATTACAAATAACGTATTTGTTGGAGAGTGAAGAAATTGCAACCTCGCTTGGATAAACACTATTAAATGCATACTTAACCAGCGGATTGCGACAGTTCCCCTCTGGCACTCACTGACAAGCTTGAGTCCAGCTGTAAATTAGGTTGCAAAACTTCCTTGTCAGAGAACTCAGCCTGTTAGGAGGGTTCAACCCTGGCCTTGAATCTGCAAGGACAGAAAAATCAATGTGACAGAAAACCAATTGCTGTGTCAGGCCTAAACCAAAGAGGGAAAGGCTTTAAATTAATCATGATTAGGGATGCTGGTAAAACAGTGCAAAGGCACACTCCTCTGGAGTCTCTGGGCAAAGGCGCAAGAAGCCTGGAGAACTGGGAGTATGCTCCCCGCAGATATCGCCCTTCCGTTATAAACAGGATTCAGTGTTTACCATGCGAGTAGGAACACATTGTTGATCTTATGTAAACAGATAAAATGCATCAAAATCTAAAAGGTTTTGGCTGAAGTACTTATGCACAGTACCTATCCATGGGTAGAGTGAAGATAAATTAAGTTTCATCTTCTTTCCTAGTACCCATGAACTGATCTTGGTAAGCTGGGAGGATTTCAGGTTATATATTAAATTTTGATTCCCCACAAAAGCAAAAGGCTGGCAGGAGCTTCTTATAGACAGAAGTGGAATACCACCTTCTGGAGATGCCTTTTTTTTTTTTATCCCTCACCTATCTGAGACAATTGAGAAACATCTAAGTGAGGAAAAGTACATTCTTGCAATGCTTATATTTAGGGGCAATGACTTTAAAGCTGTCACAAAAGACCTATAAGGTGACTTTTAAACTGACAACTTTAGATGGTACCGTGAGGCAGTAAACCCCCTAAAGACAGAGGTAAGCTCTACCCCAGCTGTCAATCTCAATTGACCAAGAAACCACCTCAATTAGGAGATGTCTGCCTCCACTACCATTTAGGTAGTTGAGTCTCCGTATTAGAGAGAATGACATGCTGGTCAGACTGACTTTGTTCCTGTGCCAGGTACCATGTGTTTTTAGCTCAAAGAGTATAAACCAATCCAGGCCAATGAGGAAAAATGCACTCCCCTCTAATGAACTGCTAACCAGGATGATAAGCAAGCCTGGGATTCAGTGACTGAGGACTAAGACCCAGGTTTGAGGCATTTTCAGACAGAGAAAAGACCTTGATCTTTAGTCCTTTTGGTGAACTTCAGTCTGGCATTAGAAGCCAAGTCAGTAAATCAGATTCATTTATTTTTATAGTCATGTCTGACTTCACAGCGTTTTAGAAAATCACTGGCCTTGACTATGTTAGTTGTTTGTCATAATTATACAACAGTCATTCCTCAGTTCTTTCCTCAGTGAATGGAGACACATCCAATATAGACCCAACAGCATCAGACCCTATTTTTAAAAATGTCCCTTTGGCTTCATTTTACAGTGTCATCTCTACCATCATAAAGCAATCATGAGGCACCAGATGTCCCACCAAGCACTGTACAAAAGGATGATGCAGATGTTCCCGCCCACTAGGGCTTGTGATAGAAACCACAGAGCACTTGAACTATGTAAATGTGATCACGGTACATATAAATAACAGAATACAAATAGAGAATATAAGAAGCTACAAAAAAAAACTGAGTTGTAGGGATAAATAATAAAAATAAATATGATTATTACAGGTTTTCTTTAATTAGTAAAATTTCAAAATTGAATCCAGGATAAGCAAAAGGTTTATACAGCTGTGCTGCTTCATACCTTCAATGGTCCTGAATCTGCATTAGAAATATGGCCAGCTAACACATGGCTGCTTTTGTCGCAGACTCTTCTAGGGCAGCGCTGTGCATCAAGCAGCTTTCAAAACACAAAACCATTCCATTTTTGTAGAAAGAGGATTGTACAGCCAGGAGTGAAATCTTTGAAAATTAAGAACAATCTTTGTATGTACCAAGGAAATTACTAGGAAAGCTGGTGGGCAATCTCTCCCCGGAGATCTTCACAAATAGGGTAACTTTTCACCTGTTTTGTGTCGCTTTCTCTGAAAGCAGATAATAGGCAAAGGAATACTTTCAAAAGTCTTTAGTTCTCTCATTCATGAGTTATTTTCTGGTCATTCTCTCTATTTGCCTTCTTCCCATCTTGCAGTCAACACTTTTGAGGAAAAGACAATCAGAGAGGATGAAGCAAATAGACTTTAGGATTTCCAATAGGATGGTAACAAAAGAATAGGTAATAAATATTCAATGCTTTCTCTATTCCAAAGTTTACTTAGTAGTGTACTTGAGTTTTCAAAAGGAGGCAAAAAAAAAAAAATTGTTGCCATCTGTCTAGATCAATTCAATAGTCAAGCTTCTAAAGAACTTTCCATGACCCAAGTACTATGCTGACCATTTCACAAGAATGGTCCAATTCAATCTTTTAACAACTCTATGAAATAGGCCTTTTATTATTTCCATTCTAGAGATTAGAAAACAGTCTTAAATATTAATTGTCTTGCACAAATTAACAGAACTAGGACACACTGGAGCTAAGATTAGTGTATTAGTTTCCTATTGCAGCTGTAACAAATTATAACAAACAGGTTTATTCTTTTACAATTCTAGAATCTGAATCAGTCTCAGTGGGCTAAAATCAAAGGGTTGACAGGTCTAGTTCCTTCTGGAGGTTCTAGGGGAGAATCTATTTCTTCACTTTTTCCAGGATGGATACTGTCTTCTTTCCTTGACTCATGGCCCTGCATCATATCATCTTTTCACTCTCCGTTCTGTATCACGTCATCTTCGTTCCTTATCAAATTTTCTTTTGCCTCCCTCTTATGAGGACACTTGTGATTACATTTAGGTCCTACCTGGATAATCCAGGATGATCTCCCCATCTCAGAATGTTTAACTTGATTACGGCTGCAAAATTCCTTTTGCCATATAAGGTAGTGTTCATAGATTGGGGGGGGGGGACGGGCGGGGCGGGGGGGGGTGGTTAAGATCTACATATCTTTGGGAGCCATTATTCAGCCTACCACAATTAGCGTTTGAAATAGCTTTCACTTTCTTAAGCAGTATGGTATCTTCTCTCTAGATGAGTAATTCTTAACAAGCTAAATGACTGATCTTCAGCAAGTGGGTGGGTATCATATAAATTCAAGAGGTTAAATTAAGTCATTTTATGGATGATAGCACAATACAGTGGCAAGAGCCCTGGACTTGCAGTCAGAAAATGAAGCTTTTATCATTAACTAGACATGCAGATTTGGACCAGAGCCTGCATCTCTTGGATCAGGGAAAGTAAAGAGGTCTCAAGGTGTATGCCATCTCTGACCAACGGTAGTGGAGAAGGACTCCATAAATCTCTTCAAACTTAATGGGAAATGTTGAACTAAATTAACAGTGTTTGCCCTACTTAACCTTTATAGTTCCTTTTAACTCTGACTTTATGCGATCAATTACTATATTAATTATCAGTTGCTCCATAACAAATTTCCTAAAATTCAGTTGCTTAAAGCAAAAAAACACTTATCTCAAATTTTCTGTGGGTCTGGAATTTAGGAATGCCTTAGCTGGTGGCTCTGACTCAAGGTCGCTCATGAGGGTGCATTCAAAATGCTAGAAGGAGCTGCAGCCATCCAAAGACTTGACTGAGGCTAGAGAGCCTGCCTCCGAAATGGCTCACTCACTTGGTCATTGGCAAGAGGCCTCAGTTCCTTGCTACATGGGGCAATGCACAGGCTACTTGAGTGTCCTTACAACACAGTGACTGACTTCCCCCAGAGCAAATAACCTGAAAAAGAACAAGAGAGATGCCATAAAATATTTTATGACCTAGCCTTAGCAATGGCATACCATTACTTTTTTTGTTCCTCTGGTGACACAGATCAACCCTGATATATGTGGGAGAGGACTACACCAGCTCGTGGATACTAGTTGTTGGGGCTGAGGCCACCAGAGAAGCTTAATGACCCACGTGGATTAATGTTTCCTCAGCAAGACTTCTGTGTTGGTGTCTACCTAGAGGCCTCATAAGAGGTGAAATCCCTATTTCATAATACTGTGTGACGGCTGAGTAGCTTTGTGGCTTCAAGAAGAGTATTGACATTATACGACTTACATTTTTAAGATAACTCTGGTGGCAAAGCAGATGGTGAACTAACTGCGCCCCTTCTGTCTCCCAAGGGCCCCAGGCTATAATACAAACTTCAGGCTTGGCCTGCAACCCCCACATGTGACCTTATCCTCTTCTGTCCATGTGTTCTATCTCTGACTACTATGACATCTGCACCATTCCCTGAACAGGCAGTCACTCTCCAGACCGTGCCTTGAATATCCTTCCCAACTCAAATGCCACATTTCTACGAAGCCCTCTCCAAGTCCTGAGATGAGGCAAGTTGCTCCTCAAAGAATTTCCACAGCACTTTGTTCATGTCTCTGTTACAGTATTTATGATGCTTTCCTTTCAATACTTTAAATTTCTCTCTCCAAATATTTGCTTTACCCCTTGAGGGCAGGAATCAAGACCCCACACACTAGGATATCAGAACAATTAACAGTCATTTTTTTGAATTAATAAATATAGTTGTTTCCATAAGCCCTATTTCCAGTACACTTAGAGAACAACAACCAACAAACATTTTATACAAAAGTGATCAATCAGAATGAGCAGGTCCCTGCCTGCAGGGTGCAGAAAAAGAATCCACATATGGTGCTTTTGTCCTAATTCTTTCTCTTCCTAGTTGCATTTTCTATTTTCCTATCCTCTTTTTGCCTCTTTCCAATTATCCTTCCCACTCTGACTCCTCCCTAAGCATGCCATTGTACACATGGGCATTACTTCGTCTCTCTGACAAATATCATGGCCAAATAGCTGGTGCCTCTAGGTCCAGGTCCAAGTTCAGATTACAATCTCTGCCGCCTGCAAAGCACGTACACATGAAAATCTGTT
This sequence comes from Eonycteris spelaea, assembly GCA_003508835.1. Classification (NCBI taxonomy): domain Eukaryota; kingdom Metazoa; phylum Chordata; class Mammalia; order Chiroptera; family Pteropodidae; genus Eonycteris; species Eonycteris spelaea. Next base: position 2,984,929 of record PUFA01000018.1, on the reverse strand, counting down.
CCTGTTTCTCAACTACCACATAGAAAACACTGAAGGATAAAATAAGCACTTTCATGCCTGTATTGCTCAAAATTTTTTATCTTTTTCTGTCTTCACTGCCTCAAGTAAGTCAATGCTCTAACTAGTCAATACTAGTTAGAAAAGTATCTGTTATATTAGTGTAGATAATATAACTACCTAGAATATAAACTTTATGATAGCAGAAAATTTTGTCTCTTCATTCCTATCTATATTCATAGCTCCTAGAATATTGTCTGGCACATAGTATGTGCTCACTGAAAATTTGTTAAATGCATTCCTCGAAGCTGTAATTTCTCTTTATGCTAAGCTTATAAATGACCAGTTTTCTTTCCCATTACAAATATCTATGTGGCCTCAGTCCCGTCACTTTGTCTAAGCCTGAGTTTTCTTTATTATAAAACAGGGACATTAATAGTTACCTCTCATGCACAAGAATATTTTGACTATTAGAGAAAATGCCTGTAAATTATATAGTTCGGCGTGTTTCCAGAATATAAAAAGGATAAATGGTTTGATGCTGATTCCAGAATCCATCAGATATATTTTTTTTTTCTCAGAACATGTAGGTTTAAAAAAGGTTTATCTCTGATTGTTCGTAATACACCAAGTAGACTGGCTTTTAAAAGTCAGGCTCTTGAGAGGAAAGAAAGAGCAATTAGGGGGATCATTTTATAAAATATATAAATGTCTAACCAATGTACTATATAGTCTTGAAACTAATAAAAAATTAATTTTTTTAAAAAAAGGTCAGGCTCTTGATGACTTTTGAAATACAGGAATGATATTTTTTAGATACTTATCATGAACTTATTATTATGCTAGGTACTAGAAATACAAACTAAAATATATTCCTTTACCTAAATAACTTTATTTATGGATAAGAAAGATAGACAATATAACAAAAAATTACAGAACCATGTGAGATGTGCTAAGGTTGAGATAGGCAAAAGGAACATTTAGGAAGTGTACCTAACCCAGCCTGGGAAGGGAGGAGATTAGGGGAGGTTTTCCAGAGGATGTTAGTTAAAAAGAAGTTAGACAGAGAAGAGAGAGATGAACTTAGCCAGAGAGGGGAAGGGACATGGGAGGTTGTTCTGAGTAGACAGAACAAAAGAACAAGAAGCAGAAATGATATGGTCAATTAAGAGAGTGCAGGTGATACGTTTGATTAGGACGTGGGATGAGAAACAAAATGTGGTCAAGAGTTGAAGCTATGCAATGATAAGTAGAAGTCAGATCTGAGAGACTTTGTATATCATGCTATGAATTTTGGACTATGTCCTTATGGTTATGGAGAACTTATGAATAAGTTTAAGCTGATAAACTAAAAAAACTGGACTTCATCAAAATTTAAAACATTCACCTCATCAAAATTAAAAACATTTGCACTTCATTTTTGAAAATAAAAAGGCAAGCCACAGATCAGAAGAAAATATTTGCAAATCATGTGTTTGATAAAAGACTGGTATGTGCCCAGAATATATAAAGAACACTTAAAACTAAATAATAAAACAAACACCCGAATTTTAAAATGGGCAATATACTTAAAGTCAAATCACCAAAGAAGATATAATGGTTAAGAACATGAAAAGATGTTAAGCATCATTTGTCATTAGGAAAATGCAAATTAAAACCACAATAAGATGCCACTCTGCATCTACTACAATTGTTAAAAGCAAAAAGACTGACAACACCAAATGTTGGTGAAGATGTGGATAAATGGGAACCCTCATAAATCGCTGGTGGGAATGTAATATGGCATAGCTACTTTGGAAAACATATGATAGTTTCTTAAAAATGTAAACATAAACTTATCATACGGTAAAACAATTCAACTCTTAGGAATCTATGCAAGAGAAATTAAATCATATGTCCACACAAAGACACATGCACACGTGGTCAAGGTGAATGTTCATAACAGCATTATTCATAACAGTCAAAAACTGGAAACAATTTAAATGTCCATCTGCTGGTAAATTGATCTTTAAAATGTAGTATATCCATAAAGTGAAATATTATTCAGCAAAGGGTAGCATAACTGATACTTTCTTAAATGTTTATTTAAAAAAACAAATTTATATAGGGTAAATGCAAATCAGTGGTTGCCTAGAGCTATAGGAGGAAGCAGAGTGAACTGTAAATGGGTACAAGGGAACTTTTAGAGGTGATGAAAATGTTCTAAAATTAAAATATGGTAATGGTTGCACTGCTGTATAAATTTACTAAAAATCTTTGAGTTGTATACTTATAATGGATTAATGTTATGGTATGTAAATCATACTCCCATAAAGCTGTTTTAAAAAAATAATTGCATTACTTTAGAAGGTATCTGGTCATAAACTACTTAGTAAGCAAAAGGTCTGCTTATTATAAAGATGTCCTCAGGATTTAAAAACTCTGACCTGTTTTTTAGTCCCCTTTCATCTGGTCCCAATCAAGGTAATAGAGAGTTAGTTTAGTTAGATTCCTCTAAACATGTACATATCTTAAATGTGGAATCAAAAAAAAAAAAAAAAGCAAGTCAGCTTTCACATGACCTGAACTTGTTAGCCCATCTCTAAAAATGAGTCATGAAGGCAATTTTTTTCTTGCTTATGAAAATGTTTGAGGAAAAACTATGTGCTTGGTTTAGCATAATTGACCACAATAATTATAGTGCATGTTGTATTTATAAGACTGCTAGATTTGGTAGTGGGGGCTGGGGAAGTCAGTGCTTGAAATCTAAGTCTTTAATCCACAAAAAGACATGCTTTATTTTTTTTTTTATGGTCCAAACTGGCAATTATGGGTTGTAGAAGTATTTGTGCTTGTTCAGATGTTCCATAACCAAGAATTTGAAGATGTCCATTTTCTAAGTAAATCCAGTACTGAAGAAAAGTGTTAAATTGTCAAATCTGAGGGCTGTAAGTACTTTTATGATTCACCACATTTCTAGCATTGGGGTAAAGACAAGCCCATTTTTAAGAGAGACCAAATCTATCCAGAAGTTATTTAAGAAGAAGATATAATTTAGGTTCTTTGAGGAAACAAAAAGTTACACTTAATGATTTGGACTCATCACTAAATCATTAACAATGGTCCCAGAGCAGCTGTTAGACTACATATGGGTCACCAATTTGATTTTAAACTAATAATAACAGCATAAAAACTCCATGTTTTCCCACAGAGCAGTAGGGTAATCACACCTCTTAAGCAGCTGCTGCTTAACTATTAATTTTGTCATGTAGTCAAAATCGGTAACACATCAAAGCCATTATTTCAAGCCAGATTAGGATCACAGGGTCAGGTCCATAAAGGCTTTTACTCTGCTGGGCATCATCTATACACTACAATATCAAAGTTAGAAAGAGTAGCTTTCAAGTTTGATAGCCTAGAGTCATTTTGAGACAAGATCATTTCAATTAAGATAGATTATTATGGTGGAAACAGATAGTCTCTACATATAATAGCTTCCTATATGACAAACATTTCGTTTCTGTTCTCCACGTTGTCAAAGAACATAGAGAAAAGAGGCATCTTTAACCACATATCTAGATTACGTAGTAGCTTGTGCCTAGTATCTGCGGTAATGTTGGAAAAAGAGAATTCTATTCTCTCAATCAGTGATGAGAAGAGCCATAACCATCATTTCTGGTCCTTTTCCTCCAATTCAGAACCACAACTAAGGAACTAAAGAAGCTTGGCTCACATTTTAGATGGCAAAACTCCAAACCCATGGAAAGTTTGTCAGAGCCTAAGTTCAGCTACTATCTCATTCTACCTACAATCAAATGAAGTCAGCTTCCATTGGTACCTGAACATTCAGACATACATGTGACCCGGAACCAGTCTCTGCTCAGGCAGGAAGTACATCAAAGGTACCTGGCCAGGCTAAGCTTTGCTCCACAGAGCTGAACCTGTGACACTATTACCTACTCTTCTGTCAGAGTTCAAGATATTGTACCTACACTAATCTCTGGGAGCAGCTTTCCCACTAACCTGGAGTTCATATGCTGAATCCCCACTTCCCAACACTTTTGATATCTTGTCACAGCATGCATTTTTAACACTTTCCTGATATATTTGGACCTCTGACCACTCATCTCTTCTAGTCTCTCAGAATTCTCCATCCCTATATTATTTATCAGAGTCCTCAAGCCTTTCATTTGCCTGCTGGACCCAGCCTAGCCATGCTATGGTGAAAATGGAGCCACTGTCACTACAACGAGGTGTGGAATTTTGATATTGCACTAGGGCCCTCCAGACAGCTAGTTGTAATCTGGCAACATGAGGCTTGCAATTTAAATTCCTAGTCCCATTTTCACAATTAACAAACATTTGTTGTTGTTGTTGCTGTTGTTGTTTTTAATTTTTCAATTACAGTTGACATTCAGTATTATTATGTCGTCGTTTCAGGTACACAGTATAGTGGTTAGGCATTTACATAATTTACAAAGTGATCACCCGGTAAATCTAGTACCCCTGTGACACCATACATAGTTATTACAATATTATTAACTACATTCCCTAAGCTATACTTTACATCCCTGTGACAGTTTTGTAACTACCAATTTGTACTTCTTAATCCCTTTACCTCTTTCACCCAGTTTCCTAAACCCCCTTCCATCTGGCAACCATCAGTTTGTTCTCTTTATGAGTCTGTTTTTATTTTGTTCTTTAGATTCCACATGTAGGTGAAATCCTATATTTCTTTCCTGTTCGATTTATTTCACTTAGCATAATACCTACTAGGTCCATCAATGTAAGATTTCATTCTTTCTTATGGCCAAATAGTACTCCATTGCATGTATGTACTATACCTTTCTTATCAAATTGTCTATTGATGGACATTTAGTTTGCTTCTATATCTGGGCTGTTGTAAATAACACTGCATTGAACATAAGGGTGCACATATCTTTCTTAATTAGTGTTTTAGATTTTTTAGGATAAATACCAGAAGTGGAATTACAGGGTCATAGATAGTTCTATATTTAATTTTTTGAGGAATCTTAATATCGTTTTCCATAGCAGCTGTACCAATTTGCAACCTCACTAACAGTGCATGAGGTTTCCCTTTTCTCCACATCTTTGCCAATACTTGTTTTTTGATTTATTGATGATAGTCATTCTGACAGGTGTGAGGTGATATCTCATTGTGGTTTTAATTTGCATTTCACTGATAATTAGTGATGTTGAGCATCTTTTCATGTCTATTGGCCATCTGTATGTCTTCTTTGGGGAAATGTCTTTTCAGATCCTCTACTCATTTTTTAATTGGATTGTTTGTTTTTTTGGTGTTGAATTGTATGAGTTCTTTATATATTTTGGATATAGCAGATGTATCATTGGTGAATATCCCCATTCAATAGATTGTCTTTTCATTGTTGATTTCTTTTGCCATGCAAAAACTTTCTAATTTAATGTAGTCCCATTTTTTTGTTTGTTTGTTTGTTTTGTTTCCCTTGCCTGAGAAGATATATCAACAAAAATATTATTATGGGTTATGTCAGAGAGTTTACTGCCTTTGTTCTAAGAGTTTTATGGTTTCAGGTCTTACATTTAAGTCTTTAATACACTTTGAGTTTATTTTTGTATATAGTATAAAAAGATAGTTCAGTTTCATTTTTTTTCTCACATGTATCTGTCAGTTTTCCCAATACCATTTATTGAATAGATTGTCTTTACCCCATTGTATGTTCTTGCCTCCTTTATCATAGATTAACTAGGTTTATTTATGGCCTCTCTATTCTGTTCCATTGATCCATGTATCTGTTTTTATGTCAGTAACATGCAATTTTGATTACTATAGCTTTGTAGTATAATTTGATATCAGATAGCATGATACCTACAACTTCGGGGTTTTTTTTTCTGTTTTTAGTCAAAATTGCTGTGGCTATTCAGGGTCTTTTGTGGTTCCTCATAAATTTTAGGATTATTTATTCTAGCTCTACAAAAATTGCCATTGGTACTTTGATAGGGACTGCATTGAATCTATACATTGCTTTGGGTAATCTGGACATTTTAATGACATTAATTCTTCCTACCCATGAGCACGAGATATGCTTCCATTTATTGTATCTTCTTGAATTTCTTTCTTCAATGTTTTATAATTTTTGGAGTATACTCCTTTTATCTCCTTGATTAAATTTATTCCCAGAAATGTTTTTTTTTTAATGTAATTGTAAATGGGATTGTTTTCTTAATTCTTCTTTCTGATAGTTCATTATTGGTGTGTAAAAATGCAACTGATTTCTGAATATTAATTTTGTATCCTGCTACATTACTAAATTCATTTAGCAGTTCTAATAGTTTTTTGGTAGAATCTTTAGAGTTCCTTATATATAGTACCATGTCATCTGAAAACAATGACAGTTCTACTTCTCCCTTTCCAGTTTGAATACCTTTTATTTCTTTTTCTTGTCTGACTGCTGTGGCTAGAACTTCCTAACAAAGTATGTCTTTGTTGAAGACATACTCTCTGCTAGTGATACTGTAAAGATTACTATCTACACTTAACTCCTGAAATCTACATAACTCTCCTTTCCCACCCCAAGATTTTTCTGGTTTCAAACTAGACCTAAGGAAGAGTTAGTTATAAGGGAAACAGCTGACCCTGAATGCTTTACTCTCTGAAGCATGAACCCAAAGTTTTCTCTGACTTATAAATCCTAGTTTGATGACAACATCCTTTGAAGTTATTTTTCTTGAAATGTTAGTAAGAGACATTTCCTATCCTCCTCACAGGGGTTTTGTGTAGATTAATGCTGCTTTTGGAGTATTTTAAAAGAAGTATAAATGCACAAAGTGAACCTCTCTCCATGATATTTACTTCTACAATATCTAGAACAGCATTGTCCAATAGAAACAGAATGAGTTACACATGCAATTTTTAATTTTCCAGTAGCACCATTTAACAAAGTAAAAAGAAAGGTGAAACAAATTTTGATAACATATTTTTATTTAAACTTTACTATCCAAAGTATTATTATTCAACTAAGTCTTTAAAATCCTGTGTGGTTTTTTATACTGGCAGTCCATCTCAGTCTGGGTGAGCAATACTTCAAGTGCTCAGTAGCCACATGTGTCTAGTGGCTATCATATTGGACAGTGCAGGTCTAGGTATCCAGTTCATGAAAGCCATCCAGAACTAAGCTATAGATTTAGAATAATTCTTCTGAATGGCTAAGCCTTTGTAATTGACTAAACCTTGCCAAATGACCATACTAGATCTTACTTAAAGGTAAGCTATAGAACTAAAAAGTTTTTGATTTGTCAAAGCTTACAAAATTACAATATTGACGAACTTGGTCTAATGACTTGCTTAGATCTTATCTAAATGTGAAAGGCTTTCCATTACAAGTCTAGCTGGGAGAATTTAAGATGTTATAGTTAGCTGGGTAAGGATTTTGATACTAGACCATTACACCTTTTGAACTGAACTCTCCCAAATGCACCAAAATGATTTATGATGAGAATCTTTTTATCAGCATCAGTAAACAAGTTAACAAGGCTGTTCAAGTTAGACCCATACTTTGCATATCTTGTGGTATGTCTGGTGGCACTGTGCCCTTGGCAAAGGTCAGAGACACAGACATAGAGCCTGAAGGACTGGTCTAAAATCTTGTCATAATTAACTTTGTAGTCATAAAGTTTCTGACCCTGAAAAGAGAAGCCTCCTTCCACTGAGAAAGAATATCTAGTCTCTTCCTGTGAGAGAATGTTTTGCTTCATGTAAACAAATGAAAGAGTCAAAAAAGAAGTGCCAAAATGCCTTCTTCAGAATAAACAACCAAACCAGTTAGGATGTGATTTTCTTGGAATGTGTTGTGAATTCCCGAGGCAGGCACACACTTGTCAAAGAACAGGCTGTCCTCCTGATGGACACAGCTTGAAGACGTAGCTGGATAAATGCAAGCATTAAATTCCACAAATCCAAATCTGTGTTTACATTTTTCATGTTTTTATGTATATTGAGATATTTTCTGAATCTTAATTAAGGGAAAAGCAGGTCTAGCCAAATGTTTGTTTCAAAGAACTACTTGGTTCTGCATACTATTGGAACCAACCTTATTTAATAGCTTCAGTGAATATTAGAATCACTTTCTAGTATCTCTGACACGTCTTGCTTTTTGTTTTTTGTTTTATATCAAAAAAGATTCAATAGACTAAAGAAAGTTTCCCAGACAACTTGAGTATCTTAGCACAATTACAGTAAGGTATGGTTGATTAAACTACTAAAAATCTAGCCAGGTAGGAATATAGCCCCTGCTTCACACATTTCTATCTGAAAAAGGCCTCCTATTGATGTTACTCTTTGAACTTCTTGAAGGGCTGGGACTAGGGTGAGGTTAGTGAGGCTCTTGCCTTGGATATAACATAAGGAGGTGCCAGAAAACTCAATAATCAAGAAAAATAACATTTTAATGCAATATTTTTAAGTAATTAATTTATTTTTATGGTGACATTGGTTAACAAAATCCAATAAGTTTCAGCTGTACACTTTAACAGTAAGGCATATATATATTTACACTGTGTGTTCACCTCCCATAGTTAGATTTCTTGCTGTCACCACATATTTGACCCCCTTTACCCTATCTACCTTCCTTCTCCCCCTCCCCTACCATCTAGTAACCACTAGTCTATAGTCCATGTCCATGAGTCACTGTTTGTAATGCAATATTTTAAAAAATCAAAATGACTGTCATAAAAAAAAAAAAACCCTATGGTGAAAACGTAGCAAAATTTTACATAAAGATAGGATCTGAGCCTGCATTCACAAAATTCTGCCTCACTTGCTTCACCCTAGTCCTGGCCCTGGTCAGCCTCCTGCCTTGGGAGGAGAAACGAGTGTTTGTTTGGTTATTTTGAGACAAGAAACTCAGTGTGCTCTTCCTTCGAAGGCTGCCCTGCTCTCTGTGCTGCATTATATAGGTGGCCCCCATGAGAGAGGACCTGCAGTTGGCCAGAGCTGCCAGGGACTCAGAAGTATTAACAGGCTCCCCTCACTGACAAGCCAAGCATTAGGTCCCCAGAAGCATTCTTGATGCTAAGGGTAATATTTTGCTCTCTATTTGCCTGACTCTTGAGGGTGCGTGTCTCTCAATCAATAGATTCTGAACTCAGGCAGGGGAAGGGAGTGGTTGGTAGTTATTCCTCTAACATCCAAACACAGACTACTGGGATTCCTTCACATCCTTTTCCTTTCCTTAAAGACAAATAGTCTCATGTTAGCCAGATGGTGTGCATCAGTCACTGTTTCTTGTTTGTTCTTAGGGTAATCATGGTAGGGCCATTCAAATGTATTATCTTAAGTTCACCTGAAATAAATTAAAAATAACCCTTAACATATTTTATGTCCTTTTGGGTTTGCTTCTGTTTTTCATTCTGTAGTTGATACTTGAAAGAGGAATCAGGCATATATCAGTTAGACTCAAATAGTTCAGGCCTAGTTTTCAAGAGCTTCAGAGAGAGTCCATCATCACCATTATCACTTGCTGACCTCAAAACATAACATGATATGAATCTCATCAGACTTTCTCTATCTTCAATCGTCTTATGGTCTGAGATAGGCCAAAGTAACACATAAAGTACAGTGAAGTACATAAAAACAGAATAAGCACTGAATACTTAGTTAAGGGCCCAGAAATATCTTAACAAAGAGAATGAATTCCATTACTACAGTTACTGGATTGAATTATTTTGACCAAATGTAGAAATAAGATAGAGATCATAATAATGGTGTTCCCAGATAATAGATTCATAGTGCAATAGAGGTATTATACAATAAAGAAAGAAATGTACTTAAAATCATAGGTTGGTTATGTTTCTGAGAATTTTGAGGTGAAAAGAGGGAAGGAAAAGGGCATGAACATAGGGCCAAGTTGAAGTACACTTAACAGGGAATAGAGGGAGTGACCGGATTGAGGGTAGGAAGGTGCTGTCAGATAACATGTGACAGGCTCTAGAAATTATTAATAACAAAAAACATAGCTTCGTTCATCCATGGTCAGCCACCTGCTTTCACATGAAGTCTCCAACCCCTACATAAAATAATCTTTATCATCTTTTTGCTAATTTCTTTAGCTGGGAATAAGGCAATTATTACGAGTTGAATTAAAAATCAATAATTCAAATATGTCTTGAAATCACAAATGGAACTCAAGTACACTGAAATGTAGTCAGCCAATCCATGATTAAATTATTCTTATTCCAATGAGGCAAAGATTGAAATGTTGATATAAAGACACGACATGTGTGTTTTATTTACGTGCATATCTTCAATAGCTAGCACAGCATCAGGAATTAACATATGCATAGTAAATACTTGTTGAATGAATGAAAGAAATATAGAGCAAGAAAGAAAAAACTGAAAGAATGTAAAAGAGCAGAGGAGCAAGAAAGCAAATGCACATATACAAAGAGAGAGAATGGCCAACCTTGTAGGCACTGTGATAGATGTTTTGTCTATGTTTTCTCATTCAATTTTCACATCAAATATGTTAACAATTAAAGACTGTGTTTATACCCACAGCAGAAAACATAACAAATAAAAAATTAAACAAATAGGTTATTTTTCTCACATAACAAAGTATATGGAGGTAGGTAGATGTTAGTATTGATTAAGTGGCTCAACAAGGTCAAGGCTGTCCTCTTTATGAGTCTCTTGGCCCCAACATGGCGCTATAGTTCCCTATATCAGATTCATATTTAGAGGGAAGAATGGGGGAAGAGGAGAGTACCAGTGTATCTTTCCCCCTCATCAGGAAAGCAAGCCTTCAAGAATCTTCATCAGACTTCCAGTTAGAACTCATTGGTTAGAAATGTCAGTTTGTCCCCTTTTCAGCAAAAAGATTCAGGAAAATTAAGTATTTTTCTGAGCACCTTGACATTCAGAATAAAATTTAGGTTTTGTTAGTAATAAAAAAGAGGGAGAAATGGATTTGGGAAAAGCAACTGTATTATTTACCCATTAATATTACTAAAACAAATTACTACAAATCTAGCAGCTCGAAACATTTATTGTATCTCAGTTTCCATGAGTCAGAAATTTGGTATGGCTTAGCTGGATTATGTGTTTAGGGTCTTACAAAGTGTTGGATGGGCTGCATTCCTTTCTGTGGCTTGGGGTCTTCTAAGCTCCTGCAGTCGGCATTCACTTTCTTGCTACTGTTTCATTGAGGCAAGGTGCTATAAGCTTAGCTGCCCACAGTGCCCTGCATGTGACCTTCTCCATACTGTTCACTTTGTAGCAGGTTGCTCCTTCAAGGTCAGCAGGAAGGTCTCTCGCTCTCTCTGTCTTCCTATCTCTACCTCTCTATCTCTATCTCCAGTCTGCTATAATGCAGTCTCACATTATGAAACATAATCATGTGAGTGACAATCTATCATCTTTGCCATATGCTATTGGTTAGAAGCAAGTCACACTCAATTGTTGGGGTTCATATAAGGGCATGTAGGCATCACCCTAAGATATGTATGTCTACCACAGCAAACGACCATGTTATAGAGAAATTGAAAGGGGATTCAGTGAAGCTTAGAAGCCCACTCAAGTCATATAACAAGAGGCAGTTCCAGGATTAAGCCCAGTTCAGACTGAGAATTCCACAGATGTCCCAGTAGGTCAACATTTTCTAAAATATCTCCTATCAAACCCCACTTCTACAGAAGTGTATTTGATGAACTGGGGAGGGGGATTTTGTGTTCAAATAGGTTTAGAGAATTCTGGAATAACTAAGGTTAAATATGTTTTTTAAATAAAGAACTCTAGCACCTTTATTATAAATTTCAGAGGAAAGAGAGGTTGCAGCCTTCCCAAATGAGTCTAATGCTGGGACATTTTATGTTCAAAACAATACTAATAGTTAAACACTATTGAGCATTCTATGCTACAGGCATTATCGTGAAGAGCTGTGAGCCAGTAATGCTGAAAGGACCAGAAGCTGCGTATATATGTGTGTGTGCACACATGTGCATGGTTATATGTGTGAATCAGATGCAAAATACTGATCCAGCTTCTCTCTCTTTCTCCATCTTCCAAACTTCCAATTTCCTATGAATACCTGCAGCAAAGGAGTCTGGAAGATATAGGGCAATGTTAAGAGTAGATAAAGAATGTTAACCTTGAAGCTGAGAGAGAGCAGACTATCCTGTGCATCTTGAGGTATATGTACTATCAGTTAAACAACTACTAAATCGCTCAGATTAAGATCTCTTGATTCCAGAACTAAGCTTTGCCAGTTGTGATATAACATTGAGCACTAAAGAAAATGAATGGCTGATTTGCTAATTGTATATTCTGTAACAATATTCATATCTTAAAGTTTATCTGAGAGTAAATAGGATAGATCAAAACCTCAGTTTTATAGTATTCTTCCTCAAGTTACCAAAATTGCTTTATTTTTTCATTGTATTATAATCTCTGCCTTTCTTCCGACTTCCTGTGGCTGTCTATCCATTCCATGAAATTTGCTTTCTTAAAAGAAGGATTAAGGATGTTCTAGCTGGCAGTCAGGAAGTGGGTGTCACTCTCCATCAAAGGTCAGCACAGAGCTGCAGCCAGTATCATGGGAAGGAACCTCTTATAGCAAAGAAATATTGACCATGTATTTCTCCAAGGCCATGTGACAACCAAGAATCCTCCAGGACTGGACAAAAGTAAATATTCCAGGAATGGCTCTGTGGTTGGTTGTACAATTCCCACAAAGTCCAAAGGGAATTTTTAAGGAAACTGCCCAAACTCTGCCTGTCTATATAAAAACTGTTAATCTAATCCTTAGTTTCTTCCTTTCTACATTAGGACCACTGTCAAAATGAAACATAATTGGGCAGTCAGGAGAGTTGCAAATAGAATGAACTGAGATTTATTACTGAATAAAAATTCAGAATACATACTGAATAAAATTTATTACTTAATAGTATACATATATAAAATTGTTTAGTTCTTTTAAAAACAAACAAGAAAATTCTCAGAAAAACCTCAAGAGAAAACCTTTCACATATCCGAGGTGGTGTGATAACAGTTAACAACACTATTTTGACCTTGTGGTATTATTTATTTCAAAATTGCCTTGCTCTAAGTCAAATTTTCTTTAGTCACTGGTTTTGCTCTACACTGAACTGTTTGCCTTTATTCAGTTAACAGAAGGAATTCTCCTGCATAAAATGGTACAAACGAAGGTCAGCTATCTGGAGCCAGAATGTCAACATAAGCCCATGTTCTGCACTGTGAGTGAGAGAGAGAGAGAGAGAGAGAGAGAGAGAGAGAGAGAGAGAGAGGAAGAGAGGAGGGAAGGTTTTCTGTTTTCCTGCTGAAAGAGGAGTGTGTTTTCACATATCTATTTCCACTTCAGAAAAAAAGTAATACAAGAGAAGTAGCAATTATTATTTCTCAAAGTACCAGATAGCTCTTATCTCTATTTTAAAAGCAAAAAGGTTGTTTCTTTAACTGGTTAATTCCTGAGCCTCTGTCATGTCTTCTTTCTCACTATGAAAAAGAATTCTTTTGCAACATGTGTTTATATATTTTGAAGACTCGTCAATATTCTAAACTCCAGTCTTTCTGCTTTCCCTTACCATCCAATAATGAGAATTATTCTTGAATAACATTATGGATTATTCTTGGCCAAGGAACAAGATTCTACTCAGATCAGGGTAGGTTAATTCCAATTAGCATAAAGGTTAGAGATTGGATTTGAAATGTTACTGTAATAAGCCATGAAACAACCAGGAAAAGCAACAGTTTTCCATTTTGTTTTGTTTTTAGGTTGTTTGTTTGTTTTTTAGTAACGATATATCATGTTCATTTGTTAACTCAAGCATATTCCATGAAGAGGCTGGACAATCAAATAGCACTGAGTCCTAGAAAGGACAACAGCATTAACAAATATAGAGATCATTAATAGAAATCAAAAGAAAATATATGGTATAATCCTTTTGACCAGGGGTTAGCAAACTTTTCCTGTTAAAAGCCAGATAATAAATATTTTCAGCTTTGTGGGCCACAAATGGTTCTGTAACATTTGTCCTTTGTCTGTTTTTCTTACAACACTTTAAAATGTAAACACCGTGTTTAACTCTTGGACTGTACACAAACAAGCCGCATGTCAGATCTGGTCCTTAAACTGTCATTCACCAACCCCTGCTTTAGACAATGTATGCACAGCTATTTAAATAAATCCTATATATATATATATATATGTTAATTCACAGATCAAGAAGCCTAGATGTTTAAATATAACTCAGTAGGTAATGGTTCAAGTGTGTTAAACTTTTATGTTGTTAAAATATAATCCAAGGTGTTAAGTCAAAGGGGCTAACTTATTTGTCATTTTTTAATTTTCTTCCCCCATATCAAAAAAATTTAAACTTAAATGATTGTAGTGTTGAATTAAAGTTGTATAGCATTCAAAATACATTTTTAAAATTGATCTTTTTATCTAAAACCAATAAAATATACAGTTAAAAGCAACAGCTGCCTAATATACCCTTAGATAGCTAAATACATACTTACTATAAATACCAAGATAATGTTAATTCTTGGTACAGTTATAAGAAAAAGGAGGAGGAGGATGAAGGTAAGAAAAAATATACAATTTTATAACCACTAAATTAACAAGTATTAAGACCAGTAATTAATAACAACTCCACTGAACAGGTTAGCTTTTAAAATGCACTACCAAAGGCAAAAATCTTATCTCTTTTTCTTTAGAAAAAGTAATCAAACGAAGACTATTTACTTCCTTAAAATGAGTCTTATAAAAGCACAATGAAGCTAAAATTAGTCCTGCATGGCAGGGTGGGGTGGCAGCCGATTTTAGGAATACAGCACTTTCTCTATAATTTCCTCACATTACCTTAATGTCAGGGAAGAATACTTTCACACTATACATTTTAGATTACATCCACCTCAAACACCAAATCATTTTAAAGTCCTTATGCAAATTTTCAATTATATCTTATAATTTATGCACATCATTTTTATATCAGAGAATGTGTGACTGGTTAAATTTCTACGGGTGCCACTAAAATTCCCAACATGTACAACTTGTGTCTTCCTTATAGTTTCATCTGCTCCTCCTGACACCACACACGCCCTGAGTCACACCTTGCCCATGCTGACTTTCAGGGAGCCAACAGAAAGGGACAGAAAAATTTCCTGTGCCAAAATTCACCTCTGCTAACCTCAGTGACTGAGTCTCCATGGAGGGACCTCTAGCTCTGACCTAGAACTTCTAGATAGGACAAAAAGAAGAACAAAATCCATACCATGGCAACAGGGTAAATACTTTATATGATTATACATACATAAGCCTAAATGAAGATTTGTGTAAATCAGAAGATATTTTAAATATACTGGCCAGCTATAACTTAAAAGGAACTAAAATTTTGAACACAAAAAAGTATATTGTTATGATGACATTGGTTAATGAAATCCAATTAAGTTTCAGCTGCACATTTCAACAGTAAGGCATATATATATATATATATATATATATATATATATATATATAGTTTATATTGTGTGTTCACCTCTGATAGTTAGATTTCTTTGTGTCACCACATATTTGGCCCCTTTAACCGCATCCACTTCCCCCCATCACTGATTACTATTATAATGCCAGCTGAAATATTATATTATAAAGAGGAAAGGAAACGAGTACTTCCAACCCTTAGTCTCCCATGGATCCTTTGCAACTAATGGAATCTAAAGCATCACTCCATTAGCTGGTACTTAAAAGCAAACTGTTTGAGGCCTGCATAGTCCCTAGCAACCTGACCAGACACCCTCTGTCCTTCCATTTGTTTCTGTTCACCTGCTCCTTCTCATTAACATGCAAACATGTAGCGATTTCAGCTTATTCTCAAAGCCATGTCTTGACATGAAGTCATCATTTTCCTCAGCGTGCTTATTTGAGCAGCCATTATCTGAACTCTGCAACGTCCTCTAGCAACATAGACTTCTCTAAGAAATAGAATATTTCATTCCCTGACCACAGAAACAAAAGGAACAATTGCCTGGTAAAATGACAGTGTAACCACGAATCCCCACAACCTGGTATTTATACCCTCATCTCACCATGAGGCCTTGCTTTGGCATATATGGTCATGCCCACGAATACTGAAGAGCATATGACATTCTTGGACTCTAGCTGTAACAAATATCTGTCTAATATGTTCCATTCAGTCCAGTCATTTTCCTTATATTTAACTCGGATTGACTTTGTTAGAGGTGTCCTCAACTAGCCCAGCAGTCATTTTTTCCTTTCTGCATAAGCATTATGAAGTTAACACATTGCCCCATTATAATCTTCCAACTTTCCTAACAAAAACTTCAGTCCACAACTACCAGGATGGGGCAAAAAGGCAATCTGAACTTCCTGCTTCTTCACTGTATGGATGTGTGATCTTTCCTAACAAAAGTTCAGGGTGGGCCAGCAGTAAAGTTTTGACTCTCTGGCATGCATCGTTTCTGGTATGTAGATACCAGGTACATAAGCAAGCTCTGAACAAGAGGATGTGTGATTTCTAAACTTTGAGGAAAATATTTCTATGGACCCTTTTCAGGAGTGTGAAAATCTCTCTGGCTTTTGTTGAACTTGGTCAATCTTCAAGTGTGTATTCTCCTTAATATAGTTATGAGAAACAATATTAAATTGATTAATTCTTCAGTTTCAAAGCATAGTACACACAATATATATAACACAGTTTGTAATTCATTTATTATTATAAGGTGATAGTGTAGAATGGGACAATTGTTCACATAATTGAAGCAGAAGACTCTTAATCACAATTTTCTACATTTATCAAAAGGTATGTTGTGGTATTGGCCAGATTTTATGGGTGAGTTGCTCCTAAGTTTGCATTTCATTTTATATCAAACCAGGAGAAATTTCCACTCCAACACTAAAACCACTACCCTAATATAATTCCATTAACACATCCTTTTAACTATACTTTTAACATCATTCGAATGTCACACTAGATAAACCACAAAGTTGTGAATACACAGGGCAGCTCATACATGCACATAGCAGTTAGAGGATCCAAAAAGAAGAGTTTTTAAAAAATCTTTTCAAGTTATTTACTTCCTACTAGTAAATTGCACCATATATATATATATATATATATATATATATATAAAAGACATCAAGATTGTGTTGTGAGGATTAATAAAATTATATTGGCTAAGTATTCTAAACCTCTTGGAGATAGATTCCATCAGTTTATCACCACATGCCTTTGATGTACAATGTATAGAGTTAGCAACAGCTAGCAGCCTTATTAATTTCTTTCTTTTATCTCTTTAGAACCTAATGTTGTTAAGGGAGAAAGTATTGTGAACCAAGGCTAAAAGTTTAGTAAAGATAACTAAGAAGGCAAATAAGAAATTGATTCCTATCATTTTAAACCAATACATTAAACTCATAGCCAAATTTTATCATATGCACTTGTTAGTCTACATAAGAGCAAAAACTTTAGGAAAGCCCAAATCTGATTCAAATTCAGGTTCTAATGAATAGATATCTCTCTTTAAAGTTCAGTTTCTGCATCTATAAAATGCAATGGCAAGCTTCCTTTTAATAATTATGATCTAAGTACTTCAGACCCATACTCTTATTGAGAACAAACAAAACAACTGAACAAAATAATAATAATAATAATAATAATAATAATAATAATAATTTATTCTTAAAAACATCAAAGACGTAACAAGATACTGAGGAATTACTGGACCAAAATCTAAAAGATGAGATTTCAGAGAAGTATAGCTAAAGCTCAAAACCAATGAAGTCACCTGCTGATTTAGAAAAAATAAAATAGTAGAAAAACCAAGCTGAGCTTTTAGCAGCCATAGACACTAGAGAATGAAAAGGAAAAGCCTAGCGTCTACCAAAGCTGGGGACTCTGGTAAACCACCCTCAGTCTAACCTGGAACCCCATGCCCTCAGGGTGAACTGGCCCAAAAGTGACCCAGACCTCCCACAGACCTGCAGTCAGAGCTCTGGACATCCCAGAGAACCTCGGGCTTTGGGGTCAAAAGATTCTCTAAGGCTCCTGGGTCAATGATGCCTCAATATATGTTCGTTTATAATGCAAGCTTTTATATTTAATGCACCCTTTAATATTTCATTTATAGAAGGTCTCTTAATACAATGATACCAGCATTTCAGGCTTATAGTTGGAATTTGAGGAGACTGTTGATATCAAGAACAAGAATTCAGCATAATGCTGGATTAGTCTTATATATTAGCTTTACCATCCTTTCCCTCACCTGTGTTTCTTTCTCTCCATTCCATCTATAGTCTTCCCTTTGACACTTCTCTCATCGACATTCAGGTTCAATCTCCCCTCTCAATCCCATTCACCTAAAAGTCTTCTCATTAGCTGCTTCACACAGTATGAATTACTACTAAGTTTAGTCATGTCACGTGGAAAATAATGTAAAGAAGGGACAGAATGAGGCCATAACAACATTAAGATTACTTTAAGACATACACTTTAAATTTTTCCTAAAATAGTAAATTTGATGAGTATGTTATTTTATCATATTTGTGAATCTATATAGATTTAATACCTCCATTCCTAGATGTAGAGTAGATGACCAATATTAGCCAAATGCTGGAGAGAATCGAAAAGTACAAGAATAATTCTTGCCCCCAAGCATTGCTCTTCAGCTATAGCTGAAGAAACTAAATGGAAATATTTCAAGCAATAGAGAAATAATAAGAATTCAGAGAAGACTACGTTAGGAAAGTAGGACTTTAACTGGTAATTAAGGGTGAATGGCACTAGAAATGCCAAAGAAAGAACAAGGATGCTGCTGCAGAAAAGAGTAAAAAAATCTAACACAAAGGACAGGAGTAGAGGAAGTGTTGATTGAAAGAGAACAGCAAGTCTATGAATTGAGTGCCCACTGTGTGTTGGGTACTATTCTATACATCTTACAGATGTCATTCCATATTAAACACTTCTAAAAGCCTTATCAAGGGGACATTACCATTATCTTATCGATAATAAATTGAGTCTTAAAATCGCCATACCACAGAGTCTAAAAGTGGTAGAACTTGAATTTGCAGCCAGGTCAGTAGGACATCAAAACCTTAGCAGCCATGCCAGAACACATTTCATTAGGGACATCGTATGGAAGATCTGGAAGAAAGTCAAATAGGGTTAGACACAATAGGCAGATGGAAGTCCACCATATGGGTTCTTGAGGAAGGAAGTAAAATGCTAAAAGCCGTTTTTTGAACAATTTCTCTGTTCTTGATATGAGAAAACAAACGGAATTTGGTTATGACTAAATCAGTTGGACTAAATAAAAGATTGTTGCCTATGTCCTGGGTTTAATGTTCTGGTCCTGGACTAAGTCAGTGAGTGTGAGCAGTGGGTGAATCTAAAAACCAGTTAAAGAAAGGAAAGAAAGAAATGTCTATATTGGCTAGACAGATGAAGGAGAAAAAAAAAAAGTCAAAGAGAATCTCAGAGAGATAGCTTAAACATGTGACACCGACAAGCAGAAAATAGACAGAGGAGGCACTCTCCATGAAAAGAGAGTTCAGGTTTTAATGTGTTCAGTTTGGAGCAATGGCAGGATATCTGAGTGTGAGTTTATCACAAGCATTGACAAACACTTCAGTAAAAGACCACAGTAAGATGTCTGTGAAGCAGTAGAACATGAGAAGCACCAGGGCATCAGTAAGTAACAGTTGTTTTGTAAGACTCAGAAGCTTCTTATAGGAAAGACACTGCATAAGTACAAAATGATAAATAATGACAAAATTTCCCCCAGCTGCCACTTTGCCTAAATTTCTCTTTGTTTCATGCTTTCCTTTCAGTAGACATTAACTTCTAGGCATGTGTGTCATAATACTACCTCCACTTCTTAATTTCTACCATATTTGTTTGTTTAGATGTGCTTACATCTTTAATCCTGCCCTGCTTTTATGCTGTCTCAAATAATAACAATAAAGACTGGAATTTGTCTATTTTGGCCTTACAGCACTGATTGGTGTGATATCAATTGTACCATGTTATTTTATGGTAAACATGAGATTAAACGCAATTATACTAAAGATTAAATTCTGAAAAGTCAGCCTTTGTAATGAAACTGACCTCACAACTCCAGTATGACCTTTGTTTTGTCACATTACTTTGAGGAAAGGCTGAGCTACCAAAAGACTCAAAATATAGGGGCTCAACAACATGGAGTTTTATTTTTCACTCATGTCATATTTCAAAATGAGAAGTTAAGATCTGGCAGGGTGGCTCTGACATGCTCAACTCAAGACTTCCATCTTAGAGACTAAGGTGGCTGTGCCAGTCATTGGAGAGAGGATAAAGAGAAAATGGAAGACAATCAGCTTCCTAGTCTTTCTTTTCTTTCTTTCTTTCTTTCTCTTTCTTTCTTTCTTTCTTTCTTTTCTTCTTTCTTTCTTTCTTTCTTTTAAAGAACTGACACAGCATGTAGGCACATCACATTTGCTCACACTTTATTGGTCTGAACTTGGTCATGTGACTCATGGCTAGCTCAAGAGAACCTGGGAAATAGTGCTTCTAATTGGGTGGCCTTGTATCAGATAAAGTGAGGAGAAAGCAGGGAGATCAGGGATCTATTGCTGAAAAGAAAAAAGAAAGAGTGAATTAGTGGGGAAAATTATCTGACTCTACCACATCTGGGTTCAGACCCCCAGTCCCCACCATGCTGTTCTATTCATTTAAAAAGACCTTCCTCTCAAGGTGTCAAACTAGTTTTTAAAGCAACAAATCCATTGTGCGGTATTGTTTTTCAAATGTAACATATTATTATTTAAAAGAGCTGAAGGGAGAGCTCACTTTGTTAAAATTAGGAAGTGAGGGACCAGAACAAGCATCTGAGTCTCTGTTTTTCCCTCCCCCACCTCACTTTGTGGGAGCCTCTTGATTTTGAGAAAAATTTGGAAACTGCTCTTATAGTGTTTATCAAAAAATAATATTTTATGCTTTCTAAGCAGTCAAACATGACCAGTGAAAATCACTCTCTTCCATTTAAATAATGAAAAGTCCTCTTCAAATCCTGATTTACATCCATCTTGTCAGCTAAATGAACACCCATGGAAGCGAGCACAAAGCCATTTCTCAGTTCATCTCAAGAGTACTTCTGACCTTGCTGAACACCCTGTCGTGCATGAATTAATAATCACATTGATGCAAAGGGTACAAGAGGAGGACATTTCTATGATTCTTCCTCGCAAATCGAATTTTGACAAATGGAATAATGTTATGCCTCATTAACTAATAAGCAAGCTGTCTAGATTAGAATTGCACATAAGGGTAAAAATGAGCTCAAATCATGCCTAAGACTCCTGAAAACAACTTTTCATTTTCAGTTCAAGAGCAGAGGAGAGAAAATAAGTAAGTAAATACGTAAGTAAGTAAGTAAGTAAGTAAGTAAGTAAGTAGTTGGATAGATAGATACAGAGAGAGATCCCAACAGAAAAGATAACAGAACTAAAACAAAATTTAAAAAAATAATAATAAAGTCTTCATGCTAGCCACTGATTCCATAGGCTTCATTACTGAAACCTAAGAAAACATGGCAAACACCTTGAACATGTGGAGCGGTGGCTGGTTACTTCAAATCCTCTAAGCCAAAATCAGGCCACCAGGGCTTTCTGATTTTATCAAATAATGTTTGTTCTATTACCACTCAAAACATATTTTACATAAGTTAGGAAGTGAAATAAGTCATTTGATTATAGACAGTTTTCAAAATATTTGACTACTTTACTTTTTTTTTTTAACCACTGTGCTATAGTTTCTCATTTATTCACCTACTTCCTGAAAAAAGTTTCCAGTGAGAGAATTTTTTTCTTGAAATGCCCATGTTTAGGGTACAAATCATTTACATTTTAGATTTCTCAATGTGGGAGTAAGTCACATTCAGCTACCCGTTAGTAATACTCCCAGGACGAGTTCACAGCAGCTTGTGAAAGGAAGATCTTTGCAGGACACTCTCATTGCCTGAATTAACAAAATACACATGCTTTTTCACAGTGTGACTTTGTCATGGCCTAAGAGCATTCATTTATAGGTTATTTAGAATGCTCTTAAAAATTCAAATAGAAAACTCAAAACTTTGATGTAATTTATATTTGCAAAAATAAAGTTTCTCTGTATTTTTCAAGAGGTCTTTAATTTATAAAGAAATAACTTCCAAATCATGTTAACACTTTTTTTAAAATCTCTTTGTGATTACTTTGCTATTGAAAATTGCAGGAGACTAATATTTAGGAGCTATATTATAATGAAACACACATTAGAGTATGTATCATTTAAGTTTGGTTTCAGTTGTAATTATTTTAATTTGCACAGGACTTCATGCCAAAACTTACCCAAGAATATATTAGGGTTTCAGATATTGCTTTACATGATTACTATCAAATAATTTTTAGATGACAAAATACTGTTTGCAAGTCCTAATCCCTGGAGAGTCATGAATAACCACTCGTATTTAGAAGAGAGAATCCATGGAAACAATCTTGCCTGCAAGAATGCAACGTGTTATTTTAATAACCATTTGTATTTTAGGCGCCTGATCAAACCGGCAATTAAACTAAACACTGCGGAGATAAAATCAGATTAAAATCAAATTGTGGCACCCGGTCAACTACTTCCCCAAGTAAAAATAAAGAGAGAATTGATAATCCCTTTTTTAAAATGCCAGATGCTTCAACTCCTAATATAAATAGCATTTAACAAGACCTAGCTCAAAGAGGCAGTGCCTGTTCTAGAGTGCCCTACAGCCATCACAGTAAACTTTCATTAACCTGTATCTCTCTTGCTTTCTTCAGTCCTTTAACTGTGCGTGTGCATATGCACATGCACACATACAAAAGGTTCTGATTTGAAGTTCATCCCTGCATGAAATTATAGCTTATCATTCATTACAGTAGAATAAACTTCTCAAGGTTGGAGGTAATGTTTCTTGTTCACCTCATATCACCAGTGATTGGCACAAGCAGAAGTTCAATAAATATTTTTGAATGAATCAGTGAACAATAAACCAATGCCAAGATTTTCAGCCCCACACTCTATAAAAAACTACTTTTGTCAGTGTCACCAATCACCTCTACATCGCTAAATCCAGCTGTCCATTCTCAGTCTTCATCTTTTTGAATCATCAACCAGTTTGACAAGGTTCATCACTCTCTTCTCTGAGGTCTTCATCCTTCATTACTGGTCACTCTTTTTCAATCTCTTTTGCTGGTTTCTTTTCTTCTCCCTGAGCTTTGAATGCCATACAGTCTCAGGATTAAAGAGGTAGTGTTCTTTCTACCTGTTCTTCAATGAGCTCACCCCATCCCATGGCTTTAAATGACATCATTAACTTCTAAATTTGTATCTGCAGCCTAGATCTTGTTTCTGAGTTCCAGACTATCCAGTCACTTATTGATGTCCTCAGTTGAACAAGCTAATAGGCATCTCAAACTTCACATATCCAAAAGTGAACTCCTGCTTTCTCCCCTATTCACCCACTCACTTCTGCCCCAAACATACATCATTTGCATTTATCTCCATATAGGTTGATGCCTTTTCTATACTCTGAATGCTCATTACTCACTGTTCCTACTGTCACCGTACCGGAAAGTGCCTCCAGAATCAGGAAAAAAGGGGGGGGGGCGCTTCTCCCTTTCTCCTGCTTTCATTCTTCTACTGTGCTTTCCATTGTCAGCTCCTATGTGGAAACCAGCTGGCAAGGAAGTCTAGAAATAGTAATTTGCACGCTTCCAGACTCATGCTACAGAGGAGAGTTTAGAAGACTGAGTGTGGAGCTGACCATCAGTGGACATTACCTGTCACTGTTTCCTAAATGGTCTCCCTGCTTCCGCTCTTATCCCTGGCCTATTCTCAACACTGCAAATCAAATCATGTCACACATCTACTAGAATAGAATAGAATAGAATAGAATAGAATAGAATAGAATAGAATAGAATAGAATAGAACTTCACTTGCTTTTATTTCATTGAGTAAAAGACAGGTGCTCACAGATGGCTACAAATGGAATGTGAACTAAATTTGGGTTTTTTGTTTTTGTTTTTGTTTTTGTTTTTAACTTTATCCCTCCATTGTTAGCTCTGTGGCAGCTACACTGTCCTCATTGTTCTTGGAATACACACTCCCCTTTGCCCTTGACACTGGTTATCCTGAAGTCTAAAATACTCTTTCCTTAGGTGGCCACTTGCCTAAGTCCTTTGCCACTGAGTCTTTGCTCAGTTAACTTTTCCAAATAATTTTATTTTAAATTAAATTCTTTAACCACCAGCATTTCTAATATCCCCTACTCTGATTTCTTTGTTGTTGGTGGTGTGTTTAATATAACCCTTATCACCTTCTAACCCACAAAATAATTTATATGTTTTTTAAAACATATAAATATATAGAGTTTCATGTTTTTGTTGTTGTTGTTTTTTAACTATCTCTCCCTACACAAAAAGTTAAACTTCACAAAAGAATCTTTGCTCAGTGACATTTCCATGGTCTAGACCGTGTTGTAAGTTATGAAAAATACTTTGAATGTGTTCAACCTAATGGATATCAGGACAGGGTTGTTGATAACCAGGCAGTTGGTTTGTGTGAATGACAAACATAACAATCACAGGTAACTCTTTCATGCCTTTTCTGGTGAAGAGCTTTTCAGAAGGTAAAAATAGAGAATGAGTATTACAGTGAAATAGTAGATAAGTTACAAAGTGACAGAACCAAGTATTTCAATAAGACCTCTGTCATCTGCAAGTAACCAAAAATCCAATCAAACTTAAGCCAAAAGTTAAATTATTGACTGTATAAGTGAAAAGTCCAGGAATAGAAGTAGAAACGGCATAATTGAACCCAGATACTCTAGCTGTAACACCAAGATCAGTCTCACTTCTCCACGTGACTTTTCCATCTGTGTTGGCTTCATTCTCAGACAGAGTCTCTCCAGCTCTTGTCACATCTGGCCACCAGCAACAATGGCTTACCTCCTGCCCATGAGGACCACAGTGGACAGAGTGGCTCTTTCCCAGTGCTTCCACCAAAGTGCCCTGACTTATTCTCACTGGCCTGGATGAGCCCTTACCCTCCTTAAACCAATGACCCAATATTCAGTTGTCCTGGTTTGGTCTTCCCCTGGTTTTTTAGGTCAGAGATTGAAGTGAACCTACTCAGACCAGACGAGAGTGAAGGGTAAGTGATTTTGCAATGACAAGTCAAAGCTTTTACCAAAAAAGGAAGAAGGGACACTAGGCTGGCATTACAACTAATGTCTACTGTATTATGACATGCAGGAGGTTCTGAAGAAAAGTTAACAGCATGTTTAAAGTGAAGTGATAGGAAATGAGGCTGAAAAATTAGGTTGAAGTCTGATTGTGAAGAGTTTTGTTTTTTGGTTTTTGCTTTTTGTTTTTTGGGGGGTTTTTTTGTTTTGTTTTATTTTGTTTTTAAATAAGCACTGGACGAGCTCTCAGGAGACCTGAGTTCTATTCCCAAATCTTTCCAGATCTTTGTGACTTTGTTAAGTACCTTAATATCTATATAAATGTGTCCTCAACTGTAAAATGATGAATTACACTAAAATGATCTCTGCGTTTCCCACCAACTCTGTCAGCTGACAATTCCAATAGGACAAACTAAGTGTTGCAGCTAGCTAATATCTACCTACCATAGGCCTACTTATTATCATATGGGGGAAGAAAGAGAAAAATACCTGTTTTCTTCTCCTTTGTCACAGGCTAGGGACACTGTTTAGCACCCATAGTTAGTATAGTAGGGCATTCTGTCAGATATTAAAATTAATTCCAAGAAGAAAGAACTGGGTTCTTGCCAGTGCTTCTCAAATCTAGCTATGCTTCGGCATTACCTAGAGAGCTCATAAAAATTATAGATTCCTGGGCCCATACTTATGGTATTGAATTGGGCCCTTGAATTTATAGTTTTAGAATTCCCTTTGTTGTTTTTTCCTCCTACTCTCCAGTCTTAGGTGTGGCAGTTTTCTTTTGCTCAATATTATTTAATGCCAACAAAAATCTTATATACCTGCATGTCAAGAGAGATCTTGGTTTAAGAATACATATCCAGAAAAACATAGTCTACATTGCTTAACACTGAAATATAGGAAGAAAAAAGAAACACCACATTCACTAATATATCTGAGTTTTTATGCAGAGCAGATATATTTCATATGACAAGGATTATGGTTTTCATAATATATACAAAACACATCCTCTTTATTCTGCCAGTTTCAGAGAACTAGTCATAACTTTGCAATTTTCACATAACATCCAAGTCACAATAAGAATAAAAGCATCCTTCACATATCTGCAGTTATTGATTTTTTTAATACTTCTCCAGAATTTTTTAAAATGTGATGATGGCAAGTAACTCAATATCGATCACATCTAATACATCTGCCCTTTTTTGTGATGAATTTCTGAATAGATCACTACATTATATTTTATTAATTTCTTAAGTTTATGAATCAATGATCAGCTTTAGTCTTATTTTTTTCTCAAAATACTTTTCTTTGATTGTTTAGCCAATATTTTAATTTTTAAGAGTCCATCCATTCAGATGTGATCAAATGAGCCACAGTAAAAGCCTGAATCCTGAGGAAATGACATCTCAGCACAGGCATGTTTACCTTAAATAGTTTCATCATTCTGACTTCCTTCTTGTCTGTGTGAACATGAGCTCTGAATATGTCCGGAAATAGTTAACTTTCGCATGATGCATGTTTCTGGGGCTGTAGTGAGGGAGTTCTGAGAAAGTTGGCGTGCGTGCGATGTAAATACAATATTTCCTTTCCACAAACATAAGAAAATGAACAACAGACACACAAATACAGTTAGGATCAGTATGTGAACTGCCCTGAGAAGAGTTTAAGCAAATGATTATTTCAGGCACAATAGGAATAATCTGCAAACATCAAATAAATTTTGACTTTTTTAAGAAAAAAAAGCAAAGGATGGATTTCTCCTTTGCACTAAAGAATATGGTAATATTTCACTCTTCAATGGGGTACTTTCCTTACCAGAGCTATTTTGAAATAGAAAGAATATTTCAAGTCATTAAATTGCTCATTCATTAATTTACCAAATATTTATTTAGCCTCTACTATGTCTACAGAGAGCACTTGGAACTAGGGAGGTGTTTAGCATCTTCCATATAACCCAAGGTTAGCACTACAAGGTTCTTTGAGTAGTTTCCCTGAGACTATGAAGTTGTCGCAGGCTCCAAGTCACCACAGGGCTCAGAAGCACCTCAAGGCTCCTCCTGCTCAAGCACATCACCTCTCCAGACCCATAATGGATGTGTACCTCTTTCCCATACTCACAGATCACCTCCTCAGTGCTAGCACTGATATCTTTCTAATTCTGGAAACAGAGAGGCAATCGAACTCAGACCCTGCCTCCAGGGGCTCCCATACAGGTGAAGAAGATGAGTGGGTAAGAAATTTTTAATGTGTGACAGAAGCTAAAATAATAGCAAGTACAGAGTGCTAGGGCACCAGGGCACTAGTTCTGTCTCTCATGAGAGCGGGGACTTGAGAGGGAGATGAAGAGGAGAGAGTAGAGATCCCTGTGCATGGCAAAGGCAAAGGTTGGTGCTAGTGCAAAAACAAGCATGGCCACTTTGGGGAGAGTAGCCCTGGATGGCTTCAGCGAAAATGAATATGAGGAAGGGAGATAAAGAGGGAGAAACGTGGACTGTGAAGGGAGGAGAAGAATGTGGTAAGAAATGAGGCTGGACCAGGTAAGGAGAGTTTTACTGGTTTTGGAAAGGCTTTTTTTTTTTTTTTTTTTGCATGTTATTTAAAAGTGAGAGTGGTACAGATAGATTTGCCTTTTAGAAACATCCCTCCCATGTTGGCGTGGGAGGAAATTAGGATAAGGAAATTTGAAGTTAAGGAAAAGGATTAGAAGACTGTCTGTATCTTAGAGAAACATGATAAGG
Source organism: Eonycteris spelaea (assembly GCA_003508835.1). Lineage (NCBI taxonomy): Eukaryota > Metazoa > Chordata > Mammalia > Chiroptera > Pteropodidae > Eonycteris > Eonycteris spelaea. The sequence continues at coordinate 2,956,960 of PUFA01000018.1, read as the reverse complement.
GCCTACAAAGGGGAACGCCAATAGGAATGGAAAGGGGATGGCTTTGAGATCTGAGGTGACCAGTTTGAGGTGGAAGATGTAAGAGAGGGAGGCATCGGCTGACTGGCAGTTTGACATGGATGGTGGCACCTTCACTAAAGGTAATTGGTAGAAGTAAACGTAACCTGAGTGGGGTGGAGGAGGTGAAGATACTGAGCTCCTTATCTTTTCATGTTAAGTTTGAGGTGCCCGTGCAACCTCCAGCAGAGGTTTCTATTGAGTAGGGGGATGGGAGTCTGGAGTGAGCCAACAACTGGGGTCTGGAGTTGCAGATTTGGGAACCTTCCACACAGGTGGCATTTGACAATATGAGAAATAATGAGATGAATCGGAAAAGTTGATTAATGAGAAAGGAGGACTTTAAGAATAGAATTCTGAGGAAAGCCAACATTTAAGGGAAGAGTAGAGGAAAACCACCCACTGGGATAGCAACAAGGGGTTCAATTAGTAACTTCCACAGGAGAATTTCAGAGGTTTATATGGGCGGCAGCCAGATCAGAGTCTAGAGTCCTTTGCTGCCATAATTCCCTAGCACTCTAACCTCTATAGTCCCTCGCCTCACGAGGAGGAGGGCAAGGACTGGGAAGAGAAGACCCAAACTACTTTTGATTATACCTTTAACCTTATTTTTATTGCCTTTTTAAGACTGAGGTCTACTCAACATATAACATTATATTAGTTTCAGATGTACGACATAATGATTCGATATGTGAAATGATCAAGATAAATCTAGTTTTAATATCTGTCACCATACAGTTATAAAAATTTCTTGTGATGAGAGCTTTTAAGATCTACAGTCTTAGCAGCTTTATTTTTTGTTGCTATTCTATTATTAGTAGTATTTTTTTTAAAGCACGTTTGTTGTGGTCTCTTTATCCCCCTCACTCGCTACTGTTCTCATCTAGGAACATGACCTTGGCTGCTCTTAGATTTAGCTCCCACTCAGTTCTTTCCACAGTGCCCCTTTATTATCTGCTTATAATCTTTTTTTTTTTCTTTTTTAGACCAGATCTTCTTTAAGGTCCTGTTCATGTCTATATCCCATCTTCCATCCCAATCCCTCATCCCAATCGTACCCCACCAGAATTACATATGGTAAAAATCAGAAATATTTATTAAAATGTTTGTCAAAATCTTCTAGAAGACAAAGTAGTAATATGTATCAAGTACGTTGAAAAGAAACATATTCATTGACCTAATTATTCTTTTAGAACCACAGACTTAATAAGTAATTCCAAATACAAGCAAGAATATATATGCAAATATGTTCAATCCAGTGTTGTATTGATTGCAAAACAAAACACAGCAACAAAAAACAATGGAACAGCATAAATAATCATCAAGATAATAAGGCTGAGTAATTCATGGACATTCCAATGATAGAAGCTTCATATATATGATACAATATATGATAGAAGAATATTAAACATCCATGAAAAATGATGTTTCAATGAGTAGGAAAGTAAATCATAGTATTCAAAAAATCAATTATGAAAAAATATGAATTATGATTCCAACTGTTCCATATTACAAGCACACATGCACACACATACACACACACAAAGAAATAAGACTATGGCAGTATAATGAAATGTTAACAATGGATACTCTTGGAGTGAAATTATATACATTATTTTTCTTCTAAATCTTTTTCTGTAACTTCAGTTTTCTATAAGGTACATGTATTATTGCTTAATAATCAGATGAAAAAATCTTAAAACTTTGGGAATGAATTGAGATATTAAAAAATAATTTTTACTGAACTAATTTATTGAACTATAAAAAGGGACTAATTATACACCTCTTCCTCCCATAGTCTCAGACATGAAGTGTAATGGAAACACTATTATACTTTGCATCCAATTATTCATGTTGGTTTCCTTCGTAGGTTAGTAAAATCTTAAAGAAAAATAACAATGTCTACATTTCTTTCAGATTAATGACTTCCAGGGCACACAGTAAGATGTGGTCTACAAATAGCTGTTAAGAAATTATCACTTCTGAAGATTAAACACTTTAAATTGTAAACTCTCTGAAATTCATAGCAATGCTAATCAGTGCTCTTCCACAGACATTACAAAGGAAGAAAAAAAGAGCTAGATTTATTCAGAGCATATTGAATGTCAGATAATTTATATCTGTTTACTAGGAACTATTGTATGAGGGAGGGATTATTAGCCTTGCTTTACAATTTGAAGAGGTTGAAATTTAGAGAAGTAACTTTACTAAGATCACTAAAGTAGATTGTATTCACACTATTTGTTGCTACTTCCCATGAGCCCCTCCCTATGTGAAGGTTATACAATCCTACCCCATTGACTCAGGCTTGGCCATGTGCCTTATTTAGGCCAATAAGCAGAAATATCACATTGTGCACCACAGGCCCTCTTCTTTCCCTCTCCCATGAGGCCAACAATGTCCTCAACAACAAGATATGGGCTTTTCTTCATTTGGGTTCTGAAATAAAGAAAACGTGGGGCAAAGGCCTGATCAACCCAATAAAACATGTAATGTGAGTGAGCAATGAGTCTGCTGTTGTAAGCTACTGAAAAGATTTGGTAACAGTGCCTCTTAACCTAACCTACACTGATGAAAAGTCACTAATAACTGAAGAAGACAAAATTCAAACTCTGGTCTGTTTAGCTCTGATATCCATGCTCTTTCCACTACATCATGTGATCTCTAAAGTTTTCAATTATTTTAATGAAATTTTTTTTTCCTGGGGGTGGGGGCATGTATAACAGTAAGTTTTCCAAATGTAAAACTGAAATAAATAGTTCTTTGCTTCCTTGTGACCTCTATATACTTCTATTATACTGCAAGGTATTTTAAAGATTTAATTTAACACCCCAGAAAATTGCCACTCATACCTGCAGACTGACAGCTAGCTAAGATTTCACATGTTGGGTTAGCTTTATTACCTGAATGTTCAGACAGAAAACCTACACCTGGGCCAATTCCCTGTGCTTTTGCTTTGGGAAGATTACCTCTTATTTGACAGTTACCTCTTATTCGTGAACTATTCCTACACAGGAGGAAAAAGACATTTTTAAGACTTCTGCTTTTACCTTGGCAAGGTACTATTAGGCAACTCTGTGAGCGAGAAACTCTTAGTCCTGGCATTCTAGGAGTCTGGGACTATCAGGAAGCCTTTCCAAAAGGACGGGCTTCCTCTACTTGGGGATTCGCTCTTACTGAGCATAGTCATTTGCTGCCATGGAGATTCAATCTCTTGGCAGCTAATGCTAGACTTGCTGTAAGATTTTACACAATATCCTGGCAAGCTCACCTGCATTAGTTGGAAGTCTGGAAACTGAAAGTTAGTTTCTAACTGCTTACAGGTTATAGCAATAAAATTGATGATCAAACCTAGTCAAACTCATTAAGCTTTGACCTTGGGACCCAAGGGCACATAACCAATACAAATATACACATACCATTACCTTTTGAATGTAACCCAAAGACCTTGCATGCACCAATCCTGAGGATAGTTATTGTTACATTAATTTTATACCCAATGTCTCTGACTCATCTCTTACATTTTTATACAGAATTTTAACCTTTAAAATGACATCTTGCCTCAAAGATGTATTAGAGAAGAATTCTTAGCAAGGATAGCATATGCATTTTGGAACAAGCCTAATCCTGGACATAATGTAACTTTTCCCAGGCTTGTATCAGTCAACCACCATGCCTATGAACATCTTCTGTGTTCACCATTATTTCTACTATTGTAGAGGACAGGGTCTTGCTAAAGGTACTGTCTGTCTCCTCACATATTGAAATTATATGGCCCTCAAGGTACTAAAACAGAGCTATGTTCCCATCTTTTCTAAGCTAAGGATCTGAATGATATTACACCATCAACTTTCTTTATTTTTATCCTCTCACCCCGCCCCTACCAGTGACAGACAAGCTCCCCCCTCCCTCAACCAAAATATAAAAGCTATAATGTAGATTAAACTATCTTTCCTTCACCTCCACCACCTCATCAGGCTGTCCTCACTGAGGACCTAGCACAAATTTTTCTTGTGATTTCTTATTTCCTTACAATAACTTATGAGGTTTTTAAAAAAATTATGCTCATAGTACTCCATTGAAGTGTAACTTACATACAGTATAATCAAAAACCTTAGGTATATGGCTTGATGAAATTTTACATACATTATACTTCAATAAAGACTGGCCAAGATAGAGAATACTTTTATAACTCCAAAAAATTTCTTCAGTTCCTTCACAATCAATAATATCCCACCTCTACAAGTAACCATTATTCTGAATTCTATCACCATGGATGAGTTTGATCTATTCTAGAATTTTATGTAATTAGAATCATGCATCTACTTTTTGTGTCAGAATTCTTTTGCTCAAATAATCTCTGAATTTATTTATAATTTATTCACTTTTATTGCTCATGCACGTGCTCTTTCTACATAAATATACTAAAAGTTTTTCAGTTTATATCTAACTTTCAGCAACCCTCAATACATTTCAAGTGTGTGTGTGTGTGTGTGTGTGTGTGTGTGTGTGTGTGTGTGTGTGTGCATGCATGCCATAGTTGGTTTACCCATTATTCTATTGATGGACATTTGGGTTGTTTCCTTCTGAGGGTTATTATGGACAAAGGTGGTCTAGATATGCTTAAAAAAATCTTTTTATGAATGTATATCTAAGAAAGGAATAGATTAGTCATAGGATAAGTATCTTTTTATTAGAAACTGCCATATGTTTTTACAAGAGATATACCATTTTATTTTCCCACCAATAATAGATGAGTTCCAGTTGCTCCATGTACAGAAGGGTGTGTAGTGTAGTGGTATTTCATTTTCTTTCCTATAAATTCTTGAAAGTCTGTGAGATAATCTAATCTAGTCCTATGCCAAACATAACATACTTCCGACGTTCAAGTGAAACAATAAGAATTCTTATGGGCTTACAAGCTTCTAAATACTGGAAGATCAAGATAGATTTTCTTTTCAAGAAGGCAGGGGGGGAAATGCATTAACAGCCTGGAATCTTTCATGCAAATAGAATTTCTCTATGTAGGCTGCTACTGTTCTGTATGCTACAAGGAGAAATTATTAATTATGTCTCGATGTTTTTATTGCCTAATTGCTCTTTTTCAAAATCCCTCACCCTTGAAGGGTACTTTGTGATTTTACACATTCATTGGCATTCTCATCACAGTCTTTGTAAGTTAGGGATATAAAAGTGTTACCATCCTGCTTGGAACTCCATGGTTGGCAATGGATGCTGAGCAAAAGTAGCAGCCAAGATAATGAGGTTTCCCAGAGGAGGTACCTAGACATGAGCTCACTATTTCACCTAACTGGAACTGTTCCAGATCAGCACTAGAATCAGAAGCTAAAGAGATTTCACACCTGGAGATGTAGTCACTTGAAACCCAGCAGCCCCCTCTACACCTCAAATATACAACAGTGTTGACTAATGAGCTACCATGGGCTGTTTATTTCTGGGATAGTATTTCATAACCAACTCAAGTGAGGCCCAAATCAATAGTTAAAAGGTGATGGAGTTTAAGGAGATAATTTCTTGAGTACTTCATAATTCTCAAGATACAGCTCATTTTCCATTGTAAATCTTCATATGCCAGAGAAATAAGTCCTATGTTCCTTTAACTCTGTTCTTTTTGCATTGAAGTTTAATTAATTCATAATTTGACCAAAATTTTCCCTTAATTGACCCACTGTAACAGTAATACATTTTTAAATTATTTGGAAGAAGAGGATTGGGTACATACAAAGTATCTATTAGATCATTTTAACTAATGATTATTAACCAATATTATCTCTAATTTTTATTTTTCCTAAATTGATTTATATATCTATGTACTTGTGTGTGTGCATGCACATGTGCAAGCCTCATAATTAAATCAGGAGCTCTAAAGTTGCCAATTCCACAAGCTAAATCCAAACATCTTCGTTCTGCACAACTCTAAATGGACACAGGATATCCATTCATCTCTCCGCAATCTTGGACTCTTTAAAAAAAGAGCCTCTGATAAAAACTGGGAAATGGTCCGGGGTTGAGTCTTATAATACCTTGTAATCAACAGGCATTTGCCCAAGTTGCTGGTTGGTGACCTAAGAAGCAGCTGCAACTGCTAGGCTCCTGCTTTTTGTTCTTCTTCCTTAAGTTACTTGGTTTCCAACTCTCCTGCTAGCTATCTGAAACTAACTACCAACATGTTAAATCTACTCGAGGGAATAGCCCATGAGATTCCCTAAAAGAATGTTCGTTTGACTTATAGGTTCATAGTCCACCCACTCAGAGTTTCACGACCTTGTCTGAACATCCGTTTCCTTCTCTGAAAAACAAAATTTATAACACTTTATCTTGTGATAGTTGTGAAAAGAGAATAGACAAGTGGATGTGACTGTCTGTATTTATTTTAAATGCACAGCAAAATTTTTGTTATTTTTTATAAAACAAAAACCAAAAGGAGTGCCTAGAGCAGGGTATCACTAAAAGTCTGCATCTGAATGTATAAATATGATGTGTGGTATTTCTCTCAAAATGGTTTATATTTCATGTCAAGGAAGAAAAGTAAGATAAATCATATCTAAAAAGAGAGTGTGTTGACAGAAGGTATGTTAAGATGATGTCTGACAGGTGGTTCTAATGCTAAGGATAGAAGTAGAGAAAAGGAAGAGCAACTAGAAAAAGTGAGAAAAGAAATGAGTTGGTACAGAAGTAATAACACAGACAAATGAAACATAATTGCAATCATAAAATTTAGTAGTAAAGCTGTAAGAGTATATGATAACTTAGCTATACTAAGATATATATTTAAAGTGACATTTAGAGACTGTATAAATCAAAGAACTATGTTCTTTTCAGGTATACCTGATGTTCGCAGAACATGTCCCTATTTACCACTCAGCCCCTTATGTTATGGGATGACCTTGAACCTTTGGCCCAAGAACTATTCCACTGATTGTGATTCAAACTGCTCTGTATGCGATAGTTGTTTATCATCCACATCCAGAGGCTTATCTGTGCTCGACATGCTATTTGTCCGCAGTTTAGTTAATTCTTACAAACATTCCAGGAACCTCTTGCTTTCTTTATCCTCCAACTGCTCGGTGCAATTACACTTGAAGGAGACTTTGGTCCTGGTCTTCAGGACCTATTATAGTTAATAAGAGCTTGACTCATTCAAGTGAATTTGGAGATGATTCTGATTAAAGTTCTCTGACCTCCACCTATGGTAGGACTTAGTCTATTGTGGATGTCTTCTCATCCCTCCTGACAAAGCTTGATTCACAAAAATATTTACCTCCTAAATGGATCCACTCAAAAATGACCCTTGGGTTTATGAAGATCTGCTAGAGGATTTCTTTAAATAGCTCTTTTACTATTTTTGAATAAAAAACATCCATCACAGGTAAACTGTAGTATTCCTGTATAAGAATAGTACAGGAAGAATATTCTTAAAAGCTTAAAGGGCTGCCTAGACAGCATAAAAAAATAAAAATAAAAAAAAATCACTGAATATTAGTCTTGCTCACAAATAAGAAAATGGCATCACTTTTTTTCCCCAAGTCTTGTTAAGGCTCTATCCAAATCTGGATTACCCATAACCAATGTCCTTTGCATTCTGTTTCCTTGGGCTTGACACCTAGAAGAGTCCAGAAACATTTTTTTTTTTTTAAGATAAGCCTCTTTTCTTACATGTAAAAAAGAAAAAAAGAAAAAAGCAGTTTTGAAAATAGGGTCAAAGCAGAATAGAAGTAAGCAGCCCTCAATTATCTATGTTAGTAAGTGGCAAGATTAGTTTACTTAATCCAAAAAATTGTATTTTAAACAATATCTTCAATTTTAATTACTTTAATTCATTCATGATAAATATTACTTTTCATTTCTTAATACCTTTGCCTATTTGCCTTCCTAAATCTCCATCCAATTTCTGTTTCCTAAAACTCTAGCAGTAGTCTATAGATAAGGAGTTAGATCACTCCTCTTCAACTAATCCATCTAATTACTCAACTTACCCCCAAGCAATGTGCTAACTAGAAAGACAGCATATTTCATTAGTGAGAATCTGTGGTTGGCAAAACTGGATCAACTAGATTTTGCTCTGTCAAGGTCAGGTTTCTGAATTTCTGTCCTCCATGAAGCTGTGTAGTTTAGGGCAGTACATCAAACACTGGAAGCTTGGGTTAGTTTCTGGTTTCTTTCTCTGTAACTTCTCTTCCAGTAGTGTTTAAACATATATTAAACTTTCCTACAATCATTAAAAACTAATCTTCTCCTTTGATCTCTATTCTATCTCTGGACTAACATTCAAACCTTTTATCCCTTCTCCAAATTTCTCAGAAGCACAGCCTATACACCCAGTTGCTTGTGTACTCAGCGAAATTTGACATCCACTTCTTTACTTGACTGAAATTGCTCTTATTTGTGTCTTCTAAGGTCACAAGCAATTTCTAAGTTTTCCACATCCAAAGGATGTTTTTCAGTCTTTACCTGTGCAAAGCAACTTGGTTTTAATACTGTCGATCACCTCCTACTTAAAATTCTAACTACCTTGGTCTTCATATCTCCACACCTTCCTGAACTTCTTTATATTTTTGTGTCTTCCTTTTGCCTGTTTTTTTTTTTTCTTTTTTTCTGCACATCATTGACTATCGCCCAGGCATAGAGCTTTCTCTTACAATTCTTCATCTATGCTTGGTACCCCTGTTGTTTCATCTACACCTATAGTTCAAGAATCATGTTTGTTATTAACTTCCAAATTCAAATCCTGGATTCAGATCTCCCACCAGAGACTGAGATTCATATGGTGAACTGTGAACTGGATAACTCTATCAGGATAAACAACAAAATTTCAAATTCAACATATCCGAAGTGGAAATTATTTATTTCTCCCTTAAATTGTGCCTATTTCTATATTCTCTGTTTGGCTTATGGCACTGCCATTCAAACAATTATTTAAACTAGAAACCTGAATGTCATTCTTGACACTCTCTCAATCCTTGTATATAATCAATAAAATCAGACGATCCTGATTTTACCTCTAAATACTTCTAAAATCTATCCTTTTTGTTACCCCAACTATTACTGTTTAACTAAGGCCCTTGTCTCGCAGTATGCAGATCTCAATCATCTTATTTACATTGTTTTCGTCTTCTACTAGCCACTAGAGTTATATGTAAAATATTTATCTCTTTAATGGCTCTCTTTTTCCTCAGAATGAAGTCCAAGCTCCTTTACATAGAACATGACCCCTTGCCAACCTCTATGGCCTCATTTCTTGCCGCTCAATCTCACACTTTTTTCACCACTCAATCTCACAGTTCGTATTTCAGGAAGCTTGAGATGCCTATAGTTTCCCATAGAGCATTCAATTTCTAGCCTTTATACTTTTCTCAGGCTGTCTTCATTCCTATCTCATCTTATCTTCCCCCACCTCTGCCAACACTCCCTACCTGTCTAACTTCTACTCATCCTTTGAGAATGAGATTATATAAATATATATATACATATATACACACACACACACACACACACACACACACACACACACACACACACACACACACACACACACAGTTCCTCTCACAGTAACAGCTCCCACCCCGCCCCCGACCTCAAAATGTTTTGTGTATCTCCCTCCTGCACGCTCATCCTCAGTCTTTAGCATAATGTTTGACAAGAGCTGGTTCTCACGAATATCTGTTGAGTAAATGAGTGTGGACTAACAGGCCACCTTCCTGCTGACTAGGCTTTCAGCATTGTATCAGTCTAAGAGGTGATGTCATTTCTTTCTACTACAGAGGTGAGCAGGAGAGTATGACAAATGATTTTATCACCATTTCCTTTTAACAGTTCAGCCTTATATATATATTTTTGAAAAGTTATGGACTTGTAGAATATCAAACATATTCCAATCTAAATGTGGCCATCAAATTACATTTGAAAAGTAATCATTTTAAAATTGCTTCCTTTGTGGAAAATACATGACATTTCCTCCAAAAGAGAATACAAGCAAAGTTGCCTATAGTTTCCATGTCCTTCCATTACAAATTTTTCACTGGAAATGCCAAAAAAGACCAAGTTTCACCTGAGTCTCTGGTTTCTATCCAGCCCCTGGTACAGGGGTGTTAAATGACATAAAATTTGGTTAGAAATTTGATTACCAAAGAGAAGAGTAGGAAAATCTAAAAGCATGGGAAAATCTAAAAGCAATAATCAAGAGATAACATATTGCATTTTACACTAGTTTAGCATTTTCAACACTAAAAAAAAAAAAAAGAACAGTGCTTCCTGTAACTCACAAGTCAGCGCCTGGGCTTTGTCGCACAGGAAGCATCTGGGTGCTACAGGTCAGAGGCGAGGAAGGTTACAATGAGCAGGTTTCACAGGGAGTGATTAAGTATGTGGAAACTAGAAGTTTCAGGGAATAGGATGTGAATGCTTTTTAAGACAAGAGCAAAGAAGCATAGACAATGAAAAAGAAACTATTCTAAGAGATCTAGAAAAACAAGAGGCTTCAAGAAATAAATATAAGTCAGATAATTAATACTTACTGTATAAAAATGATAGGAAAAAATTGAGATTATGAGCTTTTAACTAAAAAAAAAAGTGATAGAAGAAATGCATTAGCATCTGTGGATGATCAGATCTAACATCCCTTGGTTGGGAGATGAAGGTGAATAAAAAATTACTAGAAGGAGAAAAATAGTTTATTTTATCAGAAAGTTTCCAACTTTATAGACAAGAAAGTATTTAATTATTTACCTACATAATGCTTCCTTTGTCAAATATTATGTTAAACATCACTAATTTTTATTTAAGTTTTAAAAATAAAGAATTAAATAAATTGTCTTAAATATTTGATTCTATATAAGATATAACTCATTAGATGGTTCTCACTATACTGGTTCATTGTCTAATTTGCAATATTAGCATCTGGAGATTTATATTCCACTCCTATCCACTGGGTTCCTCCATTCCCAGTGCCTTCATGAAACCCAACCCCAAAATTCTCCAGGCTCCTGTATCCCTTCAACTACAAGAAGGACTCAGCCTTGCTCTTTATTTTTCATGCCCTTTCTCCAAAGGCATTTAATTTTCAGCTCAGTCATCAAGAACACCATAACAGTTTCTTAAATAACCATTTCTTAAGACTCAGGTTTCATAATGTAATGAAGTTCATACAAGTAGACAATTATACAAGTAGAGAGTTTAGTTTTCTCCCTTTGGTTATATGAAAAAACAGAAAAATGAATGTACATATTATTTTAGATTAAATGCAAATGTTTGCTCTAACCTCAAAGAATCAGTTACATGGTGCTTGATTAATACTTCATAGTAACACAATGCATGTGTACTAATACAAAAGCTATATCTGCAGAATATTTAGACAGTATCTTTAAAGTTTACTATCACCAAGTTATTTTATATACTGGAAGACAAAGTCCTACATAAAACAATGTAAGATTCACTAATGTTTCAAGCCCAGGAGAAAGAAAAAAAAAAGTGTGATATCGAAAAGTCAAATTTATTACATGAGGAATTGTAAATTTATCTATTTATTATGCAAAAACAGTGACTATTTTCATTTCTAAACTAAAAACACATCTGTAAATATTACAAATATAACATTCTATTGATGCTTAACGCCATCTCTAACATGAAGCCATTACTTCAGGCTGTTCTCCACAGCTATAGTAAAACAGTAGTAAAAGATAAAAGACATTGGCACTTTATATTTTATTCAGTTTAAGCATTTCGTTTTGTTATTTTGGGATGTTCCTAGGCAATAATTCCATTAATTTTCATGTCAGGCATTCCTACTTCTCTAGTGAGAAGGGATTCCACTAATATGTCTCCATAGCAGTTGAAATATAAATTAAGATGTCAGGAAAACCAAAATGTTCTCTGGTATATAGAAAGTAGGATCTGGAGAAATCTCCTAGGCAGAGGTGTAGAAAATCACACCCAAATCCCTTGTATTTTCTTTCTTCAAAACCCTTTCAGTAGGGACAGAATCTGGATTCTTGGTGTGATATGATACGGTATATGCATTGCTTATCCATTGCTGGTTACAAATCACCCCCAAATTACCACACACACACACACACACACACACACACACACACACACACACAATATCTCACACAGTTTCTGGAAAGCCATGAGAATGGCTTAGCTGAGTGGTTCTGGCTGGGGCAGGGGCCGAGGGACAGGTCTCATGATTTCACAATCAAGCTGGCATTATCGACTTTCCCAGTTTGCCCATGATGAAGGAATTTGCCAGGATACAGAATTTCAGCACTAAAACTTTGAAAGTCCCTGAAAAACCTAGAGAGTGGATCCCCACTAAATCAAGTGTCATTTGGGACTGCAATCTAAGACAACTCGACAGGGGCTAGAGGATCCATTTCTAAGTTTATTCATGTTGCTATTGACAAGGGCTATGTTTCTTTGGTGTGTAAACCTCTCCATTGACAAGCTTATAAAATGGCTTCCCTCAGAGAGAGTGATGCCAGACTCCCCTTTCTGGCCTCATTTCTGAGTCATACAACCTCATTTTTGCCTTAGTCCATTCATTAGAAGACAAACACTGAGCCCAGCTCACACTAGAGGGCAAAGGTTTATAGAGGGCATGCAGACTAGTAGACAAAGGAACATTTCAGCCTTCTTGGAGATTGGCTACCATGGTATGGTACAGTATTGGGTATGGTATGGTATGGTATAGTATGGTATGGTATGGTATGGTAAAGTATTGGGTATGGTATGGTACAATATGGATGCTAAAGGGATGTGTTGAAAACATCATTCGTAGGTGTCAAGGTGACACACATTCATTTTTCATTCAGTAAGCATTTGTTATAGACCAGATACCATATTAAGCAATCCTGTTGGAGCTTTTCCTAAGAGAATAATCAGAGTAGAGTAGTCCGCAAGGCAATGGGCAATCTAACAAACTCCCCTGGGAGTTTACACAGGAGAAATTGGGCTTAAAAGAACTTTAAGGTTAATATTAAAAGGGAAAGTAAGTATTAAAACAAAAATAGAATAAAGAGACCACCACATTTTGTAACTTCTTTGGAAACTTTATAGGCCAAACTCTTTGTATAATGCAATGTAATGCATGGAATCTGGAGCCCAATTGTTTGGGTTCAAATCCCAGCTTTACTATCTTCTAACTGCATAACCCTAGTCAAGTTACAGCTATAAAATGGGGATAATAAGGCACCTACCTCATAGAGTTGTTGAAGCTAATTGTGCAAAGTGTCCAGAATAGTGCTTGGCACACAACATGTAACTATTATCTTTTGTTTCTAACCAATGTCCCTTACTTCTTTACCTATATACATTTTTAATTCTCAATTTCTTTTGCAGATCATTGATCATTTCTTCACTAACTCATTTTTGGCTGCTTTTCCTCTTTCCACCCCTCTGTTTCTTAGGATCCTAGACTACAATCACTTTTTTTCTCTACATATTCTCCCCGAGAAATACAATCCTCACACACAGCTTCAACTACCACCTGCATGCCAAGGACTTCCAAACCCCACTTGTCTGTTTGCATTTCTCTCCTGTGGGCTCCAAATGCTGGCTAGACTCGTGAGCAGTAGGAACACAACAGATCTAAAACTGGGATCACCACCATGTCTGCCCACTGCTCTGTTTCCTACTCACCATTTCCCTTTCTTGGTACATGCTGCCACTATCTCCCTAGTTACACAAGCCAGAGTTCCACCCAAGAGTCATCCAGACTAGTTCTCCTACGTTATACTCAACATTCAACCAGCCATTCTATCTTCTCTCTTAAAATCTTTTAATTTATCTCTGTTTCACTGCTGCCTCTACATCTCCACCCCCAGAGAGGCTGACACAGCTCAAATCCCAGCTCTCTCTCTCTTTTTGGTTATACAATCCCTCTAAGCCTCAATATACATTCTCTCTAAAAAACAAAACAAAACAAAACAAACTTTTCCTCACTATGCTAGAAACCTTAGAACCCCCTACTCAAGGCTCCCAGAGTGCCCTCCGTCAGGGCATTGGTATCTGTATGACTGTCCCGACTGTGCTATGAGCTTTTTGAGGGTAGAGATGTGCCTCATTGGTTTTAGATACCCAATGAACTGTGATGCCTGGCTCAGAGAGCACAAAAGATGTTTGTAGAATGAAGTGCTTTGTGATAGGGGGGCCTTGAGCTTTTCCAGTACCCAGTGTTAGAAATTGTCACTTCTCCCTTGTCAACTGTACCCCTGAACCCAAGTGCATGGATGTCCACCACACTGCCCACATTTGACCACCATGAATGGCTTCACTGACCACCTGCTGGCAATTTTACATAAAACCACATTTACCAACCACGAGTTTATATGCATTAAATGGAATAAATTTCCCTCTTTTTTTTTTAAATTTACTAATCAAATCCATGATAAAATCACTTTAAGTTGATAAGAATCATTCCTATTATATAAAAGTTTTCTTCAAAGAGAATTGGGGAGTAAATAGCATTCATTACATTTTGTGTTCTTTTAAAAAATAATAATGCCTTATGTGACTTTTTTTTTTTTTCCATTTCAGGCCTGACAGCTGTGATAATGATTTGAAGCAAGTTTGAAAAAGAAATAATTAGTTTTGCTGTTATTAGTCCTTGAAGTATACTTGAGTTTCATGCTGGGGAAAAATTTGAGCTATCAGGCCTCCTCAGGTCTCAAACTACAAATATAAATTCTGAGGCCTTTGCAGCACTCACAAAGCAGGTGATTCAGGTCTCCTATATCATGAAGTGATAGAAATATCTTAGCTATAGGTAAATACCACAACTATAATATTTTGTCTCCAGAATCCACAACTCTGCCAAGACTCCCCAATCTCTGGATGCACCTCAACATTCTGAAATATTCTATGAGTCTGTCTGCTGAATTAGTTGATAACTAAGAAAATGTTCTTATTAAATTCAGGTTGTTTTGTATTTGTGATCTCAGAGCAATTGACATTTGACATCTTGTAGGAAAGAGCTACGATATTTTATACAATCAGGACAAGCTTCCATTTGTCACATATTTGGTCATAGTGGAGAGTTGCAACACAATTTCATTTTCTGCCTGCTTTGGATTTCTTCCCATAATCACTCAGACATGGTAAATGACATTATCAGTGACATGATAAATATTCTTAGAATGAACAAGCCTATCGGTGTTCACATTAACCTGGACAATTAGAGCCAGTGTGAGGTATAGTTAGGCCATGATCAGAAAGAAGTGAAGTGAAACTAAAATTTTTTAATCCCTTATCATAATAGAGCAAACATACGAAATATTTAACTTTGCAACATTAAGAAGATTTCTACGATCTTTTTACAAATTAGTTTTTCTTTTTTCCTGGGCAAGATGTTTGTTATCACTTCTCATTATTTCGATAGTCCTTTATTTCTAAACTTTAAGTTTTATCCTTTGTCTTTTTAAAAAATTGAAAAGATAGTGGGATATTATTGATCAAATGAGCTGTGGCAACCAGTAAAAATAATAGCAGTACAGCTGATTTATGACATACATTCAGGTTCTGTAACCACATTAAAAATATATGAGAAGCAGCTCCCTCTATAAATTTGTTAAAACACATGTAAGCACAGGTTTTGTTCCTTATTCTTCCCTCTGTAACCCAATGCATAACACTAATTCTATCCACAGGGGAAACCAATTAATGATTATTATTAATGAGGATGACCAGAATTAGCCATTTTTTTATTTTAATAAAAATTATTTTCCTTTTCCTTACCCTAAAATTATTTAAACTCAGTACAGAAATTTCTTGAAAATGTAAATAAACACAAAGGAGAAAATGTAAAACACATATAATTTCACTTCTCTAAAAATCAATGTTAGCATTTAGAGATGGTCCTTAATTCTATCTCTCTGACTTTTAAAAATTAAAAACAAAATTCATGCTATATCTATATTTTTATAACCACCTAAAATACTTCATGTTGATATCTTTCCTAGCAATATCAATATGATAAAGGAAGCAGTAATGAAAAAGAGCTATTGATATTTTCTGGGGTTTGTGTAATGCTCAACAAAAATGAATTAATGAATTAATGAACAAATGAATTCATAAATACATGTATAAATAGTTATATCTGTGGAAAGTTGAATTGTTGCTTTAAAGAAGTGTTTAGCAAAAATGATAATCGTACTCAGTGGCATTTTTTTTTGAGCTCATTGCTGAGCTTCACAGTAACCTGAGAAAGTAAGTTTTGTCATCTATCGCCATCATTTCAATAGTCCCCTAGAGAATGAAGAACTTGTCCAAGCCATGAACCATGATTTCAAACCCAGACCTGACTATATCGAAAACCTAGAGAGTTTTCCACCATAACGCTGCCTTTCATAGACTGCTAATATATTGAAATGAAGCTTTGTTGAATGACATTCCACCGTACACAATAAAAGGAATCACGTAAAGACAAGAAGGCTTTCAGAGCTGTGTGCTGCACATACAATTGCTGTCTCACTGGTGTTACAGGGCAGCTGTTACCATCCATGTGTGTCGTGGCTCTTTCGTACTGGTACTGTCAGGGTCATTGAAATGAGGCACATTCGCTCAGAGAAAAATAAGAGTGAATTTCTTTTCCTTTTTCAGAAAGCTTTTTACTTCCATCCACTTAATTCCATAGCTAATTTGCCATTGAAATCTGAAGCAGAGTGCCTTTTACTGGGAATGCCAAAACTTTTGGAAAACAAATTTTAAATTAGCCAGTAAGACCTTTTTATTGTCCCCTCCTTACCTTTCAAAAAAAGTGTGTGAGTATGTGTGTGGTTGGGAATGCAGGGAGGTGGGAAGTGGGGAACAGCTGGATTCTTTCAGCAAAATAAGTATTATTTTATCTGAGAAAAACTACAACATATTCCATAAAAGCAAAGAAAAATGTGAAAATTTACCTAATAATATCTAAAATATAATTCCTGTTTTTAAAAGCAGTATTTTGGAGACACGCCACTATACATTTGTCAAAAACTATGTAATACGCAACACCAAGAGTGAACCCTAATTTCAACTATGGACCGAAGGTTATGTAGATGTAGGTTCATCGATGATGTACCCTCTGGTGGGGGTGTGGATACTGAGGGAGGCTGTGCATGTTTGGGAGCAGTAGGTGTATGGGAACTCTGTACTTCCCACTCAATTGCTCTAAAAAAATGGTCTATTAAGCAAGATACAAAAACAAAAATGTATTCTCTAGCCTTTTACAAAGAAGTAAAAAATATTTTTTCCCCCATTCCAGTGGAATAAATACAAATACACACACACACACACACACACACACACACACACACACACACACACTGAATATACTAAAATACATATAGTGACACACACATATATTCATTCCAGTGGAAAAGACAGAACTATAGAGAGATGATAGACAGATGACAGATAAATGATAGACAGACAGGCAGTCATACATATCTCACTGGCCTTGCAGCTTACATATTTCTATGAAAGGTGATCCCACAGCCAGAGATTTCTCCCTTAGGTTCTGCCCTCTCCTGAATGACATCACAGCCTCCCATTACCACACTCAGCTCAATGCAGCATCAGCATCACCTGGGAAATGGAAAGAAATACAAATTCTCAGGCATTACCCAGAACCAACTAAATCAGAAACTCTGGCAGTGGGGCCTGGCATATCTGCTTCTTAACTAGCCCTCCAGGTGATTCTGATGAGCGCCAAAGTTTGAAGACCACTGGTTTAGAATAAAACACCACTGCATTCCCCAGACAAATCATTCTTACCTTCAGAGTTGAGAGGAATCATAGCAATACAGCCCTTTCATTTCCCAAACATGGAACCCAGTGTCACAGATCACAAGTTTAATACATATCAAATACTTAGACCATATCCTGGCACATAAATGCCCAGTAAATATTAGCTCATTATCAGTACCATTGCCACCATTATAGTAACCTAGCTTTTTGAAATGGTTCATGAGCATAATTCAAGAACTATTATGGGACAACCAAACTTAAATTCTGTTAGCTGCTCTTAAACACTTTCTTGTTAGGAAATATTTGCACTTGTTGCATTGATAGTAACCTCTGGACCCCAAAAACACCTCCACACAGATTCCTCACTGTCTAGGACAATGGGGCCACTGGTAATGGCCTCTCTTCTGCAGGTGCTCAGAGCAATGAAGAACCAGCCTCCCTGGACAAGAAATTGAGAGCAGGTAAATAACATTACAGCTCTTAAACAGGCACTCAATTATTGGAAAAGAGCTAGGTAGATACCAAATAACTAAGAAAAGTGTTGTAAAAACACATTATAGAAACGGATTGTATAGGGAAAAATTTTTAAGCCAGTAGCCCAGCCATGGAGACCCAAACAGGATATTTTCTACAGCTGAAAAAGGAAAGAAGAAATACAGGAGAGGGGATCATGGATGACTGGAGGAATGGCAGGAATAAAGGATAGTCCCATCACTTCAGAACTTTTAAAAAAGGGAGAAATTCAATGATTTGTTTTAGTCTTTGCCAAAATAGCCTCATCAAACGACCTCATCAAAGTGGTCCTAATAAGACAGTATGGACCCAAGAAGGAAAGAATAAGGAAGGATTCAATCTAGAACAGTTACAATGGTCACTGCTGTTATCTAGACTCTTAAAATTCAGATCAGATTGATATAAACCCCTATGGCTCAATATCCTCCAGAGATTCTTGTGCCTTTCCAGTGGACCTTAGTTCTCATGGTCCTCATCAAATTAATGTAATTGATTAATAATAATAGCTGACACACTTACCAAACCAGGCACTGTTCTCTGAACTTCACAGAGAGGAACTTGTTTAATATTCACACCAACACAATCTTAGAGGAGTCTATTACTAGAGTCCACCTTGAACAACAAGAGTTTAAGTGCTTGGGCTTTTCCACTTCCAAGCGGCTCTTTTCAATACGGTGAGTGCTTCCTATCCGAAGATTTCACATTCGCACATTCAACAACCTGCAGATTGAAATAGTATTTTTTGCTTTACCAACTGCAGATTCCCAACCTTGGATTAAAAATGTTTTTGATCTGTGTTGGTAGAATCCCTGATACAAAGGGCTGACAGAAATTAAATTTGCAAGGAGTAAAAGTTATACACGGATTTTTAAGTTATACACATGGGGCTGGTGTCTCTAACCCCACGTTCTCAAGGGTAACCTGTATTACCAGAGGAAACCCAAGCATAGAGAGGAGAGCTTCCCAAGATAGAGCTGGTAAGTGTTGGCAATTTGGCTCCAAAGCCCAAGTTCTTGTCAACTGAATTTTGCTGACTTAATGTCCTGTCTGCATGTGCTGTTTCTCTTTTGTAACTCACAGACCCTGCCCCCAAATAGAATAATCTCTTTATTTGATTTTCCCAGACAAATAAAGAGAGAAGGAAAGAAGAAAGTAAAAAAGAAGAGAAAAAAGTATTATACAAAGCATTTATGTGTATAACAGACTTTATTAAAGTTTTGAAAGTGGTTGGAACAAGTCTGCCTTACAGCAATTAAAATAATTTAAAATTGAATTGTAAACAGCAGTGTACCTGAAAGGCCTTTTTTCTGTCCTCACCTTCCAGAACAAATCTTCCAAAAGAAACCGGGACCTCTTTTTTTTCATATACTGCTGATCTATTTAACTTTATTCATAAAGAAAGGAAAAAAAGTTTGTTCCCTAAGAGTAATTCTGCCACTTGCCACAAGGTGATCATTTTTATCTATCTTGTTGCCCTGGCATTTAGGAGCCAGAGAAGGCCAAAAGCCAGTTTTAAGTAAATGACCTCTAAAGGGCTAAGAAGCTAGAATTGCATTAACAATAGTCTCTAACACATACCTGGCTTCGCCTAAATACAACATGAAAAGGATTATTGTTTTTTATGTCTTTTTTTTAGGTCTTGTACACATCAAGGGGCAACTCTGTCAGCAGCAACAGCAGCATTTTGAATTTAGATATCGGCCCAGTAGAATTTAGACTGCGTTTCACTGGGATGTCTCTTAAAGCATCTGCAATGCAGGCACATGGTATCTGGGCAGCATCATAGGCATGTGACCTGTGCAATTACACAGACACCTACCCTCAGAAGGACCCCACACTTGGTTTACTGTTCTGCCATCTCTGTCCTGAAATTTTAATCATTTCTAAATAAGGAGCCCTGTATTTTCATTTCGCACTGAGCCCTACACGTTATAGAGTCAGTGCTGGTCCCATCGATTGCCCTGCATCTTCCTATCTGCTAACCAGCATAATAGCCTCTAAATGAACAGGAAAGTGAGCTAAAACTGTCAAAAAATCCTTAAGCCACACAGCCCTCAGCTTGATTACACACCAACTTGAATCTGAACAGCATCAGGCATCATGGAGCCAGCCCTGTTCCTCCACGTGTAGCCCAGGTAGTGCAGGCTCATCTGCAACTGTTACCAGTGCAGAAACTGAGAATAAGCTCTTAGAAATTTGTTGATAACAATCTGACATTGCCACAATATCCAAACACATGAGTATTTTTCTAGTCATTTGCTTTCACTGGAATTTATAAAAATATAAGTTTAGGATAGATGGTAGGAAGAAGAAATACATTGGTTCTTGCCACAGACGTTTGAAAAGCACTGCCCGAGTCAGAATCAAGACTAAGAACACACAGAAAACAGAGATCACAAATGAAATGTCATATTTAGATGCTGCCCTAGGAATTGGAGCTATGGGATGTGAGACACCTAAAGAGATTAATAAAATAAGCAAAACACCGAAAACATTTTAGAAACTCTCTCTATTGCCTCACAGCTGTCATAGAAAACATATTTTATTCCTTGGAATGTCTTCTCAATGTTATTGAATTAAAAGTATCCTTTTGGGGCTCAAGTGAAGTGCAACAATAGTTTTATATTTCCTACCATTTCTAGGTTGAGAATTAAATGTTAGCAAGTGATACGCTCTAGGACCTGGCCTTTTCACACCTCGGGCCCAGCTACGCTCTGGGCATTATTTACCTCCTGGTGAGCTGGTCCTGATCAAAGACTGCACATGAGAAAATACTACCACAATTTATCTTCTCTGGAATTCAACTTTATAGACTATTTGCTTCCTCTCTGGATGGAATATGACCCTTACACAGCTTGCATTTCATGTAGATGGGGATCTCAGTGTTTGCCTGTGGTCACACTGTGATGCTTACACTGCTTTGCCTTCACTCTCTCTGCTGAGCTTTTTTGAGTCACGCTCTTGTCTACCTAGTAGGTAAGAAGGGGCAGAATACTGACTAGGGCTCATCGAATTGCTGTTACTGAAATGAGCTTTGGCAAGATGCCATTTGCTTACACCAAGGGTTGCTCTATGAAACAGTCCCACAAAACCCATTTTTGTGTGTACTATGTGGTAGTTTGTTGGGTTTGTTGTTCATAATGTTATACCCTCAGGAGAAATTCCTGTCTGTTCTTATTACAAGCAATAGTTAAGTTTTTCCTGTCCAATTAGTTTCTTTTTATGTCATGGACCCTGAAAGCTGTATAAGTGATCAAGCAGCTTTCTCTCTCTTCATGGCTGCTAGGGTGCCAATTAGTACCAGATTCACACTTCTTTTGTACAAACTGTGTAGGCTTTTATGTAATGTGTTTTTATATTCAATTTGTTCTTAGCTCCATGCTACATCCTTCTCTAATTTGCTTTTTCTTTTCTCAACTATGTATAATTTATGTTATATTTCATTGTAAAATACCTCAGTTGCTATTGGAAGAAAATATCAAGGAAAGAAAGAATGAAGAAATAAAACACAGATCAGGGGGAAAGGGAAAAGAAGAAGGAAATAAAGAAGAAAGGGAAAGAGGAAGGAAAGAAGGAAATGAAAAAAGAAAAAGTATAAAACAAGGAAGGGGCCATATTCTTCTGGTTATAAACTAAAATGAAAGTCTCAAAAAATTCAAACTGTGAAAGTGTCATAGAAAAGGAAGTAGCATATAGATTATTACAAGCATGAATTTTATAAAAATCATTTCAAAGCTAAAATTTGAGAACTGCTCTCCAACTTCATTGTTAACTGTTTATTGTCATTTAATTATGTCCAAGTTTAAAGTAACGATATACGAAAAAGCTTTTCTTATTGTTTCAGAAGTTTGACTTCAAATCTAAGAACCAAAGTGACTACGGTTCCCTTCTCATTCTAAGAAGGTGTTCTAGACACATCCCCAGGACTTACTTAAAGATGGACAAACTGAGTTCTTCAACTACCAAGTCCAATTAGCTAAGACCAGCCTGGAGGAGCTGAAGATCCAACTGAGGAGAGAGTTTGCAACCCCAAAATATGCCTTCCTTGGTATATCTTAAGCTAGATATTTTTAAAATCAATTTTCAATTATGGTTGAAATATAGTATTTTATTACTTTCAGGTGCACAACACAGTGATTAGACATTTACATATCTTATGAAGTGCTCACCCCAATAAGTCCAGTACCCATCTGACACCATACATAGTTATTACAATGTTATTGATTATATTCTCTATTTAAGCTCGTTATTTTTAAGAAATAACAGATTCAAGAAGCTTTGACTTTCTACCTAACTGTGTAAAAGAATTTAGATAGAGGACCTGCTCCAGGAAAGGAGCTATCATTATAGATAACTATATTTTAATATGAGCTGAGTATGATAAGGAAGAACTGGACAAGACCCCTTTGATCAAAGTCCTCTGTTTCCATTGTTAAAGATGGCCCAGCAAACACTGTTTACTAAATATTTACTTCTCCATCTCCATGTGAATTGCCTTCCTCCCCTTTGAAGTACAAACCACTACTCTCCTTCTCCTTAGCTCAACATGACATATAAGCCTCAATTGCTCACCTTATCCTCTGGTTCCACACTCTTGTGGAACCCCTCTATGTATATATGTAATTAAACTTGGCTATTTTCTCCTGTGGATCTGTTTTATGTAAATTTGACTCTTAGGTCAACCAGAAGGACTAAGAGGAATAAATTTGCCCCTTTATCACAGATGGCAAGCCAGCCAGGAGGCTTACTGGCTGGACACTGTTCACTTTGAGACTGCTGCAGGTGAAAGATGCTGGAACATCTGGCAGAGACCAGCAGGAGGTAAGAGTTCTTATCCTATCAGCCCCATCTCCCGCCTTGCTAGATGTGGCGATGAAAATGGTGAGGATCTTTTTTCTCTTTCTAAATTTAGCTTATCAGGAGAAAATATTTGTAGATGTATTCCTTTGGCAGAGTGGCCTTAATAAAAATTTCGTTTGAGTACCCCTATTTCTTTGATCCTTTTACTCCCAGAGATGATTATTGTTTTCTTTTGCCTACTTTCTCTGAAACCTGGAAGGTGCATATGCTTCTCTTTGGAAGTTGAGTAGGCTATGAATCCAAGCTTAGGGAATCTAAAACCCTCTTCTGTTCAAGGGTTAGGGGGTGGGGAGACATGTGATTCCCTGCATTTTGGAAGAATTGTTTTAAAAAAGACAAGGTCCTTTACCTTTCTTAGGCTAGCTCGGAGAGTGCACTTCTTAGAACTCTCTTGAAGACACCTCTCGCTTCCTTGGTTAAGCCAAAAAAAAACCTTATTGGTTCAAGGTGCTATACAGATTAATAGATGCTACCATCCAGGCTAGACAATGGATACTTTGAATTGGAAAAACTTCTAAATTAGAAAAGTTTCTAAACTGTAAAAGTTTTAGAGAGTTCTCATCACAACAGCTGTTTTAGTGGTAACTATTGAAAGACTAAATTTTAAAAACATAGAAATATAACAACTAGCCTTAAGAACTCCAATAATAATAGTAATAATAATAATAATAATAATAATAATAATAAATAAAGCAATTCAGAAAGCTTATCAAATTTGCAGTCTTATCATTACCTCAAAATATAAAAAAAAATTTCTTGAAAGACATTAGTAGAAACGAAGAGAACGTGATGTTTTTTCTCACCTCCTTTTGTGATGCTTCCTCTTCTATACACACACAAGGGAAGGCCCTGAAAGAAGCTCTCATAGAGACTTGAATTATCTGCTCTAAGCAATGTCTGGTACCTCAGCCCCCCACTGGATATTTGCTGAGCTACAGAATCTTAGGTGCTTGCTCCTCTAAGGAGGACTTGTAAAACTGATATACTGACAAGTGTCTCCAAGAGTTTGGGGCTCTCCGTGAAGATAGATGTGAAGACCACCTCTCCTTAGAGAAGTCTGAGGATGGGGGGCTGGCTAGAAGATCCTATAACAGAGGGTGAGGAAACAGAACAGCAATGGGGGAGGCCTGCACTTCCAGAGTTCTCCTTCAGGTCATGTGGAATTTCCAGAAGGTAGCCAAGCTCTAGCCATCTTGAAAAGATCCCAGTGGGGAAGCTACCCAACAGGTGAAGGAAACCCCAAGGATGTGCCTCTGTAGCAGGAAAAAAGGAAAGTTCAGGGAAATGAACCAGAGGAAGCCTCATCTGTGTGAGAGAATTACAGGGTGGACATCCCCAAGGGGCTTCCCCAAAGAACCACCAATGCACCTGGCAAAGATTGGGCTATGTGCCACAAAGAGGGCTGATAGCTGGACTTGCACACAGCAGTTAGGTCGGGAGACTTTGCTCCTTTTCCTCTGATGCCTGGAAGAGCAGAAGCCATGCCTGGGTCAGGCCTCAGTTAGGGAGAAGACCTTTAATTGAGTGCCAACTTAATCTTTTAATTTTAATTAAACCATCTTTTTAAGCTGAAAAAAGAAAAGACTGTTCTCATACCTAATAATAACTATAAAAGCAATAGGATCTCTGGTTCCTGAGAAGGGAAATCTAAAATATAGTTGAAGAAAAAGTATTTTCCTGATTTATACCCTATGAGGACCAGCCTACTTATTCAATCAATTACATAACTAAGCATTCTGATTTAAAATGAAAGACAAAACAGTTGAAACATTACACACACACATAAGACTGGGATTCCTAATAATATTAAGTACCAGCATTCTCCACAGAACACTTATAAGATGTGTTAATTAAAAATTATCGATAATATTATTTCACACCTTAATTTTTCTTTCTCAGATAGTTGATCTTCCCTATTCCTTCTCTTTTTCAAGATTCTCCCACTTAATTTACTTCTTTGTAATTAGTTTAATTAAAGTAAAAGAAAAAAAGAAAAATAATAAAGGCAGGAGTTTGTAAGTTTCAGAAAATTAGTACAGTTTCTAAAGCCATCAAGTATAATAGCTATAGTAACTTGGTTATGGAGACATTTCATATAACGGTGAATTCATTCTATTTTGTATGTGGCACCATATCCCATGCCTCACTTGGAGGACCTACTCCCGAGAATAGAAGGTTTATATGCCATATTTGCACAGCGACTTAATCAGACTATATCACTTTCAACAATGCAGCTTCATGAAATCAGCTCTCACCAAACTTCTTTCTGAACACAGCCTCATATTCTTGCTGCAATCAGCAGTGCCAAATGTTTTACCATTTGAATATAAAATTCTCCACTAAAAAACCCTAAATCATTTGCAAATTGCTTTCATAACTATACCCTAAATTGAGCCTTCAAATTTCTTTCTCTCCATAAAATTGAGTTTTCAAAATGAGTATAGTTTATTTTCTTTCCTAATGTCTACTTTCAAAATCTCTACATACAGCTATTTTAGCTCAATTGAAACAGGTGGCCAGAGTCAGAAAAATTGAGACCTAAGTCTCTAGCCCATTGAACGTGTTTCCTCTCTGACAGTGGCTGCCCTTCTGAGGGCATTGAAACCATGACTTCTCTCCACTAACAATAATATAATTAATTGGTGACTGCCTTTAGATAAATGTATGTAAAATCAAGAATATACAATTAAATTAGGTAAAAATTGGTCTGTACGGTATACCAATTTTTGTAGACTGTATGTGATCTTAATTGGTGAAGACCTCAAATCTACAAATTGTTCCAGAAATATATAAATAAATGAATAAATAAATATATACTTTTATATATTTTTTCTTCTGTTCTTCTAGTTAAACTTGCTACATGCCAAATTATCATAAAACTTAGTGCCTTAAAACAACTGTTTTACTTGGAGCAGTATTTTGTAGATCAGGATTGTAGAAAAAGCTTGGCAGGACAGTTCTCAAATGAGGTGTATCAGGAGGTCACTGCAAGATATGGGCTGGAACTGGAGTCCGCGGAAGGATCTACTGGGCTGGTCATTGAAGATGTCTTCCTCATAGGGCTGGCAGTTACTACTGGCTGTCACTGGGCATTCAGCTGGGGCAGACCAGAGCGCCAGCATATGGCATCTCCAGCATGGTGGTCTCAGGGTTGGACTTTATGGTGGCTATTGTTGCTGGAGTGAGCATCCTGTATAAACTGTAGGAAGTTGGCATGCCTTTTTTTGAACCAGCTTCAGAAGTCACCCCGTGTTGCTTCCACTGTTTCTGTTGCTTACAAGCTAGTTACTGCCATTAGCTCAGATGCCATAGGGGAGGACACAGACCCCCCCTCGCCATGGGAGGAATGTCAAAGAATTTAAGGACATGTTTTAAAACTGCCACATTTTAGTTCATGTACTATAATGAAACATTTTTTCTCCTTCCTCATACACTAACTCCCTCCCCCACCTCCTAAAACGCAACAAAAGAAAACTCCTGGAATTACATTACCCTTTAAAAATCCTGGCTGAAATGTAAAGCTTTTGAAAGTACAAGATTTAATCTTTCAGTTTAAAACAAACACTTTTGGTTTTTAGGGGGGAAAGAAGTTCAAGGATATTTGGCTGTTTTCACCTAGATGGTATGGATAGAATTTAAACATTTTTATTGAGTTTAACATTGTTTCACTGATACTGAGAAGTCTCTATGAACAATTCAACTAGCGAATTTGGTTATACGCCATGCTTTTATTAACATTTGACACCACCCATTCAAATGAATTTTCCAAAAAATACCTCATTTTATTAACTACAAAATAATGACTCTCAAGGCTCCTGACAATGCAAACATTATTTTAAAACATCTCTATTCCTTTATGTACAGTTTGTACTCTGGTCTGCAAAAAGTACTTAAGTGTCATTAAAAATTCCTTACTACTAAATAATAAAAGAACAAATAATCCAATTTTTTTAAAAAAAGTTAAACAAACACTCCAGCAAAGAATGTATATGGCTAGCAAATAAATACATGAAAATGTGTATTATTATTATTATTAGGCAAGAGCAAATTAAAACCACAATGGGACATCACTGTGAATCAATTAGATATGACTAAAAATTAAAAAGAATGAGCACATGAAGTGTTGGCAAATATGGTGAAAGAACTTAAACTCATATACTGCTGAAGAAAATGTGAAATGGTACAGCCACTTGGGAAAAGTTTGTCAGGTTCTTAAAAGTTTAACATACACTTACCATATGACTAAGCCATTCTACTCTGAGATATGTATGCAAAAAAAAAAAAGAGAGAGAGAGAGAAAAATTAAAGTATACGTCTATATGAAGTCTTATAAATGAATTTTATAACAGTTTCATTTGTAATAGCCACAACTCAAATGTCTCTCAGCAATGAATTGATAAGCAAATTATGGTTTTTTCACACAATGGAATACAACTTAGCAATAATAATAAAAAAAAAAATGAGCCATTGATACATGCAAACTCCTTCTGGTAAAAGAAGCCAGACCAGAGTACAAACTGTACAATTCTACTTATATACAATTGTAGAAAATGCAAATTAATCAATAGTGACAGAAAGCAGATTGGTGGTTGCCTGGGGTGGCGGGGAGGGGCAGGGGAAAGAGTTCACAAAGAGGCATGAAGAAACATATGGATATGTTTAGCGTCATGATTGTGGAGATGATTTCACAGGTGTATGCATATGTCCAAACTTGTATGTGAATTAATCAATAAAGCTGCTTTAAAAGAGAAAGATATTATAAGAGTGCAAAACTAAAAGCCCATATCTCTTATGAACACAGACTAAACAACAATAACAATGAACCTGACCCCTGGGTTCCTTACCCAGAAATTTGAAGTTAATTAGTAAGTGGTATGACCTAGATACCAAGATTTTTTTAAATTCCCTACACAATTCTGATAACCCCAAGCCCCGAAAAACCTTCACTTAAACTAATGCCCATTATTGACGGGGAATGACGTTGGAAAATGATGAGTGGACAGTGCAAATCCATCATCACTTTCAGAAAACAACCTTGAAGCCCCTTGTATTGCTAGCTAGTCAGTAACATCATCTTAAGGAAAGGAAGGATAACTGCATTGCAAAATAATAGAAGTGGGCTGCAGAGAGTTTAATGCAAGTACTAACAACTGAAAAATGTGTAACCAGAGCTGCAGCATGTAAGGAACAAATACGTCAAAAAATGAAGCTTCCTGAACTGTCCTGAAGATCACGGAAAGGTGAAAAGTACAAGAGAGTTTTTTAGAAAGGAAACAATTAAGAATTCTGGGCAATGGAACTTCCTTTTTAAAGGAAGTTAGCAAATTGAATCATGGTTCTTAAGGGCATTCTCTGTCAACAGAAACTTGTTTACTTTCTTTAATTTGGTGCTTTCTACATTTTTTTTTTTATTGTGTAGCATTTAATGTTGATTTATTTTTTAATATGCTTGTTTTATTATTCATTTCTTCAAAAAGATATCTAAAATCCTTTTCTTTCTTTTTATCAGCCATGCAAACAGTTGCACAGTTTTATGTTTGGGTTTATTGGTTTATTAATTCTAACAATCTAGGGCTTTTTTAAACTCCTTTTTCCATAGGAATGTTTACTTTCCTGTTCACCGACTACTGTTTATTGCAGGAAGTGAGGAAATTAATTCACTGTGCTCAGTCCTCAGCTGTTTTCTTCCAGCAGTTCTGATAAGGCCCAGCATTATCCCTTCAGGAACAAGAAGAGACAGAAATCATTGATTTCAGTCATCTGTTCCTCCCTAGCTGACTGTAACATTTGTCCTGAATTCCACTGAAAACTTTACAGATAATGATAAATCTGTATGATCCCACTGAACACTTGGCAACCTTGTTATTTTATAAAAGCAAGAACCCAAGAGGGAAACAAGAGCAGCTCCAGATCGTGTTTGACTTTGACCAGGGTGCAAAAACTAAAGGTGCTAAAATCTCACAGTCTTGTATAAGGATTCTTTAATTTATTTATTAAAAATTACAAAACTGCAGTTTCATTTTATAATTCTTTATAGGTAGGATGCTTTTAACTATTGAAAGTAAAGGACTCTTTTTCAGAGAAAATGAGATAAAAGATCTCGGGTCTATGTTATTCCTCACAGAATCTAGAAGGTAACATTACAAATTGAATGGCTCCTGAATAGCTGTATCATTAGATCATAAGTGTACTAAATAAGATCAAAATCTTTTTTTTAATTTTGTTTTCAAGTTATTTCCATTCTGAATTTTGATTTTTTTAAGGATTTTACAAGTAGTGTTTTAATCATGAGTCATAAAAAGGTAGTGATTATAGCCCCAATTTTAAAAATATATAACATTTTGAGTCATAAACAGGTAGTGATTATAATACCAATTTAAAATATGAACCTGTATGTACACGGTGACATTAATAAAAAGAGAAAGTAGAACTTCCAGACAGTCACTGTTGTGCGGAGTGCAGCCTTAATGAATCAGGCTATAGGAGATGAAATATACCAAGGTTTCTGAAGAAAATACGATGACTGAAGAGAGAATATAAAGGCTTTACTAGATGTGATCTTGAGCACCATTTGATAGCTATGAAAGTCATGATCAGGAAAGCATATATTTTTTTTTCATGAAGAATAGTGTGTATCATTACTGACAAGCATGAGGGCAACTCAAATACAGAGAATAGCAAAGGAGATTTGTATAGGAGCACAGTCATGACCAAGGTCCCACATAGACAGAATGACCCTATCATTTAATATCCAAACAAAACACTTTGAGAGGAAGAAGACACATTTAATAATTTCCCTGGAACAGCAGGCATAAATCAAGACTATCCTGGGTGAATCAGGGTATATCATTCCTTACAGAGAGCAGATGGCAATGAGATGAGAAGGAAGAGGGCAATGGGAAGACCAGGATCTTTTGAGAAGGTGCTTAAATATGATGTGACAGGTTACTAGAAGCTGCTACAAAAGATATCACATAAGATAGAGAAAATGATATTTGTTGTGTAAATGCAGCTTATCAGATGAAGATAGACTAAAGGCAGGAAAATTGGCACGAACATTGCCACAGGCAGCATGCTTGAGACTCTGTCTGTAGAATGAAAAGATGCTAAGAGCAGACTTGGGAAAACATCTGAGGGAAAGAAATACAGAATGGATGGTAAACTGATTTCTGGCCAGTCAACAAAACAATACAGTGATATGACCAACAATATATGGATGGGAAAAGAGTTAAAAGGAAAAAGAAGAAAGAAAGAAAGAAAGAAAGAAAGAAAGAAAGAAAGAAAGAAAAAGAAAGAAAGAAAGAAAGAAAGAAAGAAGAAGAAGAAGAAGGAAGGAAGGAAGGAAGGAAGGAAGGAAGGAAGGAAGGAAGGAAGGAAGAAGGAAGGAAGGAAGGAAGGAAAGAGAGAGAGAAAAAGAAACATCAATACAGATAAAAATGCTCAGAAAGTGCATGTGAAAAAATATAGGCATAGATGGACTACAAGACAAGGAAGTAGAGCAGTTCAGGAGAGTATAAATTAAAGGAGAAATGAGAGGTGTGGAAATGGCTAAAAGAGCACACTAACTTTGAAATCAAGAGTATCCCAGATGAGCAGAGGGGTCAGTAGTTAGAACAGTGTCAAAACAGAACAAGAAAAGAAAGTAGGTTTGGCCTGATGGACATTACCAAGGGGTTTCATTGAGTAATTGAAGCCAGAGATCTTTTTTTTTTTTTTTTTTTGTAAATGTGGTTAAGAAAAATAAAAGATGTTGCAGGTTTTTTTAGATATACCTACAATCCTTTATACATGATGTAAGAAACTGATTGGAAATATAATTGGAAATAGAAATTTTATAGAATTTTGAAGAAAATTGCTTGATGCCTGCTCTTTTCGTTGCATTTATTTTTTGTTGAGTTCAACATATAAAACTCATTTTATTTCACCTCTTTTGAAACTTGCATTCTTGGTAACTGGGATCTCCTTGGTTTACTGATTTATAACTTTATACTCAATTTTGACTCCAAACTCTTATTAGTCAAGCCCTAGTTCCATTAAATCTCATTCAAGCTAGCTAAAATATTTTAAACCATTACTCTTTTATAAATAGATTCATTTTTTACTATGACATAGTTTGAGGAAGTATTGGGAAGTATTTGAGAGAAGTTGCTCTTAATGAGATTATAGAGATGGGGAAAAATGAAAATATCCTTTGGACAAGTTCTTCCAATGACCTCGAACTAGATCCTTTAGTCTCCTGTGAAATCTTTGTGGGAAAGATTTCATTTCTCTTTTTCTAAATTGCTTGAGACATAAAGCTATGTAAACTTATTTTTTAATTAATTCTAATTTTTTTGAAACTTAGGCCTGACTCCTGAAATTTTCTGTTCACAATGTTGTCTAATGGGATACATATGGCAGAATTTAATGACTGTCTTTTTGTCTTTAAATATAAAGTGGGTTATAGTCTCATTAATTGCCTTTTTGAATTGACTGTGAAATAAAGACGCCTAATAATCCTTCTTTTTGGCTTAACTCTCACCTTTTTTTTTTTTCTTTTAATATAACTATGTCCTGATTCAGGATTACTATTTGCTTTGAACTTTTGTATGAATTAGAAAAAAAGCACCTCTTCCTCAACACTTTGCTTTGAATCTGTCTGAACAATATCATGAGAAATGTAAACATCTGTAACACCTTCGATGTGAATGGTGGCCCTAGAGCTGTGTAGTGTACAGCCTGCACAACCATACACAGCAGCCCTGGAGGTTATCCCTAGTGCCTTTTCCCTGCGCTCCAATGCACAGAGTCACTCAGTTGCATTAAGATATGGACCTGAGACCCAAAAGGGTGAGGCCATTCTTTCATAAAACCTCTTAACACATGGTGATAAAACCAAAGGGGAAGATCTAACTTCCTGGCACTTATAACCAGGATAACCTGAATCCCTCTTAGTAATCCTCCCAGAATGGCCGACCTCCCACTCAGCAGTGATGCCTCAGCTTGCCCTAAGAAGAATGACATCAACGCTACCTCACTCAGGGCTGAGCGAGGAAAGCAGCCTTGTTCTGGTAAGAAACTTCATTTTCTGATATTATAGTCCAAATAACTGGCTGTTCTTATGCATAGAAAGAGGATAGTGATACCTACTTGCCACTCACACTTTGAGACTCTCAAAAGAGAAAATTTTATGAACATTTTGTTAACTATAAAATGCTATGACCAGATGAGGTGTTATAAACCTTGAAATATAAAGATATTTAATAAAAGGTCAAAAAAGTGAAACTTATAATTGATGGGAGGAGAGATCTGGGTTGGGCTTAGCCTGAGGCTTGTTCTAAGAAGATTTAGGGCCAATGCCCCCTTCTCTCTGTTTCTGCTATTGCAACAAATATACACAGTCTCCCATAATAACCTGGTGCCTGCTAACCAGATGACGTGCATCTAATCTAAACATGTACCTGGCTCCATGATGCTACTCTCAATAAGAATACTTTAATTTTATGTAGCACCTCTTATCTAAAGATTTCTAAGTATACTTTAGTCAATAATTAAGTCTTGCAGCATCAAGTCAGCCTTCTAAGTTTTAGAGAAGTTGCAGAATTTTCAGGCTGAAGATTAATGCCTGGATGGGAATAAAATATCATCCATTGAAGGTTATTCCTCTTTTCAGGTATGTGCGATCATCTCAGTTTAACTGCTTTTTTTCTTTGTGACGTCAATGAACATGAACTGGAATGGGAACTAGGAGCCTTGACATGGTGGACAAACTGTTGAAGACCTGGGCCCAAGCCCCGGCTTTGCAGCCACCTGGACCTGTGCCCAAGGCAAGCTACTTTACTTTCCTGGGCTTCAGGTTGTACACATGTAGGACCTGAGGCCAGTGCTATTAATGGTTAAAGCATCTATAGGGAGGTCAATATGAACTGCTTCCAAATGAAAGGAAGATTAAATAGCAAACACCTGCACTACAATTTAAATGCACATCGTTTCCATAAGCCTTTTAACTTCTGTTCTGTATCTGGTCTTGACACAAAATTCCTCAACCTATTGATCTAGTGGAAATGAACAGTAACGAGACAGTGATTGATTGGTTCAAACCAATGAAGATATAATCAGATCTTTGTTTGGAATATCAAACACTTCACAAAGTTTTTAGATAATCTGTCAACCTGATTTATTATTAGTAATATACCTGAACCTCTTGAGTGATTAATTCAGGTAGTACTTATTTTTCCCAAGCTTTTTCTGCTTCATTAGACACTCTTAACACTTAAACATGCTACATATACAAGCAAATTCATAAGATACCTTAAAGCCTCCTGCCTGCTGAATCTTCACAAATATCCCTCACACTCGGCTTCCCTTTGAAGTTAGCAGACAAAAATCCTTGATTTTTTTTCTTTAAGTTTCTACCATGCCCCTCATCCTATGTTGCCTTTAAAAGCCTTACTTTGGATATGTACTAAAGAGATGGAGTGATAAAGAAGAAAAAGTATGTGAAATGATATGCTTTATGTACATGTATGTATATAAATATCCCTTTGTTCAAGAAACATGGTGCTGCTATTATTAAAATATTTATGTGACAAAATTACTTTACATCCTAATTCTCCAAGCAGAAGAGGCCTGAAGGAGTTCTTCAGACACTCACTTTCTTTCAATTATGTGGGATGCCTCTTCTTAGAAACTATAAGAGATAATCAATGCTATTCCAAGGCTTTCTTTCTACAAAATAAGAACTATAATCTAAGGAAGTTTTGAAGCAGTGCTTTGAATTTCGTTTTAACACGCGGTGCTGGCTGTGCCAGAGGACTTGTTTCATAATCTGGGGCTGATACTTAACCACTGTGGGCCCCTCAGTTTCCTCATCTGAAAGATAATAAGGTAGAACTCAATGACCTCTAAGATCTCCCTTTCACCAAGAGCCAGGTACTTCAGAGCCCCTCAGGGTGGTGGTTAAGGGTATGGCTCTGGTGTCAAGCTGCCTTGGATTTTACTATTGGCTCCCCCACTTCCCTGCTATAATTTTTGTAATTTGTTTTTTATTTCCTTCCCAAATATGGCCCCCATGTTTATCAAACTCTGCTCAGATGCGTGTGTAGTGAATCCTTTCCCAAATGGTTCTTCTCTCCTCTAGTCACCAGATTTTATCCCAAAACCTCACCACACTTCCTCTCCATGTATCCCAATACCATGGCTGCAGCACATCAATCTAACAGCGAGGTCTTGAAATACTGAAGCACTGCTTACCTATTCCCTCCACAGAGTTGGACAGTATTTATTTGTAAATCCAGGGTAATATCACTAACATATCTTAGTGGAAAATTCAGTTGGAAATCAGTAAGAAATAAGAAATTGGATACTTTTTTTCACTTAAAATGAAGATAATCATTTATATTTACCCATTTCTTTATTTAAAAATTACCCTGATTTATTTTCTGACATTTTTCTGCTTGATCCTTATTGTAGACAGACCCTAAAGTGACCCTCTTGATCATTGTCGTGTGGTATTTGCACACTGTGTAATCCCTGTCCTTGAGTGTAGGTGATTTGTCTTGTCAATAGACTACAGCAAAGGTGACTGGATGTACATGATTGCATATACATAATTATGTTAAATAAAATTGTAATGTCCTTCTCACTAGAAGACTCTCCTTCCTAGCTTTAGGAAGCAATCATGTCTGTGAGGTCCACACAGCAAGGAGCTGAGAGATGACCAACAGCCAGTAAAGAACTGAGACCCTCAATTTGACAGCCCACAAGGAATAAAATACTGCCAATACCACCTGAGCTTAGAATAGGATCCATTCCTAGTCAAGCCTCAGATAAGACCCCCTAGACCCAGCCAACAGTGATTGTGAGATACTTGTGAGATACTCAAGCAGAAGTACCAGCTAAACTGTGCCCCAAATCTAGATCCACAGAATCTATGAGATAATAAATGTGTGCTATTTTAATGAGCCACATTTGTGCTAATATTGTTACACAGCAATGCATGAGTAATAAAATTCTCAACTTAAATTATCCAATTGAGTCCATTTCTTTATTCCCTCTTAATCAGCTCAAGCTGCCATAGCAAAATACCATAGACCGGATGTCTTAAACAATGGGCATTTACAATTCTGGAGACTGGGAAGTCCAAGATCAAGGGGTAGACACACATTTAGTTCTTGGTGAGGGCCCTCTTCCTTGCTTGCAGACAGCTGCATTCTTGCTGTATCCTCCATAGTGGAGAAAGGAAGCTCTGGTATTTCTTCATCTTAAAAGTTCACTAATCCCATCATGGGTCTCTATCCTCATGACTTCATCTAAACCAGTCACCTCCCAAAGGCCCCACTTCCTAATACCATCACATTGGGGGTTAGAGCTTTAGCACATGACTTTGGGAGGGAATGCAGACCTTCGCTTCATAACAGCTCTCTTCCTATTTCTTGTCTCCATATTTTTGCTCACTCCATTACTGCTTCCTGAAATATCTTTCTTTTTTTTTTTTTTTTTTTTTTTTTTTTAACCTAAATTCTTTCCATTTTCAAGGCCAAACACAATTAGCTCTTACTTCTCTGGACTCTTATGTTACCAGACTAGATCATCAGCCCCTTATAAGCTAAAAAGTTGTTCATTTTATAAGCCACTATACTAAAATATTGATATTTGCTTTTTGAAACCTAAATGAATAATACAGTGGCCTGCACATAACGGAAACTTAAAAAAAAAGGAAAAAAAAAGATGATCATTAAGTTAGTAGAGGAAAACATATTACAATTCCAATTTATATTAATGAAAAAGTACAATGATGCATAAATTTTAAAGAAAACATTTTCTTATTGTTAGGAATAAGTGGTAATAGGCCTTTAAACCAAATATATATTTACAGATACCCTCAACTAAAAATTGAATTTAATGCTTCATTCAAAAGGATAAAATACTATGTAGAAGGAACTTCTAATAAATGGGTAAATAAAAAATAACTTTAGAAATGACACTTTTTATTTTGTTTATTATGTTTTCCTTTTGAAAATAAGTGTTTTATTTCCAAAATGGTACTCATTTTACAGTTCAAAAAGTAAAATGTACATTAAAATCTCTGTCTTAAGAAATTATCTTTAGAAAAGGATAATTGCTTACTTTAAAGATGTAGTATATTTTAAATAAGTCATTCATAAAGACAAAATACACTTTAATATTTTAGTCTGTTAAAACTTACCCTCATTAAATTACTCACACTAGTGAAAAAGAGCAGTCGGATGCTAAAATGTTGAAGTTTGAAATAACCCCAGGCACCAATGTTGTTTGCAGGGTCCAGAGCTCTGAAACTACACAGGGCTCCGTGGGAGGTGGGGTGCCTCTCGAAGATGCTCTTATTCATACAAATACATTAAAGCACTGTTCTGAGATTCAGACTGAATTGCCCTTCTTCAAATCAGAAGACCGAGAGCTTTGTCCATATTTGTGGACAAAGAAAACATGCAATGTTCTAAAGAACAGTTGGAACCAGATAAGGCCAAAGAGGGAGGAACTTTGAGTTCAATATGAAAAAAAACTGTAGATAACCATTCATTTTTACTTTAAGGGAAACCAAATGAATTTGTCTTAGAAGAAAAATAGTTGACAGTGTTCTGATAAGAAAAGTAAGGATAGTTTGTAGTTCTAGCCCTTGACCTTATAGTTTCCTGGCATTGATTCTCCCTGCATTTTATCAAACTTATATAGTGTAAGGCACAATGAAATGGATGTGTGTATGTGTATCTATATATGCACACATATACACATGCATGTGCACATGCACACATACATGTAGAAAGAAGAAGAAAAGAAACGAGAGAACAAGTTAGGACTCTAATTCTTTTCCAGGGCTGAAACCCACTCATCTCCCTCAAGTCCCATCCCCCCATTTATGTATATATTACATGTATTTATTTTATAGAAAGCATAGAGTGTGTTACAAAGCTTGGCTATAGTATTGATGAAATATTAAAAGTAATTGAAGGAAAAATTATTTATGACCTCAAGATTTATATACTGATATAATAATATTCAATGTTATTTTTGAACTTAGACATGGAAACTCTAACGGTTAAGGAAAATGAGCTTAAAACAAAGGACACATACTTTTGTAGTAAATATGACAAATGCCTTTCACCTCATGGTTATTAGTCAGCTCCAATGTCACAGATCATTAGGTAGCGAACACCATCAGTACTAGAAGAGAAATCTGAGTGGTGATGTAGAGTAGCCTGTGGCTATTAAGAAAATAAATGGAGACTGGAACATGTAATTGGTTCTTCTTAGGTGATGTAATCTTAGTAGGCTAGAAATGTTATGTCACAAACCCAGGAGAAAAACAGAACACATAATCATACAAGCATTTTAATTTCCCCCAACTATATATATATATCCACTTCATTGTTTGTCATGCATATGCAAATAAGAGTTTAAAGAAAATTTAATTTGGCGGAATTTTAACTCTTTATAATCAAATCTGTGAGTGATTGAATGCAACCAGATTACAAAGAAAAATTTCAAGATGACCATAAGTTAAATAATGTCACATGATTGTTGAGTTTCTTTAGTTCTTAATGGCCAGAAGTCCTATCTATCACTCCATTCCCGCCTGAAAGCTGACCAAAGCAAACCTAGACTATTCGTGTGTTAAAATAACTTGCCTTTTTTTTTTTTCTTTGCTGACAAAGTTGGAAGAATTTGTCTGGGCAAATACTTCCCTAATCATTTTGCCTTTAGCTGCACTTTAACTTTCAATAATTTATCTGACATGAAACGGAGCAAAGCTCCAACCTTTTCTGAATTCCACCAGGAAGGGCTGAGGATAAGGAGAAGTGGTAAGTAAGAAGTTGTTTTAAAAATGTGCCAAAGCAATCTTCCCCAGAATATTTGCCTTGAGATCCAAAACTAAGCCTAGGCTCCTCTCTCAGCAGGGCACATAGCCTTGGGTAAAATCCCAGAGTATTAAGTTTCAGCTCCGGAAGCCATCAACAATGGGAGATCTTTTAGTTGAGAAAAAACGATTTGCAAAGGAGCTATCACATTCTCCATCGGATAACAATCAAAGTCAAAAAAACAATGCTATACTTTTCTTTAACTTTCTCATCATCACAAGTATAAAGAATTGCAAAGAACCTCTGCTCTAAGTTTTGGACTATTGGGCAAAACATCGGAGGCTGCAAAGCTTATATATTTGTGTTCCAAATCCTCTCTCCAGTGACTTTCCTCAAATTCTTTTCCTCCTACTTTATCCTCCAAACCAACCCCACACAGACATGCACTCCAAATGTGCCCTTTGAATTTTTAATAATAGTTTCTATGTTAATGGCTGATATTCATGTTGAGTTATTTCTCCTATGGCTCTTTGAATTTTGCCATAATCAAAGCTATACACTAAAGAGTTAACAGTCCACTGGTGCAGTATCAACGACCTACAGGAGCAAAGAAAAGGTCTTTTTAACACAAAGGACAGAAAGACACTTTATTTTTATTTGTATTGATTGGGTGGACTGTTTAACACCAAGTTAGTTCTGGGAGAGCCCAGAGTCTTCATTACCAAGAGAGCAGAGAAGGAAAATCTTTTCAATAGAATAATTGGAGTCAAATTGCTTTTACATCAATCAACACACCAAATGATTTTGAGATGACTGGTAAAATGACAAGTTTATAGAATTTGAAGACCACGGTCCAAGTTCAAGGCAGAGACCACAAAAGTTTTGATGTTAAAAGAACTTGGGGCAGACTGAACTCTCTTACTTCTGGAGATAAGCCTAGAAATACAAGCAATGATCTTAGCTTTCTTTTACAGTCCCAGTTTTGCCCCTCACTAGCTATATGATCTCTTAAAAGTCATTGATTTTTAATTTTATCAAAGTAATTTGAGTACATGGTTTTGAGAAGTCATATAGTTTCAGAAAACTTAAGTGAAAATCAGTATCCACTGTGGCCCAGCTCCACATCAGACCCTAATTCCCAAGCCAAATATTTGCAAAAAGGTATTTATGTCTGGCCTCTGCTTGTTTAAATTTCTAATTAATATGGTTGTAAATCATCTACTGACTTTCAATTATGGTAGATATTTTATCTCTCTTACACTACCCACTCTCTGCACTAACAATCACTTTTCATCCCCACTATCCTCCTAGTGTATGTTTACAACACTTTTTGGTTAAATTCCTATTTAGCGGTACTTTATTGTAACTGTGTAATTAATTACCATTTGTTGTTGAGTCAACTAGTATAATCTGATTATTTCCATTTCTGCAGTATTTTTCATTACTTCTTGAAATTAATAATTGTCTCTATTTTTCATTTGCTTAGGCTTTTCTACACCTGTGCC
This sequence comes from Eonycteris spelaea, assembly GCA_003508835.1. Taxonomy (NCBI): domain Eukaryota; kingdom Metazoa; phylum Chordata; class Mammalia; order Chiroptera; family Pteropodidae; genus Eonycteris; species Eonycteris spelaea. Next base: position 2,917,467 of record PUFA01000018.1, on the reverse strand, counting down.
TAATTTTTCTCAGAAGGTTAAACATAACACTGAAGGGATCAGAACAGGTCTCCCCCAGATGTGCTACTTTGGCATGTGGATTATTTTGAGCTGGAGGCAGTCTAGACCCTGAGGGTTCACTAGAAACTTTACCTCTCCCTTAATTTAAATTAGAGGCCTTGTGTGTAATAAGAGTTATCACCAGAAATAACTTTTTATTTGACCTATAGGGTAAGGTAAACTCCAATTAGTGAACATCTGTCCTTCTTGTCATCCTGCAAAGGACTTTTCTTCCTTCTGAAGTCCCAGGTGCCTTACCTCATTCTTAGCTCAGAATGTTATATATACCTCATTTTCCCTTTTAATCTCTGAACCTCTCATGTATGTGGGGTTTCCATATGCATGTATGTAATTAAATTTGGTTATTTTCTTTGTTAAGCTGTTTCATGTAGATTTAATTATTAGACCAGCCAGAAGAACTGGGAGAGTAAAGTTTCTTCTACAATAAAGTTTCCTCCCCTACAGTACATTATAAAATATCCAAGAGTACTATTTTTCATATGATCAAATGCATCCAATAGTCTCACAGTTCCATTTTTTTTCCTGGAAAGCTCTCCCTCTGAGCTCTCTCTTACCCTCTCTTCAGTGTGGACTGTTGTTCCCAGGCTTTCTGTAGAGCTGTAGAGCTGTCATCTCGGAACATCCCTTCACCTCTCTCCTGTGATGGATTCCCTGTTTTCACAACTGTATATTTTTACCTTTCTTTCTATTTCCCTTATTTCGGTGGTATACATCTCTCATTAGCGTCCCCAAAAGAGTAAGTGGGAGGCAAAGTTTCGATAATGGCTAGTTGTGCACCAAAATTTGTGCTCCCTATTTCATAAGTTGGGACTGTCACTGCATGTGCCTACCCAGCCAGAGATTTGGAGTCTCAGGACCCCTTCCATCCAGGTAAGGCCATGAAACTAGTTCTCCACAATAGATAAGTAAGCAGAATTGATGGGTGACACTTCCAGGCTGCGGTTTATAAAGAGCAGATGGGGCTTCTCTATCTTTTTCACATTATGTTGACTAGAAGTTGACACCCAAGCCCACCTTAGAAGGCATATGCTATATTTGTGGACTCTCCATCAACCTATGTTCTTGAATGACTAAGTGGCTCAGAGCCCTCATCAGTCCCGTCCTGTATTGGACTATGTGAGTGAGAAAAATTTCTGTTGTATTCACCCATTAAAATTAGGGATTATTTTTTACAGCAGCTACCATTATCTTGATTAATAAAATGACTAGGCGATAAGTCCTGAAGTAAAAATCCTCAGAATTTTAAAAGCATCTTTTGATCAATGTCTTCCGCTACTAGTTGCTGTTAAAAATTATGCTTCCATTTCTATTCGTCATTATCTATTTTATCTGTCTCTGTCTCTGTCTCTCTCTCTGCATCTCTCTGTCTCTCTGCTCTTTAATTTTGTCTCATTAGCTTTGGGGGGACATTTTGCAATAGTTTAGTGTGGGCTTTGGTGTTTGTCTCTTCTTTCCGTTGGATCGCAAGCCCTTTCAACCTATAGATGCAGGCCGTTTCATTGTGGGAAAATTTATCACATTTTTTTAAAAATACTTTCATGTCATTCTTTTTATGTTACGGGCCTCAGGATGTACGATGTCCTTGATTAATCACATAAATTTATTTCATTCTGTTATATATTTTTTTGTTTTTAATTCTGCCGTTTAGGAAATGCCACAAATATTCTAAATCTCTCATTAATTATTTTCATTATCATATTTTCAGTATCTAAAAGTTCATTTCTGTTCTCTAATTGTTCATTTTTATTTCATTTTGTTCTTCTTTCATGCATGTAATGCCTTTGCTCATCTTGCCAAAGATATTATAGTTTCTTTAGAAGTTTTCTTATTAAATATATTTCCATAGAACTCCTAAACTTACAACCATTACCCAAGTAAACCTCTTCTCATCTATTTCCACATCACTTTATCTTGCTTTCAAGTTTATCTTCTCCACTCATCTCATAGTATCATATGATACATTTAGGATCAGAGGACAGTAGTATGAGTGACTGAGATTTCTAATTGATTCTCACACTGATAAAATATTATTAAGGCACAGAATCCAATCATACTGGATTCTGATTTGTGATTTTAAGAAATGTGGCTCTCTGACTTAGTCTTTGAAAAGGGATCTCCAAAATGTTTTTCTTCATGACAGACATGTTCTCAGAAGGTCATTCTACTGTAAATATTTATCAGAAGGTAACACTCTGAACAATAATTATAATAATAACCTTTGAATGTTAGCTATTAAGAAGAAAAAATAGCATGTAAGCAGTGCTGAATTGGGGAGGTAAAAGGAAACGATATACTTTTCCCAATCATAGATGTAATGTTGGAAACTTAAAAAAGTTTTCAGCTCTTGTGAAAAGAAATAACCTCAGCTTTTTGTCTCAGTTACTTTAACAACAATTTTTAAAACACTATTTTTCTACTCACAAAAACAGGACATGTTTACTGTGGAAATTTTAAAATATGGAATTACAGAAAACCCAAAGGAAAAAAGTAAAATCATCTGCAACTACAGTACTCAGAGAAATCATCTCTGTTGATTTTGTGTTTTATATATTTTCTGTCTTTACATGTATAACATACATTGTCAATGTTTACAAAGTTGTGAAATAATTTTTTTTAATACATAACTAATATCTTTATGTCATTAAAATATTATTTTAAGGTACTGTATCCAATCATGACTACATCATAATTTACTTAGTCAATCTTCTGTTGTTGACATTTAGGTGGTTTCCAATTTTTCACTTTCATAATACTGCTACAATGAAAAGGATATCCTGATACATAAATCATTTTATACACCATAGTTATTTCCTGGACATTAACACTTATAAATGAAATAGGTAGGGCAGGGGGAATTAACATTTCTAAAACTTCTGATATACCCATCTATGCTGCCCTGAAAGACTTTATGAACAACAATCTGTTAAAGGGTTTGTCGCTTAAAACTTTATTAAAATCAAGCAGATTTATATCTATTTATTTGATGAGTTAAAATGTATCCTCTGCATTACTTTCACACATGATGCATTTCTGCCAACCAACACGACACTCAAATGTGGAAAAGGGGAACAATAAAGTACCACATCATTATGTTCCATAGAAGGCAAAAAATATAACATCCTAATTATCCTTTGCTTTTTCAGACATTCCTCTCATTGGTATATATTTTCTTGATAATGACCTTCGAAAGGGTACTCTGAATTGGATAGCTAACAAGCAACTAATTGAGACTAAATACTGAATGCTTTCAAAATGTCCAGTGATCTCCATCTTTGTTTATATTATCTCAATTTTGAGCTATATATTTCTTATCCATAATATAAATAATTCTGATTTTTTTCATTTCCACTTGTTTTTTAAGATAAAAAACAAAATATAATAAAATAATTAAATATTTTTATAAGCACTGCCATATTGACAAAGATAAAAGAGATACTTTTGAAACTGAAATGTTGGCAGACAAACAACACTAACCTGCCACAATTTTCAAATATTCTTTTAGTAGGTAAATGTTCAATTAAGTACAATAAGGGTGATTTAGTGATATAAATATGTTAGGCACAACAGCATGAGTCATGCTTAACCAAATATATGGAAGCCACAGACTCTCATTGATGCTTTACAGTATTTCTCATTCCTTTGATTGCTAACAATGTTAAACATATTTTTATTATGCATATTGGTCATTTGTTGTGAATTTCCAGTTTATATCTTTTGTCTGTTTTACCGGAATATTTACAGTTTGCTCATAGAATTATAATTGCTATTTACAAATTCAGAATATAAAAACTGTCATAGTTGATTCCAATAATGATACACAACTGGCCATATGTCTTTAGGTCTGGTTTATGATGTTTATTTGTTATTGATTTTCAGACTTTTTTAATTTTTATGTATATAATTAAATATCTCAATGCTGTCTTTAAGATTTTTCTATGCTTTATTACTTTGAAAGATAATTCTGTTCTATTTACATCTATTTATTTCACTGTCTTCAAGTTCTCTTTTGAAGAGGAGGAGAAACAGTTGTTTCTTTGGTTACATTTAAGAGATCTGACTGCAACTGATTTTATGTCTTCATTTAAGGTAGGACTAACTTTATCATTTTCTGCATTATAACCAATTAGTCAAGCACCATTTTTGACTAATCCATTTTTTTCCTCAATTGAAATGCCATCTTATTTTTATACTAAGCATTTATATGTAAAAGAATGAATCAGAGATATTTACTCTTTGTGCCCAATAATTTTAATATCTGAATATTTTTTTTCTTATGAGAGCTAGCCAACTAGCCCACACTCCAGGGATATAACCATTTGGGAGCTCCAGTTGAAAGCCCTGGGTACCTACCAGGGCGACTGTTCTTAAGTGGCCCTCCACTCTAGTTTGGGTCAACCCAGCATCTTAAGACCACCCCAAACTCTGCTCAGCTTCTCAGCCTCTCAAATACCACTGTCTGGAAAACTTCTAACCTTCACCCATGCTTCTATTAGTAATGCCTGAAGATGGTGTCCAAAACAGGGTTTATCTCTCTGTGCTCTTCTCTCCAGAATCTCGGCCCTCAAATCCTTGCCACCTCAGTAGCTCCTCAGGGGCTCCAAACAGATTTTGTTGTTCTTCAGCTTGTTTAGGTTTTCTCAGTGCATAGAGTTGGTTTAAATTAAATAGTCTGCTATGGACACAAAAGGAAAAATTTCATTCTTTTTTTCACTAATTTCTACTTTTATCTTTATTAATTTCTTTGCTGTACTTTGGTTTGTTTTATTGTAGTTTTTCTTACTAAGTTGAATAATTCATTGTTGAATAATGTTTACCTTCTTTTCTTTATTGATTTAAACAGTGCCTTTCATGTAAATTCATTTGAACTTGTTAAATATCTGGGTGGTGACCAGCAATATCATAGAACCTGAGGTGTACTGCAAAATTTATCTAGTAGATATTTGATGATTTTCCACCTGGTATATCCATTACGTACTTCCTACTTTTCAATAACACTCATGTTTGGTTCAAGTATCTGCTATTCCACATCTAGCTAATTACTCCAAGGGTAACAAATCTCACCCCTATTTCCAACTTTAGGCCTTCAATCTAGCAGTGTATTTCATTCCTCTGGCCACAATAATTGGTTCCTGTGCACACACATGATCTAATCAAATTCAGTAAGAGTAATCTCATAATCTTACTTGGAATCCCACAATAGGAATATTATTTTTCTCCCTTGTATATGAGTGAGAAAATATCAAACTCTGCTTTTCCTGAGAGTCCTCTTACAACCCCGAGATAAGCCTGTCAGAGACTAACACGAAACATGTATGGGGTTGGACAGAGCTGGAATAGTCACAGAGCAACTGACCTGGAGCCCTGATTAAACCATGCTGGAAGCCCACCCTCCAGCTGGACTTTTAAGTTACTGAGCCAATAAATTCCCTTAATTATTTAAGCCAGTTTGAATTTAATTGACTTTTCTTTTACTCAAAGCCAAATGCATTCTAATATGCTTAGGTATCTAACAAACACTTTGTAGCGACGACGATGACATTAAAGAAAAGTAAAAACAAACAAACAAACAAGAACTAGGTTTATATTCTTATGACCCTATTCACTAGCCCATTAAATAAAAATATAAGCCACTCAATTTTTAGCATCTGGAATCTTGTTTTGTTCCTCATCGTATCCCCAGCACTTAGTGTTCAATAAAAATTTTTTCAATAAATAGTGCCTACCATTTTTCAAGAAACATTCAATAAGTGTATGTTAAATGAGTAAATAGTTATGCATTTGAATACTTTTTCCTTTCCCCCTAAAGATAATCCTATCGACTTCCAAGTAGTGGGAGGAGAACATTTCCTCAGTGTATAAAATGTCCCTACCCATGCCCTGGAGGGAATCTTAACACTCAGATGGCCTCATTCACATGAACTGCTTTGTTCCTAAAATTTCTCAGGTTCAGAGGGTATGTGCATGAACAGTAAGTATAAATCTCAAATACTTATAACAATAAATTTCATGACGTGGTTTTATAGAATATCAATTAATGGGAATAGCAGCAATGCATAAACAATGCAAAACCAAACTGCAGGATACTTGTTTTCTGCCTCTTGTAAAATAGGTTAAATGAGTGGTCCTAAGATCACTTTCAGCTTCAAAAATAATATGAGTTTATGATCCTAGAGCTGTTCTTTTATCATCAAAAGCATCAAATCCATTCACACCTCTTGGCCTCTGTGGTACTTCTATTAGCTCAGTAATCATATTGAGACTGCAAAAGCTTAAAGGTCTGGGATTTGCCTGTCCAAGGAGTACTTCAGAAAGGAACCTAAACCCAGCTGATTAGACAGAATGGATCAATCCTTCTCATGCAAGGGAGGACTCACAAAAGATCTCTTTAGTGAGGACTGAGGACGGTGTGCACAGCAGGCAGTGTAGTCCAAGTAGACACACTCCAACTTAGAGCAAGGAGTCAAGTTAACCTGGTTCACTAGCATGGAACGAGTAGGGTTAGAGACAGACATAAGCAATCTTTTCATATTTTGCCAGTAGAGGAGGGTTTGAGTCTATGCCAGTCTGGGAATAGTAGAAGCTTGGCCCTCAATGTATTTTCCACCCCAACATCTGCCATGGGAAAAGTGACAGCAGCCAGTAAGGGGTTGTGGGGACTTAGAGTCTACAGCACTGAATGGGGGAGGAGTGGCAAGGGTCCTGGGTGGCAGCACAGGTGGCAGCCAAGTGGCAACTTGTGTGCCAGATGGGAGAATGTCACATGCTGCCCCTTGGCATGCACAAAGCCCATTTCAGGGATTAAGGAAGCCCTGTACTACTCAAATGGACATATGGTGCCAAAGAGGAAGGTATAAAATTCTACTCTGTGGAAATTGATGAATAAAACCAAATATTTCTTTTTTACTTAAAGATGAGCTATAAGTAAATGGAATTATCAATTGTGGTATTCTAATAAAAAAAGACAAAAACTTCCATTGTAATCTGAAGAGAAAACTGCTTGAATGAGCCCATTCTGCAAGATGGCTACATCGGGTTCTCTTTACAATGAACCTTCTTTCTCAACATCAGTTTTCTCTCATTTTTATTATCTGCTCATCTCAGTTCTAAGCTTTCTCCACAAGTTACTATCTATTGTGGAGTAACGTTTTCAATCCACCCACATTCTTGTAGGCATGGTAATGGATCTTGTCAAATAGGAGATTGCCAGTTTAAAGCCACAGGACACTTTTAAAGCAAAGACAGTTGAAAAGATGTCTTTGTAAGTTAATACAGCAGACAAACAGAATCTGGAAAAGATTCTTACCAAATGTATTTGGACATGAAGAAGGAAGTGGGTCAGAAAATCATGACCCCTGCATAGTTAGCCTAATATACATCCTCATTCCAGGCAATTAATTTGGAGCTATTAAAAATAAAAGTCTAAAGAGAATATCATAAAAAGACATTCTCATAGCTTTGCTTCTGAAGATTCTATAAATAGATTTGAAATAATCTCCAGAGAAACTTTGCAACAGCTTGTGGACTGGTAACAGTAATTAACAGAATCCAAACACAATGTAATCTTAAACACTGTCACCATTTCTTATTTTTTCCTTCAAATTGCGATTATTTCTTGCCAGCTTCCTTGGCTCAAAAGATATATTTAAATTGCCCTACTTCTGCTCCTTGTATATCAAAGAGGGGGGAGTGGTAGAAATCAGCCTAGCGAGCCAGAAGGGAAAACAACTTTTCTATAAGCATATAATCTTACTTTAAAACTGGCAAAGCAACTAGAAATGACTAAAAATATTATATCCTTGATTTCCATATTCATTATCTCCACGTGAAAGCATATAATATGTGCTAGCTGCAGTAATCAGCTTTTTATTTCTTACTAAATGAAAAGAAGTTCAAGCATGAATCCTAAAAAAGGGAATTTTATTTAGATATTAGGAATAATTATCTTCCTTTAGGGAACTCCAAAATGCTTAAAGAAGAAACCAGGAAGATTATGAAATTTTAAATGAGATAATAAAGAAGAAAATAATAATTTTTAAGGCTATAGTCTACTGGTAATATTTCCTAGAGAAAGAAAGATGTGAATATTCTTAAATCCCATAAACTTGCCAGGGGCAGGATGCTATTTTTTTCCATGGGGTGAGGGTGGGGTATCATTCTCTGTGACAGAAAATCTTTGCTTAGTAATGGTTCATAAATGTTCTAGGCTAAATTCCTAATTCTTTGTGTTCTTTTGAGTAGTAAGACGATTGTGAAAATTATTTCAAAAGTAACCATTCAACTAATAAAATTAAGTTCAGGAAACAATTATGTTTACAAGCCACTGGTAAGCATGCGTACAAAGTAAAAATTCAGTGTGGCCCCCCTTTAAAACTTATTTTTTGTTTCACTATGACCTCTAAAAGAATGTGTAATTTTGGAATGCACATGAGTGAATACGTGTGTTCAAAATCAGTGTTGCAATTAATAAGAATTTTTTATATAGACACTTTTCCAATAAGTACTTATATTAGTTTTCTAGGGTTGGTGTAATAAAATACCACAAACTGTGTGGCTTAAACAATAGAAATGTATTGTCTCACAGTTCTGGAGGCTAGAAATACAAGACCAAGGTGGCAGGATTGGTTCCTTCTGAATGTTGAGCGAAAGAATTTGTTCTGTGCCTATTACCTAGATTTGACAGTTAACTGACAATCTTTGGCATTCCTTGGCTTAGAGAAGCATCACTCCAATCTTGATCTATGCCTTCATCTTCACATGGCATTCTTGCTGTGTGCATGTCTCTGTTCAAATTTCCCCTTTTTATAAGGATGTCAATCATACTGGATTAGGATCTACCTTCGTTTTAATTTGATTACCTTCCTGAAGACCCTATCTTTAAATAAGGTTACATATCTTTTGGGGGGAGATACAATTGAACCATTAATGTATCCCTTAAAAAAATAACAGCATTGATAGAGTAGGAGGTACAAAAGCTGGTAAGTATAGTTAACCAAACTGGATACTTATATTACTTATTATACAAAGACTAGTTCTCCACAATACCAGAACGCGTGGATGTTTTAATTATGTCCTCAGATTGAGCTTAGTTTTTTAGAGACAAATTGGTTAATTTTTTAAAATTCAATTTTCATAAAGTTGAACAGACCTTGTATAGATACAGCAAAAACAAACTGCCATGTCACTGGAATGACTCAGAACTATAATCACAGGTCACATAAACACAACATTTTATTCTTATGATTATAAAATGAGCACCACAAAGAAAACCCTTAAAATAAATGGTTTCTCTATCTGATATGTATCGATCACCTCAGGCACTTCTTGAAACAGTAGAATTTTTTTTCAAGTTTTAAAGTAGTCAACTTATTTTGACATAATGAAACTACGAAATATTTCAACTGAAAGTGGACTTCAAAATTGCCTAGCCCAATTAAAGATAGACCTAAAAACTACATGTCTGAGAGAATAAGTGACTTGTCCAAGGTAATCTAGCAAGTTAGAGTGGAACCAGAAAAAAATAACCTGAGACTTGGCTTCCCCTCCAGGTTAAAGATGCTCTGCTACTGTATCACCCTCATATCACCCTTGTCTGGGAATCACCCCTTATATTCAGAATTAGGCCCTCAATGGCCACATAGAACCCAGAAATAAGTTTAGAATCTATCACAAAGGTCATGTACTATTTTTTCCACAAGCCAGAACTATAAACACCTTCAAGGACTTGTACAAAATCTGTGCTGTCTTAGAACTTTATTTAAAATATAGAATGTAATTTTACTAGTCTGATTTCTCCTTGAAACTTTAGTTCTTCCTAGATTATGATTCTAATTGTCATATTTTCATACCTAAAAGTCAGGACGCATGCTCCAATAGGAAATGTGTTTATCCAAATGTTTGCACATAATGATTACTCATTCTGTATTTAGTTCAAAATGATCCTTTCGGAAAGTCTCAAATTGTTGAAGATACTTATGTATATGTGAGAATTACATTAACATTTGTGGTGGTATAGCAATGAAACCATAGCATAGAATATTTAACATCAGGATTGCCCTAGATTAGTTGCAGGGGCAGGGAGGGGGGTGGGGCAGTAAGGAAAGGGCTATTAGAAAGTCATAATTATGACAAACAAAAGAGTAGAACTAAAGTTTGGATGGGTTGAAAAGTGAAAATAATTTGTAATGAAGGCCCTACAAAACATGAGTTTCTTGAGAAGTGATAGCTGACAAAAGTACCCAAGTGAATAATACGAAGATGCTTTTGTATATAGATAAATAGCCCTCTCGTCAGGGCCTGGAGCAGGGTAAGGCAAGTGATGCACCTAGGGTATAACGTGTAAGGAAATACTCAACTCACTCTCATGCTGGACTGAGTGCCTCCTTAAATGTTATTTCCTAGGTGCCACACTCCCCTCACCCTCATCCCAGGCCTACCTCTCATATCCCTCAGTGGTCCTTGAGAGAATTGTTATCTTATAATACTGCATAGTAATTAACGTGCATATTTATTATTATGAATCATCGAAACACTAAATGGCTTGAATCATTCTACCCAATAATGCAGGGAAATACATTAAAAGTTTTAAATAATTTAAATTTTAAGTTTTGGCAAACAGAGGATCAAGCTTAAATTCTCTGAAATATGCAGTCAGTTAGAATGCCTTATCCTTGATAATGCTACACAATTCCCACAATGATTTCCCACTATTATTGGTACATTATATTAGACCTATCTTTCCCCTTGTCTGAAAACTGCCTGTGACACCCGGAGTCAGGCTCCAACAGTCACCATTGTACTACTTGCACCTGCCACCTTCTTCCCCTGTCTGGTCCAGAGTGGTCAACTGACACTGACCCACTCTCGGTCCATCCAAATCTATGTTCAGAGAATTTTAAGTGTAGGTACAGAGACTAGAAGTCACCAGAATGTAGACACTTATTGTCAAATTATAGAGCCTACATCAGACCCACATCTTCCTGCTGTTCGAGTGCTAGCCTTTTGTTACTAGTCATGGTTGTTCATCATTTAGAGTCCCTATGATGACTCAGCACCTTTTCAATAAATCTCCTTTGGGCTTAAGTTTATCATTAACTTCTGTTCCTTTAACTCCCAAAGCTGAAACAGACATAGACTCCCCTCCATGATAGGAATTGTGCTAGGTGCTAGGATGACAAGGACAGATGTAATACAGTTTCCACCTTTGCAAATCTCATAAAAGCATCAATGGTAAATGGTAAATCTCAGTTACTTAATTTGTCTGTATTAATATATACGGGCTCATTTCTTTTTTTCTAGGGGGAATTCCCTTGATGTTGTTTAATGCTAGAAATTCTGGGAAGACAGGGTGTATATAAAGCTCTGTGGTTCTGTGTATTAAATATAGGCCTAATTGATGCTGATAACTTTGTTTTTTAGCTATAAATATAATCTCCCCCCAAAATGTTCATTTAAAGAGCTTTGATCCTAGTAAAATTTAAATATCAATTAGAGACATTTCTGATGGCAAAAATATATATTGTTTAGAGATAAATTTTAGAGTGAAAACATTTCAGAGAAAAATTTTGTGAAAAAGTGCCATACCATAAGTTTTCCAGATAGTTCACAAGGAAGGAAAAAAAGTATTTAAAATGTGCAACTAAGTTTTAAGTGAATTTTTTTTTTCACACATTGAAATTACATTTTGCTTTAACCAGGCAAAATCCCAGCAGCTGGAAACTTGTTATGTGTTTAATTAAATGGCCCACACACATGTTTATAATACACAGTACTGTGGCTTGTGAATAGATCCCCGGGGTGTATGGTCAGCCTTTTGCCTCACTGAACTGTACTCTGGAGGTCATGGGAAAAGGGGTACTTGTTTTAGTTTTCTCCTTCCAAGCTCCACATTTCCTCCACCAACTTTCGGCACATAAACAAACTCATGTTCAAAAGGTGATGGATTCCACTGACCTAATCCACTCTGAAGTGCCAGACCTGTCCACACCTTCTCTAGATTAAACCAGCAGGTCAGCTCGCCCTGACTGCCCCTGAGGGGCGGTGCAGCCTGCCTCCCCCAGCCGGGTCCATCTGATTGATCGGCCTTCTGCTCTCTCCTTCCACTGGGAGGGGAGATTCTCTGCACCGACTGGGGCAATGAGAGCAGTGAAGCTGAGATTCTGATTCTTCCTCAAGAGCTGAAGTTCTCCAGATGGCAGCAAGCGCTCGTCATGCAAATTCTTGGCAGCAGGGAGCCTGTCAAGTGGCTACTGCTGCTTATTGTTCCCACCACTCCCCCCCCCTCCACACAAACGCAGAAGAAATACCATCTGTCACTGTGGGGCTGAGTGGTACTTTCCAAGTCCCGTAGCATTGCCGCTTAGCAGCCCTGTGTTGTACGCGCAGCCCAAACATGAGTTGCCTCAAGATGGCATCTAGTCTCTGGAAGCCTGGAGCCATGGAGATCCATCCCAGCTGGCAATTCCTTTCCCCACCCCTCCCTAGCCTGGCCACCCACCTGGCTCCGTGCAGGGGCAGTTCGTTAGCAGATTTCTCTTAAGATATTTACATAAGAAAAACAGCAAAACTGGTTCTGTTTATCCCTTTAGATTCTGGGAAAGAAATAAGAGGAACTGAATGAGCAACTTGTCTCAGTCCCTACTGAGTGATGTAATAGTAGATAACTGGTTATAGAGCATACTCCGGAAGTGCAAAGCACAGCCTTAAAGCGAAAAGGATGCCCAGAACACTGAAATGACCTTTTGTTTGCTCTCCCTTCTCTCTCACAAACATCATATTGCCTGGTAGATAATGAGCTCCTTAGACGTAAAAGTTAGGTGCAAATAAAAGCTGTCACTCAAAAGATTCTGAGCTCTAGAGGAAGCTCAATACCTTGCCCATCATTGAGTCCTGAGACCACTGCAGTCATTCAATAACTTTTCATTTTTGTCGATTTTTTTGGTCATATATACAAATGCAAACCAAAGCATAATAATAATACGCCATATCATTTCTGCATCTGTAATGTTTTCTTTTTAATCCCAGGAGTACAGAAGTGAGTATTCATATGCCTAATTCAGGTCATACTTCTCTCTTTTTTTCTCTCTATGCAAATATCTTCTTTTATTATTATTTGTTGTAACTTTTATTATTAATCCTCCAGAGACATTGACATCCACAAAGTATATATAATTGCCACCTTTGTAATTTACCTCCCATATATTTCCTTAGATGAACATCCCTGAAATACGTGCTGTTTGGTTTGTACTTGTGTACTTTTTATAAAAATTTATATAAATTACATTGAACTGTAAATTGTATTATTCCTGACTTTTTCACCAATATTTGCTTTTAGAGCCACCCTTGTTGCTAATCTTCCTCATGCAGGTTGTCACTTTCCCATGCATTCTACTCTGTTTTTCACTCTTCTTTGGGAGGCAGAGTGTGTTCTTGATTAGTAAATTTGAGAATGGCTAGCATGCTCTGCTCTGTTCTGCCTGCTTCCTCATGGGTCTTGGCTACCTGCATGGAGTCCACTTTATCTTCTGCTCAGAAGTGAAGACTCTGCCTACTCTGGTTTTCAATTAGTGGCCCTTGTGGCCACATACTAACCACACCGTCCATTGCTGCACACATCATAAAAGCAATATTTAGACCTTCATCTACCCTTGCTTTCATTCCTCAATTTTTTCAGAATTCAGATATGGAAGAGGATTGTCCTTTTTTGGGGGTCCTCCTGGAAGACCCCAGCAGCTTTGGTCAATCTTGGTTTCATGGTTTGTATTTGCATACGATACTTGCATATTCCTCTGGTGATAAACACATGTAGTTTCCTCCTACTCTTTTGCTAGCATAACTAAAACTGAATAAACTGATACTCCCATGAATGTGAGGAGAGTTTTTCTGGGGTGTCCACCAGGAGAGGGATTGTTGGATCGTAGTTATGTGAATATTTAATTTCACTAAATACTGGTAAATTACTGCCAAAGGGACTGCATGATTTTATCTCCACCGCAGTTGATGTTATGATCACTTGATATTTCTTGTGAATTGAAATAGTTCAGATTATTTGCTGATATTTTGAAAGCATAAACTTTTACACTTTTAAGTAGGCCATTACAAAAAAAAAAGTGAATGAGTTAATCTTAGAATAATAGCAATCAAGAATGTTAAAAAGTTTCTATCGTTTTGTTTAAACCCACTTTTTCAGAATGAATCCACACATCTTTTTATGGCATTTTATATCCATTACTTTCATTTTCACACTTGAAAAGACATGTTTCAAAAACACAAAAAACATTTTTTCTACTATATATACACTAAAGAAGCTAACATACCTCACCTCAGCACATTCTAGCAGTGAAACTTCTAATTCTTGCATGCTTTGAGCACCAGCCTTGACCTATTATTAAGACCAGTATCCCCATTTGTTCCACTATTCTTAACTGCTCAAAATACTGTACTGTATTCAAATTTCTATTCCTTCTTTCTCTCTATCACTTTTCTTTATTTTTCCAATTTGCTTAGCATCTCATAAATTTGGATCTTTATTTCACTTATTTCTTTACATTTGGGATGATATATGAGCCAAGTGGTTTTATTTCTTTCTTCTAAATCTCGCCTTCTTTCTTGATAATAAGGAGGTATGATTTCCTACTACCAACAAAGATTTTCCAACTGGGAGAATGAAAAGATAGCATAAAATATATCACTGTAGACTGTATAATAACTCCAATGTTCTAATTTGTGATGTAAAAAGATTGTGCTGCTGTGTACTTTTTTACACTAATTGACATGGATACTTAACAAATACAAGTTCAATTCAATTTCATTCTTAATGACAGTGAGAACATGTATAGTTTATGCTGGAAAAACATAGTGGTTCTTAAATGTTAGCATACCTCAAAACACCTGAAGGCTTAATCTTAAAGCACGGATTTCTAAGCTTTGTCTCAAAGTGTCACATTCATAGAGTTTGGGATGGAACTACTGTATACATTTCTAATAAGTTCCCAGGTGATTCTGATCCTGTTGATCCCGAGATCCACTTTGACAACCCTTGCTTGTCATAGTTATTTTCATTTAATATTGACCTTCTCATAGGCAATTTAATTTTTTTTTCCAGATCCAACTTGTATTTTATGTCCTGAGCCATTAATCATTATAACTTTAACTTATTTCATGCCTCAAGGTATTATGTTGAAGTATATGAAATTATTGTTATTTATCCATTTTGAGTCTTAAAACTGAAATTTCATATGATTTAACCTAATATTGAACTCTGCTAAGGGAAGCTTTTTAAAATATTTGTTCCTATTCAAACACAAAGCCTCCTAATTATAGCTCTCACATAATTACCCATAGTCCACTTCTCAGACTAAAGAGTCTCGTTAGCTTCCCCAAGTTCAAGTTACATCTTACTTAGTTTCATAGGGAAGAGTAATAGAAAGGAAATGTTCTTTGCTTAAAATAAGTATACAGTTAGAAAATTCTTAAAAACCAAAATAAGGTATCTTCACAGGAGGAGACCATAGCCTTTAAGCTTCATTTTCTTAGCTTTGGAAATGAGCTACTTTTCATGTCAAAGCACCAAATAATAATAATAATAATAATAATAATAATAATAATAATAATAATAATAATAAAGTAATAATAATAATGTCAGATAATTTGTATTAAACAATACTTTTATGGGTTAAATATCAAGAAAACAGAAATAAAAAGATTAAATTTTCTTTAAGATCTATATAAAAATCATAGATAATAATAAAATCAATGTTGTTGAATTTAACTCAAAAGGCTAAAAAGAAGTTTAATTTAAAAATACAATTATGCAAATTTGAATATTTTTCTAAAATGTTCCCTAGATTTTTTATTTCATTTCTAAGTAAATTAATGATTTGTATTGTGTTCAGGAACACAGCAGGATATTTTATGATCTTCCAATCTGTTAAGAGAGCAGTTCCTATGTTATTTTCGAGACCCTGGGAATGAAATTCTTATTCATGGGAAGGCTTGGTTTGTATGTAGAAAAACAGTTTGTGAGTCTCTATGAAACCAATTTTCAAAGATAGGCTTAAGCATTTAGCTATGATAGTCACACATCAGAAATTGTACCAATCATCTTAAACTTCTAGACAATCATATTAAATAATTCTATAGCACATGTCGGTATGGCAAATGATTTTATATCTTCACATCTAAATTGATGATACTTGGGAAATTTAACTATCAACAAAAAAAAATTGTGTAATTGTCCAAAACAAGATCCCTGTTGAATTCCTTTATAAAGGTTTTTTTAAAAAAAAAGTATCTTGGCAATCAAATGACTATTTTTACCCTTGTCATAACATTTTTTTAAATGACAGGATATTTTGTCATTCATAACTGTGACTTCCTTTTTCTCTGTTCATTATATAGGAAATGTTGTCCCATTCCATCTTCTTTTTCTTTTTCTTTTTTTCCTTTTCCTGAATAATGCAATTGGTGCAAACTGGTTAGTTTTTGTTTGAATATTTAGTTAATCTTTGCATGATTTTTGGCTTCTTCAGTTTGCAACCTACTTTATGATACCAGTATCTTATTGGGTGAGATTTGAGGAGTAGAAGGCTTATTTTAATTTACATTTAGTATAAAGAACATGGACTTTTAAAACAGATAAATGTGAATTTTGATCCGGATTATGATCTTATGCAAGTCACTTATTTTCTCAGAACCTGAGATTCTTCCATTTTAAAATAAATGTATAAAAACTTGCCTCTATATTAAAAAAAGTGAGCACAGTTCCTGAAATTTAGTTGAAATAGAAAAGTTTGGGAAGGCAAAAGTATAAATATATCACATGAAATGTTATATTTGAAGAAAAGTTTAAAATACTAGACTAACCTGCATGATATATGAAGTTGGTTTGAGTTTTCAGAAGTTAATTCATTCCATGAATAAATATTTTGTATATCTGTCAAATTTGGGATCTGGCTTGCCTGCGTAGATTTAGATCAGAGTTTAGAGCTACCCACTGAAATAATTCATAGAATGAGTCTCTAAGGCAATGTAACTGCCAGGCACTCTGCTACAGACTTTGCACATAATCCACAAAACATTACTTTGGGATAAGTCCTTGGCTTCTTTTTCCTCAAAGCCTATGTTCTAATATAACATCATGCTGTGAAAAAGAAGGCTGACTTTTGCTCCTGATAGAGCAGAGTTTTATGATATTTCATCAAATTTAGGATATTGTATCTTGTAAAACATATCATTGTTTTACATACCACTAAGAAAGACTATAAAAAGCTGCCAAATAAATTATGATCCATACTTTTTTCTCTTAAAATTTTAATTTTATATACAAGAACCTATTTAAACTTATTCAGGATCATTTATTATTCTGTGCATATATAAAAAGGACAACATATGCAAAATAAACAGGTTAAAGCATTCTACTAAATCATGTCTTGTATAAGAATTAATGACTGTGTTTTTTCTACACAATATCATCATCTGTACTATCGAGAGCATTGGTGATGCAGCATTTATCACAAGACAGTTCTATCATCATGTCCTGAATTTTCTCTCAAGCCACTGACACTAATTCTGCTAGTTATTATGCACATGTACGAATATTAACATCCATAATATCAGTGCCACCTAGTCAGCAACTATTGTAAAATACACAATTTTAGAAATAAAAAATATGGGGGAAAAATGTACATCTTAGAATCAATGAAATGTAGTACTTACTGAATGAGCTAGCTATAACTCATTAGGTAGAACTATTTTACTACTTCATAGAGTCGAATATCAACTTTAGAGTATGAAAAGATAGTTTTCTATTGATTTGTTTTCTGTTCCATCTTTTCTTTTGTTTTTCTTCCTCGAGAATTATTATTTTATCCCTGACTCTTTTAAATTCCATGAAACAAAAACCTGACCGCAGTGGCCAAGTCAAACAGGAATTTATTTTTCTCACATAACAAGGAAGTCGAGAGGCGTCAGGGCTAGAGCAAGAGGCACCACAGTGCCGTTAAATATCCATACTGCTGGATCGCGAGATAGATTTGTATCATGGCTCCATTCCCAAGAGGAATCGGGGAAAGAGCAAAGAGTGAAAGGCATCATAGAGGCTTTAGTCTTTTTTCATCAGTAAATTTCTTCTTATATTTCGTTAATAAACCTTGAGCTATATAATCCAAATGAGTCTAAGGAGAGGAATATTTTTTAAGTGGGAACATCTGATTCTATTGGGGTTCTCTCAGTAAGAAAGAAGAGGAAGATGGCTATTGACTGGAGACTAGCTCTACCTGCTACTACTCTCTGGTACCAAATGTTTAAAAGTATGAGTAGTATATTTGCCACATGCACATGGAAGATTACAGTTTTTGCTTTATTTTGTCTAATGTATTTAGGTAAGACTTTACAGGAATTAAACAGACCCTTGTCTTCATAAAAATTATTAGTTACAAAGTGAAAACAAGTGAAAGACATCAAAATGCCTAAGAAGAATTAGTGACACAATATTACAGTAGTTTTCTAATCCAGAACGATGCTTTACACATATGAAGCAGTTACCAAATGTATACAGAATAAACTAGTATTTTTATCACTTTTCGAAAGATAAATTTTCTATTTGCTTTTTTATTTTCTATCCAGATTGGGAGGAAAAAACCATAAAAGTGATATAATAATAATCCTTTACATGCACATTTAATCCCAAGTACTTTCTGTCCTATTCCAATTTTAACTTTTGAAAAGCAAAATTATAAAAGTATTTATTTATATATTAATTATAAATTGCTACAGTCATTTTACTAGCAGAACAACAACATGCTCAATGATGTTACAGCTCAAACAGTTCAAACTTGTATAAAAGTTTTACTCCGAAATGCTTACAGTTTGCTCTTCGCCTTTTTGTGCTTACTTTTTCTCAACGTTTTGCTATTCTCACTAGTTTTTCTCTTGACTCTTTCACCCACATATATACTTGGAAGAATATATATTCTTCCAGGGAATCATTAGCCCAATATTATGATTTTTTACACCAACAAAGATTAGTTATTGTAAACTCTCTCTTTGCAATTGTAGGCTTCTCATTCTTCCTTTTTTCTGAGTTTCCAATTGTTTTGGTGCAATATTGTGATTTATAAGAAATGTATTTGGTCATTCAGATAACTGAAATTGCTTTCTCAGGTATATTTTGTCTTCATCCACAGTTTCTGGTTCACAGCTCTCAAAATCATTGGAATTTCCTGGGCAATAAGAGCAATAGGAAAACTCTTGTCTTCAGTTTGAGTTAATGAAGGTGAATTTTGAACCCCACTTAAGGGTGGGGGCTGATTGCTAGGTAATTAGAAAATTAAAACTTTCAGTCCCACCTCCTGATTTCCAGGGAAGAGAGAAAGGGGCTGGAGGTTGAGCCAATAGCTAATGGCCAATGACTTAGTCAATCACGACTGCATAATAAAGCCTCCATAAAAACCAAAACTGACAATGTGTTGATTCTTTCAAAAAGAGCTTCTATGTTGGGGAACCTGAATGTTTCCATGCGCCACCGTGCTGGGCCCCAAGCTCTTTTGTTTGAGACCTTGCCCTATGTCTCTTTATCTGACTATTGATTCATATCCTTTAATATATTTTATAATGAATCAATAATCTAGTGAGTGAAAGTTTTTCCTGAGTTCTGTGAGCCTTTTTAGTGATAAAATAGTTTATTGCTAAAAAAGACTAACCATCCTCTGAGCCTGTTGGGAAAATGGCACCGATAAACTTGCTAAATTCAAGGTTGCCACAAACTTTAAATTTGGGGGGTGGGGGGAAAGCACTACCTGTAAAGCACGATAAAGTGAACTTCAATAAAATGAGGTATGCTTGTATTTGGATTTGCTAGATCTTACTCTAGGACATTCCTGGGGATTTTGTTTGTTTTCGGCTGTTCTGTAACATTTCTGAGGTCCTTTCTAATAGCCTACATAATCTATATCACTTTTTATCTCCATAGATGTTTTATTGCTAGGAATAGAAGAATATGTCTAAATAACTAATGTATTCCTACAACCCAGCAAAGTACTTCATATAGAAATGCACAATAAATGTTTGTGAGTGATTGAATGATGTTTCTAATCAGGTCTATAGTTCCCCCTTTCTATTAAAAAAAAAATTTTTTTTAAGTGATGTGCCCATTTCACTATTCATTTGACATGAGCAGGCTGAATCCAAGGAGTGCCTTCTTAACCGTTCATGTGTTCAGACTTCTAAAGTAAACATACACACCAAACTTGAAAAACAGCCAAATCTGTGTGCCTAGAATCTCTTTCTCCCTTGGCAAACATTGTGAGCTGCCTTCCTGTTTGCAGTGTTGTTTCATTAGGTCATGCAAAAGGCCCCATCAGAAGGCTGGCACGCCCCATCAGTTGAATTACAACAAATAAGTTTCAAAAAAAGTTGGCAAAAAAAAAAAAAAAAAATTGATCAATCTTACCCCATTTTATAAAAATTGGTCTTCTTACTTTTCTACTTTCTATGTTTTTATTTCTCAATTTTCTTTTGCATCTTCTCATCACAGTACACTCCAAGATTTTTTGCTGGCCCTTTAATACATTTAACCACCTCTATGCACCTTCCCAACCCTGCTTCCCATTCTCCAAATTGGTCTATCTCTTCTACTGGTGCTAAATATTTATATCCCTGTGTAATTGTTCTGCTGGAGCTGGTATCTACTGAAGGGAAAGGGAGTTCCCTTTGTTAATTACAATGGAATGGTATAGATCATAAGCCTGAAAATTATGTCTTCAAAGACAGAATTTAAATAGCAGACAAACTGGATTTCTTTCTCTTCTGCAACCACATTCTCTTGAGTCTAGAATCTAGATATTCTTCAAAGTATTATGGGGTGGCAGGAAAAAAAAGATGGTCATCGCCATGTGGAAGTCAGAATGAGAGACAAGTAAGGCAGAAAAGCATAATTTGGACTGGTGACTATAGAGCAACAATAACCAATCAGTAAGTTACTTTTTTAGTAATAATTATACTCTTGCTCTCCACTAGATCTAAGAGAGTTTGTTAAAGGCTACTACTAGTCACCCTGTGTGGTATTAAGGGACAGTCCATGTTCACTAATTTCAGAAAGTGTTAAGAGCGCAGGGCATCCTGAGGCCAACAAGGGTACAGCAATTGTGATTAGTGAGATCCTAAAGGAAAAGGCCAGTTCCTGGGATATGTATACCAGGATTTGTTCCCTACTGACAAACTTGTATTCTAATAAAAGAGCCAGAGAGGTTCCTCTAGGTCATTCTGTGTGCCATTCATTTTGCCGCAGTGCAAGGATAGAAAAATGACAACTTTGACCAGAGGAGCTTACATTCTAGGAGGGAGGCGGCCATTGAAACATACAATTATAACATAATGTAGTATGTGACATGATGATATATACAAAGTGAGGACCTAACTTTCTTTAATATTTTAAAAACTATGAAAATATTTTTTTGTCACTCCTTTTTAAGACTTTCCACTCTGCTTTCTTTGTTATACAATAAAAATCAAATATTTAAAACCTTTAAATTCTGCCGTCTTCTATAATGTAACAAACCTGTGTTTACCATGTGACATAGTCTGTGGTTTCCTGGGGAATCTTACCATGTGAATAGTCTGTGGAAATTAAATGAGTCATTTTCTTAGAACTTCAATTCTACGAGACTTTTAGAGTAATGACTTTATTTTAAAATTAAAATAATCACTGAAATATTATGGAGTAGAATGCAAAATTAACGATAATTTTTTATATGTCCCTGGAGAATTCAAAGGCATTCTGTGCTTAAAGCAAGAGGCTTTGACTCTATCCCTAGACCCTCAGGAATAATGGAAGCTTAGTGTAACATTTTGAGAAGTCCTATTTAAAGATTATAAGTGATATCAGCCCACATGCCACTAGCTTCTTTCTTAAAACTATAGTGTACATGTATGCCAAAGAATGCATATAACATATATGTAAGGTATAAAGAATAATAATACAATGAAATACTACATTACCATCGACACTCTCATATATCCCATTCTATCTTCAACACCAATATCCTAAAATTTTTATCTATCATTCTGTTTTTTGCTCAACATTTTTATGACTTATACACGTATCCTAAACAATATATTGTTTTTGCATGGTTTGTATATTTGAAAAAAAGTTTTTAAGTACTCACACATTTTTATCCTGCTGAAAATAGACATATTTCATTCACATTGATATTTGTAGCTATTGTTTATTGATTTCCTAGCTGTATAATTGACATGGTATAAAAACGATAAAAAATGCTTTATACATGCTCATGTCAATGAACATTTAGGTTGTTTTCAGATATTCATTTTTACATACATTGCTGCAGTGAACATGATCGTACATGTTCCCTGGTGCACATGGGTAGAAATTATTTATCTAGGAGTGATTTTTCTAGGTCATAGGATATGCACATTTTTAACACTACAAAATAGTGCCAAATCATTTTCAAAACTATTTATACTATTTCCTGTCCAAAATACTAGTTCTTATTGCTTCATATCCTTTACAACATTCATTATTGTCTGGCTTTTTAGTTGAAAATGGTATCTGATTGAGAGTTTGTCTTGCACTTCCTCAGTGTCTTATAAGGTCGAGTTTTTTCATACGTCTCTGAGTTTCCTTTTCTGTGAAACGACTATTCAGGTAGTTTTTTCCCATATTTTTATTGAGTTGTTTATCTTTCTCTCACTGATTTTGAGGAGTTTTTGGTTATGTAACTCATTTTGATTAAACGGGCTGTGTAGACAATCAATGTCAATTTTTTTTATAACAACCTTTTTTCGTGTGGTTTTCACTTTTGAATTTTTAATCTAAATAAACCCTTCCCTATTTCTAAGTAAGAATAAAGAAGGTAAGCAATTATTTCTCCTTTGAGGAGCCAGTATCACAACAAAGAGAAGCTCTATTGTCTAATTTTCAATCAACACTTATTTTCTCTATAAAAAAACGAACCCTCGAAGTTAATAGATTGCTTCTTAGTTGTTGGTATTGCAAAAAATGATCACAGATCCCCCCGCTCCTTTCCTTCCATGTACTCCTCTTTGTGATGTTATATTACAGCCTCTATCATTATGAATGGTGTCTATCTTTCCATTCTTTGCATTTGGTCAAGATCTCAAAATCCACCCATCACCCAGAGTACTATTAGCTTCTCAGGGAAATGTAAACATCTTGGCCCCTCAAAAAATATTTTTAAAATATTAGTCATCTTTTGTTTTGAAAATACTGTACACTACCTTCTTCTCCAATAGGGTACAGCAAATGATAGAAAAGAAATAAGGTAACTCCTCTGAATTATTAAATGAATAAGCAAGGAAGCTCATGAAAGAATAATTTAAAATTAAAATTTGCCTAGAATACTGTCCCTCACATTTCTTTGATAGTAGTGTATTTATGTATTTGTACACAAAATAGAACAAAAATTGTGGCAATTATCTAGATAATTTAGGCTAAGAATTACTTTTAACTGATAATAATCCTCACTGATGATAGTCTCTTTTTGGTTTGGCTGTAGTTATTCCAACAGCTGCCTCAATTTTTCTCATTTTCTATCTATAAAACAATTCAAAGTAAAAGGAAAAAAACATAGTTAAAAATTTA
The DNA here is from genome assembly GCA_003508835.1 of Eonycteris spelaea. NCBI lineage: Eukaryota > Metazoa > Chordata > Mammalia > Chiroptera > Pteropodidae > Eonycteris > Eonycteris spelaea. The sequence continues at coordinate 2,893,790 of PUFA01000018.1, read as the reverse complement.
AATACACAGTTCCACATTTTATTCAAAACTTGTGATATGAAACTTGTTAGACCGAGAAGTCATCTCAGAAGAGAGATTATTCAACAGTGACCAAAACAAAATCCATTCACAGTATCCTGCTAAAACAATGATTTAGTAGAATCCTGGTTGGATTTGCAATGTTAAGTCTTTATCCAATGATCAAATACCAACTAGATAAAGGACTATGGATGGTAGTATATTAGTGGAGTTTATTTTATTTCATTCTTTATTTTAAAAATCCCCTATATAGCAGATACCATTCCATCTATTTTGCAAACAGGTACAGTCAAATTTTTTTTAAAAAAGATAAGAAACTTGTCCACAGCAAATATTTAGTACATGAAGAATCAAATTGTTCTTTTTATATCAAGCTCAATAATCTATCCATTATAGAGACACAGATGAGAAAAATTTCTAATTGGAGAATTGAAAAGTAGTACTTTTTAGTGGTTTTCTCTTTTTAGTGTAACAGCCTCTAAAAAACAGGAAATCATTGCTAAATTAGTAATATCAAAAACATTTGGAAACTTCCTTTTTAATTTCTGTCCCCTAAAATTTTGCTAGTAAATAAAAGTCTTAATTACTTTGGAAAGTAAGTAAGCAGACTAAGGAGATTAAGAGAAAAATAAATTAGAAAGAATAATAAAATCATATTTGGGAATCCTTATACTTCACGAAATTAGTTAAATCCAATTGGTTGTTATTGTTGTCCCCATTTTGTGCTAGGCACAAATAAGTAACATTATCATGTTACAAAACAAGCCTAATATTTGATTTTTTTAAATTAAGAACTTAATAAATGCCTAATCCTTACTTTGAAATGTACTAGATATAGTTGTCTAAACCATTAAATTAAGCACATACATACAAAATAGATTCCAATTAACATGGAGATAGATCTCAAAGTGATTCCGAAATTGAAAATTTTTCGTATGTGATTTGATGTCTGTCTTGGTTAAGAACTACTGGGTTATGTGTCAACCTGAATTTGCTAGAGCAGTCATGTCATCTATGATTCTGGTCCACATACCCCTCATTTTTCATCATATGTGTGCTGCTATTTTTACACTGGTTCTACATCAGCCTTTCATCTTCTCTGGCCATTTCTACATATGAGTATACCAACATTACAATTACTCTCACATGCACAGTGGAAGGGAGGAATGGAAAGTCCTCCATAGGCCAGGCTTTAAGCTGGGAGGTGTGAATGGGAGGATGGATTCTACCATCGGGGGCCCAGAGCCTTGCAAGTTCTCTGTATGGCCCATAATTGCCATGGTTCAGTGCCATGTTCCAATTCTCTCTAGTTCTAAGGAACTCTTTGTTCCTGTCACATATCTTCCAAGTCCTCTCTCATACCTCTCCTGTATTGATCACTGTGATGACCAGGAGGGACTCCATAAAGCAAACATAAAACAAACTCTGATATTTATATATTGCTAAAACTAAAACCATTGCTTTGGGCAGCTGAACTCTAAAACTTAATTGATTCTTTCTAATAATGTTATACCAGGCAACAGGTTCTATGAGGATATAATGGAAATTGTTTTATGGCTAACATTGCTCATAATACTTTAAAATATTTCTAGATAAACATCATTGTAGCTCTGATTTAGGGCATGGAGTTCTGGGTTTCTAGACTTATATTTCTCTGTGTGTTTGGGATTAGAAGTAGAGTTTGCTTTGTTAGCAAATGTTGCTCTAGCCCACCAACTGTGGATCAGTCAGTCTACCTTTGGACAGAGGATAAGTACCCACACTTGAAAAAATTCCACAAAAGGACATTGACCTTATCCTCTAGTCTGTTGATGAGCAAAATATTCAGATTAACCCTAAATCAATTACAGGAGACATCTGCACTCCATATTCTCTCCAGAATGCAATCCAGATATTTTGCCACTTAATTCTCCTGAAGAATTTATTTACAAGTCATAGTAATATCATTTATGGAAGATTTCCTGTAGGACATACAATCTCACAATTGTAAACACATGTATTTGTCTGTGTGTAACCTGTATGATTTACATATTTTATGTACATATAGATTTTTTTCTAAAATCAAGCCAGAACTTGAGAGGCTACATATTTACACTACCCTATTTACTCCCTTTTAGGATTTCTCATACTGAGTGTACTTTGTGTTGTACCATCATCAGCCATTTACTGAATTGGCTTCTTCTGACAAAGACAGAAATCAGCAATTCTCTCATGTTAGCTCAAGTGATAAGCACAAACTCACATCTTTCAGGAAAAACAGATCCATAGGAGAATCAGGCCCTAGGGTAACCTTCCATATCATTCAGAAACCCCACACTTCCAGTGATCCACTCTCAAACGCCAGCTGTGCAGCAGGAACTTAGTGATGATACCATTTCCGACCTGGAGAAACCATCACCTCATCCTTTGCTCTGTGTGTCCTTTGTACTTTGTGGCTATTTATTGTCTCTGTTGTCTCTTGGCCTTTGCATCTTAACTTTTTTCTCTATGCCCTTTGGTTCCTGCTCGCATTTCCAAATAATTGCCTCCTTCTGTGTGTCTCTTATTTTCAAACACTCTGAAAGAAAACACTCAATTGTTTCCCCTCAACTTCGGTCAACCTTTCTAAGCAAAGCCTTTTTTGTTGGATAGCCTTGTAGGCCACTGGCCAGTCTGTAAACATTTGTTACTCAGGAGTCAAGTGCCCTTCCCATTCCCAGGCCAATTAGCTGTGGCCATGTTTGTAACTAGGAGGTTTGGGTTACTGGGTGTGCGTGTGTGTGTTAGAAGAGAGGCTATCTGGTACAGAGCACAGCTATTTGTGGTCAAGCCAATTGGATATTTTCCTTTTCTTAGAGGAGATCTATTGCCATTGTAAGAAATTTTAATCTTCGTCTGTCCTGTTTTGCACTGAGAAATAGTATACAAAATATTTGTAAGACACTTAATATTGCATTTATTATCTGAATGTTATTGGGAGTGTACCAGGACATGACATCAGGTACCTCTTACACAGATGCATAAGGGAAACTTCTTTTACATCTCAATACCACTAAAAGCCTGGCTTATCAATAGTTTCTGTTGGCTCTGTGCTTATGTATACTGTGAATTTTGTAAATAATACTCTTTGGACTTGTTAATAAAAATTCAAGGGTAATTTTGTGGAATATTTCCTGCACCAATACAGGATTTTACGGGGGTTTTTTAGAGCTTACCTACTCATATTTTCATCTTATTTTTTTTCTGTCTTGATTTTTGTTTCACCTATTCACCCTCATTTGTTCTATTTTTATCTTTTATCATGATATCTACTTAAGCCACCTTGGATATTAATTTCAGAAGAGATGAAATATAAAAAATGACAAAAGCTGTAATTTCTATTAACATAATTGTTTCATTAAACCATGAATTCTTAAAGGAAAGTGGTCATATCACCTTTATATCTATAGAATTTAGTCCAGTTCTAGTCCACAATAAGTACTTATTAAGTTTGTTGAATGAATGAATGGTTCAATGATTTTTACCACAATGTTGGACAATGATAAATATCATGCTGCAAATATTGAATAAAATATGCATTTGGAAATAAAAATTATTTTAAGGAAACGAATATTCTTGATACAATCTTGGTAACAATTTTGTCAGATCTCAAATTCTGATTCATTGTAGCTACAATATCTCTTTTCTTTTCATCGAACAACACTACTATAGTAACTAATATCATGAAAGCGAGATTCATATAAGTTCATGAAGTTTGTGGGAAAAAACATGAATTACAGTGAAGACAAATGCCAATACTTTAGAGCAATTTGCAAATTCTTTTAGTAACCATTTTGGCATTACTATTCACCATTGTGACCTGACTTTGAATGAAGTTGTATTTTCTTGTTAGTGTCCTTTGAAATATGTAATTCCATAAGCATTCCATTGTGATGAAAGCTCTTGTGTCCATCCAAACAGAGAAAACACTGTATCGCAAGTTACTCATGGCAAGTTTTTGGCAACTACTTAAAGGAGACAAATAAGAGGAATTTAATATAATTCGATCAAAGACTGAGTAATACACATGTGAGAAAAACAAGGCTGAACAGAAAATTAGTAAAGTCACCATTATCACTGACTGACATACTTGACACTGGTTTAGAACTGGCTGGAAGGAATTCATTGTCTAGCCTGAAATGACAGATAATTGATGTGTGACTACTGAAGTTAAAGTAAAAACTTAACCATACTAGACATCAGGAAATCTGGCATGAGAATGTCATTTCGTGTTTCTAGAACGATAAACAGCCAGTAGAGATTTCTTTGTATTGGTCAAGAAAGCCCAAGAATGCCATCAGTGTCCTACGGCCTGCTCCTGTGTTTGCTGTACAGTTTCAACATGTCACTGAGGATAATGTGCTGCACCATGTTCAATGGCTGCGTGAAGAGAAAAGCAAGCCTTTCCCGTTGCTGTTTCCTTAGTGGTCCAGCTCTAACCACCCTTTTATACTCAAAGATACAGGCCCTTGACCTTTTCTACTTAAAACTGAAGTGCACGATCATAGGAACTAATAGTCTACTGCATTCCAGTTTCTCCTGGAAGTAGTGACTCATCTTTTTGGTTTCAAGTCCTTATTCCCAACTTTTAAAAAGGAAGCATCACTGAGGGTGAAACTTGGACTCATAAAATTCTGCTTAATTATATACCGACTCTGCACTATTAAAACAAAGCCTTTTGACGAGTAGACACCAGATACCTTTCAGAAGGGGGAGTCCTGGCTGTTATTCTTACAGGGCCCGAGAAAGAGCCCTGATCCTCTCTCTGGCTGCAGTCTTTGTCTCCAGCCCTTCTTTTTCAATGGTTGTCATGGAATCAACTTATTAACATATGAAAAGCCATACACAACACTTTTCCATTTAGCCCTACCTCCCCCACAACCAAAAGCCTGTTGCTAAAGCCTTAGTCCTTAAAATTCATGTAAAGGAGGGTGGGGTGTGAGAACAGAAATAAATTGTGGGTGAAAAAAACAAAGATGTTTTTAACTCACATCCTCTGGGACAAAAATGGTTGCTTTTTAGATTTATAATTTTTCCAATTTCTGTCTTTTTACTGCATCTTTCCCCAGATTATGACAACTGCAGTCTCCTATCCTGTTACAACTGATGTATTCACCAGAATTGATTTTAATTACCTCATGAGTCAGAGGATAGACATGAAAGGTTTTCAAATACTATGTCAACAGCTTTGCTTAATTTAGAGTTAATTTCAATAACTAATACTCATATTTTTAAAAAAATTTATTTTAAATTTCCACATTAGTTCAAATGTGACATAGAGTTTTACTTTTTAAAGTGATCTTATTGGTTATCTGGACAGCAGTGCGTGAAGAAGGATAAGATTGTGTTTGCTTTCATGAGTTGTTTAGCCTAAATCAATAAGCTACTTCTTGTCTCCCTTTGCGTATGTAGTCAAAGTGATATATTGTTTTTTCGTGTAAAAATAAATCTTGCCAATTCCCCCAAATAAACTTATGTAACTGACTTAAAAAGACTGAGAATGCTAAGAGTTCTTATTACAAAAACAACAAAAATTTCATGAAGCACATTATTCTCCATATACCATTGTCATACAGACTGTGATATAGAATACACCCCAAATACCACATGGAAAATATGCTTGCACAGCATATAGACTTAACTTTCTGGCTTCTAGGCAATTTCTCAACTCAATAACTCTTAGTAAACACTTAGGTTGAAAAAGATAACGATGATAGTTAACAATTAGAGCCAGGTGCTAAGTGCTAAGAACTTTGTATCTTTGGCTTATTTAACATTCATAATAATCTTAGAAACAATAGTTTACTACTTATTCGATTTGAGAACTTTTATACTCAATCGGGAAAGTTCTTTTAAGGAAAGAAATTCTTGTTAAAAATACTCTGTCCAAAATTGACCAAGTTGGTTTGAATAAACCACCTAGATAGATATTCCACAGATAATGTTAAACAAGATTCCTTTGGTTTCAGTGGCAAACAATATATTCAAACAAATAAGTAAGAAAACAAAGAGGGGAAGATAGTAATTGACTCTTGTAACTGGAAAATCTAAGAGAGGCACTGACTTGCAGCATGACTAAATCTGGGGATCAATAAACATCCAATATTTGTCTGATCCTTTCTCTCCTTCTCATTCCCACCCTTCATCTCTTTGCCCTACTTTCCTTGAAAGGTCTGCCTTATGCTCTTTTACAGTGAAGACTTCCTCTGATAAGCCCAAGAAAATGGCTGAAGGAAGTTCCAGATTTACATCTGCTCTGTTCAGTAACCCCAACAGAAGGAGGTCACTCACTCCTCCTGGTTCCCATGTCACAAAACCAGGGAAAGATTCTGAGTGGCCCTGGTCAGTTCATATGCCCACATTTTAACTGTATCTCTCTAGCTAGAGGATTATTAGGCCAGTCTTGTCCCTGCCTACTCCATGGCTGGAAATGCTATAACTGTTATCTAATAGGAGAGATGAGAAAGCATCCTGAGAATAACTAAAATCAATAGCTAACTGTAATCCACACAAGCCTTTCTTCCCTGTTTGAAATGAAATATAGCTCATTAAATCAGGCTTTCTAATAACCAGCTTTCTTTTTTAAAAATCTTAATATGCTTTATTTATCCAATAGATATAATATAGTATCATTTCAGCATGCAATCAATGGAAAATTCATTAGTAAGACTGTTTACACTATTTCAAAATCTGATATATCATACTTAAAGCATATCTCAATTCAGGCTAGTCATATTTCAGGTACTCCACAGCCACATGCGGCTAGTGGAGACCATTAATAACCAGCTTTCTTAATTATTTAAAGTCATGAAGGCAGTAGTAGAGGTGTGTTTATTATCATGAGTGTGAATATTATTAAAACTTCTTTTAGTAAAAATTTATCTAGCACTTATGCTATGTGAAGTCCTGTGCAAATTGGACCAGTGATGGGGAGACATGGTGGAGGCCTAATTTTATTGAGATGAAGCACTTTAAAAATCAGTCAATCAAGACACTTACTTAGTTCCTACCATGTGATTCACACTGTACTTTGTGCACTGGGAGAGAAGAAATGAGAGGTATCAAGGTTTTCAGATGATAGAAGTAACATACAATAATTAACACACAGCCTGGAGGGTAAACTGAGAAATAAATTGGTTCTTGTCCACCAGAACAATCAATAAGAAAGTGATAAGCAATGAATTAGCCTGTGTTTAAATAAAGGTAGCCTTGAGCTTCAGATGCTTCCTTTGTTACTACCTTCTATCACACCTGGATTGTGATGTCCTGCAAATCACTCTGGTAGCAGAAGTGAGACACAGGATTTGGCTTAAATTAACTGGGATTGTCATAAGGAATATGTAAAATGTTATGCTTGTCTCCTGCCTGCTTGTTATCGTACCACCAGACTTGAGACAGGTGTTTAAGTGCCCGTGTGATTTTTAAAACTATCTGGACTTCTTTGCAGCCTCCATGTTCTTGTGGCTTTTATCTATTAAGCATCTGGGAGAAAGATGTTGTATAAGGGGAGCTCATTTCCCACTTTATGGCATCTCTTCACCTTCCTAGTCACCACACAAACAGAAATGAATGGAAATCAGGGATGTGAAAATCTAAAACATCTTTTCATGTGTCAGCCTGTACGTAAGCCATTCTGTCACACGCAAAAAGGCCTGTGCAGTCAGGAAATGCCACTATTCTTTTCAGAGCTGTCAAAGCCTTAAGGGGTTTCTGCAGTTTTGATTCACCTTAGTCACTGGTCCATCAGTTTTTTTACTCTCTATATTGAAACATTTTTGAGAGTTGTCCATTGATAATCAGGTATCACTATAATTACTTTTAAAATTACAATATTGATTTCGAAAGTTCAACTAAAAATAGATCATTCAACCAACCTGCAATGTTCCTATCGTCAGTGAATTATATTTTACTAAAGATATTTATTACAAACTCACATTTCTCTTAATAAATAAAAAAAATCATTAAACACCTATCTCCATTTCCTATCTCCCATATGTAGTCCCTCCTTTTGAATTAAATATGCCTCTTTTTTTAAAAAAAAAAATCAGTTTTAAGTACATCCCCATGAGGAAACTTCTCTTATTAAATCCACTCTATCTTGATCTATATGTCACTTTAACCTCTATAGAGATTTGCAAGAATTAGTAGATAATCAGCTAATCCAGAAATAATTATTGGACATATATTAGATGCTTAGCACAGCAAAAGTATGTGGAAAAATAGAAATAAAAAATATTAATTCTAAAAGATATTTGCACACCGATGTTCATAGCAGCATTATTCATGGTGGCCAGAACATGGAAGCAGCCAAAGTGTCCTATAATAGATGATTGGATAAAGAAGCTGTGGTACATATATACATTGGAATATTACTCAGCTATAAGAAGAGATGACATACTGCCATTTGTGACAACGTGGATGAACCTCTAGATAATCACGCTAAGTGAAATCAGCCAGACAGAAAAAGTTGAAAATCACATGATATCACTTATATGTGAGATATAAACCTAAAAGCAACAAACGAACAGGACAAACAGACTCATGGACATGGGAAATAGAATAGTGGTTACCAGAGGGTAGAGGGGAGGAAGGAAAGGGGAGGTAGATGGAGTAAAAAGGGTCAAATATGTGTGAGAGAAAGAAATCTAACTGTGGGAGGTGAACATACAATGTAAATATATATGTGCCTTACTGTTAAAATATACAGCTAAAACTTACCAGATTTCATAAACCAATGTCACCATAAAAACAATAATAATTAATCTTTAAAAAAAGAAAAAAATATTAAGACATGGTCTTTTCCCTTAAGAAGCTTACCGTCTTACTGAAGAGATAAGATTTACGTGTAAGAAATATTTTAAAACAAGGCAATATAGGGCAAACTTGCTAAACTGTACAGTTCAGGTACAAGTTGAAGCATTCTGTCCTTTCAAAGACCATCTACTGTGTGCCAAGCAATGACAGATTCTGGTGATATTAAGGTAACTAATACAGAAAAGTGTCTTTGGCAGGACTCGACGTCCATGGGGAAATAGGCACATATACAGATGATTATAATCGCTGTGTTGAGTGGAAATCAGAATTTCTATATGGGGCTCTAGCAGCACAGAGGAAGAGAATTCAGCTCAGGCAGGAGCCGGGTTTCTCAACTTCAGTACCACTGATTATTTGGGTCTAGGTAGGTGTGAGAGATTTTCCTGTGCATTGTAGGGTGCTTAACATCGTCCCTTGTCTCTGTCCACTAGATGCCAGTAGCACCACCCCCTGCTGTCCTACCCCATACCACACTTCCACTCTTACCCCAGTTGTGATGATCAGAGTCTCCAGATATTAACAAACATCACTTGGGGAACAAAAGTGTTCCTGGTTCAGAACCATTTGTCTAGAAGGATCCAGAAAAGTATTAAAGAATAAGTAAGATTTTGCCAGGTCACACATGCAGTTGGGAGATGAGAAACAGTGTAGGAACAGTATGTGCCAACGCAAAGTGCTACATTGTTAAAGTATAAAGATTCAGATGTACCAGTTCCAGAGGGTGCTACGATCTGCTGGGCTTTGCAGGGTTTCTAAGGTGGCGTGGGAAAACCAGGCAGCAAACAGGAAGCGTTCTATGCGAGCAGTCTGGAAAATTGCCTAAAGGGATCTTAGAGGAAAGAGACCTAAATCTCAAAAGCCCCAGTCGTTTATGATTTATTTTCTAATTTTTAATAAATATTCACTTTTGTACCTATTCTTTATCATAAAGGGAACTCCCCAAATTGTATTAAATTCCATTCCCCACAACCTGAATCTGCCCTGCTGAGGACAGAGGCTTGCAATTAATTACTTTGCCACAGAGATAGGCCTTGACCTGGGCTTTGAATAGAAGGCCCTCCTGCTGAGCAGGGAAAGAAATTATATTCCAGCTACGGGGGGGGGGGTGGGGTGTTCTGTGTCTGGGATGACTTAAACGTGGACTTTCCCAGAAACAAAGGTAGACTAGATGGCCATGAAAGATTGTGATCTTGTGATTTTGAAGTATCATATACTTGCATGGCGTAAGTATACTGTAATGTCCTCCCTAAGGGGTTTTGGGGAGGGTTAACTAGATTACCCTTTAGGACAATGATAAGGATGACCAGTATTCTAAAGTTGGAGATGATTGATTGCTGCAGTGGTTGTTAAATTTTAAATATTTAGAAGTTCACCTTGCATGGAGCACAGTGGCAATGTCAGTTGAAAGTTCTCCGGCCTGTCACCAGCAGAACCTATATAGACCAATCTTACTCACAGCTCCATGCACAGAACCGATTGTTAGCTATAGTACAGGGGCCCAGTCATTCCAGAGATGAATATCTCCTAGGCCATAATAGTTTTGAGTTCTCTGATGTAGGCACAAGGGCTAATACCCTGGCATATCCCTGGTATATGAGAAGCAAAATCACTAGGCTGGACCCACTGGTTATCAATCTTGACTGCACATGGAATCACCTAGGGAACTTTTTAAAAATACTTGTTTCCAGACCCCACCCTAAACCAATTAAATCAGAATCCATATGTGTGAAGTCATGAGGAATCTATCCCAAATGATATCACTATTGACTTGAGAACTGTTACAGGGAGACATCTGTTCTCATTTAGCATACAAAGCAGAGTATCTTGCCCTGTTGTACCTCCTGTAGATACTGTAGCAAGTATCCACTTTCTAACATATAAACACCACGAAGGATGTTTATATATAGTTTACATATATTATTCATAAATTCAAGCAATAGGGCCCACTGCTCTATACTCTGTACTTATAAGGCCCAGCCTGGTTTTCTTTTAACAGTGCTTCTCTTTGTGGAACAACAACAACAAAAAATGTCCACGAGGCCAAGGCAATCCTCTACCTCAACCATGCTTTGAATCCTCAGGACCTCGGAATTTCCTTTCCAACCAGTCAGAGTTTCCAATCAGCTAGGGTCTGCATGAGTCCTCATTCTTTGATCTGTCCACCTGAGTGCAAACTCTAGGCCAAGCAGTGGCCCAGTTGGGCAGGAAGTGGCAGGGGGAGATGTTGGAAGTATTAGAAGTATCAGTGGAACTTGAACACATGGGGTAGAGTGTCCTACATGAGTGTGAGAGGACATATACATTGCAGAATGGAGCCAGGGTGTGAAGAGATGGAAGTGGACCTAGCGGTATAGACAGTGAGAGATCAGCTCTCCCTGGCCATTGTGGTCCAGATGGAACTCCAAGGAGTCAGAGAACTCTAAATATGAACCCAGCTTCTATATTACCAATAAAAATATGTGTGTTATGGAGCATAGAACTTATTTTATGTTTTATTTAAGAGTTTTCAAGCTTGAATGATAACTTTTAAGTATTTAAACATATGGCATGTGGGCCTCCATTTGCAAATGTTAGAGGCAAGCCCAAAGGACACATTGCTGCCCACTTTCATCCAGGATGTTTTCTTACATGACATCAACAGCCGTGGAAATTTTCCAAGGCTGTTTAAATGCAATGAGAATGTGGTCCATCAAAAAATTCTGTCTGGTTTTATTGCACATAAGTGGTTGTTAACTCTGGCAGTCTAACCAGATTCTTCTATGTTCTCATTGTTCTGTCAGCCTCCCTAGCCAAATCCTAACAGAGTAATGACTCTGTGCCTATGAGGTTTGAGGGGAGGATGAGGGAACTGTAAGCAAGCAAATCACAAAGTGTCCCAGCTGAAAGACAGAGGCCTCTGCGCCTTTGACTTCATGTTTAAGTCATTTCATTTAGGGGTTGTTTTTTGTTTGTTGGTTGGTTGTTTGGGTTTGTTTTTTTGACGATGGGTAAGAAAAAGAATGGTTTCTGCTTTTCCTCTTGTAAAATCTGGAACTTGATAACTACTCTGGTTCCTTAGGAACACTGCAAGGAAGATCTCAGAGAACAGGCACCATTTAAAGCCTGCATATGAAAATGCATAAGAAATCATCATTCCCCCTCCCCCACATTCCTTAATCTGGCAGAATTTACTAGGGCTTTAGAAGGGAAATGTGACTATGCTTTAAGAGAAGCTACAATAGGGAAGTGGTGGGAGTTGGGCAGAGAAGGCCAAGGGCAAAATTCAATTTGCACGTTATAAATCTGGCATCAGTGTATGTGAATTGCTTAATGAACCGGCCTAAGTCAGGCAAGGAAGAAACTTATAGCAAACCAAGAGTACTCTCATGAAATCAGTCCTCCAGTGAATTAACTAGGCACCCAAGGGAAACTCTAGAATCCACACAAATGTTATGGAGACCACTTGAAGGGCCTCTGAAGCTGCCAAAGCAGTTCATGAATACTGTACATCAAGGGGGTGGCTTGGCCCTGAGAGGAAATGAAAGTCCCTGAGCCCAAGCCTCTGCAGAATGTGTTATAGGCCCCAGAACAGTCTGGGGCCCCTCCAGGGCCAAGGTGGCTCAGAGATGTTGCTGGTATTTCAGTGAGAACACGCAGGCAGGAAGGAGGCTAGTGTGGGAAGTCACCCTCACACAGATGTTAGCATAAAAGCGCCTGTTTACTTGGTGATTAGTATCGTAAAATAAGAGGCTCAGGTTTCATCTGCTTAGGGAAGAATGGCTATTTTCCCCCCTGTGCAACCTTGGCCATGGCCCTGAGAATGTGCTGTACTAATTGGCTTCCCAGATGCCTCTCTCAGGAAGGTGGGACTCCAGATTCAGGTTGGGTCGTCTCCCCTGGTGCCATGTACATGGGGAATGGGGACTTTTCTACACTTCTGCATTTATATACTGAGTAAGTTGCTGAGTGGCGGATGAGTGACTCATCAGCCAGACTCACCTCAGAGTCTTCTACGGAAAGGTCACTGTCTTCCTCCTAATGCCGCTGGAGGGGTTGTGGTGGAGTGGACCTGCTTAGAGCTTCTTGGAGGTGGGGTGGGAAAAATTAATCAACACTCTCTTCTCACTACAAGTGGACCTACGTCTGGCTAGAGCATCCATATTGTGCTTACTGTGGAACGATTACTCTTCATGCCTTAAAGCTTGGAATCACTGGGTTATTGAATCATTCTATTCTTTTCTCCAGAGAAGTCTGAACCAAGAGGTGTGTTTGTAGTGGAAAGGACAGGAATTGTGAACACAAAGAACTCTGAATGCTGGTTCTTCCACTTCTTAGCTGCATGATTATGGATAAGTTATTTAAGCATCTAGACCCCAGTTTCTAACATATAAAATAAAGGCAAGTGGCGGGGGAGATGTTGGAAGTGTTAGAAGTATCAGTGGAACTTGAACACATGGGATAGAGTGTCCTACATGAGTGTGATTTATTTAATTGATAAATTAATTTATCAATTAAATAACTCCTGATATTAAATAACTTAGTATTAGAAAGATTGTATTAACAGGAAATGTGCTTTTCAGAATAACTGGACCCTCCCTCTCCATACAAAGCCTTGGAGCCCTGTGGAAGCATTCAGGCAGATTCTACTCTGAAGTAGGATGCTTTTTTCTGCTCTCCAAATGAGTAGCTCTAGATGCTTCCACTACAAATATTATTGTCAGTATAAAACTATCAGGGAAAATGATTTCAGAAAACAACCTGAGGAGTTCCTTCTCTCTCCACCTTCCTGCCATCCCACCCTATCCTCCATGTCTGCCATACAATGTGATAAGAAACTGAGTTGGGGAAATAGTGTCTGGGAGGAGGATGGGGAATGTGGCTCCTCTGGGAAGTGGCGATGGGTAGAGGCAGTCAAAAGTCATGACCTTGAAAAGACATTAAAGGTGGTCCTAGGCTGCTGCTTCACTTCCCTTTGAGCTGGAACAGCTAGATGGTTTCAGAGGGGTACTCTGAGACTAGTGCTCTTATCAGCTTCCAGCTGCCGTGAAGGCAGACCAGGAGTGGGACACTTTCCACACCCAAGTGTCACTACTTGAGATTTCGCTCACTAACTGTAAGCCCAGCATCACTACTTTTAATTACATGTGTGGATTGTCCTCTATGCAATGTTTCTCAGCTGGAGATGCATGCTCTCCTCTCTTCACCCCCCTTTCAAATTCTTTTCTGCATGTTATGTACTTTATCTTTGCTGCCATAGAATGTCTGTTGTTATCATTAGTCCCAGTTATCAGTGATATATGTACTAGTGTTTTTTAAAAGTTTAAATGCTACAATAACTGATAACATTCCTGATCATGTTCAGAACTTAGATAAGATGCATGAGTAGTATAAATTGCATTCAATGCTAAAAGTGTGTACTGAGTGCACAATGACGGGTCCATGGAGAGAGAGATGAGGACATCTCTTTATAATGAGGACATTAGACAGATAGAACAGACTGCTCAGACCTAGAAATGGATTGATTAGAATCACACAAGCATCCCAGATCTTTCACAGCAGTGGGAAATTTTGATTCTTTCTTCATCTCATCTAACTTAGGGATGTATCAGAAATTCCCAGAGGTGGACTAGAGGCACCTCCACTTTCCCTTTCCAGGACTGACTTCATCTGCACAAATGGAAATTTGGTGTGTTATTGGCAAAAGTGAATGTTAAGGGCCCTACTCTTGACTAATTCTTTATAAAGCTTGCTGTCAGAGGAGCCTGAGATGGGAAGGGAAGAGAAGAATGAGCAGTACCATGTGGCTCTTCTGCCTGGGTCCAGAGAATAGGGTGACTGCTCTAGATACTGAAGACAGGTTGGTTTTCTGAAATCATGGTTGGCATGTGCAAACACCATCTAACCTTTTAACCCAGTTTCTAAAAGCAACTAGAACATTCATCATGACTATTTAAAACAAACAGTAACCAATACCAGCAAATAAGTATTAACCCTTACTTCTGGGGACATTGGGATAAAATAAGCCTCTCAAGCAACGATCTACAGGGACAGGAAGAGAACAACACAGTCTTCTCAGTGATCCCTGGGAGGAGAGCAGAGTCAGAGTCTGATCTGAAGCAGAACTCCCATACTTATCCTGGCCACCCAGCCCCAAGTCTCCACTGGCCTGGAAAGTCCCTTCCATGGCCCTTGGGTGAGTCCTAGGTAGCGTTATTGTTCACAACATGTTTATATGGCCACACAGCCACATTAAGGGTGGTAGCAGTCACCTTGGCAACTAATTGTCACTAATCTATTAAGGCCACCAAAATATCACAGGAATCAATGTGTATCGATCTCATTTCCAATGCCCTTGAGAGGAAGAAAGAAAACATTCCTTACTAGGACAAACTTATCACACTTGAATATCTTTGGAAAATGGGATGATGGTAATCAGCTGAAAGTCATGATCACAGATAGCCGAATTCTGACAATAAAAAGTGTTCAACATATTCCTTGTTATAGAAATATTTTATTTTATTACCTAATTTTTAAAAGCACTTTACTATGCTACCAAAAATTTAGGCTTTGAAAAAGTGCAGGAGGAAAGCAGTAAAAAAAATAAAAAAAAAACAGAAAATAGGAAATAGAGTTGTCAATTTTTTCAACAGAAATGTCTTATTAGGTGCTGAAAGGTAATTGAATAAGAACCTGGTTTGTAACTAATATTTAATAAAGACAATTCATTTCTCTGCATTCCCACTAAGATAAGATAAAAATATTGGGCTACTATTTTTAAATATTAGTTCGAAAGAATATTAAATCATGCATTGTCCCAAGTTGCCTGCAGGTCCTACCTAGTCAACCCTTGTGCTACAGTCACAAAATTTTTTTTCCTAAAATAAATAACTGAAAATCTACTGAAGTTGTTCATGAGCCAAATATAGCAGAACCACTGTCCTAGAGACAAATGGGTATTTCCCTGGGAAGTACCTACCGATAAAAAATAGTAGACTGGAGAGCTGAATATATTCTAGTTTTCCTGGTGGTCTTAATTATTAAATTAGTTTGATGACATGGTTAATCAAATTAATTATGGATTTGTTTAAGTGGCTGGGGGGAAGCATATTGATTATATTTTCTAAGTGGTAGTTTATATCAAATAAACATGGTTCTTCCTAAGCATCTCTGGGGAATGAGATTTATTATTGTTCTTCAATAACCTTGTTCAATGATTAAATGCCTTAAAATCCAAACATTATTTTACATATCTAACCTAAGCTTTCTTGGTGTAAACCATTTTCTCTTTGTTCAAGATCATTTTCAAAATATGGGTGTCCTTGCAGCTTCATTTCTCATTCTGAAAAATTCCCCATTTCATTCAAAATAAAATTCAAGCTCCTTAATGTCGCCTAAAGATCCATCCATGATCTGCCTACTCACCCTACTCTTCATTTCTCTAATCTCATCTCCTTTAACTCTGCCCCAATTTCCTCTGTTTTAGGCACATTGACCTTGTAGCTGTAAAAACCCTAGACACACATGCCTGCCCCAGGGACTTTGCACTTTCTGTTCATTCCATCTAGAGCCAATGTTCTCAGATTCCTACCTAAAAGTCCTTCAAGTCATTCAAGCTTCTCCTAAATGTCCTCTAGCAGAAGAGGCCTTCCCTGATATCTCTATATAGAAAAACTACTCTATAATTTTACAATTCCATAAATTTCTCCATTATCCTTAGACTTTCTTCTAACATTTTTTCCCTCAAATATTTATGTATCTATTGTATGTCTCCACTGTAGATTATAATATTTATGAGATCATGGTCCTTGTTTTTATTCACTGGTATATCTCCTACACCAATTATAGATCTTTTATAAGTATGATTTAACATTATTATGTGACAGATGCTAAGACATGTACCAAAATCAAAGGTGCATGGGAAAGATGTGGAACCAGACTCTTCCAGTGTGAGGAAGGTAGAGTGTCAAGAAGCTATAAATTTCATAAGCCTTTCCTTCTTTCCTCGGCAAAGCAAAGATAACAGCATAAATTTTTTTCTTAAGGGCCTTTACATTTTTTTTAATATGCAATTGCCCTGTTTTGATTGCTTTTGAAATTCTTAATGGTCTTTTCTTTATCTTTAGACTATTTTCCCTCATTCACTAAATATTTTTTAACAGACTGAATTTTCTCTCTTAAACAGTAAGTTAATGTCATGGTTGCAAAGAGACATGACATGTTTTACAGAGTAATTATTTTCGACTTTTGTATAGAATCTGAAGTCATAGGTTTCAGTAAGACTAATTATGGACAAAACTCAAGCAATGTTAGAGGCTTCAAATCTGGCTAAGCTCAGGATAAATACCAGGATCTATTTATCCGATACTCATCTGTGCGTTTGGGCAGAATGCCCACTGTGAACTATGAATGTAAGCTCCATGCAGACGGCAGCACGTCATCACTGCATAAGCCTCCCAGTACTTCACAGTGTTGGGTTGTGGTCAATCAGCTAGTAAACAATTGGTTCTGTGTCAGTTTGCGTGTGCTCGAGCAGTGCTGTTGCCTTTGTCCTGATGTTCTTGAATATTTTACTTAGTTTTAGTAATGTATTGTGTCTTTACCTCCTACTTCCATAAAAGAATGCTATCTTTCTAGATGGAAGTTAAAATATCTTCTCTAGTAGTGCTTTGATTGTGAGCACCTCACATCTCAGTATTTCTACTTCTCTCTCCACCAAAATAAACACCTCCTGCAAACTTTGTAGCAGATAATGAAGTTAACTTGTTTTGTTATGCATACAAACAGTTTGGGCTTAGTTCGAGACTGGTCAATATTTAGGACAGTTCCTATGCTGTCAAACATGTTTAGCCATCCCAAAGGTGAATTTTATTACACTGCTTCCTACACAGCAAGGAGAGTGAGAGAAGTGGTGGCACGTTATGGGAAATAGGAGAAAGACCTTTCTCTTACCTCTGGGGATTGTCGATGGTTGATATGGAAGATTACACTGGAACAAAGATTGCATTGCTAGCTTGTGTAGTTTATGCTCTACTTGTACTACATTATTATAGACTAGTTCTATTGTCCTGATGGACAATAGAGGGTTTTATTTCAACATTATGTACAGAATGCCTGTATGGTCCCTTTCTTTCCTCCTCCAGATGCAGGAAGATACTTAGTATTAGATTTCTGAAGGAGCCAAGTCCAAATGAAGAGAGGTATAAACATTTCCTCTTTTTTCTTTCTCCCCCCTTGTCAGATTTCAAAGTCCAGTAATTCTGTTATTTGTGAAGGAGTAAATCACAGCACGTTAGAATGCAGCCTTCTCGGGCAACTCTGTATAAACAAAAATGAGTGATAGAATAGGATTCTAAAAGAATGATTTTCATTTCAAACATTTGAATCCTAAGTTTTTAAGTAATTTAAGGGGGTGGGGTGGGAAGAGTGTTTTAAGCACACTCAGAAAACTCTTCTTTTAAGGAAAATCTCTTATTTTTTTCCTCTTCTTCTTTCTTCCATGTTATACACATGTGTGAAATCAAAAGGTCTATATTCCCAAATGGATACACAAATACACAGCACATAACCAATGCACATTCACAGTAATCATTTCATCATTGCTAACTAGTCATCTGCTAGGATGTATATTCATGATGTTGTCAAAACCTAGATCAATTAATTGCCCTTTATGTTCTACTTGATTTCTTGAGTTTCTCTTTCCATTGATTAGTCAGGGATTATCTTTAAACATATAGTCCTATGCCGGTGGCAAGTAGATTGCAATATACTCAGCACAAAGCAAACTATCAAAAATTATTAGCCAGTCTTTTTTTTTAACAAGAAGACAAAAATTATTCCAAATAATCCATGAAAACAATCCAATGTCATTATGCTAAATTTCTAAATTATCCATGCTAGCTTCAGCAGTAAAAGATAGTTCCTTGTTAGATGGCACACCCCAGATCTTCACATATGTTCAGCTTTAATTATGCCCCATCAACCTGTTTTATCAAAAGTTTGTCTTGGTCAAATTGTTTCACTGTTAAATACCTGTTACCTTAAGCTATCCTGACCTGTCTCTTGCTAAAGAAAATTAGTGTAATGGGAATTGCTTTTGTATCACTTTGTACACTTAAACTTTCTATGCTGTCATTTTCCCATCTTCAAAACAGATATGTGTTGGGTTTTCAAGGGATAGGTGGTGTCCATAGGGTCCTCTTCATTTGCAGTGGGTGAGGAGTGGAAGGATGAAAATGGAAACATATTGGACTTCAGGTAATGATAATAATTATCACTTGATCTATGTCTTATAAATCAGTGACTAAGTCCATTTCATAACATTCACAAGTAAATCACAGGCACAGTTTCTGCAAAATAAGTTGCTACATTTTTGGAAAGCTTAGCAGAAGCATAACTGAGGGTGTTGCTTCAGTAATCAACCCAAACTCTATTCTCTGGGGAAATAAAATAACACTCCCACATTACATATCTTCTCTCCTTTTTATTCATAACTGCTATTGCCTTCATTCCAACTCTTATCACAACATACCTTGAGTGCTGCAGTAACTTCCCAACTGACATTTTTCCCTCTTGTGATTGGTCCTACAGATAGCCTTTAATCATTTTCTTAATGCACGGAAAAGTTGCAAAGTGCGTACTTAAAATTTTTGACCATCTCTTAACTGCCTATGGAAATAAGACCAAAACAATTAACCTTAAAGTCTGGTTCCCAGCTAGTCTTAAGTCCTACTATTCCTCAAGGCTGAAATCTAAATGCAACTTATATTGGACTAGTTTCTGATCATAGAGGGCCATTCTGACCTCCATGTTGTTGTTTCTGCTGTAGTTCCTTAGCACCGCCCTTCAATCTTTATCTTAAAGAAGTTTATCCTTTATCTCTAAACATTATTCCCTCTACAGTCAGAATCCCCTCCATTTCAGATTTCTAGAGCACATGGTCTGCATCAGATATGGCATGTCATCACTGTCTGGAATATTATTTGTATGAGTATAAGTCTTAGCCCTCCCAACAGACTAATCAAATGGAAGGCAGAGGTCATATCTTTCATGGCACAGTACCTAACACAATGCTTTGTTGGAGGAGGAAGATAGTATTAATTGAATATTCACTGAGTCAATGAATTAATAAAATTAATAAAAACAGCCATACAGGGAAATAAAAAAGAGGCAAGATCATGATTTTTAAAAAGAACGGAAACACAGCTTTATCTGTCAGTAAGATGATTATCGAATAAAACATGCTATAAGCCATTTCTTATGAAAAAAGTGAAAAATATTTTGCCCCAGAACTGAATGCTCATGTTTCCTACCTACATTAGGACTAAATACTCTCAACTATGCTTTGCAGGTCAAGGTAAATGAATCTTTCCTTTGATGGGTGCTCCAGTATTTCAGAAATGGGTTGATCATTTGCATCATTAAATGCTTTGCAGTTAAACCATCAGTGAACCCATGACCAATCCACAAAGATGATTGAGTCTACAAAATAGTGCATGTCTGGATAATGAATTCCATGAATGCTATTAAAGTTGTGCAGAAATTCAGAGCTGGACATCTGAAAGCATTTGCAAAAATAATGTTTACACTAGTCCTTAAATACACTGGTAAAAACAATAAAAGTTCATAAATCAGTGATGGAGGGGTGGAAGGGAGATAATATCGCAACCATTAGAAAGATTTTGAA
Source organism: Eonycteris spelaea (assembly GCA_003508835.1). Classification (NCBI taxonomy): domain Eukaryota; kingdom Metazoa; phylum Chordata; class Mammalia; order Chiroptera; family Pteropodidae; genus Eonycteris; species Eonycteris spelaea. The sequence continues at coordinate 2,873,278 of PUFA01000018.1, read as the reverse complement.
TGATCTATTGAAATACTCTGCCCTATATTTTAAAATTTTTTCTATAGAAAACATTCATCAAAATCTATTGATATTATAAGACTTTATTCCTCACACAATAAAAAGTAAGTACCACATAATTAGATTTCCAGTAGTATGCTAATTTAATTAAGGAAGTGACTTAAATATGTCTTGTATACGTAATTCTGGCATTATACTTCCTGTCTTCCAAGTATGAAATAATAGACACACTCTGGATGGCTATGTGTCCTTTCTCATAATTGTCATTTTCAGAAACATGTAACATAGCTGCATAGCTCAAGGAATAGAAAGTATTTGAAACCAAAAGGTCACATTAGATCATTTACATTTGGGAATCCTGTTGATCACCTAGTGTCTGTTAGCTTCTTTGACTTTGATGACATAGGTATAAATGAAGAGGCTGTTTTGAGTGGTGCGGTTTTAAGGGTGGATGCCAGAAACTCCACCAGAGAAGGTTTCCCTTTGTATTTCAAGCCTTTGCTCCTTTTAAAATCACAAATAACCCTCCAAAATTATATTGGTGCTAGTGAAGGATCTGAGAGCTTAAGGCCTTGGGAAGGGAATAGGCGGAACTAGAGAAAGCAGCAGGGCAAGGAAGACAAATGTAGAAGAAAGCACGTAACTGAGGAGAGTCAGGTAAAGAAGATTTTCCTGGAGGGACCAGACACCAATTTGAACCTTGCCTACTTCTCAGTTTTGGTGATGGTCACTCCCAGATGCAATCTTGTGATAATTAAATCTGTCATGAACTGTAAATGTGAAGTGGTAGAACTTCTGCCAAGAGGTAGTGACTTCAGATTCTTAAAGATATCCCTCTTACTGATAAAACTATAGTCATATACAGCAATTTAAGTCATAGAAAGACACTGAAGGAAGATGTTTCAAGCACTAAAAATATTATTGTTAGGAAGATCATATAATTCGTCATTTAAATGAGGAGACAAAAGGGGCCACCATTTACAATTATATCAGAATGGCAGGAAGACAAGTAGGTCTAGCTGTCCTTATAACTTCATTTTCGGCCATGAAAAACTATTGCTATTTTTCTGGTGTACTGGATAATTAATTTTCATCTGTTATTATCCTTGAGAGTTGAAGTCCAAAGGTACTACCATTTACAAATGGCATTTGCGTTCTAATCCCTGATCTAATTTGTAGCAATGTACTAGATGCTTAGTTAACCTAAGTCCTTTACTGACAGCTGACATTGGGGTGAAGAGTATCAGGCATACACAGCTGCAAATAGAGTTAGCGGCTTCTCCAACAGGAAGTAGTTTCTTTCACACAGGATAAAGCTTGTTCCTGGAAGACTTGGAGACAGGAAGGATCTGTCAGAAAGGATACTGAGCCCTTGCAGGAGGAAAGGAAATCTTTTTAGGCACTGAAGGAAAATGCTGAGTAAGAGAGAATGAAAAATAGTTTTGTTTTTATTTTTTTAAATTTGGCAAGACAAAAGGAGTGATGGCTCATTTATTTTGCAAAGATATGCTGTAGTTTTATTTCCAGGTTTCCATAAATTGCATTGAACTGATTCCCATGATATCAGGCAATGGCTACTTTTCTTCTTCCTCTACTTAAAAAGTAAAGACTGTGTGATTGCCCCAAGTAGAGATTTACATGGCCCGAGAATAGGATCTGTCACTGGGAATGGATTCTACATCATATGACCTGTTTTGATTTTGTTTTCCCTATATAGGAAATAGAGAAAATCACTCAGGAAGTACTAGGATTTAAACTCCTGAGCTAATTTCACAACAAGAAAAGCAGTGCTGAGAATGGTGCATAGATTTCAGTATAAAGACTTGCAAATGCTTTCAATTCTGTGCTATGGTTTTTGTCAAAAAAGCAGAGATTGCATTTTAATGTGATCACATGCACATACCAGGCCCTGATTTTCCTAAATTGCACTTACTAAATGGAATTCCTTTACCAAAGCACAGACCCATTTTCTCCCCAAGGGGCATACTATTTTAGTTCTCCAATGAAACACGATTCTGTACAGTTCAAGGTTGAGCCAAGGCTGTAATAAATCCACCTTTAAACACTTCCATTTATTTATCAGGAGATTTTATATTATTTGAGTTTACATATTCTGTTTTAATAAACCAGAATATATATAGCTGTGGAAGTTAATCCCTTAACCTTTTCACTTTCTTATTGTCTGTTTATCAGTTCACTTTGGTTAGAAACATATTTATTATAATGCTATTGGCTGAGTAAAACATAAAATGGATAGTGTTGCTGATAGTTTGGGACATGGAAAAAGCTAACAGCAACTTTTTCACATTTCTGTTCTCCAACTCTTCCACTGCTGTCAACGGATGTCAGCTTTAGTCGATTCTTCTAAATGTGTTTTTCAAAAACTCTAAGTAAACTTAATTTTGAAATCTTTAAAATGCCAACAGTGAGCGTTTCCCTGCACATAGCCTTTAGTAGAGCAGCCCAGGTTGTCATGGTGAAATGGGTCAGCACCATTTGCCAGGCAGCCCATGAAGCTGCAAGCAGGCTGCTGGCGTAGTGGTAGCAACGCAGGCCAGAGCAGTTCCCAATCTAGAGCTGAATCTAGGGCACCAGGATTCTTTGATGCTGCAGCTGTCCATGTGGGACTTCCATCTCCAGCAGGGTTCACAAAGCTCTCATGCACACTGGGCATCCCTTGTAGCTGTAAACATTGCCATTTTGCTGGATCCCCTCCTTCTGCTAGCCATGTGTTATTCCTCGGGTTAATTGAGGGTTCTTAGCCATGTGAGCTGGAAAACATTCTGTGTGTGTGTGCGCGTGCGCGTGTGTGCACATGTGTGCGTGCGTGTGTGTGTGTGTCTGTGTGTGTGTAAGAAAGTCACAGGGATACAGAGATCTTGCTCTGGAACCTGCATATTAATATTGCCCCAATTTAAATGCATATTTCTGCAGAGTGAGCTAAATATTAATATCACATTTCTCTGTTAATGTAAACACCAGCAGCAAGATTTGGCGGCTCATAAAAAAAGGAAGAACGTGGGCTTTTCTCTATACGCAGCATGCACATTTTTTTCCCTGGGTGCCATTCAAGTTAACACCATGTCTACAGTGTGTCTGAAATGGCAGGAATTCAATGAGATTGGAGGGGAGCTGAGAGACTGAGAGCAGAGGGATGAGCATCTAAGCACACCCGACTGTTTAACAGAACCCCTGTTACTAGGAAAACTCTAAATTATCCTACCACGTCAGAGCAGTGAATTATACATTTGTGCCCATTTATTTGACATTGCCTTTTAAATATTCATTATCTTTTTTTTATTCTATTTAAAAGGGACCTGCATTTTGAATATAGATAAGCAACTGTCCTTAGCATTTATATTTTTATGATCCCTTTTTTCGATAGTTGGTTTTCTCATTTTGGATACATTTTTAAGTTGAAGAGCAAGCATTTTTAAAATTTTTTTATTCAATATGAGTGAGGATTTCCAAATTTTTAGGCTAAATGCCAAATTTACACATGCACGTGCATGCAAGCATGCACACACACGCACACTCCTAGTATCTCACTTGCTTAAAACAAAGGATCTTTTCTCAAATTAATTAAAGGAAAAAAGCCTTTTTCCTTAAAATAGTATGTGAAGAAAATTTATATTCCCACCTCTTTCTTCAAAGAAAAAAATGTATAAATTGATAAATGATAGATGATAGATGATAGATAGATTGATAGATAGATAGATAGATAGATAGATAGATAGATAGATGATAGAAAGAGACAGACAGACAGATAATAGATAGCAAGAGATTTGACAGATATAAAGCCCCAAATATTAAGCCACAGGAAAAGAGAGGAGGAAAGTAATACTTGATGAAAGGGGGCCATGTGGAAGAGTTAAGCTTGAAAAGGAAGAATAGCATTCTCAAAGCAGAGAGTGACAAAGCAAGAATGTTTGCTATTATGCACTAAATTGTGTCCTTACCCCTTTACCCCAGTACCTCAGTATATGACTGTGTTTGGAGATAGGACCTTTAAAGAGGCAATTAGGTTAAATAAGATCATAAGAGTGGGCCCTACTCCAATAGTACTAGTGTCCTTATAAGAAGAGGTACAGGCACCAGGTTTGTATGCACAGAGAAAAGGCCACATGAGGACATAATAAGAACATAGCCATGTTCAAGCCAAGGAGAGGGGCCCTCAGAGAAGCCAAATATGACAACACATTAATTTTGAGCTTCTAGCCTTTGAAACTGTGAAAAAATAAATTTCCGATGTTTAAGCTACCTAGTTCATGGTATTTTATTATGGCAGCCCTATCGAAGTAATACAGTTACAAACACTAATAAATTTGAAAGGTGATATATAGGAACTTGAGCAATTTTTTCTGCCTTAGCTAGGCATTTAAAACCACTAGTAATGAAACAGTTATTTTAATCATTATTTGTCATGTGTCAGGTAGCAAGCTAAGTGCTTTCATGCATTGTCTCACTGAATTCTCACTATAACTCTAGGAGATGAACATTATTATTTCCCCTATTTTACAACAGGGACATCTGCATGTGTATGTAATTGTGCATGTGTGTGTGCATGCACACAGGGGCTGAATAATTTGACCAGAACCTCAAAGATAATCATTGATAATCAGTCAAATGTAGGTAGTCTCCTTCCAGATCTCATGGTAACTGCTGTTAAACAGGCATGTCTCTAACACGTGGCCTCCCTGAGTCCTTCTAGCAGAGAACATATCTTCTCACTCCCATCACTCTCAGGAGATATACTATCCCTGCTTCCTCCCTTAATCTTATATACTAATACGAAGCCCAGGTGAGATTTCAGCTGCCCATAGAAGCCCTCTGATGTTCTCAGCTTTCTCTGTATCCTGGAGCATAATGTTCTACATTGTCTTCCTAACACTGGGAATTATTAATTATCTGGGGATATGAATTATCTGCCTAGGGATATGTCCTATGTCCATACCTAGAGAAAAAGCTTCTTGAGGGTGGCACTGTGTCATAGACGTCCTCCCCAGCATCTTTTACCAGTCTACATATAAATGTACTTAAGAAACATTATTTAACTGCAGCTTCCAAAAATAAATTTTAGTACAGACACTAAATGAACTTGAAATCTATTAGAACACCTGAATAATAATCTAGGATTTCAGTTGTGTTAAGAGTCTGGTTTGCCTTGCCAGGGAAAAGTGGGAGGCAAATCCAGTGGCCCTAGGCTGAGTTCTAAACTGTCTTGTATCCCACGTATTCTCCTTACACACTCCTTTCCAGGACTCATCAGTTTCTCAATTAGACAATTTGTTCTGTAAAAGATGCAAAGTTTCAAAATCAGACACTTAATAACTGAGAAAGCTTGAACAAGATAATCTCTCTGAACCTCTGTTTCTTATTTGCAAAGAAATGATGATACACATCAGTCCCTACCATACCCTCATGGGGTCGTAGTAAAGATTAAAAGAAGTAATATACGTAAGATGCCTGGCACACAGCACATATTCAGTGTATGTTGAGGCCCCCCTCTCTCACTTTTCCTATGCCAAATTAAAGGGGGGGAAATCAACTAATTGTCACTATTTATTAGATTTTTCTCTATAACCATTTTTTAAAAGGCTCCAATCATATTAACATTCAATTTTATTAAAGATTTGCTATTTACAAAGGGCTTTTATGAGCCTTAACATTTGATCATTAGGAAAAAAGTTTCATAAAGGAATCAAAGCATGAATTATTACCAATTCTCAACTTTAGAGAAAAAAAATAAACCCAGAGAATCAAGATCTTTCTGAGAAAGCACAATGACTAGCCAGACTGGGCTCCGGTAAAGTGACTGTTCTAAAAAATACACTGAAGGACATTTAGTATACATTCTCTGGACAGTGATAACAAAGGGCTCTGCTTATTTTTCCTCAATTATCCTCAAGTTATGCTCCTTTTAAGAGGTATTCTCAAAATAATAAATCTGAAAGTAAGCTTATAAAAATTAAGGAACAAAAAATAGAAAACAAAATTTTTGAAGAATATCGTGTACAATGGGATCAAAAGACATAAAATACTTAGGAACAAATTTAACAAAAGCTGTGCAAAATATTCATACACAATATAAGGTATTGCTGGGAAAAATTTTTACAACTTGAATAATGTGCCATGTTTATGGATTGGAAGACTTAGTATTGTCCGCCATTCTTACCAAATTAATCTATAGATTTGATGTAATCCCAATCAAAACTTCAGCAGGTATTTTTTTTTAAAGAAATTGACAAACTGATTCTAAAATGTATATGGAAATGCAAAGGATCTAAGGGAAAAATAATTTTAAAAAAGACAAACAGAATGGAAAATACTACTTGATTTACTTACTAAGAAGCTACAGCAATCAAGACTTACTATGAAGCTACAGCAGTCAAAATGGTGGACTAGAATAAGGAGTTCAGAAATAGACCCAAACATGTATGGTGACTTTGTAGTAGGCAAAGATTTCTTAGCAAAGACAGAAATAGCACTAAAAATAAAATAAAATAAAATTGATTGAATTGACTTTATCAAAATTAAATCCTTCTGTTCTCTTCAAAAGAAAACATCAAGAAAATGAAAAGGCAGACTGGGAAAAACGTATTTGCAACACATATAACTGATAAAAGAGTATACCCAGAATATATAAAGCAATTTTTCAACCTAATAAGGAGATAAATAATGTAATTTATTTTAAAAAGAAAAAAAGACTTCAGTAGACTCTTTACAAAGATATGTTTCTATCCAATAAGCATATAAAAAAAAAACATTTAACATTAGTCATTTTGGAAATGTATATTAAAACCACAATGTGATATACCTCATGCCCACTATAAAGGTTACGATTTAAAAAACTGGCATACCAAACATTGCCAAAGATGAGGAACAACTGAAATTCTCACACATTGCTGGTGAGAGTGTCAAATGGTACAAAGCTGTTTGAAAAGCAGTTTGGAAGTCTCTTGCAAAGTTGAAAATATACTTACCATATGACCCAGTCATTCCACTCCTAGATATTTACTCAAGGGAAATAAAAACATATGGGTACACAAAAGACTTGTACACAGATGTTCCATGTTCAAAGCAGTTTTATTCAAAATAGTCCAAACCTGGAGTCAACCCAATGTCCATCAACAATAGATAAACAAACTGCGGGATAGTCATACAATTGAATACCCTATTCAGTAATTTTAAAAAGAATGAATTACAGATCCACACCACACAAGGATGAATCACACAGACAATATGCTGAGTGAAAAAAGACAAGACAGAGAAGTACATAGTGCACAATTCCATTATATAAAATTATAGAACACATAAAATTAATCTGTAATGATAGAGATCAGATTAGTGGTTTCCTAAAGTGGGGGAGGAGGAAATTGACAACAAGTGGCACAAGGGAACTTTCTGGAGATGTGGAGAAATTTTATATCTTGATTGGGATGTAGTTCCACAGTGTCATCTACCTGTATTTGTAAAATATGTGAACTTTATTGGATATAAATTATACCTCAAAAAAAGTTGATATTTTAAAAGCTACACTTGGTCGAGCTTCCTTACATATTCTTTCTCATTTGATAAAAAAAAAATGTATAAAAATACTTCTCTTCAAGCACAGATTAGCCTAAAACCAGGGCTACTGACTTTGCTGAGCTCTCCTCTCAGATGTTGCAAACCCTATTGTCTTCAGACCAACAGTTTCTACACGCTTAAAATGGTGCAATGAAAAAGGGGTTGTCTTTTTGAAAACTACCAAGAAAATTAGACAATAACTAGTCCTAAAAACAAAAGAAGTTCCAAAGCTTTTTAAAAAGCATTTTGTTATGGAAAATGACAAACATAATACGAAGGATCGCTGCATAATAAAGCTTTATGTATCCATCACCTAGCTTCAGTAGTCATCCTTATATGGCCAAGCTTGTTTATCTATATCCCATACTCCCCTTCCTCAGCCTCACAATGAATTATTTTAAAACAAATCCTGAATATCATATCATTTCATCTGTAAACACGAGAAGCTCTAAAATTATGTTTCATTTGCTCATGCAGTGTTCTCTGCCTGAAACACTTACTCCTGTGCCCTGAATATAGCTGATTCCTTCTCATCCGTCAGATGAGACCTTTTCAGAAAGATTTTTCCTGACCTCCCTATCAAAACAGCTCATCTTCTACCTTTGCCTCACTACTTTTTGTCTCGGCAAGTTTTCACAATTTTTGATCATTAGTTACTGGTTTTGGTTTGTCTTCTCAATTATACTTAAAGTGCTCCTGGGACAGCACTAGCACAATACCTGAAAGGTGTTTAGTAAATAGTTAATTGATAATTGTTAATGAATTATCTGACCAGATAATCAGCTACAACTTTCAGAGGTCAATAATTAACATTTCTTCTATCTGTGGTGATGTTCTACAAACCACCAAAGATGATTTGGCTTCACCTTTTTCAAAATTTCCCAAAGCCTTCTCATAAAAGTAGGTGTCAAGTAGAACAAATGAGTATGTTTATTCTTTTGTATGTTTTTATAAGAACCATGAAATGTTATAAGTGGAAGTGGCTTCAAAAATAATCTATACTTATAGATTTGTTGGCTTTTAAAATAAAAAGAATCCTCGATAACATTTTGTTGATCATAATTCAAATAAAAAACGCATTAACAAATAAGAAAATGTCATAGCCTGTACCTAATGCTGCAAAATTACAGATGGCCATAATCTGAGACCTATGTCTGAAAATACAATCCATTAATTTGAATGAAAATTTAATCTCATGAAAATCATAAAAATTAATCAATTTTATACTATTTACACATACTATACTCAGTTAAGACATTTATTCAACAACTATTTATTTTACACCCATAAACTCTACCATAAACTCTTCTAGGTAGTTAGGGATATATCAATGAACATAACAACAAAGTTTATATTCTAGCTCATGTGTCAATATTTTAATAGTACATCCTCCTGAATTTACTATAAGCTCATCATAAAGTTATATAGAAGGAAATGTTTTCTATTATATTTTTGATAAAAGCAAAATAAAGTTTTATTGTAAAGCGTATAATACCAAAATTCCAAAGTCATTATTTACCTTCTTCATTTTTCAAAATAGGAAGAATTTCCCCTTCAAGAGCACCAGGTTGTTAATACCTGGAACTCCAGAATTAAAAAGAACATTTTATCCTATGAATTCCCCTCCTATTGACCCACCAACGTGCAATGGAATTGCAAGATCTCATCTTCAGTAACCCTAAGCCTTTTATAAAACCTCTGGCAGGGGGGCAGAGATAGAGTAAAATATACCCTTGAATCCGGAAATCCCCAACATACCTAATATAACGTTGAGCTTCAATTGACCCAATGTTGCTCATTCAACCAAGTCTGATTCATACAGAAAGGCTTCCTCTATCCCATTTCTCCAAGATGCTACATCAGGTATTTTATTTTCCTCATTATTCATTTGCTCTTGTCAGAGTACTAGTCCCAAGGTGCGGTTTGAGAAATATACTTTCTCCTACATTGGGCATGAAGTCAGGGGCATCCTCAGGGGTGTAGGGTAGCAGCAAGGGAGATAGGGCTGGGCAGTAAGAGGTAAGGCACATTTCCCAGAAGTCGGTCAGAGGCAGTATCTCCCTTATAATCTCAAAATGATATCACTGTTCTGATCTGTTTCTTGATGTTCTCTCCCCCTACCACCATATGCAAGGGAGCTTTCCTAGTTCCCTGATAAAATTCTTCTCATTATCTGAATATTTACTTGGCTTTCCTGGGATTCCAGCTAGATTTGCTGCTTTACCAGGAGATCACCAGCCTGAAATATCTACTTTGGATAACAATGATATAAAAGCAAGAAAGCCAGTCTAACAAGTGTGGGCTTTTGAAACAATGTGGTACTAAAACTATAGCATTTTTCCCCTCGTACAAAAGAAAATAATACGTATTGCATTTTTAGAATTATAAAATAATGCAAATTTCCTGTTTTAACAGCTCAGATCTTAATTGCCAAGTAACAAAACCCGCAAGTTCTCTGTATTTTCCATGAGCCTTCAAATGTATTTTTCTGGCATACTTCAGGACAAGGAGGAACTTGTTGCTAAATATATTGCATGTTCTTCCTACAAGAAATTTGGGGATTTCTCAGAAGAACCTGGGAGGTTGAAGGGGTGATTGAAAATTCACTGCTGGCTTTTCCTTTCTCAGCTGTGGATTCTGTTACTAATGAAAGACAAAGAATAATTGTTCCCCCATGATGAATGTTGCTTTGAGAAGCCAGAGGCACTTCTGAGAAGATGGAGCATTAACCCTGGTGAGTTCAGAAAAAGGGCATATTGGAGAAGATGACTAAGATTCTATGCTTGCAGGTGGTTTTCTAACAATCCTAAATCTGCAAAATTCTAGTCAGTACAGAGAACTAGATGCCCAGCCCTGTATATGCTAAAGCCAGAGTGACCTTTCTAAAATACAAATTTGATCATGTCGTTCTGTGCCTAAAAATCTTTCAATAAATACCATTGTTCCTAGAGATAAGGCAAAATTCCTAAAGTTGGCTTACAAGCTCCTGCACAACCTCATCCCTGCCACCTAGCCCCAATACTACCTTCTTTCTAGCCATGCTTCCTCTCATTTTTGAGTCTTGGCTCATGCTCTTTCCTCAGCCTATCACACTGTCCTCCCAGCCCAGCCCCAGCTTTGTCCCCAAGTCCTGCTTTTCTTTCAGTTTAGTTCCACCTCTTTCAAGAAACCTTTCCTACACTCCCTCCCACCCCCGACTCCCTGCCAAGTACAAATTAGGTGCTCCTCCTTGGTATTCTCAGAGCATGTGTACTTTCCTTTTGATCGCATTTATCTCACTGTGTTATCCTTGGCCTTTTTGGTTCTCAATCTATCACTAGCCAACCCCACAAGGACAGAGATTCTATCTACTTTCACTACCTTTAAGACATTAAAGAAAGTAGAAGAATCAATTTTCCCATTCTATCCATTTTGTTTCAAGCTTAAGCACCTAACTGAATGCCTGGCACATAAGCAGCACTCAGATAATATTTCTAAATGAGTGTCTTAAATGATCACTTGAAATCACTTTCCCAACATGGGTGAGATCTGCCAAAGAGAAAAATACTTCTTACCTATATATAAAGCTAGAAGTGGGTTTTCCCCTTTCTCGACCTTATTGTTGTTTTAATTATCAAGAAGAGATAACTTTCTAATGAAGTGGAGTAGAAGCAGGAACCCTACAGAGGAGCTTGATATGAATGGTTCTAAGTCCAGGAAGAGCAGATTCCCCTTCATCACAAGGTCCACATGAAATGGGGGTCCAGAAACTCTAAGTTAATTCCCCTGGGATTGCTATTTTCCTTGCTTATTGACTGGTTTGAGATGAGGCCAATTATAAGTACATTCCAAACTTCTGTCACATTCTGAAAGGTTGCAGATCACTTTTTCTATGCACATTAAATACATAAAAATAATGCTCATTCAGATCTCATACTTGGCAGATTTTACATTAAAAGAAACCTGTTTCTTATTTGATGACTCAGACCAACTGGCACTCCCAGTAAATTCAGAAGGGTTCTGAGTTTGATGCCTTTTCATATAAATTCTGAGCAAGATAAGAAAAGAAATAGTATATACAATGATTCTGTGGTTAGTAATGACATGTCAGAGTTAAAGACCAAGGTGCAAGGAAATCCACATATTGCCTAGAGTGGATTAGGAAGAATGTTTTCAGGGAGGTGATTAAAACCAAAGGTTTCATCTGGCAAAGCCTATAGAACTTGTGGACTCCTTTCTGAAAAAACAAACTGCCTAAATTAAACAGTAACTCTACCAAAAGGCATTTTAAAAGGCACTTTAAGCAGAACACTCTTTTTCAGTAACAAGGGGCCTAATTACTTACTGTGTGCTAAAGACACTAGTTAACTTGAAAGAAGGAAAAACAAAAGGAATGAACAAACACAATTCCTGGTTCCAACAGATCTTAAATTGCAGTAAATGGACCCTAAAGAGTGCAGGGAAAGTCAGCCTTTTAAGCACTGAATTTACAAACCTAACCCTGAATTGTTAGCTGCTGAACTCAGAAGGAGACCTATTTAAAACTATCTAGGGCTTGTGAGTTCTGATTCCACTAACATCTAGGTATAGATGTGGTATGGTCAAACAAATACAAAACTCAAGTCAGGGGACCAGCATTTAAATCCAAGGTCTTACACATACCAGTTGTGTAGACTTGGACATGTCACTGAACAACTCAGAACTAGAGAATCTTCTTTTTCAACTGTAATATAGCAATATCTAGAACACTGGGCTATCATGGTACTTAAGATAAAGTATCTAAAAGAGTCTATTAAAGGGCCCTACACACAGTGCATGCACAGAAAATACAGTAAGAGATAAACTGTGTCTCTTTAGCCAACTCGCCCATTTTTCTAGATTTCAGCTTCATCATCTGTAAAAAGGAAATAAAAATATCAACTATGCAAACGTATTATGAGGTTTGAATAAGATAATGTATGGAAAGAACATAGAAAGTTCCTAACACATTAGAAGCATTCTATAAAATATAGCATCTCTTATTAATAAACACTTCCATAAATTTCATCTTTTATAAAACAAATATATATTACTTAGTTAAGTAACTTTCTAGCCCCAGATTCATAATCACTTGGATATATACATTTTGAAAATTGTGATAACTCTTTAAAAAATCTAGCAATGATACTGGAATTCCCCAGGTCTGCTTAATTAAGCCTAACACCAGCACCTTTGGGATGTTGGCCCTGACATGTTTCTGAGCCCAGCTGAAAAGTGAGATGGACAGTGATCATTATCAGAAGAAATTCCAAAGAGAGCCCTGCTGGAATCACGCTCAAGCTTCTGCCTCCGCCATAGAAAGCTGCAAGTAAATTCCTTCCCAGAGTTTTTGGAAAACCCAGCTACAACACGTAGATTAGAGAACTGGGTTGGTCAGTCTCTTCTGGAAACAACGCGCTGTGGAAGTAGCAAGATTCAGCTGGCCTCCTTGGCAAAGAGTTAAAATCCAGTTCACAGCTTTCTGAGCTGCTTTTAGCAGCAACCTGGAAAGCTCTTTCACTTATGCCAATTACGCTGCAAAATGTCAAAGGCCCTGTGAATTTAGAAACTTACTGTCAACACTTTGCAGCAAGTAGATATTAATTGATATTAAATCACCATGGAATGCCTATAGAAATGCATTGCATGACAAAGGCTTTCTGACTGAGAAAAAGTAAGCACAATGAAATAATTAGATATGATTTCCATTTCTTTACAAATGTTGCTAAACACTTAATCAGCAACACTTGGGTTCTAACTTTATTATTAGCTTACTTGTATTCGTATTGTCTAGCTCTCTGTAAGCGGTTTTCTAAAGCCCTTTTAAAGTCAAAGAATATAGTATTAAAAATCAATTTATTCTGTTAATCATAATACTTATTCAGCATTAACTATTAAACTGAATCTAGGTCTGCAACAATACTGAAAATTCCAGACTTATAAACATTTTTAAAGAAGATGAACACCTTGAATTTGAGCATGGAGTTATCACTATATATTTGAAGAAAACATGTACATACCAAAATTATTTAAAGTACTTCTCTACCTTATAAAGTCAGAGTCATGAAGTATAGATATATGCTGCTTACTTATACTCCTAGTTTTCCTCCTTTGTCACAAGGAGTATTAATTACACTTCCTCACTTCCTTGAAATTAGATGTAGTCCATAACTTCCTTTGGCCAATGAGATATGAGGGTTACTTCCAGACAGAAGCATTTAATTGTTGGTGTGAGACCTCCAGGATTTTTTGGTCTTGCCTTGGTTACCACAGAAGCACATGTTGGTATGGAGACATGACACTGAGCCATCATGTGGAAGAGGGCTGCCCTGGGAGTCCCCCAGTTGTGCAGCAGACTTAACATGAGCAAGAAAGAAACTGCTTGTCACTTTAAGATTTGGAGTTGTCAACAGGGATGTAAAGTGAAATATAGGGAATATAGTCGATAACATGGTAATAACTATGTATAGTCCCAGGTGGGTACTAGACTAATCAGGGGATCACTCTATAAATTATGTGTGTCTAACCCCTGTGTTATACACCTGAAACTAATATAAAATAATATTGAATGTCAATTGTAATTGAAAAATAAAAAATAAAATAAATTAATTAAACTCTGTTAAAGAAAGTAAAATAACTGAGAAAAAAAAAAAAAGATTTAGGGTAGTTTGTTACCACAGCATGGTCTAGCATTCCTAACCAACAGAGGGATTACCAGGTCCTACCATAACAAGTTCCCTTATTTCCCTAAGCATGTCCTCAAGCACTGTACCTTCTCTCCTCTGACTTACTACTAAATGTGGAATCATACGTATTTTTTAGAAGTAATAAGAAAATATTGAGAGCTAGCACCTGGAAAAACTGATTAGATTGACTATATGTATATGACCTAGAGAGAAAAATACATTAATATATTTGATTAATTGTCCACTGGAATTTTCTCTCCTTGAGCGTAAGTGGTGTGTTAGTTTCCTATTGCTGCTGTAACGACACAGTGAATTAAAACAATGCAAACTTATTCTTTTACAGTTCTGGAGAGCACAAATCTACATGAAAGTGTTAGCAGGGCTGTGTTCCTTCTGGAGGATTCCTTCTGGAGGTTCCTTCTAGAGAATCTGTTTCCTTGTCTTTTTTAGCTTCTAGGAGCTGCCTGCATTTCTTGGCTCATGACCCCATCTCCAAAGAGCATTACTCCAACTCTTTTTTTCATCATCACATTTCCTACTGTTCACTCTGATCTCCTGCCTCCCTCTGATAAGGACCCTTGTGATTATGTTGAATTTACAAGAATAATCCAGGATAAACTCCCCCATCTCAAGATCCTTGATTTAAACACATCTACAAAGTCCCTTTTGCCATATAAGGTAACGGTGAGTGTTTCTTAATCAGTTGGCCCAATTTTGCTTCTCACCACTCCATACCCTTCTCACCATTTTCAAGAAAATGTCTTAAACAAGTCCTTGCTATAATAAATTTTTAGTTCAGATGTATCTTGCATAACATTTCCTTTATCAAGAGCCCAAACCATGGTTAATAAAGCTATATACACACAAACACACATACAGAGAAAAAGATAATGTCCCTCACAAAGCAAGAATAGGAGAAAAGAAAGTAGCTTGATTCAGGCTGATCAAAATTAGTGGACAAAGAAAGTAAAATATCTTCTCATACTGGCTGTCAGTACTAAGTTCTTAAGAAAAATGAAAAAAAAATGCTTCAAGCTTCTGACTATTTATATAAACACATGTATTATACATACATATATTAGCACTTGATACATATGCATAGGTTCAAACACTAGTAACTAATTGGAACATAAGCCGTATATCTTTTTGCTGAAAGTTATTTATTATTCCTGCAACATGAGATAATTTTCTGAAAGGTAGAGTCAGTTATCTCATTCTTCTTAGTTTGGGGTCTGAGCAGGATAACTCCTATTTCTGTCCTCTTGGTGCCTTCATATTCACCAATTTACATGGTCCTTGAGGTAAGAAAACAAAGAAAAAGTCCCATGTAAATGTGTGATCTCTTAAATCTACCAAACACCAGAACTTCACAGTAATTTATTCAAGCACTTTTTTTTTTGCTGACGTAGCACTCACTGAGCCACAGATGGAGGACATTCTTTTTCATGGGCTGTCCAATTTGCTGGCACTCTAGCAGCTGGCCTATAGTTTTCATCATTTTCCCAGAAGGGTAACATTGGCAGTTCTGGGATCTTCTGATGATGGGTACAAACTCCTTGATAATTGTTCCAATGAGTTTATACTCATCCTAATATCCAATGAGTGAATGCAGTAATTGGATGGCAAATATTAACCATAACAACAAAAAAAGTTTTAGTTTGGGTGTAGGTTCTGAGGTGGAAGCTTAAAATGAAAAAGACCCAAGTACTTTTCCTCTCTGTAATAGCCCCTTTAAATACTTTTTTGCCATTGATGACGAGTGCTACCCAGGGATCAGCAACCACATAGTGGCCTGAGAAGTCCTTGGAGGTAATGGTCCCCATGGTTGGGGCTGGGGACAATGGTGAATCTTACAATATTCCTTTTCCTTAGACTAACACCTTGCTCATGTAGACTTTGTTCCCTTGAATTTCAGATCTGCTCTCATCTCTTTTCCACTCTTGTCAATTCTAGTTGTTCAGCTCACTTTATTCCTAGCTTAGTTTCAGTTTCCTCATCTGTAGTATAATGTTAGAAGAATGAATTAAGATAACATATATAGAACATCTAGCATACTACCAGTATAGGGATCACCAAAATTGCTATTAATTGATTGGTTGACTGATTGATTGATTTGTTCAATGTAACCGGGCTCCATATGTACAAGATTCTCTACTAGTGTAGGAGATATCATATCCAAAAAGTCATGATGCTTGCCCTCAATTATTTCATACTATAGATTTTTTTTTTTTAATCTGGGGTCTATGAAAATCTAGGATGTGGATTATATAAATTTAGTTCAGTGAACTGAAATCGGAAGTAGAATCGTGTTGTGTTCAGTTCTTACGAATAATTTTCTGGAAATAGAAAGTTTGTCCTTTCGTTGGATACTCAACAGGATCTGTGTAGTGGTCAGTCTTGCCTAGCATCCTTCTAATATGGGTAAGAGAACACCGCTTTGCCAGTCTCAGTTCACATGGTTTAGATGGGGTTCATCTCACCACCTGGCACCAGAGGTGAACCTGTGACAGAAGTTGAGCCAATCAAAATTTTTAAAAGCATACACTTTCCATTAGGGCAGCAGAATGTACAGAATATAAGCTACAAGCTACTGACGGTCATCGTTGACACCATGTGGAGCAGCCTGCCTAAGATGGAAGCCAACAAGGAAGAAAGCTAAGTAGAAACCTAGAGAAATATAAAATTATAAGAACAGTCAATCAAAGACATAATTTCATTCAAAACTGAAGACAAATCTTGCTTGGAACTTTTAAGTTACATAAAGAATAAATTTTGTGTTTTGTATAAACCTGTTAGAATAGTTTTTCTCTCTTTTTCAGTGATAACTAATCTTGCTAATTTCATTTAAATAGTTCCCACGAACAACCAAAGTCACAAGTTGTTATTCCCAGAAAACAATCTCTCCAATCCATGGTTATTAATTCAACTTAACTCTATTATTCTTGGGGCCCATTACTTTAATTTATCCATCTTCAAATCCAAATGGAAACCCATTATTAGCCCATGATTTACAATGCCCTCTCATTTTATTTCAGCACCTCTCATCCACCTCTTCCCATGTTGCAGAGCAGAGATTACTTTTCCACTCTGATTGGCCCTGAACCACTTGCAGAATCACAAAATCAACATATAAGTTTCCTCCATGCTTTCCACTCCCATCTTTAACATGCCAAAGTGATCATATATAGCCTTTGTCTCAGTTAACATAGAACATTCACTGCTTACTGGACATTCAATAGATATTTGTGAAATAAATAACAACAAAAGAAGAATGCTGGGAGCTTTCTCTGTTGTTCTTAAAAGGAAAAGAAGCTATCAAAAATGGAGCTTGATCCAGGGGCCTTATCAGGGACCAATCCTCAGGGCAAGAGAATGTTGGCTTCATAGTTACTTGGTGCATTATAGGTCAGAAAAGACAGTACACATAAAGTCAGAGAAGTGGGAAAGCCCATTGCAATAAATTGGAAGGAATGCCAGTTTCGCTTTAGTGACACAAATTTTTAAAGCCTATCTTAATGGAAGCATAACACATGACTAATAAATGAATGAAAATGAAAGTTAACATGAAAATTATATCAGGCATTACACAAAAGGGGTGAGATTAGAGCTGTATTTTCTCTTTTTAAAAATTCTTTTATGACGTTTAATGTATTTTCTAAAGTATTTTCAAAGCCTAAGCACATGTCTATTTTTTTTAAGTATTACACATAGTTCACTTGTGTTGCAACATATCCGTAAGTGAGAAAATACTCTGGTGACAAAATATCTAGAAATAGGGCACTAAAACACACAGGGAGAAAGAAAGAGAGAGAGATTAAAACACACACACACACACACACACACACACACAGATATTTGGGTTAAAAGAATGAATCCATTTGATTAAATTGGACTACATTTTATTATAATAAGTACATAATATTCGAATTAAAGAAAATGTCACAAAAATGACCAGAAAAATTTTTTTCATTGTAAGACCTGAACATAAGTTGTATATTTATGAAGCTATGTTTAAAAAAGGAAGAAAACATAGGCACCTAAGTGCTAAGTGGTGATTCCCCACTCCTAGGCACAGAAGAGGCTTCTCAGGAAATCCCTGTGAGCTATAAAAGAAGTGAGGGCACAGAAAATTCAAAGCCCCGATAACCCCTAACACCTTCAGAAGCCTCTAAATTTCCATTGGAGGTTTTGAGAGTTGGCCCTGCCAAGAGGGGAACAAAGGGAAGAGAAGTAACAACAAGGCCTTTTGGGGAAAGCTGAAACAACTTGGAGGTACAGTGGCAGGATTGGTGGTGGTGAAGACTCCAGGAACAAAGGTGGACAGACCTTTACTTCCCCACAGCACTCACACTGTCCTCAGTACATTCGGTACCTTCATCTGTACCAGTCAGCCACTAGGCTGAGGGGTTTCCTTGACAATTAGAAGGAGAAGTGTAAGACCCAAGAAGGGGGAAAAAATTGCTTCTTTTGGAGGGGACTTTCCCTGGCCAGCAAGGTTTCAGATCATGTTCTGCTACAATCTCCTGGCTTGTGACAGGGTTTCAGGGAAATGAGACAACTCAGATGCAAATCACAAAGGAAAAAAAAAAAATCAGCAGTGGCTTGAGAAAACTGACTGAACCATGCTGAGTCTGACAAGGCAGAACTCTAAGACAGTGCAAAGTATACCACGTGCTGCTTTGAAGGGGAACAGCAGAGAGGGAGGGCAGATGTCGTTAAGTCTTAAATAATAATTACAGCTTCTGTTTATTGAGAGTCTACTATGTGCCAAGAGCCTTGTATATATTACCTCTTATGCTTACAGCAGATAATATGACATTGAAATTGTTAGTCCCACTCTTATCTGTAAAGATGAGAAAAACACACTCAGACAAATTAAGTAGGAAATTAGCCAACATCACCCAGTTCCAGAACCAAGATTCAAACCGAGATCCATTTGATATAATTATTATACTTTTTCCCCTAGGCCCTACTGCCACTAATTCATGTGACTCACTGTGCAGGTCACAGACTCCTTTTATACCTAGATTTCTTCTTAATGACATGGTACAAGTAAGCCTAATGTCAGGTAAAATAACCTAAATTAGTTGATTTAGGTTATCTCTCTCTGTCAGCTCTGGGGAATGAACAACTCTTGTAACTTCTCTGGGTCTCAGTTTTCTCATCTATAAAATAGGGCTGTGGTAGGGGTGTCTCTCCAGCTCTCTACTTTGATGAGACATACACAGTCCTCACATGTCAAAATAAAAAAAGAAAATGTCAAAGTTGCTTTTGATTTTTAACAAAGTATGTGATAAAATGATCATATTCCAGTTCTTTATGGATAATATATATTTAAAGGTCCCATGCTCAAAAACTGAAAGTGCTTTAAAACATTTTTTAGATAGCCTTGCAAACGGAGACAAAGTATTGCTGCCAATCATCTGTTAAGCAGAAAGGCTGAATAGGAACAAAGCAAATTGACCCTCTTTACCCCATATCCCAGCATAAGTCGTCACTGTAGAGAAATGATTACTTTCCAGGAAGTAGGGCCTATGAATCATTTTACTGTTGTCCTCAGCCTCTGATGGAGCAAGAATGAAGGGGGAAAGACTGAGAAGTAGGGTTGTGAACTCTGAATTGCCAACAGCTTTGCTCATGGCACCATCAGGGATGAACACTGAAAGCCAAGAGGGCTACAGGACTAAGTCAAGTCATGACACTGCTATGCTGCCAAGTTCAGAGCAGAATGACTTGAGTCCCAGGCTTTCTGAGTCACTCCTCGGATCTGAGTCTTTACAGCCCCAAAGAGTTACTGATCAGCAAATGCAAATAATGCCACCCCTGGGCTTTGTCCTGACAGGCAACCAAACTGTTCATCCTCTTCATGTGAAAAATACCAGCAAACACTACAAAAAAAGGGGTTAAATTACTCAACATCAGCATTCATTTTCTAAAATAGAAATATATGACAAATAGATACCACAAACATACTTTCCCTTGTGGTTTCAGCAAATATTGTGCTGTAATTTCTCCTTTGTTGCTGTGGTGTATCTACTGCAAATACTTTTTATATTATGTTTTTCTACATGGCCTTTGATGTCTTAAGAAAATATTTGGTTTGAATAAGGAGTTATTTTGTGATCAAAGGCATCGAAAGTTAAAATTACACGCTGCATATATAAAGTCCTAGTAAGGTATGGAAGGCAATAGGAAAATTGATCTCTTCTCTACTTTCGTTAATGTTTTAAAGGTAGTGAAAGTAGAAGTACATTGTTATGATGATGTAAAAGGGAAGATATTTAAAATTCTCTCAGTCCCAGACGTGGGTACTGGATATGGTCTTTGAGTGGTGGTTTTTGATTAAAGAACTAGAATGAGGTGACTTGGAATAATGAAACAAAACCAGAGTTTACTCAGTCTTCAGCTGATGTTAGAAAACAGCAGGTGCAATAATGGAAACTTCTTTCTAATGGTGTTCAAGTAAGTATAGAATATTGTTCCTTCAAGTATGTTCCGCAGAACTCCAGACCCATGAGCTACTCTGCAGAAAGAATGTTTTATGTCCCAAAGTTAGGAGTCTGAAAAGCCCTGCAGAATGATGTCCACTGTACCACATCCACATTTTGGGAGAAACCTGGGCACTTTTGTCAGATCTACCATATTCCAAATTTACCGAAGACCTCAGAAACATCCCCCTGTCTCCCTTTTATTTTTTATGTGACAGCTATTAATATAGCACAACTAGTGTTTCGTGACCAATTCTTGATAAAACACTGGTAATGAAGAAAAAGAACTCTAAGGAGGAGAACTTACATGAAGGGGAATCCACAGAAGGCTCCTGACCACTGATACCCAAAAGGTCAGATCCTAATATGAGGGAAAGTAGTCAGGAGACACGATGCAGGTGACAGGCAGAACTGACCAGGGGAAAAAAGAAAGACTGGAAAAGAGAGTTAGCACATATAATGCCTAAATGCTATGGCTTACAATATAATCAACTTCATGGAGGAGGAATTATTACCCATTTACTAGTAGGGAGAATAAGCAACTCATCTGAGACTATGTGCCAAGTAATAAAAGCACCAAGACTCAGGCAGGCACGTATAGACAGATATGTAATGCAGAGCACAGCTCCAGGGGCAGCTGACAACCTAGACTATGATGGGAATGGCACACCCAGAGCTGAGCTGTGACATAGCCTTCCTGGGATTCAAAAACATATTTAGGCTTTCAAAGCCAGAGTGTGCTCTCTCCTCTGTGCTCTCTCCTTTCAAAGCCGAAGCAGGCTGATGCAGCAGGAGGAAAAAACAAACAAACAAACAAACAAAAACAAAAAACATCTATTTCCTTCTTTTCTTTCATCTTGAGTTCCTTGGTTATCAAACTTCTGAAGAAACACACAGGCATGAATTATGCCTGTAACACCTTCAGTGACAAGTCAAAGCAAGCAAACTTCTCTCATATGGGGCAGGGGCAGCGGGGTCTTCTCTTTTGATGTCCAGAATAATACAGGCTCCAATTTCCCTCCTCCAGAGAGAACAGATCACACATAATCTTCATGAACACCCATACTCTTCACTCTGATTTTGATCCACGTGGTTTTTTTCAAATCCCTACTTTGTGAAGCGCTTGTAGCTGTCCATCTAATAGGGATGTCTGATTGTCATGGTACTGAAGGATTATGCAAAAAGTAAGTATCCTCACTGAAAAATCAATGTTTTCCTTCAAGAGCCACCATCAACTTCATCTAAACTAATGCTAGACTCTCAAGGTGGCTAAACCCATTTCCACTTCTGGAGGGATGGATGATGGATGGAGGGAAGGATGGATGGATGGATGGATGGATGGATGGATGGATGGATGGATGGAAAAATGAATTCTGAGTGGGGCAGGACTATCTTTTCATTTTCTTGGGTATACTATTTACATGAGAAACAGTGTCATGTGTGTTAGAGAACCTTCCTTCATTACAGTGCATGAATTGGAGGGATGGGTATTATAGACAAGGTGTTACCTAACCCATAGGCTCCCACCTCCTTTCCAGTTAAAAAAAATTAAGCATGACTCCAAAACCATGTTTTATTTATGAATATATTGCTGTGCTTTCAACTAATATATTATGAATAATATAAAGCATTCACAAAAATAGCATTTTAAAAATATGATATTTAAAGATACATTTACTTATTTTTACTTTTCCCTGTACCTCAATAAATCAAGGGTATGTGCACCTCACTTTGGAACCACTGACCTTACAGTTCACCCACCATGATAGAATTTATCTATTAAATGAGCTCAGAAGGGTTTTGCAGCCCTAAATAATCTTGTTAAAATCCTAAGTGGTGTGTTAGTATCAAGATTTATCCTACAGTAACTGAACTGAGCACTTATAAGAAATCACCAAGTGAAAGATTTTAGCCACTGGTTGACTGACTTGTAACAAGTTACTTCTATTTCTCCAAATATTTTTGGATCACTGCCTTTTAGATTCTGAGGGAACAACTAAATATTGTCTCCTCAGTAATGTCATTCTCCCTCAAGTGCATTTAATCTTGCAGAGCGGTTTCTCTGGAAGAGAACAAGGTTATGTGAAGGGAAGAGAACATCTCTCCCTCCAGGGTAGTTATGCAATGCAGGGTCAAGGGCTCTGTCTACAAAACTCAAAACAAAATCTTTAAGAAGTGCTGGAGGAAGAGATGGGCTGAACAGAGATGATGATTCTCCCATTTGGGCATGATCATTACTTGTGTTTTCAGATTAAGAGTGCTGTTAGAAGCACAAACAAATTATCTGGAACAATAAGTAAAAAGTATATATGTATGTATGTGTATATATGTGTGTGTGTGTGTATATGTATGTATGTGTATATACATACATATATGAATGACTGGGTATAGGGTATTGGATGAGTACGAGAAAGCACTGAACTCCTTACACTCACTCTCCATCTGGACACCCCTGTGCACAAAATTCCCCTGACTTAGGAGAACATTGGTTATTCACTCCACTTATTTAAAAGTATGTTTACTTCACTCTTTATTTAAAAGTATCTGTGCTTGTTTTTGTAAAGACTCCTTGGCAGTGAAACCCACTAAACCATTATTAATATCTTAGAGCTGACCTTCATGAAGAGGCGCCATGGACTATAAGAAGTGCTAAGAGGATCCGAAATGGCAGCGATAGGGAATATGGTAGAGAAGTAAGGGTGAAATGGGCAAAACTGTTTGCAAGGCTTATTGATCTAAAAGGGGGAAATATTGGGGGAAAGTGGTGAATAGGATCTCTGAAGGACAAACAGCATTTCTGTTCAGAAATCATTCTAATGACAAATACCCTACATTTTGTTTTTTTGGTTGGGTTAGTTCCATAATCACTGAAATGAGGAACTGAGCCCAACACTTCGTAAGCCTTAGAGTTGACAAGAAGTTATGAAAATTCCTGGTGGGCTTTCACTAGACTCTAACACTTAGGCAAGGAAAAGCAGGGAGATTCCATTGATGAGTCATACCAAAGGGACAAGGGAAACTACCAAAGGCTTTCTCAGACATAGCAAGTCTTTAAGCAATTTAAAAGAATGAAATCAAGTTAACAAATTTGGGAGACATGGGTGTATTTCCCATGGAACATGAGTAATAATACTAAGTGATAAACCCTTGGAAATTAAGGTTGATGCAAGAAGAATGCTTAATTAGAAGAGAGAAAAGCAAAAGTGGTGGCCTTGAGATTGGTGGGAGTGTTGCGGGAGGACTTTGAGACTGAGTCTTTTAGGACCTGCAGAGACCCAACCATAACTGGAGGTGCTTGGGGAGAGGCAAAGCCAAGTCCAAAGTTTGTGAAAGGAGGTGACAGTTGAGCTTATGGATAGGGCCAGACTCAGTAATGCCTAATTCTTAATGGAACCAGTGTGGTAATGACCTTGCCAAAGTTCTTTCGACTCTAGAAGCTGGAGGAGACAAAGATTTAACTGTACCAGGAAGAAGCACATTGATGGGTGATGACTAATGTATGGATGAGAATTTCTTGTAAAGCTTTTTCTTTTTATTGAGTACATTTTTATAAGGGCTCTGGCATCAAATTTTGTATGATACAAAAATCATATAAACTCTGAAGTGACTATTAAATGTGTGATGTCAGATCTAAGATGGGCATAAATGATGTTGAACACCATAGACTGTAATTAAGAAGATTCTAAACACATCTTGACAACAAAAACATTAGAGTCAAAGCATCTGAATGAGGAGAGAAAAACAGAAGCAAAAAGTTTTCCTGCAAAAGCCAAACATCTGGATATTTTAGAAGAACAAGTGTATATTTCACAAAACCACAGTATATAAAATTTTTAAGTATTCTCTAATTTTCTGTTTGGATCTAATTATTTTCCATGGTTTTGTGTAAACATGGCAAAAATAGTATTAATTTAATATCTAATAACTAAATCTAATAATGATAATTAATAAGTAATAATGGTCGAGCTCAAAAATTGCTATATGATGTATGTATTTTCAGTGCCTATTTTTATATACATAATAAGTCTTTTACAAATAAAATTATTTGCTCAGTCACAGAAGGGCAGAGCCCTTTATGATTAATTACTATGCTTACCTGTTTCCAGGACCTTAGTTCACCTTACATCTGGTCATTTATGTATTTTAAACTAGATTTAAACAAGAATTTTTTTTTAATTAGCAATAATTTTTGCTACATCTTTTGTATAATAAAGCATTCTATTTTATTATAGTGAAAATATCTACTTACTTGTTATTCGTCCAACTACACTGAAAGTCTTTCATTGCTTACATGAAGTCGCCAGTTTCTGGCTGTTGTGTCTGGAACACAGCAGGTGCTCAATTAATATTTATTCAACTAAACTAGAACTAAAACTGAAATGAAATTAAGAATTTTGCTAGAGTTCAGAGAGCATGTCAGATCATTTGCATCTTAATTAATTTCCATACGTAAGCAAACAATTTACACCTTCAACTTTGATTTCATAGTCTTCAATATTCGCATCCACTTAGATACAGTTTTATTACTTTAAATGTGTATAATTCAGCTTGTTCATTACAAATTCCTTTTTGTTTTCACTTTTGCTGATCCTTGCGAGCTTTTCTATGCTTCCTTCTCACCCCTCACTTTGTCATTGGCTCTGGTTTATTTAGTCTTTTATTAGATTTAAGATAAAAGTTAAAAAGCAGAAATAAAAACAAACAAGAACTTTGGACATTGACTTCTAATTTGATTTCTCAAATAACTTAAAAAAAATCTTAGAGTTATTTTTTTCTTTTCCCTTTTAGCACACTATATATCTCAGAGAGGCAGCTAATCATTCTTAGTGCCTGGCCTTTAAACATTCAAAACAAGTTTTTAAGTCTATAATTAAGTATTCACTTGTAATTTGGAGTCTGCCCATGCAGAGCCACTGAGAAACACGAAAGACAAATGTTGGCACTCATTTTCATAACATAATCAAATTCCATTTCCTGGGGAAAAAAAATGCTTGTGGGGTTTGAGACTTCTATACACATTGACCACTACCTCCCTGCAGAGCCAGGCTGAATTAGGTATTTCAGGCTAATCTAGGTACATACAAGTACTATTTTTAAATGCTTCTAATTCTCATATAGAAAGCTAACTCAAGGCAAAGCCCATAGCTATCCTTCAATGAGAATCTCTAGATGTGCCCTTTACACCCACTTTCTTGTAGTTTAAATAATTTTTTTGAATTTATAAATTTTGAATAAACTTTTTAATCAAATTCAACTTCACAGGAATGGAGATGGGAGTATGATAAGCCCCTGTCTGCCCCCCTCCAAACCATTAATCAAACATTAATTTTGATATATTGTTTTCTAAAGGGGCTTACCCCATTTTATAATTTCTAGAACGTAGTAGGTCAAAATGTTATACATATCAAATTCAAATGAATTCAAATGTTTTGCTCTACAACACAAGATAATTCTCAAGTAGAATGTACACACCCAAATGATGATGTTTTTAGCATAGCATTTCCTTCTCTTTGTACCCAACCAGTAACCGAGTAGATTTCAATGACTATTAAAAATACCTTTTCAACTACCGGTAGGAATACAGATATAAAAATCTTATCTCTAGTACATTACATAGGCTTTCGATCTTATAACTTTATCTTAAGAATTTGGGACTTCATAGGCAATGAACTCATTTCTTCCCACAGGAATATATTTTATTTTTGAAAAATCAAAGGCCATGAGGGCGAGTCTTGGAAAAAATGGCATACATAAAAAACAAAAGCACTTAGCATTGGGATAAACCAGCATATTTGTTCTATTGAATAAACAATAGGTGTTCCTTGCTATCAATAGCTTAGGCTAACTAGGAGATCTCCTAGATCCTAGGACAACCAAAGCTGACTGCTTAGAAATGTTTTTCCAAATCAACTCCCTAATATGTGCCAGATATCATATTGTGGGAAGCTGACATTATACAGGTAATTATTGCAAATGGCAAGTGTTATAATGGATAAAGGGACAAATTGCTTGGGAAGTGCATAAGCACCAAAGAAGTATCAGACTGTGGGAAGAGTTAGGAAGGTAATATTCAACCTGGGTGTTCCCTGGAAATGCAGCTCATGATAGCAGGTACTGGAGTGTCACCATGTCACCATGTTTGATGGGCTCATGGCTTTAAAAAAACAAAAAAGAAAGAAAGAAAAGAATCTTAATACTCCCTCCATCTATAGTGGACTCTATACTCCCTATATTCTCAACACTTTAAAGTTAACTGGATTGGTAAGTAAGAATCAGATGTTACAGAAGTCGGGAAAAGGAGGCTCTGTGGGAAATGTATTCATATGGACTTTGGGACTCCTTGATGAGCAGTTTGGATACATTTCTAATGTTCTTCGCAAAGTTTTAGGAAATTTAACTGTTGACATTTTTCTCAAAAGACGTTTATGATATTTTAATGGCTAAAAATGTCCTCAAAGGGAACAAGGCATACATAGCTGATAAAAAGAATATTCTAATACCTACACATAGTAATATTTAAATTATATATATAATATACACAGATCATGCAAAAATCTCCTAAATGAGACCTTGTCTGAAAACTTGAATCAATAATTCGAATGTTACCGTTTCTCCATGCTGCTGCCGATCAGCTTCTGCATTTCAACAAGTCTTTTTTACTTTTGCCACAGCCACACACATACATATTTTCAGACTGCAGGATTGATTAATTTTATTTATTACGCTTTCCGTCCTAGCCCTCAGCTTTCTAATTCACTGGAGAATCTACATTTGCAGATATTCTTCAGCACCTGGACATGAACTAAGTTTGATCGTGTCATACCTAAGTCTTTGACCATACCATTCCTATGCTACAAGAATCACAGTGCTCAAACAAAACTTTGTTGGTTTTAATGTATTTCAGTGTTTGTTTTATAGAGCTCTACCCTTCATTTTCCCTCTAATTGATATTTTACCAAGTTTTCACCCCATTATCTTTTTTTTCCACTTATCACCTGGCCTTTGCCTCTGGACAAACCTATTTCCAAATTTCACCATGGTCATGTGGATGGAATATTAAAGCCGTGTCTACTCAAGCAAAGAGGGGAACTAAGGCAGAAGTACTGAGAAGTATTCAGCAAGAAATAAGAACATTTTGACCAAAGGGAAGGCAGATGGGGCCTTTTAAGAACTAAGTCTCTCTAAACTAATACAAGCTGAAACAAGGTAATTTCTAAACCTTTCAATCCATAACTTTCCAACATTTTCACAATTAGTAGATGAAAGAACCAGTATTTGAAAGCAGTTAAGCTGATTCCACAGTCCATGCTCTTTCTACTCACTGAACTGTGCCCTCATATCAACTAGGCCTACCCTGATGATGCTTAAAATATACAGGGAGAGGCAAGATTTACACCAATAGGAAACAAAAAAATATATAATACAAGATGGGATTCAATAAAATGCAACAAGGAAGTTCATCAAGAATTGCACTGCACGGTCATGGGCAAAAGGTAAAGAGGAACAATCTGTGTGGAATGGAAGTTAGCTTTGATGAACATCACATTGAGCTATTAATTATTGCCTTTCTTGTGCTGATTTGAAATTTGGATTCCTTTGGACAGCTGCTCCATGCTCTGACTTCTGCCTGAATGTAAATGCCGAGTCCCAGAATCTATTCTAGCTGTCTCCATTTTTTATTTTTTCATTCCCTAACCCTGTGTTCACCTACTTTTATCAAACTCTTCCCAAATGCCAGCCAGACCAGTAAGCCTTTAGATATAAGAAGGTTGTGGTCTATGGCCATGCTACCTGGAACATGCCTGATCCCGGCTGATCTCAGAAGCTAAGCAGGGTCAGGCTTGGTTAGTACTTGAAAGGGAGATTACCTAGGAAGATCAGGTGCTATAGGTGTAAAAAAAGTGAAGGAAATAAGAAGGTTGAGTTCACAATTATTTTAGCTATGGCTGTGCAAACATCTATCAATTCTATACTTCACATCATACCAAGGTCTGCACTGTTTACTGTAATAAAGAGTTAAACCAAATATTTGCACCTGGGGCCTTACCTGTTAGATTAGCAGTGAAGAGTCCAAAGTACAGGCCCAAGGCTACCGGAAGGCTACCGGCCTGTGTTAATGTGTTTCCCTGAAAGTTACTGAGAACCAGCTCTCTCTGGCTTGCCGTAGTTTTCTTTAAAGTAGGGATATCAGCTCTCCACATTCACTTATCAGAAATATGTCTATTTCTGGGCCAGATAAAATTGTTTGAGTACTCATTTGAAAGGAGTGGACATTCCTGCTTTAAACCTAGAATATAGTCATTTAAAGTTACAGCCTTATAAAAGAAAAAAATAATTGGAGACCTTTATCTATACCTTTAACATCTCTTATCTCTTTCCTGGAATCTCTAAGGTATAGCAGTGACAGAGGAAACACCAGTCCATTCCACTGGGAACTCCCAACACATCTTCCTTTTGTTCCTCAGATCATTATAAATCAAGGGTTTTAAACGAAGAAATTTTGTTTGGTTTTGGTAGTCAAAATGAATTCAAGCCATTAGATAAAAGAAAGAGAAGGGATGAAAATATGATTATGCTACACCACCTCAAGCCTTAAATCCTTATTTTCTCAAAGAATCAGTTTTTAATATAAATCTAGTGTTAATAGTTCCCAGGGAGAAGTGAACCATATTTTTATAATAGAGAATATTCTAATTAATGAGCTCTAAAATATAGTGAGGTCTCATATCATGGTGGAATGGGAAGTAGGTATGGGAGACTTACTGGAGAACTTTTTTTTTTGTAATACTGGAAGACAGAAGCATTAGACAGACACCGAGCAACTTTTACTTTCAAAGTTTTCTTGGTATTCCTGGTGTGACTATTTTGTCCTATTGCTAGAACAGAAATACATGTGTCTGTACTACAATATGCATTTACTGTGTGTGTGTTGTCTCACAGAATAAGGTAGTATAAGATCTAATAAAGCATGGAGTTGATCATATTTAAAGTCTTTCTGTTTAAAACATTTATAGTATCTCATCAATTATAGACTAAATATAGCTTGAACCCAGTTTCGAAGACTAATAATAGAGGAAAATATCATTTAAAACTTGATTTGACTTCTTGATTAACAAATGTACCAACATTTCGGGCTCAAAAACTACAAATTATTTTGCTCTTCCATAAGCATGTCCCAGAATCATAGTTAAAAGCTGAAATACATCTCATTCTTTGGATACTTGCTTTGCCTGTTTTTAAAAGAAACAAGATCTCTTTTATAGTCCTCAAGAATATCCACTGACCCAACTTCCACTGGCCTAACCCAACTTCCACTGGCCTAATAGCTTTACTTTGAAAGCATCTGGTTGGAGGCTCAACTGCTGAACCAAAAAGGCCAGAGAATGTCTACTGTACACAAGGCAAAGTAAGAACAAATGAAACTGCCTATGCCATTACCCAAACTCCTCTTACCCTTTCCTGACTCTTCAAGCGTGATACATGCAGCCCTAAAAGCCAGGAGACTTTCACAGTGTACTGCCACAGTTATTTATGCCTCAGTTGCAGCTCTGGGGAATACCACAAACCCTGGAGAATATGCCCGAATGTGGAAACTCTGCCCATAGAATTGTGGTGGATTTATGTTGTGGTTTGAGTCCCTTTATGACTAAATGGAATGGCGGGTTTGTTTACCATTTCTTTTCTTTTAAGGGTCCAAGTGGCTACAAAACATTACTGTGAGGGTAGTTTACTGGGTTTTGGTTTTTGTTTTTAACCAGCATACCAGGAAAATATTGAGGTGGGGGAAGCACTGGGAGAGAAGGCAAGTCTAACTTGTAATTCTACCTCCCTGCCCTTCAGGGAAAATCATTTCCCAATAATAAAAGTGTGGTGGAGACTAGATTCTTTATTTTAGTCTTAGTTCCTTCCAAGAACAGCGGAGGTGAATTCAGGTGTTCTGAAGCTGCTTTAGCACGTCCACATCTACCCCCTGGCCTCTGGCAAGATGAAACCATGTGGCCTTGGGGAACAATAAATGCCAAGGTGTTTTGAGGCCAGCCAGCTACCATAAGCTGTGCTTGTTAACGCTAATGGCTTCTTGTTTCATGCTGGAAATATGCACCTCCTGGAACCTCTTCTCTCTTGGTCAGATGTGTTGATGATGATTTGCATTATGGAATGCAGGAGAGGCTGTGCTTTTGCAAGCATTCTGATCCAGGAATTGGGTTTCTATTGTGTACATGATCCCTACTGCCTTTTGTGGTGACCTTAATACATTTTTTGCAATTTTAATTTTGGACTTATTTTAAAAGGATTCATTTCTGTCAAGTCCTAAACTCAAAATGACTGCATGGAAGATAACTGTGTTACAGTTACAAAACATCCTGGACCCTAATTTCAACAAGCTCTTTTTTGCTGTGGTCTGGGAGCCCTTGGCCTTGGCCTCAGCTATTTGTGTTAATAACAGAGAGGTGGGGAAACATCCACTTTGGGTCAATTCTCTGGGCAGTCACCTATTGCTCAGTGGTGTGTGCATGGATGTATCTAGATTTCAAGCTTAAAGAGAAATGACATGTCCCGTGGATAAGGAATCATTAATATAATATTTGTGAGAACGATCTTATATAAATATATTATTTTACTCTTCCGCAGAAGGCTATATTTGTATTCATTGAACCACACTTTTCAGGTGGAGTGAGGAATAAGTTTAACATTTTCTGGGAGTCAGAAAGCCTCATTAGCTTATTTTAAGCCTACATTCTATCACTAACCCACTCATAGACTTGGGTCACTTATTTAACCTTTCTGGGCCTTAGTTTCAGAAACCCCTGATTGGATTAAGAGAAGTCTAGCAGTTTGGGTCTTTGTTTTTTTATTTTCCCCTGTAGGATCTCTCCAGTCTTTGACATGCTAATGAGTATATAACCTCCAAGGGTGTGTAGTGAATCTCAAACTGGCAGGACTATTGAAAAATTTTTCTCCTGAAAAAATACCTATTCTTCTACCCTGGACTCTATTACAAAGGTTTCTATAGAATATAGTTTGAAAAATTTCTAGAAGTGGAATATCTTTCCTGCTCTAAAGTTCTATATCTATGAAGGCAATGTAGAAGATTACACGCATTTAACGGAGACATAAAAAAAGGCATTTATGATCCTGATGTGTCAATCAACATGTTATAGATAAAAGTTTCGCTATAGCTCATTTAAGCAGAAAGGGCTTTATTATAAAGTAATCATCAGCTTATATCATCTGTAGGAAAGACCAAAGAACCAAATCTCAAATGCTACTAAGAAAAACACAGGAAAAGTTGGCCAGATGCTTAACCATATCAGTTGTTCATAGAAAAAATACCTCTGCTGCTGCTGCTCACTGCTTGACACACACAGCATTAGAAAACAGAAGTGAAAATTCTATTACTGCTGCCCTGGAAGTACCATCAAGGCCACTGTGCTTGCTGAAATGTACGATTTCCCTGCCTGTGAACACTCTACTCATCCTGGTTGCTCCTACCTCTAAATGGCATACCGTGGTAGGCAAAACTCTGAGATGGTCCCCAAGATTCCTGTTCCATGCTATATACACCTTGTACAATACCTTCTCCTTGAGTGTGAGCAGGACTTGTGAGTGTGATGGGATATCATTTTCATGTTTATATTCTAGCATATGACAAAAAGGGGGTTTGCAAATATAATTAAAGTCTCCAGTTGGTTGCTCTAAGTTAATCAAATAAACATTATCCTGAGTGGGCCTGACCAAATTCAGTGAAAAGGAAAAAAACAAACAAACAAGCAAGCAAAAAAAAAAAAAAACCCAAAAAATAAAATCCAGAAATTCAAAGCCAGAAACACATTCCTGGGGACTTGAAGGTGCAAACTGCCATGCTGTGGAGAGCATACATGTCAGGGAATGGCAAGAAGCCTCTAGAAGCTGTGAATGGCCCCTGATTGATAGCCATCAAGAAAGCAAGACTTTAGTTCCACAACTGCAGGCAACTGATTTCTGACAACAGTAAGCTTGGAAGAGAACCCTGATCAAAGTGTAGCCTTGGCCAACATCTTGATTTCAGCTTTGTGATTTCAGCCTCAGCAGAGAATCCAGCTAACTCATGCCCATACTTCTGATCTACAGAAACTGGAAGCCAAGAAATGATGTTATTTTAAGCCACTAAGGTCCCTAAGTTTTTTTTTTAAGATGGCAAAGGTCAACCTATCTTATGAGTATTCAAGAAAAAATAATTAGCATTTTTGCCAGCAAGTCTCTTACGTGAATCAGCAATCGTCTCAATTACATGCCAATACTCTTGCTGATTCCTCTATCCAAAAAAAAAAATTTCTTTATAAAATAGACAACTTTTCTAGGAAATCAGTGTTATTCCAGGAATGATCTCCAAATTGAGATTGTTTACGTGGAGGAATTTTTCCATATTTTTATACATATATTCATAATACATATGTATAAGGCCTAACTTCTGGGTCTCACCGACATCAAGTATATTGATGATATTCTTGGTGGTTTTTCACTGAGAAACAAACAAACTATCAATAAAAGTTAATAAGAGAAGGGACTTTTTCTTTTAATTTTCCTAAAGTGTTAGGGCTAGCTTTATTTATCTGATAACATGCTGCTGTTTCTCCCTGGGATTATAGGAGAATGGGGATCCCATAGTGTTTCTGAAAAGTCAGAAAACTTTCTGATAACGCCAAATTTGTTTCCCCTTCTTACACATATGCTCATTCACATAACCAATCTCTGGCTTACACTATCTTCTTCACATTAAAGTGGTTCAATTTCTATTTGCTACAGCAAGTAAGTTTAAACCATCTCCTTTGCCTTATTAATACTCCCCAACCCAACTTCCTCTCACCTCTGAAACACCCATGGTGAGGAAGGGTAATCAGTGAGAATGACAATTAAGAAATTGTGATCTCCAAAAACAAAACAGAAAGCCCCATTTGCTCTACCTCATGTTGTAATTTCCCAGACGTTTCCTCTTGGCCAATATTGAGCCAGACATTTTCTCTCTTGAAGGCTGAGCAACTTCTTACAAAACCACAGGCTGCGGGTTTTCCCAGATGCCTGTTATTTCCTGAGCAGCACATAATAACAGCCCCTTAATTTTTACAGTGCTGAAAGTTTGCAAAGTACCTTCAGAAAGTCCTGTCTCAACTCATTTGATCCTCGCAACAGCTCAATAGGGATGAGGGCAAGTACCTTTATTTCTAGTTCATAAGTAACAGAAACTTGTACTTCTAGAGTTACATGACTAACCTAAACTATGGTAAACCCTGATGTTGAGATGGAACACAAGCCTTTTGAGTATAAATCAGGCAATCTTTCCCCAGGATTCCTGTCCTCTGGCAGACGCATCAGTAAATGGATGAAAATAAATATTCAATAGGCAATGGTTTCTTACTGTTCTCTAATCTTGCCCATCCCAACACCCTGCCACACATGTTAAATGCACATGTGACCATGGCTAACACAATCAAGGACAAGTTCCCAAGTATAAATCTGGATTCTGTCTACCTCATTAGTCTTTCCCTTTATCCTCCAGGAACACCTCATTTCTTAGAGTCCATTCTTTATACTTCTGCCTGGACTTGCCTCTGTCTGCCTTTTCTGTTAAACTAAAATGCGTTTGCTCTTAAAGTGTCTGCTCAGGCTTTGCCCAGGATGGTCATGATAGACCCTTTCTGTGTCCAGTCTGTTCCTCTATTTGTCACCTTATTAAAATTTCTGCTAATATGTGCACACTATCCCTAGCTCATTGAGGTGTCTTATTCATCTTGGGTCCTCTGTATTTAACACTGTGCTGAGATTTTCAGCACTAAGATCTTTGTGAAATCAGGATCTTGAAAAAGGGATGTTTTATTGGGTAGAAAATAAAAATACACAAAAGTGAGCCTCAAGAGAGTTGTGGTTTCCCTATTTAAGCTTGCTCTGTGAGAATTGAGAGTCTCAGGATGAAATATATAGCCATGACCTGGGCTGGGTGAGAGTGAAGAGCAAAGAGAATAATGCCAATAACCTCTGAAAGTTCTGCTGAGCTCCTGGGATTTGGGTACTTTGTTGACTATGGCTGTTCATCTCTCCCTTCCAGAGGACCTGCTGCAGGAGCATAGCTGACTGACAGCCTTAAACTGCCACACCTTTGTACCCACTGCAGCATTCAAGTTAGGTCATGCTTCCCACTGGCTGCTCTTAGACAATGACAGAACACAATAGAGGGTAGTAGCCTAGACTACTTCTGCCTGAGGTAGGATCCCTAATGGGAAATCTGAGCTCAGGGAGCACAGGAATCCCCATTGGCCTGGCTGAGACTTTCTCAGAACTGCACTGTGATCTGAGGCTCCTTCTAGCCCAACTCTCCCTTCTCTCTCTCCTCTTACAGCCTGCTTAAGGTCTAAAGGCACTCCTTGCCTACTCATGCTCCATCCCTCTTTTCCTTCATAAGTCTTTTCCCCAATAAATCCCCTGCGCATCTAATTCCATCTTGACATCTGCTTTTCCAGGACCTGAATTGACAGAGTGACTTTAGGATTTAGGTCTAAATGTCAAATAAAAAAAAACTGTGACTCTAAATCTGTAGACTATGCCCCAAATTTAACAATGCTCTAACTCAGTCTAAAGCTATATATTAGTTTAGAATCAGAGCTTAAAAAAACACAAAACAGGACAAATCGATTCTGCTTCTGCAGATCTGAGGTCAAACAGGTGAAATGGAGAATAAAAGTAGCCCAGGTGGGCCTATCAGCCCTTCCTTGACCACGTGGGTGAGTCTATGAAGTAACAATAGTTTAATATTCCTATATTAAGTATCAACACTTTAATAATTCAGTCTGGCCCTTTTTCTTATCTTCTTTATCTTTCTGAACCTAGTATTAAAATGTTCTATAGTTTTTGCCTCTCTTCAAAATAATTTTTTAAAAAAAGGTAACTGAACTTTTCCAACATATCTAAAGAAAAATAAAGTTTGTGTCGACCATGATGGAATGTTAGGTGATTTTCTTGGGATAAATGCAGGGTCTCTTGCCTTTATTTAAGTCATTGAAAAATACAAAAAAAAAAAAAAAATGTAAATCATGGCCTCTCCCACACATACCTCAGAGATTCTTATATAACAACATGTGAAAAGTTATCCCCCAATGTCTGAGAAACCTGAGAACCAACATTTTTCAGAATTATTTTTTCTGTTTTTTTTTAATATTACAGAAAATTATATAATGATAGTATGTTTTTTCAAACCACAAATATTCTAATGAAGATTCTGATGTATCCTACCCCATCTCTGAATATAGGAATAGATCTCTCTCTAACATCTGTTGAGAAGTATTGGTCTGGTCTAACACTTACTTTGTAGATGAGAATAATTGAGGTCATAAATTAAATGGTTTGCGTAAGTTTGCTAAATTAGTAAAAATTGATATTTTTAATGTTATATAAATAAATTGACTTTGATCAATTTGAAAATTATAGTTTGATATTTTTGAAAGGAAGTGAATGTAATGATCTAAAAATAATTCCTGCCCCAAAATGGTAAAATATGTTTCCTATGGTATAATTGCCTTCTGTCTATTAAGTTTCCATGACTCTCTTCCATAGTCTCTCATGGTGAACACAGTAAGCAGCAGGGCACAATTCCTGCCCTTAGTGGGCTCACGGTCTCATGCGTACAGCAGACATGTAAATAGATGACTTCAATTAATGAAGAAGTTTAATGATGGGAAAATAATGGTGATGTTGAAGCACAAGAGTGAATGAACCAAGACTAGTGGTCAGGAAATCTTCCTGAAGTGGTCTTCTTGCCACTGTAAGATGGGATGCTCCTGAGAACAGAGCCTATAACTATTTCATCTCACTAACCTCATAGCTACTAGTGCCATACCTGACTAAAGAGCCCTTAATGAATATCCCTTCTGCATAACATTTTTCTTACACAATTCTATAGCCAAAAAGTTTTTAGACCTTTACAAACACCTATAAAATTGCACTTATTGCTATTTTTCTGCAATCTTTTTTTACTTGAGTTAAATTTACTAAATCATATGATAAAGAAAAACAAAAAAAACTCTTATGCTTTTCTATCCAAAAGGAAATTTTCTTTTCATCACCTTTTGTTTCAGTTATGAGAACTTAGATCCTTAAATGTTTTGTATAAATAAAAACCAAAAAAACAGAATCTTATTTATATAAATCTTACAATAAAAAATAATAAAAATAAACTCATTACTTAAAAATATTCAGATCAGATGGCTGGGTTGCATTATTTCACTAATAGTGTAGGGCAAAAATCAAAAAGTTTTAGGGACTTGCTGTTACAAGGCCTATAATTTGATCATTCTCAGCTGTCTCTTTGCCTCTAACTTTCTTTTCTTCTCCCTCTCCCATTGGCTTTAGTGCTGGCCTGGACAAGCAGTGTGACAACATTGCCTTTTTTCTCAAAATACTAGAGTTGTGCCACCCACAGTCCGATGGCTGGAGGCCAGGGCACTGCCAGCAGCACAAACATGAGTCAGGCTGCAGCATGCAAGGATTCTTGCTCGAGGTTCTTTCCTGACAGTTCACTTGGAATTGTTATTATCAACAGCATGATGGCAACAAGTATGGGATGTAAAAGAAATAGGTGGCATGGCAAGTCAGAAAACGTGACTCCTTTGTCTTATTACTTTCTAGATGTATGACCATTAGCATTTCTCCTAATCTGTTCTCTCTACCTGACAGTATTATCAGGATGAAAGTGAGACAATGCAAATTAATAGCTTAATTTCTGTTAGTGAGGGAAAGAGAGGCTCTCGTATGTATTTGGTCAAAGTGCAAATCAGAAGACTTTCTGGAGAACAATTTGGCAGTAACTATCAATCTTAAAAATGCCCAGACCTTTGGCCTAGTTAGTCCTTTTCTGGAAATTTAGCCTAAAGAAATAAGTAAGAAGGTGCAGAAAGATATATGTAAAAAGATGTTTATCAGCGTGCTGACTGTAATAACAAAATATTAGAAACATTCAAATGTTCAAACACAAAAACTGGTTAAATGAATTAGAATATACCTATATAATAGAGAACTATATAGCTGTTAAAAATAATGTCAAAATAAAAAAATGTAGCTATTGATACATAATGGTGCGTAAAATGTAATTATTATATGTACAAGCAAGTAAAAAGTTGTATATATGATGTAGTATATCTAAATAGATAGATGGTGATAAATAGATACATAGATAGATAGATAGATCACATGGAACTATACTGCACACACATACAGAGAGCTAGACGGACAGACAGACCGACATGGAGGTATGAAACTATACTTATCAAAGCATTCAAAGAGTTTAACTCAGATTAATGCTATTTTATTTTTCTTTTATTTTCATCTATTTATGTGTCTGTATTTTCTAATTTTTCTATAATGTGCATTTGTTTCTATTATATTGTGGAAAGTAAATTTAAAAAGTAAAATAAAGTATATGAAAACATGGCATAACGCTTGTTTTACAAATTCAAGGTATCATTATGTTCTGGTAACTTCTACCAGACTCTATTTTTACAGCATATCCAGGGATCAGAGCATTATATATATGAATTATAACATGGCCTAGGCTTTGTCATTTCAGTGATATGTCACTTTTTAGATTCTAAAAAGCCTCTTCTTCTGTGGCAAGAGACTACTAAGCATTTAAAATATCGAAAGGTTTGTAAGGTTTCACTAAAATGAACACTCCTTCAGGAAACTTAATTGAGGTTAACAAAGAAAATGATGAGCTCTATGCAGAACGTGATGGCAACATTGTAAAAAAGGAAAAAAACCAATCCATTCATCTTTGTAAAACAGAGTTTGGCTGTGTTTACCCACAACACACATGGCATGTGCATTCTAAAATAGTTACTTCATTTGCAAATAGGAAACTCCAGTTCTATTGCTGGTTCCGGAAAAAATTTTCTGTAGAAACTCAGACATGTATAACTTGTCTATGCTTGAATTAATTTGTCTATGAAATGAACATTATATTGGCAAAGCCTTTAAATGAAGTTTAGTTTTAAATATAAAATATTATAAACCTCCTAAATATGAAGTAGGTGGAGAATTTGGAAAAGGAAAGAAGTTTTGATGGTTTATTAAAGAAAATTTTATAGCCATTTCTTGATGAGAAACTACAAAAAATTTTAATGAGGCTTTTTCAGTGTTTTAATTCCAAAAAGTTACTCTGCTACTACTGAATATGAACTATGGGCATTAATATCCAACTTATAAACATCACTATTTTTTTATCTGGGTCAAGTCTTCAAGGAAATTTTTTAGCTGACTGTAATTTAAATACTATTTTTACTAAACAATATATGAACTTTTAATGTAAAACTCCTAAATTATACAGTATTAATTTTTTTAAATAAAGTCAAGTATTGAATTATATTTTATTAAATTATCGACTCATAAACATATGTAAATGCAGCTGCTAAAAAGAAATCCGTCTCTATCTATTGTAATTGTATTACATTTGATGGTTTTTCAAATGAAATAGTCATGTATAATTGGCTATGACATTCCATAATAAATATATCAGATCTGAGTCTACTGTGAGAGCAACAGATTATTCACTTCCAGAAGGTATATTAATTATTTTGAAACACTAGGGCAATATTTCCCAAATTTTCCCAATCCCCAGAATAAGCCATGAATTTACATGGGTTGATAGTAGGCATTCACATTTCTTTTCTTTTTTTCCACACTCTTCAGTCTATTATCTGTATTTTCATATTTTTAATTAAGCAAGAATCGGTGCCTGCTATGTTCAATATATTCTAAAAGGTGCTATGGAGGATACAACAGAATTAAGCCATCAAAAAAATTACTGTCAAATATGAGGTTAAGAGATAGACACAAAAATCTTTAAATATAAGTAAACATAAAAGAATGCTATAGAGTGCTAAAGACAATAAAGATAACCCACATTCAAAAGGAAGATTGGAGCTCCAATGCCCAAATGAATTAGGACTTTATGTGAAAGGTCATTTCCTAGGACATAATAGGTACTCAATAAATGTTAGAGAATTTTTTTTTTTTTTTGTATCCCTCTTGCTTTTCCTCAGCTGGAATTTTTGTGAATAAAATGAGAGCTAAGCCTTAAAAGGTGGGTAAGATTTGAATAGGCATTAATACAGGATATTATGACAAAAGGTTCAGAGGCAGGGTGGCATATTCTGATTTAGTAAACTAACCCCTTCAGTTGGAATAGTGTTGGTAATGGAGGAACAGAGTATATATGAGTGAGAATCCAGTGACTTCTAGTGTTTGGAACTAGAAGCAGGCATCTATATATTCACACTATTGAGTATC
Organism: Eonycteris spelaea; assembly: GCA_003508835.1. Classification (NCBI taxonomy): domain Eukaryota; kingdom Metazoa; phylum Chordata; class Mammalia; order Chiroptera; family Pteropodidae; genus Eonycteris; species Eonycteris spelaea. The sequence continues at coordinate 2,833,224 of PUFA01000018.1, read as the reverse complement.
TATCAAATGCATATTAAATCTCGAAAGAGGGCTGGATCTCATTAGGACTGCCAGTCCTCTTCTACTCTTCCCTTGCCCAACAGTCCCCTCCTATCTTCACTTCCATCATTATCCTGCCTAGATTCCATGGATGAACATTCTAACGCCTCTCTTATAAATTCTCTAAATTCCCCTGCCCTATTATCTTTCCATGACATTCTCTTGGCAAAGCCTCAACCCTAGATGAACTCAACTGTTTATTTTTTGCATGTGACTTCTTAGGTTTGGTTCAGTGCTGCCTGGTATAAGTCAGAAGGAACAACAGGCAACTTGCTATCATAAATCTGTGATCACCACTCTCAGCAGAGCCATCCAACCTAGCTGTCAAAGAACCTATCAGAATTCCTTAGCCATGCTTCCATTTTCCACTCTGCTTTCAGCTCGCTCCCCTCTCCTAAAGTCTCTTTATCTGACACTTTACCTGGCTCTTGCACCCGAGAGCGCATCGTCCTACACCCCTGGGAAAATAGAAGTCATCATAATGGCACTTCTCAACTTTTGACTATTAAATCAATCAGATCTACTTTTGGTTGCAACTCCGCCCCCTTTTTTTTCTCTCTTCTTATACTGGAAAAATAACAGAATCCATCATTTTATATAAAGTCAATCCTTCAACTATGTTGTATACTATGAATTATATTCTAATGTTCTCAGGGACACTGCTCTGTAATTAATCCCTCCTTCTCACATATTCGACCTTTTTTCTTATTCTTTTTAACTCCTTCTCATCAGTATGTAAACAAGCTCAAATCTTATGGCAGCAAACAGGACCACCCTCTTTCAACATCGCCTTTATCCAATGCATTACTACACTTCTACTCTTCATGGTAAAACTTCTTGAAAAACTGAACTATACTCACTTTGTTTCCTCTCTTCCCACTCATACTCTTTAATACACTATAATCTAGTTTTCTGCCATGATTCTACCAGAATTGCTTTCACCAAAATTACCAAAGTCTATGTATGAATAAATTCAGTGGCTATTTTTAGTCCTCTTTTCACTTGTTTTTCTTCAGCATTTGACACTGCAGGTCACTCATATTCTTTTTGTGGTTTCTACGGTTCCTCACACTGCTGGTTTAGCACTTACCTTTCTGATTCCTCCTTTGCAGTCTCCTTTACAAGTTTATCTTCTTATTCCTGCCTCTTAGAGAGTAAATAACAGCCTTTCTCACTTTGTACACTTTCTCTGGACTTTCTTATTTATTCTCAAGATTTCAAAATCCCCCAAGTCTTTAATCGCAGTCCTTTCTATAAACTTCAGACCCATATCTCCAACTGCTTCCTGGATGTCTCCAGTGGATATTCACGAGCACTACAAACTAAACATAGTCCCCAAATTGAAGTCATCCCCCTCATTTCTCAAGTGGCTTCTTGCTGAGGTTTCCTGTCTCAGTAAAAGACATCATCAACCAGCTAATTGCTCAAGTCTAAATTCAAGGGTCATCTCTCTCTCTCTCTCTCTCTCTCTCTCTCTCTCTCTCTCTCTCCCCTCCCTCCCCCCTTCCTCCCTATCACACACACACACACACACACACACACACTTATACACACTTACAAGTCCTGCTGAGTCTGATGTCAATCACTATCCTTCCTATCACTAAGTTCATTTATCTTTTCAAGTATCTCTGTGAAGAAAATGTTCAAAGTTGTGTAATCTTCATAAGTTATTAGTATAGCTAAAATGCTCATCTGTGGGAAGGTTTAAAATTCTGAGAAAGGTTTTTCTGTTTCTTCCTCTTATCTTTTTAATGATGGTGTCGGTAAGATGATGTCCCCAATTTTATCACAATAATTTTCTGCAGGTACACATCATCAATGTTTGTTCATGCTGACAAAACTGGGAGGGATGTTTTTGCTTTCTGAAAACCATAACATTTCCACAGCCTGAGAAAATATAGGTTACTGCTGTTTGGCTGGAAATATCAACTATATATCTTAACGGTCTGGATGGAAACAACTCAATCAATATTACAAATTGTCTGTTGGAATTAAGATCATGAAAGTGTTAAAAGGATATTTAATTGTTTATTGTTTTATTAGCTACAAATCAACACAGATCATGTATGTAAGACAAAGATCACAAGTGGTTTTAAGCTGGCCTTAAAGCCACTTGCACCTCTTCTCTTTCTCTGTTGAAAGATGTCCATACTTGGACCTCCAGTGTAAAGCTCCCTCTCTGTCCTTTTAGTCAGTATGCTTTGTGGATGTTGTCATTTATTTTCTACATTCATGGGAAATAGTAAAGAAAAATAAAATTAATAAAACTCCAAGGGATAAATGCACAACTATACTTCTAATAGGAAAAAAAAAAATGAGAAACACCATTAGATGGTTAGAAAGTGCTACTTGAGACATAACTTAAGTTTATTTATTTTGAGTATAATTTACATTAGGAAATGGCAGCAGTTTAGCCAATTCCCAGTGTAATCTATGATTTTTCTCTTTCTTTCACTTTTCCCCACGACAAGCTTTGACATCTCACCTCCAAGCTAAATTCTAAAGTTATCCAATTTCTTCTATCACCCTATCTACACCCCTAATTCAGGCCACCAGTATCTCTCACCGAACCAATTGCAACAGCCACTAACTGCTTGCTTCCACTTTGACCTCCACTAAAATATCTTTTACACACTGTCGTCAAATTGACGTTTCTAAAATATAATTCAGATCATGTTATTGTTGTGCATAAAACCTTTCAGAGCATTTTCTTTGCCCATATAGAAAAATAAAAGCTTGTCTCATCCTAAGAGGCCTGTGATCTGGCCTCTGCTTAATCCTAGGTCCCTCCCGATCTCACCTCCTACTACTCCCCCACTCCCTCTGTCATCCAACCCACTTCTTTGTTCCTCAAATCTACCACTTGCTGTTTCCTCTGATGGGAGCCTGTTCTTTCTAGATCCTTCATGGCTGATTCCTTGTCATTCACCTCTCAGCCCCACCACCACAGAGGCCTCCTCTACCAGGCAGTCTAAATTAACTGACTTCACTTTCCCTTGCATTGGTCTGTTTCATTTTCTTTATAATACATTCAAGGTCTGAAATTATCTTGTTTATTTATTTGTTTTCTTGTTTTCCAGTTAGAATGTAATTTCATAAGTACAAAAACTTTTCTTATTTTTTTCCACTGTTGAATCCCAGTTTCCAGAACAGAGATCAGCTTATTTTTTTCTGTGAAGGGCCAGATAGTAAATGTTTTAGACTTTGCAGACCATGTAGTCTTTGGTGCAACTACTGATCCCAGGTTTGGTTGCATGAAGCAGCCGTAGACAATAGGTAATTGAAGTGTCTGTGTTCCATTAAAACTTTATTTATAAATGTTTTATTTATAAACATGATATGTAATTTTAATGTTTCACAAAATATTATTCTTCTTTTGATTTTTTCAACCATTTAAAAATGTAAAAGACATCCTTAGGTCATGAGCTATTCGAAAATAAGCAGCTGGTCCTAATTTAGTGTGTAGGTCATAGTTGGCCAATCTCTGTCCAGAATGGTTATTGCTATGCATAGGAGGCTTGCAAAAATAAAAGAAAAAAAAAAGATTCTTTAAATGAATGAATGAATAGATGAACAAGGAAATGTATTTCCCTTGTAAACTTTCATAGACTTCACATGGGCTAATAGTTAATATGATTACCCTTCTATTGCTTCTGCCCTCAAGGTGGGTTAGCTCTACCTTTTGCTTATTTGTTTATGGAAATGACTGATTATTAGCCTGAGTCACTAGAATCAGTGTAAACATGGAGGTTGTATAAGAAGAAGAACAGTTAAGACCTCTGATTACTTCAGGTATCAAAGCCAACAAAATTGAGTTGAGTTCTATATTTATGATCAAAACTTAAATGTTTGAATTCCAAAAGCTTAAACACTATGGTGAAAAAATATGAATAATTCATTGATCTTAAACTATATACCTATATGTTATGAGTGAAAACTTACAAAAGTCATGAAATAAAAATCTCAAAAATATTTTTAGAAAGATTATTTTAATTTTTTCCTCCAACTCCCTGCTTCATATATTAGGGAAGGTTTCCTAAAAAAAAAAAAAAAATTACAGAGTTTTAAATAAGGGCTTTGAAATGAGTCCTTTTCACTCTCATTAGGACTGTTTTGTAGTCTATGGTCATATTTTGTGAAACTCGTCCCCTTTAACTATACTCACCCATCCTCCAATATTCAAATAAATGGAAGAGATTAGATTTCAGTACCTAAATTAAGATTAAAACAAATATTAAGTTGAAACAATAAAGAGAAATAAAGGTAAATCTTTTCATTTAAAAAGCAAGTTAAAATGACAAGTAAAGGATTACTGTTAAGATGCTAAATATTCTCAAAAAAAAATGATTTCCCCTAATAAATCAGATTAAATCACTCATCAGAGGGAAAACACACAATATCTTAAAGTAAGTTTTAGTAAAACCTTCAAGAGTTCCTGGCACAAGAACTTGGCAGAAACATTGGGAAAGCAATGACAGCATCAGTTTGTACAAGTGCTCAACTGACAGCTGTAAAGAGAGCACTAAGGTCTTGTTGGAAATAACTGCTGAATTGGGATGGTACCTTACTTTAGAGTTGCCCAGAATTGTCTGCTTCTAAACTGTCACTTGTAAAAGTGGATCACAGAGTGAAGAAATTCTGAGTGATTTCTTGGGCTGTCGCTAGGATGTATTTCATACTTTACAGTCTCATTCTGATTAATAAAGAATGCACAATTGGGAGAGGAGCATTTATTCTTGTGGAACGACTAACAGATTATACTAATACTTATAGTTTAGGAAAGAAGAAAGAAAGGGAGGGAGAAAGGGAGGCAAGAAGGGAGGAAGGAAAGAAGAAAAGGAGAGAGGGAGGGTGGACAAGTCTTTTTCTTTGTAATCATCTTCAGGGAGCTAAATGAAGGCTTCTCAATCGACTGTCCTTGTCTGGGTGTCCATTTTATTACTTTTCTAAGCTCATGCTTGAACTGCTGAGAGCATGCTCAAGGCTTGCTCACCTTTCATTGAGCTGGAACTTGAGGTGTCTGTATAAAAGCCAAGTTCCGAACAAACCTGAGGCTATTTACAGTTCCAGGTGGGAATCATGTGCTATTCAAGACCAAACTTGGCAAGTTTTTCCTGGATTGTACATTTAATGGTACTTGAATTAAGAGGCGTTTCAGGAGTTAGGGGAGGCCCATTGCTAGACACTGAATTCAAGAAGCACAGAATTTAGTTTTGTATACCCCTTTCCTGGAACCTAGCTCCTGACTAACACATAGTGGATACTCAATAAATGTCTGTGTGCCATGTGCAAATATAACTAACTCTAAGGTAGGACCTACTTTCAGGCTTCTGTCAATGTAAAAACCTTCCAAACCAGTAGAAAATTTTTATAAATTTATTTGAGTCAAACTGACCACATATGTTGGGGAGCAATCTCTCAAATGCTCCAGAGAATAACAGTGTTGCAGTTTCTTTTACGCATTTGAAATTAAGGAGGGGGCGTAAGGACGATTACATGAAGAAAGCAAGGTGGGATCTGATGACATGTAGTTAAGATTCTGTGCATCTTGAAGGAAGTCAGCTTTAGAAGGAGGGGTCTGAAAAGGGGCATTTCAAAAGTGTGTTAGTCTAGAAGCGCAGAAACAGTAAACAGGGCTTGTTTAGGCAAAGAAAAGCCTTTTACTAAAGAAAATATATGCTTGGCACCTGACTACCCACCATGACCCCCCCCAGTTAGGAATTTAGGTCAGATGGCCCTGTGAGGTTATTTTTCATAAAACCCCCTTTTCATCCACAATTTGAGTTAGTTGACAGTCTCTGCATTACTTTCTCCTCTTTCAAATGGACCCATTAGTGGTATTTTACTCATATTAGGAGAAACCGCATGAAATCTGTGTACATGTGTATGCATGTGTGTTTAGGTGTGCATTTCTTTCACTGCACTGTTAGGTCTGCGGGGGCCTGCCTTCTCAGCTTGACATCAGAATCCTGACAAGGGCCCACTCTAAAACCCTGGTGCCACGCCCTAATCCGCCACCCCCTAATCTGGATGCTCTACTGACATTCCCCATTCTATACCCAACCCCCACATAACCCTATAAAAACTACGCCCTCCAGTCCTAGGGCGTGACTTCTCTGGCCCCTCTCTCTTGGGACCAGAGAACCTCGCCCCGGAGCGCTCTCCCAATAAAGTCTTGCTTTTAAAACTTCTCTCGCCTGCCAGGCTTTTACCTTGCATGCACAACTGCTATTGCTAGAAGCAAACTGAGGGAGACACAGCCAGCTGAGAATTTCTGGGATTAAGGCCTCAAGGCCTACAGTGAGAAGCAGAGAATTCGAGCTTGTCCTTGCTTCCCCGAAAATTAAGTTAATTCTTTCTTAGGATACAGATGTGTGCCTCTCACTTCAAGATGATATGTGGAAAAAATGACGGTATTTATACTATCTGAACTTAAAAAAGAAAAGTAAGACCTGTTAAATGGAGGCTATCTTTGTATCAACTGTTGGAAGCATAGAGGGTAATGAAGATTACCCTCTATGGGTAAGATTACCCTCTAGGGCTGAAAAAAAATGTCCAAATGGAGGTTAAAAACTTCTTTGAGCCCTATAGAGAAAAGTTATCAGAGATTTGCATAAGGAACAATCTTTTGATAAGAAAGTGCTTAAGGGCAATCATAGTCAATTAGAATCTGTTTTCCTAAATACAAGTGACATTTTGATTGCAGTATAATTAAAGTTATCTATATTACTTTGCAAGTAGAACAGAAGAAAACACTAAACACAAACCTAAGTTATTTGGTGTGAGAAAGGCGGGAACATGGAAGCACAGACCAGAGAAAGAAGAGTCCATCCAACCCCCTCAATTTACAAATGAGGAACTTGAGTCTAAGGTACTTTAGAAGATGTGGGAGTTCACTCAGCAAATTAATAACTGGGGGTCAGACTGGTTGCTATTCAAAGGAATTTCCAACCAAGGTGATGTGAGGTCTAGCAGAGGTATTTTGGGCAGGCAGAAATTTCAGGGTCCTTCAAAAACAGGTGTGTTTATATACACAGTGAAGTTGTTTTTAGAGGTATACATGGTATGCAAATATATATTAAAATTTTAAACCCTTAAATGTCATTGTGAGCATAACATGAGGAGGAGGAGTATTTCCATTCATGGCTTTCCTTAGGTTTGCTAAAGTTAATTGTTCTATGTAGATAAACTGCCATGGCAAAATAAGATGATTATCTGAAAACAATATCTATTATCAGTACAGTTTGAGAGAAAGTTAACCCAAACTACCCAATATAGTAATTACCTCCAATTTTTCACTTTACTGCCATATATCCGTTCAAAATCCCTGGAAATGTGGTTCGTGCTGCTCTTTAGATGATTTCACACACACACACACACACACACACACACACACACAGACAGTGAAGCCAAATCTCTCTCTTTGCCTGAACAAAGAAAAAGAGAAGAAGTACTTGATTCAGTGATTAACCCATGAAGGAAGCATTTCCTTCCCTATCAGATCTTCTCAGTTGCTGTTTCTGGGAATGACTGGCTGACACTGTAACACGCACTGACACATGTCAAGATGCCCCTCCCCACCAAAACGGAGGTAAATCAGAGTTTGGAGAGAGCACGGGAGAGGCAGGTGACGCAGAGGTATGACGCTGTTAGTGCTGCGAGCTGAAGCAGCTTCCTGTGTATGATTATCATCTCAAGCGTGACGTGTTTTGAGAAGTAATAAAGGTACTATTAACTTAGGCTACCAAGTGAAGTTTGGGTGGCTCTCTTGGCCTCACAGCTTCTTGGTCCTTTCAGTAAATAGATCTTCCTTCCATCTTTGTTTCCACATGAGAAAAAAGATTGCAGCTATCCTCTTTATCTTGTCTCCCACAAAATTTCTGAATCTAATTTTGTTTCTAAAATGTACTGAACTAACTACAAGGGAGGAAAAACACTCAACTGTTCCCACATGATCGAACTCCGTGTGGGCTCTTATATAACTCATGAATCTAACTAGAACGCTCAAGCAAGTGAATGATATAACTTTTTGAAATTTAACTCAAATCAATTTGTCTGAGTGATTTCTGGCCCCTTTCTTCCAACTCATCCATGTTTACACACATCGGGGTGGCAACATACCAGTCACACGTGTCTTTCTGGGAAAGTGACACACTCTATTCCCACCATTGGCAATGGAAAGTATCAGACACTGCAAGAAAGAATCTCTATTTATTGCTAGCAGTAGATTACCAGAGTAAACATGTAAGAACTCAACAACAGTAAAATGTATCCTATGCCTCAGTTTAATTGGGAAGGCAAGGCATGTGCGTTAAAAAGATAAGAAAGTACAATACAAGGTGAACGACCTCAAAGAAAGTGTTACAGGCCATAAAAACTTATAGATGTTCATTAAGCAAAAATTAAGGAGTTACCAAAGGCCAAAGAGGTGACTGTTTTCTTATTTATCTTGAATCAGGAAAAAAAGTGATAAATACTTGCTCCCCTTTCATTATGTTTAATTCCCATCATTTAAGTGACTCAACTGATCCAGGACGAGCAGAGGTCAATGGGAAAGCAGTACATTCCAAAGTAGCATAATATAGGAAGCAAATATGCTTCATTTCTGAATGACATCTCAAACTAACTCACAAGATTATTTTTTAAAGGATTTCTCTTAAGTTGGTCTTAGGCAAGAAGGCGGCTGCCTTAATGTTACTTCTTTTCTCTCACTGCAGTTTTCAATGGATCCTGTAGATGGGTCCTCTATAGGAACAAGTGAAAGCCACACCAGCTAAGACCCCACTGGGTGCCAGTAGATGAATATTTGTCCTCCAGCAGGTCCCAAGGATGGCTAGACTCTGAAGAGTGAAAGAAAGTTTCCTCAAAAGGAAGCATCCGAACCCAACAGGCACTTGTTGTGGCATTCAGAACTGCTTCCCAAGCTATCAGCTTTCATCATTCGAGTCATATCTGCATGAAACCACATGTCTATATGAAAATTTGATATATATATATATAGGTCATCTATTGTTTAAAGATATCTGGATGACTGAAAATTTCAGTATTCACTCAACTTGAGGTTAGAGTTTATAATATCTACCCAATAATCAGTAAATTAGACACTTTGAAGGTCTGGCTTCAATTTAACAGTAAGAATTATTCATTAGAAATAGTATACAAGTGTTATCAGACTGAATACGAAGACAATATTTTTCAAAAAAAAATGGAATATAGTTTATACGTAACTTTGATAATAAAGTTGTATGATTAAATAGGAAGACCCACTGGTTGAGATTAAAGAGTAAAATGGAGATTAAAAAATATTCTGGCTCACATCAAGGATTGTTGGGAAGATAAATCTAAATCATCTGTTTCAAACTATAAATATCCAAACATAGCAACTCCAGCCTTCACTAGCTGTGCCATTTAACATCCTTTATTTGTTTCTTATTTGCAGAATATATTTTAAAAAATAGTAGCATACTTGCTCTGACTACCTTAGAAGATTATTCTGGAGACTGAATTTTTAAAGAGCATAAAAATACTTCAAAAAAATTGGGAGCACCTTACAAATGCTAGAATTAAAATAAAAATAAATAATATAGCATAATTAGCCACCTAGCTTTAAAATAAAAAGGAGTATAATATATTGAAAAATTATAGCTTAATTATAACACTATCTTTCTTTAGACCAAAGAATTAAATAGTACAGATATTGAGTTTTCCACTCTGTACTCATAAAATTTCATCTACCCAGAGAAGCTTAGAAGGTAAATGCATTTCTACACTCATGATCGTTACTTGTTTTGTAATATAGTCATGCTCATATGCTATTTCCTTTCAATTTCCTCATTTCTTTAGATTCTTGAAAATAAAATGGCTTTTGTGTATGACGCTATCTTTTAAGAAAGTAAAAACTAACAGACATTTTCCTTGAAGTTACTAATCAAAATCTTGAGTGAATTCCATGTGTGATATTAGTCATCTCAATTTTACCTCCTAATAGAGTCAGTGTACACATTTTCTTCTTGTCTTCAATTTGCTTTTTCATGTTTGTTCTTATTCTTGAAATATCCGTAAAACTATAAAGGATACTACCAACAGTTATTGAGTGTTTATTACGTGCCTGGCACTGGGCTGATCCTTTCACATTTATCGTTTTATTTTTACAGTAACCTCATATATATCTTTATCATACAGTGAGTGAATGAGGCCAGAGAGGTTAAGCAACTTGTGCACTGTCACACAGCTAGAATTAGAATGAGGCAGATCTGAAGTGTGTGGTAAATCTATAGCATGACGCAGCCTCTCTGTCTCTTTCTCAATCTTTTCATCTCAAGCCAGTGAAGGTCATCAATCTTGGTCACAGGTAATTGTACTTCTTCCTTAATTGTCTTAGTTAAGTGAGTCACGGAGTTTAAGAATCTCCCAATTATGTCTCAAAGTCTCTTTTACCATCACAGCTGGCCTGTCCCTGTAAAACGGTGGGTCTAGGCACAGCAGCGAGATCATGCCCCATACTTCCACTTCTCTTTCCACTCAGACCCTTGCTCCTGAACCCAAAGAAAATCCCCCTGCCAGAGCAGTATCAAGGTCCTGATGTAGATCTACAGTCTTTTGAGGTGTTTGACACTGAATCAGAACTAATACAGAAACATTCTCTTAGAAGTTAGATGCTCTTTTTTTCCTCTGTATATTATCTGCAAATTCAAGCACCGGTCCTACATTAAATCTGAAGGACCACTATATCAATGATCAGCTCGTAAAGATCTACTAATAAAAGAGAACTTATCTGAAGTCCACCTGCATGTTTGTGGCCACTCCCTCACCCACTGTGGCTCAAAAAATACAGGCAGTGTCCAGTCCTTAAGTTGCTGATACTAACAGCTTCCTGTGCTGATGAAAACCAGTTTCATGTCCCATGTTTAACTGAAGGACCAATTAAATTCAAGTTCTGTACTAGAGATGGTACAAAGTAAGACTTAGGAGTTCTTCAAGATGCCTGGTATTCCCCATAGGAAATATTGATATAAAGATGATTTCATAAGCTTTCCCTGAGACCATCATTTTTTAAGAAACTTGGAGAGCAGAGGAGAAAATAAATGTTTTTGTTAGTAAATCTTCATTCGAGTTTTAAGTTGAGAAATTTAAATCAACAAGATAAAGCTCTGCAAATCCTACCTAGATTGAAAACTAAATTTGTATACTTTTAGAAAAAATTTTAGACTTGTTTTTTTCCTTAAAAGGCCAAGTCCGTATGGGTACGACGGTAAACCAGTTAAGAGTGAAAACATATAAAGTTGTTGAATGCATGAAAATAATTCTACCACAATTTAAGATAAAGAATGGGCATTTAGGGAGACCCCAACCAAAATTAACAGAGGTCCCTTGAAGGTGGAGGCGCTAATTATGAAAGACAAGTCAGAAAAGGCAAATGTAGACTCCAAACAGTGAAATGAGTATCAGTGTGGAGGACAGTCGCCCATCTGTTCTGCAAAAGACAGTTCCCATTTACCCTGGTCACAGTTCATCTTAAGCTTGTCAGAGCTGTATACCTTTGTGCTACTCAGGCGTTAATAAGCTTCATTTTACCAAGATTTTTAACAGCTTGAAAGTGTAGTTCTTTGGCCCTTCCATCGCTTGGGACTAATTTGAGCTATGCAAGGCTTGGTCGCAGGAAGCATGTAAAAACTTCATCTCAGTTCTTTGACAGCTTCAGAAGCTGGTGTGTCTGCTTTAGGATGTTCAAAACAATTCTGGAACTTCATAATTGAAGAAGCTCACTCTATGTCTTCAACATATTTTGAAAAGTGAAGAAGGCAAACTTTTTCTCTTGCCTGCTTCCTCCAGGTCAGACCAGAAAGTCTTTATATCAAGATAGCAGACTTTGCCTTTACTGGATTTATGCAGGCAGTGAGAGACCCACATGTTCACACAACTAAGAGCCTCTGAGAATAGGCATGCAAGCCTACAGCCCTCACATCCGTGGGTTCAGCCCCTCCACTCCCATCAAGTAAACATGCAGGGAGTGGAGCTGCAAATTCCCCTGGGGCAAGGCCACTGGTTAGAAGTTCCAGAAGCATCCAGGCAGTCTCTACCACTTCCCTGCTCTGCCATCCTTCAGCCCCAGTAAAAAGTATGAAGGGCTCTGCTTACCAGTCAAACTGCACAAATACCAACTGCTCTCGGCAGTCCGGCCCCAGTAACAGGGAACAGCTGATGCCTTAAAGACCAAGAAACTCTAATAATACAGACAGGCCCAGTCGCCAAGAAGTTCTGTTCTAGAAAGATGTTTGTTTGAATTTCCATGTAGACAGGGAACATGCCTGTATCGTATTGTTGTACAATACTATGAAAAATGTCTAGTTAATATTTATTAAGCACTTTCTATAAGTCAGATACTCTTTGAAGCAGTTTACATATTATAATTTATTTAATCTTCATGACATTAAAAACCATTTTTATCCTCATTCATCATAAAAAAGAAAGTGAGACCCAGAGTGTCCAGAGATGTCTGGCACATGAGAGTCTTGAGATAAATATTTGCTAATTGAATCTTTGAAAAGCAAAAAAAGCACCACTCTGTATAAATAATGTCATAAGTAGGAAGATAACTTCCAAGATCAGCCCATAAACAGACTTTATCCATTTGTATCTCTTTTATTATTAACACTATGTTGTTTATATCTAATAATCATGATAACATTGCTTTATAGGGAGACAATGTCCAAAATTCCAGCTTTCAGTGCCATTCAACATTTCATTTATTGAGCAGCTACTTTATGAAGCAATATTGGTGCTAAGGGACTTTGTAAAGCTGAGAGGTACATCTCTACCATTTAGGAACTTCCATCCCTGTCCTGCCCCCAGGAGGGCTTACTTTCTGAAGGGACTCCCTAGTCAAGGCAGGAATGGCAGTGAATCTTTCTGGACAGCAGCACCCATTCTCTCTCCACCTCGGATGCTCCCAGGTGTTCTCTGGGGTTCTCTGGGGTTCTCTGAGCTGCTACAGAAACTGAGAGATCATCGTCACTTCCCAAACTGAGTTTTAAATTAAGTTAATGGATAGAATTTTCTCAAGTCTTCACTTTCCTTCAACTTTTGGCACCTGTTACTGCTTGTCTGGCGACAAGTGCTAGCAGATGACAAAATGAATTAACGAGTAGTGTATTAACATGAACAGAGAAATGGGGAAACAGCCCATCCTGCTTAGCTCAACAGCTTGGAGTTATTTTTGTGGGCCCGGGAGTTCACAGTTGTAATTTCACAGTACATATATAGATTTAAATAGTCATGCTTTCTGCTTGCAAGGTTGTCTCATTTTTGTGGTAAAATAAAACAAATCAGCATTCTATAGTGTTCTTCAGTGGCATCCGCACCATCACCAACTAAACAGGTTTAAAGATTCCCAAATTATTCTTCTCTTGGTTGAACCCACCTCCCGATTCCTCCTCTCTCCTCCCAACCCCGCAAGTACACTAGAGCTTCCCACCCTAGACTGTGAGCTCTCTGAGGGCTGGAGCTGTGGCAACGAGAGTTAGGGACAAATAACCACAGTAAAAGTATAATAAACTTTGCTGAAGTTAATTTAATCCCAGTGTAGGTTAGTGAGCAAGGCTCTAAATTTGGGTTCTCTCATCCTGGTCATCTACAGAGGGTGGCCCAAGTCACAGGGCCAGCTCGTGAACCACTTCTAATTTAATCTTAACAACAAAATGTTAAAACAAAGACCACCTGGCTTAAACAACTACTGTTGTTGTTGTTTTTAGTGAGAATATAAGTGCATGTTAAATCCAAAGATATTTTAAATCAGTTCATTTTCTATTTATTAGTTTTCCTAAACCTAGAAAATATACTCTTATTAGGTGAACCTGTTAAACTGCAACCAGGACCCAAACAGCAAAAAGTTTCTGGGTAAACCAATATTCTTCCCTGCTGAATATTTAAGTAAAATACCAACTAAAAAGAAATAAAAGTAAGAGGAGTTTATTCCAATATTCCAGTAACTAATTTTCAGTGTGCCCTTTTATGGTCAGCACAAATTCAGCCTAATCTTATATCACTCTTCACATGACAAAAAGGTGCTACAAAGCCTTTAATCGCCAAGAAAGGTTTGATTATTTCTACTGTCCACTAATTTATAATAACTAACTTTAAGCATTTTAAATTTTCAAAAAAAGTTGGAAACAGGCTTTTTTTTTTTTTTTTTTTGGTTAAGTCTTGTCAGTCAAAAAAAAGAAAGAAAGAACAAGGATATCCCAATTTCTTGAAAATTCTGTTTGAGCTTTTATGGCATAGGGAAATTCTTTTTTTAGTAAGAAACAAATAATGAAATAATTATATTCTTGGCGAAAGATCTGCTGGGCAATTCCTTTTAAATGGCGACTTCTTCACTGAATTTAAAATGCAATCTGATTTTCAAAGGTTTGATTTTCAAACTCCTTCAGAAACCACTGGCTGGTTTGCTTCCTGCATGGGGAGGCCCTGCTGTTCCCCTTCCAAAGGTACATTTGCAGCCAAAGAATAGCTTAGATCCTGGGAAACCTATCTCAATAACATTTTTTTAGAAAAGATGAGTTTTTTTTCTTCTTCCTGCATTTAAATTTGGCTAGTATCTCATTTTAAATAGCTTCTTCTCAAAAGAAGTATGGCACAAGAAGAGGGAAGGGGAGAGCGACCGGCAAACTGAAGCAAACCCCAGCCCACAGGCAACACTCAGGGTTTATGTAGCCAGGCAGGGCTGACCAGTTACAGCTGGCTTCTGGGAGCTTTGGGAGCCACAGATTGTGTTTGTTGATAAGTAAACATAATATTGCTGATCAACTTGCATCCTTTTTCAATGTGCAGAATATTCCCGTATGGCGTGCAAAATTCTGTGTCGGAAATATCCCCAAACAGCTTTGAGCAGGAATTCCCAGGGAGCTGATTTCCTCATTATTGTATCCAATTATCCATGCTTGGTCTTTCTGGGACATTGCTTGTAATTGACTCTTTGATGATGATTGTATTGTTTTATTTCTTGCCACAACAAATGCAGAGATCCACTGGTCTGCTTTAACACTCAACTCCCAGTTCAAAGATGGAACTCAGAATGAAGTTTTTCCTCTAACCCGGTGATTCTCATAGTTTAGCATCCCTTTACTTTAAAATCCCTAACTTTAAAATCACCACTAGGAAGGCTCATTAAAATTCAGATTGCTGGCCCCACCTCCAGAGTTTCTGATTCAGTTGGTCTGGTTTGGAGTCCAGGAATCTGCATTTCTAACAAGTTCCCAGATGATGCTGATGCTGCTGGCCTGGAAACCACACTTTGTGAACACTATTCTAAACAAATTGGCTGTTTTGCTGAGAATAGAAGCTTACCAAGTGTGTCCAGATAAACCTAGCTTTGATGCATCAGCCCAGCCACCTTAGAAGATGAGAAAAAGGATGGACTGTATTTTATTTGTTTATTTGTTTTCCAAGAGAGAGTAGAGAGTGACAGCTCCCACCATTCCAGGTAAGAAGGAGAACTTAATGAAGGACCTAGGTCAACCTTGTCAAAGCAATTCTGCCAGTGGGCTCTTGTGTTGTAGGTATCACACAGACTGGAGTATATGCCTAGTCACAGCCACCTAGAAAAGAGAGCCCCGGAAGACTTCTTTTAATGATTCCTATGAAGAATAAGGGGTTGATTTCCCAAGCACAAGTAATGGAACAAGTTTTCTAAATTATATTACTACAAGTCAATCATAATCCTACATTTTAAACATTTGTAGAAGATTCAAATTTCTGGATTATAATTAAATTCATCATCTTTCTCCTATCTTAAAGTCTTTAAGTTCTAGCTAATCTAGAAGACAGTCTCTTAATCAAAGAGACTGACAAAGTTATCAAATGGCATTTGTAAAATAGACCTAAGCCCCAGAAAAGGATTTTCCAGGGGGTCCTTTCCAATACTAAAAGAAGAGAGTATCAATCCCAAATACTAGTCTGTATACAGTACATGTGCATAGGTGTGCATTATTACTCCTACACAATGTTGTCTGAGACTGGATATTCAACTAGATCCCAGATCTGAAGAAATGTTCATTTATCACGATTCAGAGCCACCTAATTATATTTTTAAAGCCAATTCTGAGCTAAGTAACAGGAATAGAGCCCTGGCTGCCAGCCCAATCCAGGCCCTCATCATTTCATCATGCCTGTATTAATGCAAAGTCCTCTTCATTAATTTTAATGGGTCAAGATAGCTCCTAAATTTAAATTTACATGACTCCTTAGCTTCATAATATGGCCTCCCTCTATATTTCCAATGTTATCTCTCGCTACCCACCCACGACCCAAGAATGCTACACCCCAACAACATAGGAACTCTCCCTTTTCATTGTCCCAGTCTAATATTCTTAAAGCAATACTTTTTCATCATATTGATAATAATCTTACTCAAAAACATATAGTGTTCCTTCACTGCCCACAGGGCTAAGCCCAAACTCTTTTTTTTCTACTTAAGAGAAAGTTTACTGTTTACCTGACTCATCTTATCTCGATCATTGCATAAATCTCTCTTTTTCTCTCTCTCTCTCTCACACACACACACACACACACTTACATATACTTACACACACAAGTCCTGCTGAGTCTGATGTCAATCACTGTAACATACTATTCTAGACCAAACCTATAGTTTACTGGTACCCACTAAGAGTGCCTGCACCATTTTCCTACAGGACCTACAGTGACCAAGAATGTCTCCAGACATAAGCTTTCTGTGAAGGGCTTGCAGTAGATAACCTTTGAGATGGCCCCCAATGATCCTTCCTGGTATTCAACCTTTGTGCAATCCCTCTCCTTGAGTGTAGACTCAATATAGTGACTCCCTTCTAAGGTTAGAATATGGCAGAAATGATAGAATGTCACTTCCAATATCAGGTTCAAAATGTCTGTCACTCCTGTCTTGCGGGCTCTCCCTTCTCTCTTGGATCAAAGGAAGCCAGCCGCCCTTTGTAGGGCAGCCCTGTTGAGAGGCCCCACGAGTGAGTTTGGAAGCAGATCTTTTAAGGCCTCTCAATAGCTACAGGAGTGAGTTTGGAAGGAGATGCTCCCCAAGCTAAGCCTTGAGAGGGCTGGAGCCTTCTGATCCTTCCATTGAAGCCTTTCAGAGCTGCTAAGCCATTCCTGGATTCCTGACTCCTAGAAATTGTGAGATTATAAATGTTTATTGTTTTAAGCCTCTAAGTTGTTTGGAGTGATTAGTTATATAGTATTAGATACTGATACAGCACTATAATTGTGCTTCAGACTAAAGATTGTGTATTTCTTGCTAGAATACATAAAAAAAAAAATTCTGGAGGAACCCACTTGAAAATAACAGCTGTGGGCACTAGACTCCTTTCTGGTAGAATGAATAGTTAAGTGAGGTCACATTTAGTCTTGTATTGAAATGTAATAACCATAAGAAGGCCTGGATATGCCTGGAATTTTCTCTTGGTAGCTCTGAAATAATTGTGGAGGAAGAACTTTTCTAAGACTAACCTGGGGTTAGACGAAAACAACAACTGCTTAAATAAAGGTTGTCTGGCTCTTCATGCTGCTGTCTCAAAAACAGCTTGGCAACAGCGCTCTCAATCCGGGAGAGAATTAATACCTCCCTGGGGAATCGTTTCCCTGAAACTCTACACTGGTCACCCACACCCACCCACCCCCACACACCCACCCCCACACACAACACACACACGCACACACAGCTTCTAGGGGCCAAACATGAGGATTAAATAATATAATGTGCTAAGTGCCAACAGCCAAAGTACCAGACATCAAAAATGTGCTAAGCTGGTCTAGGAAGCTTCGGTCCATGTAAGTCCTTCTCTGGTTTGGAGCTACTTTCCCAGCAAGTAGACCAAATCTTTTGTTATATCACTAAGAAAAGACTAAGTCCAGTCTTGGGGCTCTCCACAACTTTACAACCAGAAATATCACCATCAAATAATACTAAAGTTTTAAAATCAAATATTTTTTTCATCTTATGTTCTTCCCAGAGAGGACCAGCACTGCTGTGTTCTTCTCTGGATGCCATGCCTCTGAATCTTCATACCCCGACTTTGGGCCCACTTGGTTGATTCATCCCAGAAATGAATCCAGACCATAAAAAAAGTTCTGGGGCTGGAAGTGAGCTGCAAGAACATGAGCTCTGGAGCTAAATGGGGTTAAACTGCAAATTAAATGATATAATGTGCTAAATGCCATTGGCCAAGGTACCAGATAGTATGTGCTAAGCTGGTGTTGGGTATGTCACCATTCCCTTCAGTGAGGTGGCCTTCTCCCCCTACTCCTCCTCCTCTTCCTCTTTCTCCAGTCACCACTTCCCTAGTTCTAACCCTCTTGCCCTTTACTTCCTAAACACTAGAAAAATCTGCTATTATCCTTTGACCAAACTCAAGTGATTAAATAACAACTTTCTGTACACTTTTCCCAAAGACATTTATGCATTAACAGGTATTGACTAGACATTCTGTCACAGACACTGAGAGTCATTTATGCAGCCACATGTCATCTGAAGATCTGAGAGTCAGACTGCCTCTACTTATGAATTTTGCCGCTTCTACTTACTACTGTGTGACCTGGGACGAAAGAATTAGCACCATTTATAGCCTTCTCACCTGTAAAATAAAACCATCCTCCCAGGACCATGGTAAAGAAAAAAGAAAGAAAAGAAAGAAAGAAAGAAAGAAAGAAAGAAAGAAAGAAAGAAAGAGAGAGAGAGAGAGAGAAGAGAGAGAGAGAGAGAGAGAGAGAGGGAGGGAGGGAGGGAGGGAGGGAGGGAGGGAGGAGGAAGGAAGGAAGAAAGAAAATCTGGGTGACTTTCTTAGAGAAGTTCTAGAAACTGGAATAAAAGCTTTGTGAAGGCAGAAACTGTATCTTGAGCTCATGGCTGTGCTTATGACCTGAACCAGAGCCCAGTATAAAGTAGAGCCTCAAACACTTGTTGAATAAATGAATGGGCCAATAATATGCATGTAGATACATAATATGACATTTATTAGGCTTTTAATACATAGATATAAAAATAAGAAAACAGATTATCCACTTATGTTTTAAAATATAAAAAATAACTCATGTATAAAGTTAGAAAGCTCAACCTATTATATTTAAGATTATTCAAAACATCCAAGCTATAAAAATGACAAAATTCAAAATAAGAGCCAACCATTCAATTTTCTTCAGAACTTTTCCCCAAAGGATACTATTGTAGGTTTCTCATAAATGAGATATATATATATATATTATAAACAACCATTGAAATGTAAAGACAAGAATTGCTGTCCTAATGGAAAATTTCAGGAGTCAGAGAAAATAGGGTAGAAGCAGAGGAGGATTTGAGAGAGGAAGAACTGTAGTATCTTCCATGGCCCCTGAGATCAGAGGGTGTTGACCACTCAGAGCAAAGAAGTAGCAAGTAAGTGATACTCGGAGGCAACTGTTGATCCCCAAGATATATCTCTTTTTTTCTGACCAAGAAGACACTGGAAACAATAAGGACCATTTTAGAAGCCACTCCAACTTCTTGGACTGCAACGATGTGGCTCCATGCAACACCCACAGTTCAACATATTAATTAATCATCAGTGTCTGTTGTGGGCACGAGAAAAATATGATATTATGGACATCATGTTGGAATCTATTTTCTGAAATGAATAACAAAGTAATTTGATTTCTGATTTATTATAGAATCCTTGAGATATGACTAGAATGCCTCTGATTCATTATCTTTCTCATCAAATAGGACTTGACTCAGTTCCAAGTGAGAGAAATGCAACTCAAAGAGACATAAGGAAAAAAATATAATTTTCGATTCACATAACTCAGAAGTCCGGGAGAAAATCATGGCTGACTCCACATTCCCTGACAATTTTATTAGGAATGTGTCTCCATTCTCAGTTTTGATTAACTCATGGCTTTATTTTTCTAGTAGGCTCACTTTTGTGGGATAAGATTGTCCTCAACAGTTTTAGGCTTATGTCCTACTAGCTTAGCAACCAAAAGAAAGGATGCCTCTTCCCCAATTACACAGTTAATGGTTTAGAGCAGACACACTAGATATCTTGGATCATGTGCCCATTCCTGAAGCAATCACTACAGCTGGGCAGATGAACTGCAGAAGGTGAGCAGATCTGAGACACAGGCCCAGCTGTGGCATCCCTGGGACAAGGGTGACTCCCTGAAGAATAATCTCGATATAGCAAACAGAAGACAGAGGAATGGATACAAGGCAGCAAAAACAATAGCTATACACTCTAGGATCCTTCCGATTTAATAAGTAAGAAGGGAGCAGTAGCAGGGACATGTTGGTCAGCCCCAGTCTGCACAGATGCTTCTTCACTGGATTGGCTTACCCCACCTAGGGAGTCAGGGTAATAAGAGGTCAGCAGCATTGGCATGATGAGATGTTTGGAAAAAGTCAACTTCTTTGTTATAAAAGAGGAAGTTACTGCCAGTCAAATGCCCAGAAATAGAATAGATTTTCCCTGAGTTACACAGTACTATATTTATTAAAGCTTCTTATTGATTGAAAATGCAAAGACACACAAATGTCAATTATACATACAAAAGAATACATGTAGAAATTGATTTAAAAATAAAAGACAATTACTCTCAATCTAAAAACCATAATGGCAATCGGCATTTACTTAAGGTAAATAAATTTATTCAGAGTTATGAGGGAGAGAAGACAGCTTTGGACTAATCCAGATATTTACTTCTATGTTGCTTTATTTTTTCTTTGCTTCAGCTATAAAATGTTAAATTCCAAATGGCCCAAGACCCCTCATCTTGAGTCCCCAGGTCATTCTCAAGTAGAAACTTCTACCACAGAGTTTACAGAGGTTTTCAAAACCAAGAGGGAGCAGTCACCATCACTACTGTAACCTCCATTCTCACTTGAAACACCATGGCAAATCTCTTGCTTGGCAACATGGTTCATTTGTAAATTAGAAAAAGTGAGCAGTTAGCTTTAAAAGGGCCTACATGACAGGCCTTATATGTTAAACTATCAGGGCCAGAAATGATTAATTTTTAATAATTGACTCTTTTGTTTGTTTGTTTGTTTGTTATCTTTTGTTTGTACTTGCCTTGATAAAAAAGTGGAATTCTTAGAACTTACTTTATGGTTATTCTTGCTGAAGCCCTGGTGGGTAAGAATGGCTCCGAGAACAGTGGGCCTTAGTGCATCTGAAGGGAAGGCATTTGGAGCAGGGCAATCTCCCTGGGACCTGCAGCCCCCACCAGAAGCCAAGCCAGCCGGCAGCCCTGGGTGACAGAAAGTGTGCTTTCTCTTCTCAGAGCAGAAATGAGGTTCTGGGAAGGACATGGTGGGGACTAGTGGCAGTGCAGGAGGCGTCTTGCGATTTCCAAATGTTCCAATTCCAGCTCCCTGGGTCTCAGTCCTGCAAAATGACCACTACAGACCCCCTGGCTCTGCCACAGCCTGCGCACCCTCCCTCACATCCCAGACCTGACATGGGTGATTTGGGGAATATGAAGGTGTTTGGGATCTCTTCCAGGCTTCTCCAGGGCCATTGGCTGTCCTGCAGTCCCTACGGGTTCAGGGTGATATTCCTGAAGAAAGACAGACTGAAGGGCACAGGCTGGGAGGGAAACTCCTGCAGCGAGGGAGATGTCAGGTGGGGCAGGCAGGCTCACGGGAAGAGCAGGTGGAATTTCTGGCTGACTTCAGGACTGAGTAGTGCAGGTTGGCATTGAGCTCCTTGAGGTTTCCCACATCCAGGCAGTGCGGCGTCCCCTGGAAAAACTCACTGCACCTCTGCTCTTTTCGCTGTAGCCGTGGCTGGCCTCCACCTCTCCCGACCAGGGTCTGCTTTGGGCTCTGGGGACACTCCTTGTCCTCTCCTCCAGATGACTCCTCCCTAGTGCCCCAGGAGTAAACTATGGGCAATTGACTCTTTTTAATACTTTGCTACCTTTATAGCTTTATGCTGACAGGAGGATGTCTTTATATCTAAAAGAAACCACCTTCTCATTTCTCAAGGTCAGAGCCAAGAAAGATGACTGTACCTACCACAAGTGATCATGGAATAATTCCCCAAAAAGTAAATCTTAAGGAGTCAATTAGGCCACTCTCCCAGATTCAGAATTGTCCTTATTTTAATAATCACTGATAGATGAAGTATACATACTGTTTTAAAAGAACCTTTAAATAAATAGATGGTTCATAATTTCCATTAGTATTCCGTTCCATTTAGTAATCTTTTTTCTTAGAAATCTTTTTTCTTATTCAGCCTTCAGACATAATTTTCAAGAATTCCCATAGAGGAAACCAAGAAAATTTATTCCATAAATGTTCTGGAAAACAAGATGTTTAGTACTATTTTAAATAACTCAGCGTTCTAATTATTTTCTTCATTCCTCTACTCTGCTGTTTTCTGTCTTGAATTTTAAGTTAACAATGAAGATTTGTAAGAGGTACATACTGCTGGAATGTTTTCGGCTGCAATCTTAGCCTTTTTAGAAGGTAACTTCAGTGTAATGATAATGTAAGTACATGGAGTTCTTGGAATTTTTTCCTAAGTGTCCTTTGTTTAGTCAATATTTACAAATCACCTTCTTTATTGTTCCTCTGTAAATAGAACGATAGAGAGATAATAAAATATGAGCAGTGATACTGATGTGAAGTATGAAATTTAGCTGCAGCCTTATAACATAAACTGTATATTAAATTAACTTATAATTTTAACTTCAAGCATTTCATACTAGAATGAAAGGGACATTTTCTTACAATGTTGAACCACAGATCTTGTTACCAAATATCACACAAGAGATACAGGCTCTGCTCATTTTTCAATTTTCAGCTCTTACTTTCAAACTCATTGTTAATGGAGTACTTACATAGATTGTGCAAATTTTTTTACTATCATTCATAACCTGGTTTCTATTAAGAAGTGCGCATTGTGCCAGATATTTTAAAGCAAAGATGAATTAACAACCCCAAGCCTGGGAAGAAGAAGGAAGGAAGAACATTTGTTAGACTTGATATGCTGTGAGAGAAATATCAGTTCTCTCTCCTGGCTACCAAAAGAGCAATGTGTCATGGAAGAAGGTCGGCAAGTCAATCAGCAATGATATTTTGGCTCTAGCTCTTTAAAAAATGTTGTAATCATAAACAAGTAACTTAACCTCTCTGTATTAGTTTTCTTTTGCTGCTATAGCAAATTACCACAAACTTACTGTCTTACAATTCTGGAGGGCAGAAATCTGACATGTGTTCCATTGGATTAAAATTAAAGTGTTGACAGGCCTCTTACATTCAAGAACCTCTAGGAAAGAATTTGTTTTCTTGCTTTTTCCAGCTTCTAAATGTTGCCTGAATTTTTTTTGTTTGTTTGTTTCTTCTCATGATCCATTCTTTCATCTTCAAAGCTAGCAACCTTCTTTCTCCATCACATTTCTCTCTAACTCAGCCAGGTGTGGTTCCTTGAATTTAAGGATTCACGCATTTAGATTGGGCTCACCCAGATAACTCAGAATAATCTCTCTATCTCAAAATCTGAACCTTAATGACATCTTAAAACTCTCTTCTACTATGTCAGGTTCTGGCAAATAGATTGTGGATATCTTTGGGGTTATATTTTCCTACCACATTATTTTAGCTTCAGTTTCCTCATCTGTAAAACATTATAGGTTGTTGTAAGCATAGCACGTGCCACACAGAAAGGGCCTAAAACCCTGACTAGTATATAGGTCTTGATAAGAAGTACTTAAGATGATGAGGAGAAAGAAAATGAAGAAGACTACATGGACAGACTATCGCATTGTCAAATTGGGGTGGGGGGGAGGCTAAGTGAGAAAATTCCAAATTATTTAAATAAGAGTGAAATGTATGAAAGAAAGAGCAATTCATGGGTTACTTAGAAAATAAGAGTTATTCTGAAAACTAAAACTAGAATTTAGGATGCTTTCACTTGATAAGAGAAAATAAGAGATTTTCGCTCCCTTAATTTTTTTTCTCTGAAACTAGAGTAAAAATATTTAAGAAGATAAATATAAAGAATAACGCAATGGGACATTTTTATGATTTAAAGCAAACAAACATTTTTCAAGATCTGGTTCAAAAAGACTAACTCCCTAGGCGAGATAGTAGGTGAGAGAGATGAGGGGGGAGGGGTAGAGAGAGAGAAGAAAAGAAATAATTTGGGTATGATAAGACTGCCCATATTTCAACCTTTAGCTGAAAACTCATACATAATAGATTGTTATAAGAAATAAAAGATTTTCCCAATGAAGGTGACTTGGAAAAGTTCAGAAAAGGTAAAGAGGGGCAAGGGAAGGAAGAAATGGATAATTTTCAAATAATCTTCTGAAAAATAAAATGTGACCTTTCTTCTGTTATTTAGCTTATATTAAAGCATATTTGTTCAGAAACTCTTGATTGCTTAAAACCTCATTTATTCCCATTTTCTCTATATCACTGTCTTATTTATTCTAAATTCAATTCCAAGGTATTTTAAGAAATTTTTTAAAGCTAAATTGCTCACATAATTTAAACTGTTCACCACAATTTATGTATTTAAGTGTTACAAGAACAGCACCATGAAAACTAAAGTCCCCCAAAAAGGTGGGTAAATGGATATTTTATTATTCTCGGGCATTAACATCAACGTGAGAATGAAGTTGCATAGGACAAAGATTCAGGAGGAGGAAACAAGCTTGACTTTTACTTAACAATTGTGTTAGTTCTAAAACACAGTTCTATAGTTGTCAAATTAAAAAAAAAATGAGATGGCATCTAAAGTTTAAAATAGATAAATGTAAGTAATGGTAAATAATGTGAAAGCATCATATTATAATAGTTGAGTCACTTTAATTTACCTTTCTGAATTTATTATAATAAAGTTCTATAGAAATGTGTCTTCAAAACTAGTTTAACAATGAACACATCAGTCAAATTAATTAGTGACTGGTCAAATAGGTCAAATTAACTACTTTGACTGGCTTAAAACTATCATATTTGTTTTGCTTTCCTTTAAGTTCAGTAGAATTCGAATTTAGGTGGATGTGTGGAAAAAGGCCAAAATGTAATTTGTATGTTTAAACATTGAATTCACATGTGCAGAACATAGTAGACTTCCTCAATACAAAAAGCAAAAGTAGCGTGAGACCTATGGCTGGCAGGTGCCAGCTCCAAGGTGGTCACCTGGTGACTCAAATACCCACCTGTCACAGCACTGCAGCACTGTGATGTGGAAAGCAGGACATGCATTCTGAAAACTGCTAAGAGGAGCACACTCAGCCCCTGGAAACTGATTTATTTGTGAATTCCAGAACTATGTCAATCAAAGAGCATCAAAACTTAAGAGAAAAACAACACATTCTCCTCAAGAGGACACACACACAAAAAAAAACCACGAGAACCTCCTGCTGTTACACTAACAAAATATATGTAGCCAAAATAGTCATTTTTATGACTAAACAAATTGTGCTGTTTGGAAAGGCTGAAAGTATACTTGGTATTTCAGAAAAAAATACAAATATTCTACAATGATCTCAGTTTCCAATAAAAGGGAGACAAGTCATATTAAAAGTTTAAGAAATGGTAAACTAAACAATCATTTCAGAGGAAAAGGGCTACAGTTTTAGGAAACTTATTATTTCTGTTAACAGCTAATATAGCTCAATTGAATCAATGCAATATCAATTCATACTATAAATAATATCAATTCCAGAAGTAACACAGTTGGAAGAGTATACTCTACAAGTCAAATAAATAAACAGTTGACATAACAAAGCAAATCATGTGACAATTCAGTTATTTCAATCACTTTAACATTCGAATCATTCTGGCTACATAGCAGTATAAATTATGTCATGGTACCTTGCATCCAGCTGGCTTTGAAATCTCCACCTAAATGAAGATGCCTCTGCTGATATTGATGCAAACGATAGATTAGTAACTTTTGGCAAAGACTAGCCAATAAAACAAAGCAACTATAAGTGTAACTGATGGTAAGTGTGTTAGTTCCAGAAATTTTTTCATTGAAAACAGCTGGATGCCATTCAGAAAAAGGCATTGAGTCAGCACAATGGAATTGGTAGGCAAAGACACACATGGCTATAAATAAAACCATCAATAAATAAATATTTGTCAAGAACCTATTATGTTCTGAAAGTCTTGGCCCTATGGAACTTAAAATCTTTTCTTTTTTTTTTTTTGTAAATATTATATGAAACAGTTTGAGAGCAAAAAAAGTAAGATAACGCTCCGTAATTCGATACAGACAAGGAGTACAGCAATAATTCAGGGACGGCTGATATAGGTATGAGCTGATATCTTTGGTGAAGTCCACAGACAAGAGGAAACCAGGGTGTGGTAAGATTCCCACAAATGGAATAAGAAAGGAATTAGAGTCAAGAATGGAAGAGGGAGGTGCAAGTGAACATGGCGAGTAAGTTAAGAGATGCTGAGGAAAGAGAAAAATCAGTCTGAATAAAGGACAGCCCTCATGTAGAAGAGTCAGAGGGACAAGTTTGAGTATGTTAGGAGCTGGCTCACTACTCTGCTAGTTCACACTATTATAATTGACTGCAAAGCCTGACACCCAAGCACTGAGCTGCCCTCTCTCTCTCCATTGTCTCTGAATTGAAACTAACACCAGGGCTGACAAGAATTCTTAATAACCTGACTGCTGAAGGAATGAGAATGAACGAAATAATGGAAGATTTCTCCTAACGGGAAAGTTTTTATTATAAAATAATTAATAGATGCAATGTGATTATACAGGAAAAGGTTCTTATGATTAAGAGATACATGCTGCAATATTTAAGGGTGAAGTGTTTTGTCTTTAACCTACTTTCAGAGGATTTAACAAAAAAAAGTGTATGTATACAATAGATAATATTAATAAGTTTTAACAATTGATTAATATTAACAATGACCTAGGAAAAGAGTTTATCAGTGTTTATTGTACCAGTATTTAAATTTTACATAGATTTGAAAATTTTCCAATTAAAAAGTTGAAGTGTAGTCTCCTGCCTTATGAAGGAAGAGAAAACCCTGCTAGTAAGATTTGGAAATTAAATTATATATAAGGTATAGGTAGGTGGATAGATA
Source organism: Eonycteris spelaea (assembly GCA_003508835.1). Lineage (NCBI taxonomy): Eukaryota > Metazoa > Chordata > Mammalia > Chiroptera > Pteropodidae > Eonycteris > Eonycteris spelaea. The sequence goes on along the minus strand of PUFA01000018.1, from coordinate 2,806,103 downwards.
AATAGACAGATAGATGAAAATAATAGAATTTTCTTGCTTACCTTTTACACAGAGTACTTTCTGTCTTCCTTGAATTATAAAAGCTTTAAGAAGGAAATGCAGAATATATTTTGCATAGCAGCTGCCATTATTGAGTTCCTAGTTTATACTGGGCATTTTCTACACATTAACCAGTTGCTCTTCTCACTTACCTTGCAAAATAGACACTATTACCCCTCTTACAGATGAAGAGACTGAGGGCCAAAGAAATTAAATAGCTTGCCCAAATTAACACAGCTTGTTCTGGCAGAACTAGAATTCGGACCAAGATTTTAGTGACTTCCAAGTCTTTGCTTTTCCATTTTGGGCCCCTGATTCCCAGCTTCTAAAATGTGGCAAAGGTGTTATTTAGCTTCTTATGTTGTCTTGTGGACTGAATGTGTCTGCCCCAAATTCATATGTTGAAATTCTACCTTTTAATACGTGATGATATTAAGAGGCAGAGCCTTTTGGAGATGATTTGGTCATGAGAATGGAGCCTTCATGAATGGGATTAATGTCCTTATAAAAGGGGCTTCAGAGAACTTGTTTGTCCCCCTCTGCCATGTGAAGACTCAGTGAGAATTGGAACCAGAAGCAGATTCTAACCAGACATCAAATATGCAGGCACCTTGATCTTGGACTTCCTAGCCTCCAGAACCATGAGAAATAAAATTTCTGTTGCTTATACGCCAGCCGGTCTATAATATTTCTTATAGCAGCTCCATTGGGCTAATATACCATGTTTATCCAGTGACTGGCCTTCAGCAATGTTTGAAGTAGAAAGGGCCTGAAAGGAGTAAGAGTCTTCAAGAAGGCCACATGTTAACAACAGGTGTGACTGAGGTGTTTGCAAGAGGCATATAGAAGTGAAAATTTTAAAAGTTAACACGAAGAAAAAATTATTACATTTTGGGTAAAAATAATCCTATAGTACCTAAATCTAACAACAGATTTACAGGATGTACAATATATAATTTGTTCTCAGCAACTGAAGCAGTAAGTATACTCGATCTAAAAATAATTATAGAGTATGACAACTGAAAATAACAAAATAGTGCTTGGTATGGAAATGAAGACAAAAGAAAATCAAGGATTCAGAGACTATATGAGTAACCTATAAGCAAAACTGGAAGTCAGCACAGTAGGAAAAAGAAATCACTACTAGATAATTTAAATAAGTATTAAATAAAGACTGGCATCTAGAAGCAATTGAGAAGATGACCTAAGAGGCTGAATCAGCTGGCTGAATAGGCAAACTCGGCCCACAAATCCCCGAGGCACACCTGCTGGGCTTGAGCTGCCAAGACACACTTTCCAGTCTTCTCTACCCTCCTGCAGCAGAATGCAGGAGACCTTGCTAGTATTGAGAAGCCAATTGTCCTACAGAGCCTACTACTTCCCACTTGCCTCGTGACTCCTAAGCTATCTACTTTTACTACAAGTAGAAGAATTTCTTCATTCAACTTACTATATTTTATGACCACTTACTATATTTTAACCACAGTAGTCATGTCCAGACTAGCTATGTAAGCTGTAGGTCCCAGTGCAAAATGAAAATGTGGGACTATTTGTTCAAAAATTTTTAAGAATTTCGAAGTACAACAAGAGAGCATTAAAACAAGGGCATTGCAGAGCTCTGTGTTATTAGACAGGATATATGCCCATGAAGCCAGCCCTACATAGGCTCTGTCCTCAAGGTTCGCAGAGTTTGCTTTTTACAAGGTTGAATGGTTTTATAGACACTAATCCCAGGGTCCCTCTTGTACTATAATTTCTTAGATCCACAGCCATGATCCCTGCCTGTCTGGATTGGTGGTAACCCTTAAATTCTATCCTTTGACATCTCTCAGATCCCTCTGCTTCTCTCTATCAATACTACTACAATCCGAGTTCCAACCATAATCCTCGCTTTCTGAATGGCTATGGCAGCCTTCTCTTGAGTCTCACCCTCCTGTTCTTTGTCTATGCTGCCTACCAGGAGAATCCTTAAAGAACTAACTTGGTCTTGTCATACCACTTAAATTTCTAAAAGAGCTATTGGTTTTATGAAGAAGGCCAAACTCTTTAGCACTGCTTTCAAAGCCATGTGTGACCTGCCTCAGAGGACTTCTACAGGAATATTTCTTACTCACTCCTCTCCCCTGCTCCGTGGATCAGCCTTACTGTTTATGTAGCTTTTGTGCCACCTGGCAATCTGTTTTCTCCATTTTCTGCTTAGATAGTATTTCCTCTAGAAACCCTATTTTGACCTTCTCTCCCTGCCTAATTTCTATATGGTAATCTATTATGTGTTCCCATGTTCCCTTTATCATAAAGGTTATATTTTCTTGTTTGTTTGCATTATCAGTGTACAATAAGACCCACAAAAGCAGAAAGCAGATCTTTCTTAGTCACCTTTGACTTTGAACATACAGCACAACTCCTGAGAAATATGAAGCATTTCAATATTTGTTGAATAAATGAACTCACATCAAAAACTCTTCATTTAATGTATAGCTACATTTCTTAAATACGTGTGAAAATGTCATTCACTAATAAGAAAAAAAATAAAAGAGAAAAAATATTAATTTCTGTGAGTTCATCTGTCCCCAAAGAACTCCACCTATGAGCCATTCTTCCATTTAACCTCAGATGTCTGGTCTTGGCCTGCCCAGCACAAAGCCTGAGCTCAGACAACATCTATCAAATTATCAGTTTACAGATATGGTTCTTAACCTAATTGAGTATTTATGACTGATCACATCTACTCAAAACGTTTTTTCTTACTAAGTTAATCATTAATTTTTCAAAGAAATTAGTAGAGTGTTTAAAAATACTCCTTTGGAAAAATCACTCAATAATATAGAGTTTGTTAATTCATTTATTTAAACAAATGATTAGTTACAAACTCTGTGACCAGCCCTCTGCTAAAAGATGAATATAAAGTAATGAAAAAGACAGATACTTTCTTTGCCAAGAGATTGAAAACTTTAAATAAGGGTTACTAAAAAACAAACAAACAAATGAAAAACAACAGCAAAACTAAACAAATATTACTATGGTTTTCAACTTTCTTAGTACCAAAGCTTTAACTTTCATAAGGGTGAACCATCAGCTAAGGAGGTGATTTTAATGGTATAGTATTAATTATATAGTTAACACTGAAACAACATGGTTATCAGGAGAAAAAAAAAAACATAGCAACAGAAGCTGAAGGCATGGCAGTTTGGAATATTTCATTAAACTGTATGAAAGAAATTATATAAGCTTATGATTGGCAGTTGCTATATCCAGCTCATTAGAAAATGTCTGAGTAAAGAGGGGTTTTTGTTTATTTTCCAGTATTTTCTTATATTCCCTCATTTCATCCTCACAGCCAACCTGAGAGAAAGGTAAGGCTAGTATATTACAATACCCACTTTGCATTTAGGAAATTAAGACACACAGGCATTAATTGCTTTGCTTTTCTTCGCTTTGTAAATTAGTAGCAGAATAGTATTCGGAATCCATATCTCTAGCCCATTAGACTTCAGGCCAAGATGGAAACAAAAGTGATTAGGTGAGCTGTGCAGGGTCTGTTTAAGAATACAGCACAGTGTTCTCATAGGCCATGACCCTGACTCGTACATCTTTTACAAAGCTTTAGAAAATGCAGCTGGGCAGATGTAGTTAGTGTGCTTATCCACAATAAATTATCTCTTCCAATTCTTTGGTTTTATTATGGATTCTAATTACTGCTGTTAGAGGATATGCCATTTATTCTGGAAACAGTTTTGTAAAGTTTATTGAAGTACTTATGATAGAACATCTGTGATCTCTTTGGATTATTTATTAGTCCCAGTGTTATTCATGATTCTTTCATTAAGAATGCTTGTCTAGGTTTCCATGTCATTAGAGAAGTTTAAAGACCTCTCTGTTCACTGATGAAGTTAAAAGGAATGGTCAAATATATATGATACACTAGATTATTTTGCTTCCCTTAGAAGCCCCACTTATTATTCTGGAATCTTTAGGAGACAACTGTACATGCCCAGCAAAGTGTCAGGATTTGTGAAGAACATCTGAGTAAGTCCAATGTTGGTCCTAGAACTGTTCACAGATGGGTAACGAGCTTTGACATGAATCAAGCACCTGTGAAAAACATCAATATCTCCTTTAACACACACTTCTGTGCCCACTGTATACCTGCTCATGTCTAAGTGCTCAGGACAAAAATGATTGAGACACTGTTCCTGTAATCTATAAGAAAACAATCTAAAAGCTTTGCAGTTGCAATGTGAAAGTAGTTCTGTTTTTTTGTGATATTATCTCATTTAGTACTTATAATCACTGTGAAGTATCAACATCCCACTTCATGGATGGGAAACCCAAGGTTCAGAGAAGACAAGTCAGTTTTCTCAATATCACAATGTGAGTAGCAGAATCACGACTAGAAAAGACCATTAGACCCAGAGTCTTATAATTTTCTCCACAATTGTGTTAAGGAGGCTTATTCTAATTATTATGTCTAATGATATTTTATTTATATAAGTAAATCATTTCAGATGAAAACAGATTATTGATTTAGAAGAATTATCTTATGCTAGAAAGACAACAAAGAGCAGAGAGACATGTAGTACTCAAATAAGTGTAACTAGGGGAGAATGGGAAGTGAGTCAAGGCACAAACTGAGCCAAAACAATCTGTTTATTTAGAGAAAAAGGGAGGGGAACACATTTTTAAATTCTTTTCCCTTAATTCACTACCATGTCTCTTGCAGGACTCAATGGGAAAGAGTAAATGAAAGAATTGCTCTGAATTTTTATCATAAAATGTTCTTATGTTATTGGTTTTCTCATGTGAGATCCTTTTTATAAAAACCTCAATAAGTAGCCTGGCAGGTAGTTCTAGAAACATAAGTGAGAAATAAGGAAACATTTGTTTCTCAAAGATCAAGAGCACTTCTTATTTATCAATATCCATTTCCTCTTTCTATATTTATTCACTGATATTTACAACAGTTAAAAAAAAATGAATGACCAGTGCAAAAGCATTAAGACATTTTCCTAATGCTACTTTAAGCATACATATGTCCGGTTCACTTATTGTTTGATATCAGTTTTCTTTTGCCTATTTCAAATTCCACCTAGCTGAGCACTAAAGTAAGTCATGACAAGTACCTCAATCAAGTGTCCTCGATTAGTCTAAAGCAAACTAAATTTATTTTCTAAAAAATTCAACAACAGTAAGTAAAATCCATACCAACTGCATTTCACATTATCATTCATGTAATGGTATTCTAAATAATTATTGCCATTTGTTCAAAGTACTCAACTATATTCTCAAATAATGTATGCTCAATACACTTTGATTAAACACTCATGACTTACATGTCATCGTCATTTTTGCACATATAGGAAATCGGACTATACCAAACTTCACCGTTCTCCAAAAAGTTCAGACAAACTGTGGGTTAACTAACCCTATCAGGAAAGTAGGCACCAGACCTCTATGGGGAGATTAGGTATATCCTGAAACAATGTTCTCTCTTAGACATCATATTAACCATTTTTCACCCTAAATCAGAGCCAGGAATTGAGTCAGAGACTGAGGTCACCAGCACTCAATCAGAACCAATCCTCCAGTTAGTAGTCCATGACAAATATAAATTCTAAACTTATTGATGCCTTTTATCTAAACATCAGCAACACTTCATCTGATTGTTCCATTCTATATCTCTACAAAAAGCCTGGATCAGAAGAGAGGGCTGGAGACTGGAAATAAAAGTTTGCTCTCATCCTGAGATATCTCTTGGGTTTAGTAGCTGGATGAGTTCCATCTCTGCTACAGGCTGAGGGCAGCCTCTGGAAAGTGCCAGTTGCTTTAGGTTTTTGCCTTATTCCTCACTCTCCCCAGAAAACTAATGACTACTAGTATCTTCATTTTACAGGTGTAATGAATGGAACTCAAAGGTGTTAGGTGACTGCCTTACAGTCATACAACCTGTCCAGTCTCAAGGCCTTGACATTCCCACTATTCCATGTTACCTTTCCATGAATTTGCTCTAATAATTCCTAATCTTTCCAGATATATACACTATTCTGTCTTCCTTTAATCTTATTTCTCAGTTCTGCTTTTTTTTTTTTTTTTTTTACAATTTTTATAGTTACCTTATGGCAAAATTCTACTTGTAGACCCAACATCTTTATATTGAAAACCTGGTTCAACTGTTTATTTCATTTTCTATATTAATCTCTACTCTACCTACTGTGCCTCAAATTTCCCTGGATTCCAGTCCTATCCTCAGTTCAAGCCCCTAGGACACAAGACTAATTCAATATCTGAAATCAAGTCTGGATATGAACATATATGGTCGTCTATTTACTCTATCATCCTCATCTTCAAATATTATGATGAAAGGCTTCCAATAGAAAAGCAGGGAGAGAAGTGAGTGAAAAAGGAAAAAAAAAGACAGTAAGAAAGCATGTCCTTAAAATATCAATTGTAACTCACAATAATTGGGTCCTGTGAGGCTCAATGTCATCTGTGGAGTTGTGCTAAGAGTTGTTGGCAGGAGGCTCAGGTCAGATCCTAGCACCTACAAACAAAGTATATACCAGGGGAAATTAGAAAATGAACAGAACTTTTAGAATAAAATCACAGTTCAATATCAAAGCTGTGCCTCAGAAACACATGGCCCACTAATAATGGAAACCATTTATCTATTGCTTACTATTAATCCAGAACCATGCCAATAGTTTTGCTGACATTTTCTAATTTTCTTATTACATTTGTGAAGTAGACCTTATCATACTCATTTTACAGGTAATGAAATGGAGACAAGAGAGGCTCAATGTTACCAATCTAGCAAACAACAAAACTAGCTTTTTGACCCAAGTACATTGATTTCAAAGGTCACTGTCTTAGCCATCATGCCATTCTCTACCTCCAGCCAGCTCTACAGAGCTAACACATTTCAATCAAAATGTTTTGTGGAGCTTTAAAATATTTACATTCAGTATACTTTGTGTAAGTACAAAGAACTTTGGTCATTTTTTTTAACATCACCTAATTGATCAGCCTAGGATGTTACCTTCTGAGTCAATGGTTAGAAAATATTACATCATCTCACGCTAAAGACAAATCTTCACATTTATCAATATTTATTCAACAAATAGACTACTATATGCCAAGCTTACTTTGCACTTGGCTCTAAGAATCCAAATGTGAAATAATCAGTCTATTGTGCCCAAGAAGCTCACAACCTAGTGGAGAAGACATATGTGCAAAGATATAACTATTATTCAAGGTAGCGGGTACCTCTGAGCTATACCCAAAGTATACTGCTCATAGGAGGGAGCAATTCTCTCTGCAGAGACAGATCAGAAAGGGTTTATGAGAGGATCTAAAGTTTTAAAGATAAAGAGGAATTCACAAGGCAAAGAAAAGGGAAGTCCACATAGCGATCTCAGCAGGACTGAAGGTGCGGATGTGAGAAAGAGAGCAGTATGTTTAGATACTCCTATCTCCCACTCTGTAGTGATTTAGCATTTATTATCTACAACAACAATAAACATGTCTGTGGCTACATGAGGCAAGTGTTTCCAACTGCACTGTACTCTTTGGATCAAAATATTATTCATCATCTGTTTTATTTGTCTAGAGTACACAAAAGACAGGAAAGATAAGGTGGGAACTTGTCCAGGTGAGACCATTAATGACCTGAATGAGGCCTTTGTCGAGAAGCCACCCTTTGATATGGAAGAAAGAGGGATTTGAAACAAAGGTTTAATGAAAGAAAATTTTTAAAAGTTAAGAAAAGAAGGGAAAAAAAGTGATTTGTCACCTAAGATCCAATTAGCTAGAGTGAAAAAATTTTATCTCAGTGTATTTGTGTTTTTCTTCTGTTGTCAATCTCAGCTCTTAAACACAACTATTATGTCTCAGAAATAATAATATATATTTTAATAATGTAAATGTAATATGAAATAGTCTATAAATCAATCAAATATAAATAAAATTTTAAAATCAGTTTCTTCTTTTTCCTCACTGATCATACACACAAAAAAGAAGTTCATATTAGTTTGGCATTGTTAAAAGAAAAATAAATAAAATTAATCCAAAATGTCTAATGATAATTGCATATATCAGTTAAGGACCAGAAATCTAAACTATACTTAATTTAGATCCAGCAGTTATATGAATAAAAATTGAAATGAATGTACGTGATTCTTTTTCTACTTTATTTTTTACTCTCATAAAGGATGTAGAATAGCATGACATTTGGAAATTAAACCTTAGTTCTACTACTGTGTAAGTCTATACAGTTGAGCAAGTCATTTCACCTCTCTAAGTAGATTTCTTCATCTATAAATAGTTAACAATAACCTCCATGAAACACAGTTGATAAATCAGACAAGGCCATGGCCCTAGAGCTCACTGATGAGTCTAGACTCTGGACTCTAGTGAGAACTGACACTGACATTAATTTATTTCCATCCTTTGTCAGGAACATGCTGGTAAGTGTCAATATAAAAACATGTATGGAGTATTAAGGAGACTCAGAGTCTGGGTGCTTAACTCAGGAGAAGAAGGCAAAAGTTAGGCAGACAGAAAAGGCAGGGATATTGATATGGAAAACAATGTGTGAAAAGTACCAAATGCCTGCCAGTCTGGCCCATTTTAAAAACTTTAGGTCATTCATTTCATTCATTCATTCGACATACATGTATTGAAACATAGTATGTATAAGGCACATATTATATCCAGAAGATATAACACATCCCTAAGGGGTTTCTAGTTTAATGGGGGAAACCAGATAATTAAATCAGTGAGAAACATTAGGTAATCCATGGCATGGCCACAATATGCACATGCTGATAGAAAGCACAGAGGAAGGAAAGGCATTCAAAACAGGCTAGTTCATCAGGATACCTTCCCAGAGGAGGTAAAGCCTGAGTTGATTTTAAAGAAAATCTTAGGGGTTAGTCAGATGAATCAGGGGAGAAAATGGGAAGGAGAGTCTAAGGAGTGAGAACCACGTGTGAGAAGATGAAGACAATAAGAGACATTCAAGAAAATTCAGGTGTGATTTGTGGTGGGAGGAGCAAGAGTTAACTATGAAGGGATAGTGGAGAGCCTGGCTGGGAAGCACTCCATCCCCCACCCCCACCCCCTATGAAGACCACTGTGAACAGTGCAAAAAGCCAAAGAAGGATTTTCTTGGGACCAGTCAAAATTAGATTTGCATTTTAAAAACTTTAATTTAGCTACATTGTGGGAGTTCGTTTAAGTGGGTCAGAGAAACCCTGGCAATGATCCAGTAAATGATGCAGCTATGATAATAGATGCAGGTAATAAATTTTAGAAAATTTTAGAAGGTTGAATAAATAGTACTTTGCAAATGTTGTATCATGGTGTTCAATGATAGAAAGGGAAGAGTCTAGGATGACTCCAAGCTTCTGGCTACGGTGATTAGGGAAAAAATGAAGAAGAGCCTAACATTTATTAAATCCTTCCTATGCACTAAGCATTGCGCTAGTTGTATATATCCATGACCTTATTTAATCTTCATAATAATCCTATGATGTAGTTATTTTTACTTCAACTTCAAATGAAGAAGTTTGGAGTTGGAGACATAATTTTCACAAAAGCACACAAAGTGGCAAAGATATATTTTAGAGTGAGATGCGTCTAATTGCCTTATCTATCAAACAATGATATACCATCCATACTATCATGATGGATGGGTCTTGTCACTAAGACAGCAAATTTTGAACAAAGAGTGCACTTGAGAGGCAATCCAATATAAAAGGGTTGAAGAAAGAGAAATACACATGGGGTAACGGGTAAACAAACATTGAATGTTAACACAGAAGCCCAGGGGACGGAGCAAGTAATCAACAACGCTGCGACCTGTGAACAGACAAGGTACTGACTGACAAGTGTTTATTGGATTTGGTGACAAGAATTTTGATGGTTTGTAACCTTGAAAAGAACACTTGTGGGAAGGTAGTGGGACAAAACCACATTGTGATGGTTGGAAAAAATTGCTATGTAGAAAAAACTAAGTCCAACTTAAAACTACAAATGCTGAGGGGATGAAAAAAAAATGAGTTATTTCCAAAGGGTGAGGCTTCCTGCTGTGCAAGGCCTGGGAGAAACAGATTTGTGGCATCTTGACCCCTGAATAAGGTGTTGATATTAATCTTAAAGGCAATGAGGGAAGGTTGCTTATTTTGTACAACGGGGAACTCCAAATATGTCAGGTATAATGGATTCATCCCAAGGATCCATCACCAAATGTAGGCCCCAAAGTCTTCCACTCAACTTCTACATGCTTTATACTCCGTGGAATCACAGGAAAGAAACATGATCAGGTTTACAGTTCATTTGTGGAGAGAATTAAGAAAAAACTGTGAATTATAGAAAGAGGAAAATGTATGTAATTGCATGTGTATGCATATCTATATTTACATACATAAACATCTACTTATTTCTTTACTTCATAGTTGACAACCCTGAAAATAAATACCACTTTAACACTTCAAACCTCTTATGTTATTTGTATCCCCAAGCTTCGAGTTTCCTAAACTCTACACAATATTATGAGGCTGCCAACATTCCTCCCAAAGAGGTCCCATTGTACTATGAGCGGTCACTAATTCTTATGCTCCCTGACTCAACCCAGGTGATAGCCCTTGCAGACCTTGTTCTGGCACCCCTTTCATTCCTCATAAGCATGACTGCCTCAGAGAGACTGAGATTCAGGAGGACTTTCAGAGCCAAATAACAGGCAGCACAGCTTTGCTTCGGCATCCCAGTGTCTGAAGAGCTCTTTCAGACTTACTCTCTCCGGGTGATGGGGATTTGATGTGGAACCACACTCCACACCACGTTTCCAGGAGGGTGGCTGCAGCAATAGCCCAGAGGCAGCAACCAGAAAGTGGCTTCCCAGAAGCCACAGTCCCCATAGGCAACCTCCACAGAGAGGGCTTTCTTTTTGCCATAAACATTTCTTTTCTTTAATTTCTCAACTCTATATTCATTTATCTCATTTTGGTTTTTGTAAATGAAGAAGGCATTTTTCCATATTTACAAGTATTGGTTTCCAGATGCCTAATGACGATACCTGTTCAGTTGATTTTTAAAGGCCCATGTGGAAGTGACCAGAAGTGAGCTGAGACCAAAGAAGATGTGTCTCCAAATTTCTGTCTCTACATTGTCACTTTCCAAGTTCCTAGGAGACGTGGGGACTGTGGCCACAACAATATAGAGACAGAAAAGAAGTGCATCGGGGCCACAGACTAGTCAGATCAGTTTCCAAGCGGGACAGTGTGTTACCACCCTGTTTTTCAGACATTCTTTGATTTTCTGTTTCTGAGCAATAGGGTTGTTTGTTTGTTTGTTTGTTTCCGGTTTCCACCAATCTCCAAATGAGCAGCCTTAGGCTTTCTTATTTTCTCATTTAGCCTATTCAATACGCCTCTTAAAGTGTATGTCGTCCCCAACATGTGACCATTAACTTGCAACTTCTCTTTAGCATTAATAGCCACATTGCAAAAGATTTGGGTTACATTACCCTTTTAATAAACTTATTTCCAACTTTCCCTTTGCTTTGCATAACTGTCTTCTCCGCCTCTGGCTGTCTGTGCTACTGGACCACACCTTAACCTAGCCTAGAACATTATCACGGGATATACTGTCATTCACAGATTCATAATCTAACACCAATTTGCATATTATGATTGCTCAAAGTCTGGTAAGAAGTTTCTAGAACACATTACAAAACACCAAGTGACAATATCCCTACCCTGAGGAGTTTACAATCTAGGTATCTAGGTCAGACAAAAATTAGAGTGGCTAAGGAGCAAGGCAGAGATGCAGAATGTTGAGGAGAATAACATCAGAAAGATTTAAAAAGAGACCACTGGCCATGTAAATTACAGCCACCTTTTCTAAATAAAAAAAACCATGATGATATATATAAGGAATATTCCCCAAAGCCAATACAAGGGTAAAAACTAAAAAATGAAATAGGAGATCAAACGATTTCAGGCAGTGCAGAGCCTGAATGAGAATAAAATCACTGAACTCGATTTTCCAAAAAAAAAAAAAAGTTAATTAAGAAAGCGTGTCATGGAGAAGAGTGACATGATCTTATTTATGGGGGAAAAATAACATGCTTGACACAGAGTATTAGAAAGGTTTTAATGTAAAAATTTAGAAGTCGAAAATTCATAGTTTGAATAGATTTAAAACTGCTTTGAACTCATTGTAATACAATTTTAGATAACTTTTCATTGTCTATATTTTTTTATAAATTGTGTATATCTAGGGTAATGTGGTAAATAAACAAGGAAATATCAATGATATCAAAGTCGCTATAAGATTTTATGCAGTTATATTCTAAGAATTAAACAAAATTCCTTGGTAATGAGAAGACATGTCCTCACTTGGATTTTATTTTAAAAACTATTTTAGAATTGTTTTACATCAGATAGAACATGTTTTAGCTTAGAAATTCAACTGTTTTTTTTTCTCTTTCGGTTTTATAGATGAAAAATTTCTGTCTTCAGCACTTTGTTTCTTCTTCTTCTTTCTTTCTTTCTTTCTTTCTTTCTTCTCTTTCTTTCTTCTTCTTTCTTTCTTTCCTTCTTTCTTCGTCTTCCTCCCTTCCTTCCTTCCTTCCTTCCTTCTTTCTTTTTTTAAAATATCAATTATCCTACACTGACGTTGGCAGGAAAACTAAATAGATAGTTTATAAACACAGATAATGCGTGCGAGTAAATAACGCACTATGAGAAGTCAGCGATTTACTGCCAAAATCCAGGATAAGCATGTGAAAGCTGGTGTTGGCTCCATGATAGTGCTCTCCTCAAACAAAGAGTGCTTGGCTCTGTGTGTTTAAGGTGGGGCTGCAAGGGCGTGGGTCAGGGGGACCATGACCCTTCCTTCTGCTCAGAAAATTGCTCTTTAGCTGTCTGCCTCGCCCCCAGCACAGCGTCTGAAGGAAGCTCGAACGGGATTTGTCACAGGGAAGATTTTCTCTTTTGCCTTCTGTAGTGATGATGGCTGCTACACTCTAGGCTCTTTCGTCTGTGATTTCCCAAAGAAGAAAACCACATTTTTCTAGCCTTGTCTCTGCGAGGGGGAGGAATGAGTTTCCTGACAGTCTCCTCTGGACACTGTGGAGCTCCGTCCTCCAGCGCCTCAGGAACCAGTGCTCTGGCTCTGCCTCGGAATCGACTGTTACGCCTACGGGAGATAGGAACTATTATCTAAGATCCTCTAACAGATATGAAAGATCGCTCTTAAGGGCTGAATAGTGAGCCACCTTCCTCTAAAAGCTCCTACATCCAAACCCCCAGTACCTCGAAATGTGACTTCTATGGAGATAGGGTCTTTAGAGAAATAATCTAGTTAAAAATCAGGTCACTAGTATGGGCCCGGAATAATATGATGGCGTCCTTACAAAAAAGAGAAGTTTGAACACAGAGACACAGGTAGAGGAAAGATGACATGAAGAGAAACAGGGAAAGATGGCCATCTGTAAGCCAAAGATGGAGCTCTGCAACAGATCCTTCCCTCACAGTCCTGAGAGGGAAGGGACTCTCTGACACCTTGATTTTAGACTTAAAGCTGAACTCCAGGACTGAGAGACAATAAATGTCCCTTTGTTAAGCCACTCAGTCTACAGTGCATTATTAAAGCAGCCCTGGCAAGATAATTTAATCAAAAAATACAGAGATCACCTAATGTAACTCTCTTGATTCTAGCTGAGGAATCTGAAGCAGAAAAAGAGAAAAATCACTGCTCTCGTCACAAATTAGTTAGCATCGGTGCCAGGAATTGGTTTCCTGACTCCCAGTTCAATGTGCCTTCACCACCCCAGGGGAGCAATCTGATCATCAGGAGGGCACTGAGGGGTTCACTCCTGAGGGAACAGTAGATGTCACAGAGGTCACACTGAATAACCCATATTCACTCAGCAGTTCTGCACCATGATAGGGCCTTGTGTGCGCAGAGCCACATCTCCACCAAGACGGATCCTTTGGTCTCTCAGCACTTCATTCACCTTTATGGGGTGAGGCACCCACAGCTGAGGCCCTTTAGTGTGAATGCTAAAATGATGGCACTGTGGGGAAGGGTTTAAAAATGCATGCACCTATAGTTTATTTCCACACTTCTATTTCAATCCACAACTCTAAGACCCAGCATGAAGTGAACACACTTTTTTCACCCTTTCCAATTCAACGTGGAAAACTCTATGGAGAAAGCTTGTCCCAGGGATCTTGAAAATGGATAATCCAAGAGGAAAAGCTGCCCCAGTTAGGGTCTGAATCTCCACCCAACACCTGTCTGTAACTTCACACGGCCAGTCTCTAAGGTGAGCAGGTAAGAAGTCTCTAAGGGGTCAGGCACCCAATACCATTTCAAGGCAAATAAGAATAGCACTTTTATGTGTCTGCTGCCCTGCCATGTGCTGTATTTAGTATATTCTTTCTTGTCGTCTCTAGGGAAGAAATTTCTTAGGAGTGACATATTTGAACTGGGAAGCAACAGAAGTTTGCCCGTGACTACCATTTACCCCTTTATAGAAGGATAATCTTAATTTGGGGCTTGAATTCAGATAGTATTTAAGCTCAAAGTTAAAATTCAGGAAGTTCCTGAACACTGATGAAGAGGGGGAAAAAATCACATCTTTATTTTCATTAACCTCTAACTACCATTTAGCATTCTTCTATCTTGAGCATAGAGAATAAAGCAGTGGTATTAACAATACCTAATAGAAATATTAATCATTAATAGAATCATAGATATACCAATTGTTAAAGGTATCAAAATTTCATTACTGTTCATCACTGCTTTGAAATTTGGGGGTTATTATACCTACCACTAGGCATTACTATTTTATGTATTTATAAAGAAGGCAAATTCTACAGTTTTTTCTTTGAAGCTGCATTCCAATACAATTTGTTTCTTTGAGAATCCTATGTATTTTGTTTATGCATTTATAAACATTACTCTAAGAAATGATTCAGAGGCTTGCAAGGCTCCCAGTGAGATCTGTGACACACAAAATGTTAGGAACTCCTGCTTTAGCAGCAAGGACAGTCACTGGGAGAAAGAGTGGCTGACTAGAACTGTGGATGTTGCAGCATGCCATTTATAATCAGAAAAGAATGAAATAGTACACTACTGAATCATGGAAAGCTGATTTAAAATGCAAATAACTGAGCTTTTCTCCCAGAAAGTTGAGTCCAGATGGTCTTGGATTGAGTTTGTTGGTTTGTTCATAGAGTTTTTGAAGTAGGTGGTCTGAGGCCCACAGTTTGAAAAACACTGATATGCTGTGAGGCTAACCTAACCATGTTACGTTATCACTTAATACCTGTCCTGAACTGATTATTTCTTTTCCATTCCTGGCTTCCAAACCCATGATTAAAAAACATAAGCCAAAAAAAAAAAAAAAAATCACTCTTTTACTTTATCTTTGGTAGCAAAATAATTTAAAAAGTATTTTCACAAATAACACAGTTTAGAATAGCATTTATGTTTCAGCACTTTTTAAAGACAGAGGCAAACGATGTCAAACAGAGGAAAAATTTAGAAAGGTATATACACTGGTCACAGGACCTAAAAAAAGATTCATATCTGTCTTGAGCATCGTGCACTTTGCTAATGTGAAAGATGAAAGACCAAAGGCTGTAATGCTTGCAGCCTTGTTCAGCTCCTTGAAAGTTTATTTTTGCAAATACCTCTGCTTTTCTTAAGTTATGTGATTCATCTTGTGTCCACACTGACAGCTGAATGCCATTCTGCATAAGACACAAGAAGTGGATACAATCTGCAAAGAAAGGCACAGGGCCCTTAAGTGAATGAGGCTTTAGTTAGCAGCCCTGTAAACTTGGCTTCAAGTGCTTCAAGTAAACAGACTAATTAAAATAGCTCTGCGAGGACCAGTGTATTTGCTCTGGGAAGGGAAGCTGGTTTCCTCAAAGTTTGTACCCAGCCCTGAAAGCATCCTAGCTCAGCAGCTACTACAGTCTGAAGTATCAGAAATTACAAAATAAGCCTTTAAAATAAAGATTTTATAGTGTGTATCTTTTTATCTTGGTCCATTTTTAATTATATATCATTATATCTGAGACAAAAAATGCGTCCAGTTGATATTCCTCACTAGACCTGTCCAAAGTAGATGTTTAAGTGGAGCAATCCAAGGGCGTCACTTTGAATCTGTCCTCCTAGCAGAATCTTGACTCAGCAGGAGGGCTGGGGTCTGGGTTGCAGTCCTGACTCTGTCACTTACCGGCTATAACACCTGACACTGGATACCTTCCTCTCAGATTTGTTGTGTGAATTAGAGGAGATAATGTATGTCACACATGACAGCACCTGGGAAAAGTGCTCAGGAATTGTTAGCTATTATTTTTTCAACCAAAAACTTTGAAAGAACATAGAAATTATGATACTGTGAAATCTTGAACCAAGGAAGACTTAGATATTGGTTATCAACGGAAAACAACAATTGAGTAAGAGAACCACATATCAGAACAGCTCAGTGTTGCTCATCAGATTCGCCTTGGAGAGCTTCTTCAACATTCTAATAAGCCAGGTTTCCTGTGATCTGGACTGAGTACAAATACTCTGAAGAAAGCTCACCAAGTGATTATGATAAAAATTCCTTGGCAAGAACTACTCAGTTATTACAGACATAGCACCATGCCGAGAGCTGTGGGGGTGTCCAAATTATAAAAGAGGTGACTCTAATTGAAAGGTCTACATTCCACCAGAAGAAATGAGGCATCTACATGAAGAGTAAAAGAGAAAACAAGCAGTATTACTACCACACATGACCAAGAGCCAAAAAAATGATGTTGAGATTATGGTAGACTGTGACAGAAGAAAGAGGGGACCAGATCCCTTCAGAAGGGTCAGTGCAGGGGAACAAGCTGAAGGTTCTTGACACAGATTCAAGTAGTAAAAAGGACAAGGGAGTTCTATGAGGCTAAGGAAAGCAAGAGCCCCTTGATTTGAAACACTTAACTAAGTACTTTGCCATTTTCATGCTACAATTTTAAACAAGCAGACTCTTTCTTGAATCCTGATCATCTTTTGGAAGCTCCAGGCCTCTGGGAGGACCACAGTGCTCTCTCTCCCCTCCTACCTTCTTAGTTGCCTCCCCTATCAGAGTGTACATTAGATATTTCCTGCCTTGGCTCCTAATCGCCATCCAACTGCCTCTAGTTGGACAGATACTTAATGTTCAAAAAGAGTCTGGAGGCTTTGGGTAGAAATCAATGGTAAAGATTTCTTCGTGGTCTTGGAGTTTGCAAACTGGTAATATAGCTAGGCAAAAGCCCAGAAAAGGGCTGTTATAAGAAAAAAAAGAAAAGAGTTCTTAGTAAAAAATGCATTCTTGAGAAGAATCAGTCCTGCATTCTTAGACCTAGGATAGGTCCAAGATGGTTATCAGTCAAGTGTCAGGCAGTATGGAGGATGGATGTTAGATGGTTTGGAGGATGGGTGCCAAGAGGTCTGCTCATACCTGGTAGTCTGGATAATGTATGTCGGGTGGCCTGGATATAGGAGACCCTCATGAAGCAGTCAGAGGGTTTTCTAGAGGTCTAGATGTATATCCAAGCATTGATGCAAAACTGGAAAGTTTGAAAAAGTTTAAGTTCCCAGGCTGGTTAGCATAAGAATGGAGTCTTTCCTCATGTCTCAGCCTTCATAATGTTAATAATTTTAACAGCTTGGTTAAAATGACTCTTTATATATTCCCTATCTTTATTCTTTCCTCAGCACCGAGAACTTTGCTAGGCAACCTGCCTGAAGGGAAGCTGTGAGAAACTCTCACCTTTTGAACACTTATCTCCTTGTGGTAATGACCCTGGAGCTGTATTTTGAGAAGATGGTGTTAAGGGAAGCTGGGATCTATGAGGCCCCTGGGAGTCACAGGACACCTAGCAGCTGATGGAGCCTCTTAAAAACAGTTAATGATTTGCTACTCATTTACAAAAGAACCCATTTCAGTGGGTCTTTTCAATTGATCTTTTATATTCCAATATATTTATTTTTTTTTCAGATTCACATTTATGAGCAAACTGTAAGTCACAGAGTTTCCCTGCAAAAAAAAAGTTAAAATTATATTCGATCTACACTTAAGATGATTTAAATGGAAAATTTTGTTTTATATATATATATATATATATATATATATATTACCACAATTTTTAAAAATTAATAATGCAATATACCAAAACCCAAATATACTTCATTAAAGAAAAAAGCACAAGCTCAAAATAGTGTTGCTCATGCTTAAAACCCCTGATGCCAAGCCTAGATCTAAAACCTGATCTCATTGCAGTTTCAACTTCTTCCAGAAACATAATATTCATCAACCAGTATGGAGTTTTCTGATCAACACTGGAAAGGTAATTTGTCTTAAGGCCCTCGCCATCTCCCATAGAAAGAAGAGGCAATCTACATGATAAAAACTCTCCTCCAAAGGAAAAATAGCTAAGCCCAAGAAGAATCCTTTTTCTTTTGTTAATAGCTCTCTTGCCATACTCTTTTTTCGATAAAAACCTTCCATTTTGTACAATCCTTTAGAGCTTCCTTCCAGTTGCTGGAATGGGAGGCTGCCCAATTCATGTATCACTTTGTAAAGCCAATTAGATCTTCATATTTACTTGGTTAAATTTTGTTTCTTAATGCTTTAAATGGGTCTATTGTACGGTGTGTGAATTATATCTTAATAAAGCTTTTTTAAAAAATCTTTTTCAAAATAGGGAAAATTTTCAAATCTTTTTGCCTGAAAGGCGTCGATGTCTTTGTCCAGAGTAGACAGAGCTCATAGCTAACTTTTTCTATACGTGTTTTCAGCCAAAGCAGTTTTTGATCACTTGAGACTTGGGATTTTTTTTTTTTTTAAGAAAATTCTGGATGTAGTTCCATAGTGTAGCAGTTAGCACATCTGCTTTACACACAGGAGGTCCTGGGTTCATGCTCCACTGGAGCCACGGTCTGTGGTCTATGGCCATGCCACCTGAACAAGCCCAATGTCTGATCCTGGAAGCTAAGCAGCGTCAGGCCTGGTTAGTACTTAGATAGGAGACTGCCTAGGAAGACCAGGTGCTGTAGCATAGATACTTAAAAAAAAAAAAAAATCCTGACTTGAAGAGGGAGATACTAAAAATAAATATATAATTATAAGGTGTTTCTTCTTTTATAGCTCAGTAATCCAACCTTTCTTTATCTTTAGAAAATAGCAAAATAACTCAGTTTTGTCCTGATTGTTTTCCAGTCTTTTTCTCTTAATATGCTTCTCTTCCCTAAAAAACTAAGATCCTTCCTTGGGATGCCCTTGCATCAACTCCCCATTCCCACTTGGCCTTTCCTAGGTCAGTTTCGTCTCATCTTCATTCAACAAAGTCTCACTAAGGAATGAGGGGTTGAGAGAGCTCCAGCGAGTTAACATACCCAGAGATGGTTCTGTTAGAAAAGTTTAGCTCATTAAGTAAAACAATGACTCTCTAGGACCATATACATCCAAGGAAGTTTTGGTCAGATGGGCTTTTCTATCTCAAGTGTAACCATAGTACACGTGTCTTCCTGAGGTTGTCGCCATCTATCTTTTCCCTGGAGTGACAATCCTCCATTCTAGGTGGGTGCCACTGAGAAGAATGATATAGTTGGTTTGTCTTCAAAATCAGCCTAATTGGCCTGAAGATGGTCAGTTAGAAAACTCCTCCCACTTGATAAAACAGCAAAGCCATCTGTAAACCACGTGTCCATGTCCTTCACTGTTTACAAAGTAGGGATGGGAGACTAAAAAAATTTTTTTTAATTCATTGTGTTCAGGAGGCACCAATTTAATGTTTTAAAGGTCAAGAGATTCTTCTCGAGTCAACTGATCAACTAATGGGAAACAGATGAAAATGGAAACACCCTGTAATTCAAGTCCTCAAATCACTACCTGGGCTTTAATCTCCTTATTTGCCTGAAATGGCTGATAAGCCAAGAAAGGAATTTTATGACTCTCAAGGTTCCTCCTAAATTTATGACCACAATTTTATTGCAGAGAAAGTCTCATCAGGATAGTGACAAATTAGCCAACATTGAAATACCTAAGTGTGACTCAGGGCCATCTTGCTTTTTATCTGGGTTGATAGAGACAACCATCCCTCTCCTGAGTATAAAATTAGTTATACAAGTGCACAGAATAAAATCTATGATTATCACAGGAAAACATCCAATAAATGATTCAAACATGTATAGTATATTATAATGATGGCATTATGCTAGTGGCACATTCAGAATGTCTACACATAGGGGTGACAATCTGGTTGTCAGACAAGAAAGGAGATTACGACCAGCTTTTCTTTCTCCCAGCCTACCCCAGCAGCCCCTTTGGTAGCTTCCACTTGCATTAGAACAGGAACCATTTCTCTGTTTGCTGTGTGAGAAAGAGTATGGACTTTGGAATAAGCCCACTCTTGTTCTCTTTTAGGTCAAGCCTCTAGTTGAAATAGCCCAATTTTCCCCACCCATCACCTACCTGCTTTACTCATATTCTTCTTTTAAGCTTCCTCACTCAAGTCTGCATCTCATCCTATCTTCCTTAAGCACAAGTCCATCCCCTGCACAGTTTTTATTGCACCCCGTGCTTCCCTGTTTTTCTCTTGGGATATAGTGACAATTATTATCCCAATTTTACAGTGAAAGAAACTAAGACACAGAGCTAGTCTAATGATGTTGACTTGAAACAGGAGTGAAGATTTAGAAGTGGAAAAAGGATGATGAGGCTGTGGAAAGCAAGTCAGCAGGAGCTGATTCAGAGGGCAAAAAAAGGGGAAGAAAACTTACTTTTTGCCTTTCCTCCACAGCAAGCCCCACTTTGCCTAGAGACTTGGAACTCAGGATTCTTGAAAGACTCAGTCAGTTAAGAAATATTGAAAGAACATCTTTTATATTGCACAGACCAGGTTAAAATTAGGGAGGATTAGGTAATTGCTGCCCATTCCATACTTTTTGCATCATCTAGGGGTTTCAGATGCTTCCTTGGACAGACTCATGGGCTGCTGAGTTCTGTGCTTCCCATTGTCAATATTCCCAGAGATATAAGAAGCATATCAACCCTTAGGTGATATTTTCCCAGGTAAACTTCCAAATATAATTTGTAAATTAAATTAAAAAACAACAACAACAAAACACCATACCTATCAAGTTGTATGTGAAACCAAAACTGTACTTAATCCATGGTCCTTAAGTTATTATTATGAATTAACATGCATAACTTTCATTTGTGAAATCCTGGGGATGATTCAACTGAAAAATAAATTAGCTTCTTCCTGTCATATTACCTTTTCTCTGAATACTGATCGCCTTTTCAAATTGTGTAACCTATACTAGTCACTTAAGCTTTCTGAGCCACAGTTCTTATATATACAATGGGGTTACAATAGTTTCTGCTCCTAGGTTGGGAAAATTCAATGAGTTATCACATATAAACTTCATAGAACAATGCCTAGTCCACAGTAACGTTCAAATATTCCTATTATTATGTCATTTATTAAACACACATTTATTTAGTATCTTAGTACCTTTCAGGTACCAGCACTGTGCTAAACCCTAGAAATGCACAGATGAACATTTTTCTTATTAAACCTTCTAGTTGTTTAAAACATTTATTCAGATGACTTAAAAAGATACGAACCCTGCTGCCAGATAACAGGACTTAGAAGTAGAAACAGAGGAAGAGGAAGGAAGGGGTGAGCGAAAAAGCAGGAAAACTCCCCTGAAGGGTCACATACTTGCATAGGGTGAGCCACTTTTCTAGCTCTGGACTTCCCTGTAGCCAACAGGAAGCTGCAAAGTTGAATAAGACAAGATTTCCATCCTCTGAGTCTAGTTGAGGAAACAGATGTGTAAGCAAACAATTACAGTGCAATGTGATGGATGCAAAAGTGGAAGTTCTCTGGCAGGCTTTGCAGAAGAAGTGATATTTGAGATTGGTTTTAAATGATGGAGAGGTCAAGAATCACCAAGACAAGGCACAGCACAGAAGGTCAAGAATCACCAAGACTAGGCAAGCACAGCGCAGAAAAGGCTTGAGTCTTGAGCACTGTGTCAGTTTGCAAAATGGGGTAAAATTTGCTAGTTTCATTAGAGAAGTTGTAGAAGACATGTAGGTGCTCAACAATTTTTTTTCAGTGAAATAATGACTGGATTCATGATAAGTGTTCCATGGCAGCAAGAATGAAAAACGCGGTTTCAAAGAAATCAGTGTGAAGTTAAGAAATCATGCAAAATTCCAAAGAAAGAAAAGAAAGGAAAATTCCCAAATTCCACCTCCACTGGTATTTGTCCATTATCATTTGGACTTCCTGTGGCACCTGTTGGGGAGGACAGGGTTCTCTGCTTAGATGTAAATATTGAGCAAATCATAGTTGACTGAAAACAGCATTTGAAACAGTAAACTAACAGATTTGAATTTTGAATTGTGTCAGGTCATTAAAAATTATAAAATTTCACACTTTTATCTTAAGAGGAAAAGAAGCAAAAAGTAATGTTTCAAAGTAGCTGGATGGTGGTAAAGCTGGGCCAAGACCAAAATGTCTCCTACTTTCACTTTGAATCTCTTTCTCTCTGACCCCGTGGACTCTCCCAATCCAGTTACAGGGTTTTGAGATCTCATGTATTTCTTCAAAGCTGAAGGAGCGATGCAGGGTGAAAAACAGGGGAGAGCAGCTTACAAACAGAGGGACTGATTCAAATTCCAAGGATCAAAAATATCTGTTGCAATATGTGAGAGGTTATTAAATACATGAAAAATTCAATAGAAGTGTTGTATATTTGAAAGTAGAGGAAACTATAATTACGTACATTATGATTTTTTCATTCTTCCAGCTTGCCATAAATGGGTCCTTACATTTACAAATATCTGATTGAAAATCACAGTATAAATAAGAACAAACTACCGAAGCCTGACTAAAGAGTTTTATTTTTGCATATTTTTTTGCATTGCCATTTCCCCTATTGGCTTCAATTGTCTTCCCAGAAATCCTTTATCTTCTTGGCTGATGGATGATCTTTTAACAGAGAGTCCTAACACTGCCTTGTGAGCTATTCCCATCTGGCTCTCAATCAAGTGGTCTGTCATCTCTGAACATATGTTTAAGAGCACTGAGACAGTTCCATATTCAAAAAAGGAAAAAAAAAAAACCGAAAAAAACCCTCTGTTGAAATATTTTAAGTGAAACAAAGATAAATAACTTCTCCCTTGCTGTGCATTTTTGGAAGCTGTTTATATATTCTGCATTGTGGTTTTGTTTTAAAAGGGATCACCTGTTTTTTTCTCACAGCTGACTGGGTTTTCCTGGTGTGGATAATTTGCACATACTCACTTTTCGTGGTGTGGATAGTGATTTAGATTTTATGGTACCTGTTTCACCGGGCCCACACCTGGCTTCCCAAAGGAGCTTTTTAGGCATTCTTCACAAATGCCCTTCCTGGCCAGAGGCTGGCTCTCTAATTCCAGGATAAAGATCATTGTGTCCATCTTGATATCACCAATACCAACTTAGCATCTGACTGGAAAAGCACTCAGTAAAAATCTGAACAAATTGAAGGATAAATGATCAGGACCAGGACAACTCAGGTAAGGATGGGATATATATCTTTAGCAACTCCTAACTTTTTGTCAATGTTTTGAGATGTTTTTTATCTCCCCCCTGACATATAAATTACTCACTGTTCAATAGCTGTTCAAAGCCTATATTTTTGTTCTTCACTCTTATAAACAACAACATTTATTATACATTATTATTAGCAGTATTAACATATACCAGTTTACAGTTTAAAAAGGTCCTTCGTTTTATCTCCTTGAATACACAAAACAAGCAAGTATTGTTACCAGGATATGCACACAAGGAAGCCAAGAGCAGGAAAACTGAAGGATCTGACAATTGACACTTGTATTAAGAGGCAATGGTGCACCCATTCCTCCATGACCCTTCATATTATCCCCATACTTCAAAATTAGCTTTCATTCCACACCCTTCTTTCACTCCACATTAAAATACCCATAGCCTATCTATGTCTTTGGGGGGTGGGCAGGCCACTTATGATAAGGAAAAAAGCTTAGTTTCAAATCAGATCTCTACTACTTATCAAATCGCTCAAACGCCCTGAATCTTAGTGGTCTCATCTATAAGTTGGGTTCATACATAATTTCTTTTACAATGAGCATGCATTCATTTATCATCAATGCAATTAACATTTAAAAACAAATACAAATGAATAAGTGGCAATTAACTGAGATGGCATTTCTACAGTATCTGGTAGAGAGTAGGCCTCAAACGCTTGCTCTCTTTTTTCCTACCTGAGTAGTTTGGTTACCTAATTGCCAAGACTAGTAAGCTTCACTGTGATATATTTGTTTTAAAAAGATGCCCACAATTCAGTGACCTTCTAATTGATGGAATATGTAAAAAAATAAGCTTAACCAAATTCCCTCTTACCCTTCTGGCCCACCTGCCTTCTTTGTGGTGGTGGTCTAGGGAATTGCATTTCCTCCCGCATGTGGGACGTAGGGTTGATTTGGGGCAAAGGTGGAAGTACAGTAAGCTGACTTTCATGTCTTTTCACTTCCCCCTCTAAGTATCTTTCTTCATTTGGGCTTTCCCTCTCCATTCACTTCACCAACTTTCCTAGATCCTGTATTTTAGCATTCCCCTCTCATACTAATAATTACAAATCTGTTCTTAAAGCTAACAATTCCATTGCATTAAATATCCTATAAGCAAAAAAATTTCTACTCTTGGTCACAAATAATTTATATAGCTTTTGATTATAGTTACAAAGCTTTAAGTTCATTCTCTTTCGAATGGAATATTTTCCCATCTTTTTCAGAATGTATACTAGCTTTTATTTGTCATAGATAATTTTCTGGTCTCTCCACATTGGGATGACAGTCAGGTAGCCCTACTCTTCTATGTCTTAGGGCTAGGAATTTTACCAATACTAACATGGCATTGTGACTTTCATTAAACAATAAGGCCACCCATCTTTCACAGAACACAGAGATGCATAAACAAACATGTAAGTGAGCATGCATGAAAGCAAACACACACACACACTCACACACACACACACACACACACACACACACACACACACACACACACACACACTTTAACTCCAAAATAAGCCTTCCTCCTTCCTCTGATTTGAAAGATATATTCCCAAAAGTGGTAAAGTCAGAGAAAAGAAATTAATTTTTTCATTTGGTTGTTCTCTAGTGATCATTGGCTGAACCATATGTTTGATGGCACAGTGCAGTGCTATGTCCAGTCCTATCTAAACATCATAAATCTAACTTTGTAGATGTATATTTTTATATATGCATGACCTGAGGAGAGCATATCCAAATCCAAGAAGAGTTAAATTATTTTTCATAGTTCTTAAATATGAAATAATTGGCCCCAAATATGTGAACTGTCTAAATCTATGCAGTCCAAAATGGTAGCCACTAGCCATATATAGGTACTAACCACCTGTCTGAGTAGATATAAGATACACATCTAAGTATTAAATATACTATGAATTTTGAAGATTTAGTATGAAAAAGAATATGCAAAATTATGATCTTTATATGTTGAAATGATAACATTTTGGATATATTGGGTGAAATAAAATATTAAAATTAATTTCACCTGGTTTTTCTTTCTTAATGCATATATTTATAGCTTGCATTATATATCTATTGGACAGCACTTTTCTAAGATGTATATTCACGGTTGATCACTCCTTGGAAAACCTGCCACCTCTCACAGAGTGCCTGAGAAATTTGGGGGCCCACTTTGGAGACGGTGACTCAATTTCGGTTTATGGCTTCCCCCTATTCGCTTTCTTTCTTCCTTTTTAGTGCTTAAACCAAAATCCTTCAAGTTATTTTTGACTCTTTTTCTCTTGCTCTCATTGGTAAAGGTTATTGGCAATTTTCTTCAAAATATTCCAGACTCTCTGCCTATTTCACCCCACTCTGCCACTGCCACTTTGGCCTGATTTGACAGCTTCTAAATACATGGAAGTCAGATCATGTCATTCCTCTGTTTTACACAGTTCACCGTGTCCATCGCAGTCAAACTAAAACCCAAAATTCTTGCAATAACTTTAAATGTGTACCCTACTTCCAACCTCCAGATTCTTAGATCTCAGCCCCCTATTGCTTTTCCCCTGGCTAAATCTGCTTAAGCCTTACTAGTCTGCAAGTTGTTCCTCACACCCCAAGCATTACTACCTCAGGGCCTTTGCACTTCTGTTCGCATTTCTTGGAATGCCTTTCCTCCAAATCTTCACATGGTTTATGTACTTCCTTCAAGTCTCTGTTCAAAATTCATAACTTCTTTGACCACCTATATAAAATGCTATCCCTCTTACCAAATTAATTTTTCTTCATAAATTTTATCAGCATCTGACATCATATATTTGTTTGTTTGTTTGTTTGTTTGTTTTTTATCATCTCTCACTTTTAGAATTTTAGCTTCAGGATAGTGAAGATTTTGCTTTGTTCATCGTTGTATCTCCAGCACATAGACATGATTTGTATCATAGGTGCTCAACAGATTTTTATGGAAAGAATGCAGAAAATAAATATTTCATAGTTTTGTAAATAACTTTCAAATTGCAAACATTTAATCATTCATACTTACAATTGGCAAAGTACAGCAGAGGTTTTCCCAGAACCTTGGAGAACAAACCATTCCTTTTAATATTCTCTTCTTCACTGGTGAACTCTTAAGTTATTTCATATAGAAACCCTGTGTATAAAATGGTGGTTTGGATTTTTATTTATGTGTGTATTTATACATATATATGTTTATATGTAACATATATAATATATAATATATTTATATTTGCTAACTTCTATGGCTTAGTTTTAAAAAAATAACATGGCTTGAACTTTCTAGCCTTAACCCATCCTGTTAACTGGCCTGGAGTACCCTTCCATGAGTTGGAATTCTAATCCATTATTTTCTCTTAACAGTACATTTTTTGTATTTTGAACCTCCACATAATTTTTAAAATACCTGCCAACTATGGGACTTCTTTCATTTTGCCCTGTAATAGATGTTTAGGGTCTGCACTTAGTCTTTCCTACCTCTGTCTTTTGCCTAACTTCAAAAAGGGTATATCTTATTCACCTTTATTCCCTGCAGCCACTAGCACAATTCTTTATACATGTGTTCAATTATATTTGTTGTAAAGAATCTAAGTATAACAATATTTCTATGAATAAAAAAAGTTTCATCATTTTTTTTACCAGCTTTAAAGCAAACTTTTATAAATTATTTTTAAGTTAGACAGAATCCGCACTATTATATAAACTGGCTATGCTTTAGTATACACATGTTTATTCTGTCAATTTAAATTTCCCGTTAGGGTAAGATGTTTCTTCATCTTCACTACCAGCATCCCTTATGGGATGCCCCTAGCCAGAGCACATCTTTAGCCAGTTTATTTTCTCTCATTCTCTCAGAAGACGTGTTTGGTGAAACTTTACTGTATACTGCACAGCCTCAAAGACAGTGTCTAGGCCTGAACAAAGGTGTGTGCTTCAACATGGAAGAGTGTTCAAATTGCGTTTCCTCCTTACCATCCCTGCCCTACTTCAGTAATGATATTTTTTTAATTTTATGAAAAAAAAAAACTACCTTCAGAGAAGAACGTATTTATTTTCTTTTTAGGGAAGAAGTGGCGGATAAGGGAAGGCAGGTATGGGGAAACAACTGTCACTCCAATGAGTCCTTCATTTGTTAAAATTGCTCTGCAGCCAGAAAATTTAGAATTTTTTTAAAGTACCTTCCCCAAATTGCTTTTGCTTAAGAGAAAGTAAAACCGATTCTCAAATATCACTCATTGTCTTAACCATTACTCAGGCTTTATAATTTATAATGCCACCGGTCTAACCCAAAAAAGCCGTTTTGGGCTGGATTTCTTAATTTTTTCTCTCAATGCTTAAATGCTTAAAGAATACACTGAGATCTTTAAGCTTAGCTGGAATCAATTTATTAGGCCAAGTAATGAATCTAATTGTTCTACTAGCTTCCATGTCAGCAAAATAACAGATGTACAGTATAATGGAGAAGAAAAAAGCTGCTTTGGGATTGTTAAAGCAGGTGCTACATTAAAACACACACACACACACACACACACACACACACACACACACATAGAACTTTTTCAAGTACATTTGGAAACAGTTGGAAATTAGCCAGGAGGAACATTCTCCTTCAATCCTTGTACATCCAGTTGTGGGCTGGGATTAGGTCCCTGAACAGCTGAGTCAAGAGGACACTGCCACCTTGTCACTTCTTCAAGCTCTTTATTCCTCCCTAACTCTCCAACAAAAGCACAAGAGATGTGTGTGTGCGCACACACACACACACACACACACTCACGCATGAGCTCAGCTGCCACATATGGCTCTCAGAGAACACTAGACAAGTGAGTTACCATGGTTCTCTGGCTATTATTGCATCCAGCACATCAGGGAATGGAAAATAAGTGTGCACATGTTCTCAAAGGCTCTTTGGGAAAGATCAGTGGGGCTGCATGCGGGACACAATGGCAGGCTTTGTCGCAAAGAAAGGATTTGGTCTGGCAGGCAGCAGCAGTCTTGCTGGACACAGGATTTGTCTGCAAGGGCAGTGTGGGAAAACCATGTGCAAGTTTACAGAACATCCTCATTAGGAAAAGTAGGGCATTTACTATAATTAAAAGTCATCCTGAAGACATCAGGTAAGAGCCTGCTGTTCTTAATTAATTGCTTCCGTAACCCAGTGACGTTAAAAGGGGTGCCGCTCTTGCCCATAGAGGTTTAGAATTACTTCAGGAACACAAGTCATTCAGATGGAGGCAAACAGAGTGTATGTGAAAGTTTTATAAAAGCAAAAGAAGAAAAAGAGGAGGAAAAGTATGGAAGAGTGAGAAAGAATTGAAAACTGTAAACAGTTACCTTCTATAATTTGCTAAAATAGTCCTGTTCTCTTTTCATGTTCTGTGCCTCAACATCCTCACATCCAAAGTACAATCCCCACTGACCTGCATTCAGCCTTAATATATAAATTATTTGGGGGGAGGGGGATCACAGAGTCGAGGTTAACAGAAAACAGCTGGAAAATATACTGTGAGCCATATGTCATCAATTTCTTCAAGTAAATAGATTTTTAAAAACTATTTTGAAGAGTCAGGACATCCAGAGCAAGTAGCATGAACCAAAGACTTTACATGGCCTCCATGTTCATGAAAATAAGTATGGTGAGAACAATATAATAATGTCAGTTAGGGGGAGAACAGGACAATGCTAGAAATCTGATCTAAAATGTTTTTTCTTTTCACGATTATAAAATCCCCAAGCTAAATTATCTGATTACTACTACTCCCTGCTTTTCTTATGTATAGTTTGTAAATGGAGAAATGGTTATATCTTTTAAATATTTACTTAGACTTTATAACCTATAAAGTACATAGTATAAAGTAGTGTCTGCACGTTAGAGAAAATTTTACTAAAGGTTGAAAAAGAAAAATAGTGTTGACTCACTGTCTAAATAAAAATATGTTTTTAAAATTTGTATATTTTTTCTCTCATTATTTAAATTTAATTGTACACATTTGTGTTCTACTTTTCTCACTTAATGTGGCAAATATCTTATGTCATGACAGTGTATTAGATATTCTATGCAAATGACTGAAAATTAAAATTATACCTTCCTCTTTTCAGGAACCAGTTTTCACTAAGCTCATACTTATTCATGTGTGTGGTGTGTGTGTGTGTGGTGTGTGTTGTGTGTTGTGTGTGTGTGTGTGTGTAGCTAGGCTCTGAAATATGTGGCCCTGCTACTATAGGTTGATTAAGAACCAAGGTCGACATTGTACTCTACATAGATACTCTATTCTATTAGGATTTGTCAACTCTGTCAGATTTTCTGTCACAGGTCATAGAAGATAAAAGTTGGTGGTTGGTGAAATGATGAGGAAACCCAGAGAAAACCACAGAAATGGTAATAAAGCAAGAAGCATGAGGCAATAGAACTCTTGTGGTAGAGAGTAAAGTAGAGAGACACTGTGGTTCATTGAGATTAATCAGAGTTACTCTAATGTGTAAACCACTATCAGAGGCAATAGTCAGTTACTTTCAAAAAGTGATCAAATAATTGACTCAGTAGAGACATATTAAGGCCTCAATAATACAGTTAACATCTAAATAACATTTGCTACATATCGGATGTTGTTCTCTGTTTCCTATGTATGTCCTTTTATCTAACCTTCCTATCAATCCGGTGGTGTAGGTCCTATTATCATCCCCATTTCAAAAATGGGAAAAACAGGAGCAAAGCTTTGAAATGATTTGCCAAAGATTCAAATCCAGGCAAGCTGGTTCCATCGCTGTGGTATTCTGATTTATAATAAGAAGTATATATTTGGTCTTTGTCCCATTTCTGTTACAGAGCACCTAAACCCTTGGATTTCCTAATTGATGAGATTAGTAAAAGTGTCTGAATAGTCATAAGAAATCTCTTTCAACCACACCTGAATTTATGTTAATGAAGTGACTTTTGGATAGCACTTAAGGAGAGAGCTGGTTGCCAGGAGAACCAACCAGTGATTGAAGGGAAAACCCCTGGCCTCAGAGAAGAGAAAGAAGTTGGAGACTGAACTCGGTCACCACTGGCCAATGCTTTAATCAGTCATGTCTGTGTAATGAAGCCTCCATAAAAATCTAATGGAGTTCAGAGAGCTTCCAGGTTGGTGAACTGTGAGGATGCAGGGAGAGTGTGACCTATTGATTGGTTAGAAGCATAAATGACAACCTGGACTTTCTATTGGCATCTGAAGTATGGGTGTGTGTTGAGGGTAGGGAGTCAGTCTTGCAGGACTGAGTCCTTAACCTGTGGGATCTGACATACAAAGACTATCTCTAACATATGAAGGCATATGAATGCCTGAGGGGGCCTTTATTTTTTCAGTCTGAAAGAGTGTCTCTCATACAATGTCTTTATAATCCATACATATGTACAAATATGCATGTGTATGCCTGTATGTATGTGAGGAGACAATGTGTGTGTATATATATTATTTCTATACAATATAAATATATAAAATATATATATAGAGAGAGATATATCTATATATCTATATATAATCGATCTAGTGTGCATTCTAGTGTTCACATAGCCCATAACTATTCCAGAAAGATAGAAGTAAATAAGTGGTTTCCATGGAAGAGATGGGGGAATAAGTGATCAATTAATAGATATGGGATATTTTGGGAGTGATAAAAATGTTATAAATTAGGTAGTGATGATGGTTGTGCAACTCTGCGAATATACTAAAATCCACTGAATTGTATACTTTAAGAGATTTAAATTTCATGTATCTAAAGTATAGCCAAATAAAGCTATTATTTTAAAAATTTGTCATACTATGCAAGTCTCCAGTAAAAATTTTCTACTTCTGTGAACTGCAAGTCATATTAGAAATAGGAGAACATCTTGAGAGGTCATCTACCTACCTTCAGGCTCAATTCCTGGAAGAATTCTAAAATCCTATCAACTTTAAGAATAATGTCAAACAAGATGTATCTTTCATCTAAGTTATTTAGTTTTCATCCAGTCACTCTTTGTTCACAGTATGAACTACGTTATTTGGATTTTAAAAAGTAAGAAATAATTCTAGTCAAATTGGCCCCAAATTCTCTCTAGATTTACAGCATGCGTACCCTGGTGGAAATGTATATGTATGATAAAAATGTACATATTTTTAAAGCTAAGTGACTAATGAAGGAACAAAGATGAATGTATTAAGCCTTTTACTCTGTCTACATGTTGTTGGGCTCACTAGCTATGAGCTCAACGTCAATTTACAATTTATTCCAAAAAGTAGTGGGCAAATATTAACTAATGGAACATTTCATAACCCCCCAAAACCTGACCTTCGTCAGATGGAGGTACAGAGCTAGAATTCACTGAGACCCAATTCTATTCATGCTTATCCACAATAGCCTAAAGGAACAATAGTGAGAAATATTTGCTATTTGATTACTGGAAAAATCTAGGAGTGTAAGCTTCAGGGAACTAATCAAATAGTTGCTTAGTGTAACCTTGTTCAAGCCACCACGAGCACAACAGAGGCCTTTAAAGAAGTGGTATGTCACCACTAGCTAGTTACAAGATTCAGTTATCGCTTGTACAGAATTTTGAATTATATGTTTATGTTAAAATTATAAAAATTAAAAAAAGATCAAAAGAAATTTTCTTTGGAAAAAAATCACCCACAGTTTCACCATTCTATCAAACTATTCTTATTTTTTGTTCTGTTGTGGTTTTTCTCAATACACATATTTTACATGGTTATAGTCATAGCAAACATGCACTTATATACATATTGTATTTAGCAAAAAAATTATGATTTTTATGACTTTTCATAATTATCTTAATTGTTTATTGTACTGAAACACCATGCACTACTAAACCAGTTCCCTAATGTTGAATATTTAGGTTGTTTGCTTCCAATTGATTGTTAATGCACTATGTAAATAATACAGCAAAGAACATTCTGGTACATGAATTTTGTTGTTGTTGTTGTTGTTGAATTACTGGTTTAGGATGAATTTCCAGGATTGAAATGACTGGATCAAAGGAAAAGAACATTTTTACAGTAAGTCTCATATACTATCATTGCTACCCAGATTAGTTATACCTATTCAGCTTGCCTCTAATAGCTCATGAAAATCTTATAGTGTTGCACCATATTTTCACAGATGAAGTTCATGTTCTGAATTATATTTTTTGTGATCAAATATTACCAAAATTATATGATTTAGCAAAATGGACATTTGCTGCAGCACTTTCTCTTACAGTAAGTTTAAAGTCTTCTCTCCAGTCAAAAGCAAATACCATGAGAAGTTCACCATATATAAGATCTTAGATTAATGATTGACCAGCTAAGGAAAAGGCATTTTGTTGGACTGCTCTCTGGAATTTTATAGAAATGGAGGCTGCTGGTGACTACTTCTCTAAGAGATCAAAGTAGGAAGCTAAGATTCAAACCCTTAGCTGACACAGCACTCATTTAATTGTGCAATCATTCAACACACATTTGTTAAGAATATATTATTTCCTTTGGCCACTAAAGGCAAATGAGTCTCCCCACTGAGGCATTTAAAGGCTAGTTGGAACCCTGTGGGGATATAGTAAACCTCAGGAGACACAAGCAAGATGACAGACTGCTGTGCCTACTCTAATATCACATCTATACCAGTTTAACCTGCCAGCCTCCCAATTAGTAATAGAATTCCCAAGTTTTAGTTGGGCATAGACCTCCCAGAATAGAATTCATTTTCAGCTTTTTTTTCTTTTTATAGATGAGGTGTGACCATGTGAATAGTTTATAATCAGCTAGACAGACATAAGATCAATGTTGAGTGGCACTTCAAAAAAATTTATTTTAAAACAGCTAATGTACATAGTTCACCCCTTTAGTTCTTCCAACTGCCACTTTGCTATTTGGAATCAATTGTGAAGGCTGGTTCTCTAGCTAACATTTTGGGCCATGAAAAAGACACCCACATTTAGAGCTGTGAGTTAGAAGAAACTGTGTCTTCAAGATTTTTTATAACATATTCATTATAACAGTGAACTGCCTACTTCAGTGCTTTTTTACATAAAAAAAAAAAACAACAATGACTGCAAGAGCCTCTCTTATTTAAGTCCTTGCTAATT
Organism: Eonycteris spelaea; assembly: GCA_003508835.1. NCBI lineage: Eukaryota > Metazoa > Chordata > Mammalia > Chiroptera > Pteropodidae > Eonycteris > Eonycteris spelaea. The sequence continues at coordinate 2,772,330 of PUFA01000018.1, read as the reverse complement.
AGGGCTCCTTAGTCACTTAACAGTCAATCTAAGTGATAGAGAAGGCTGGTCATGAAGTCTGATGAAGAGTTTACCAGATAAGAAATTGGAAACACGAGTCCAGGTATACAATCATTAATGGACCAAAGAAGAAGATCCAAAGGAGTAAAGGATTTACTTAGCAAGAAATGGATGAGATTAATTAAACCAAGAAAGATTTGATTTAATTTATAGAATGTATATTTTAACACAAGAACCTCAGTCAGAGATCTTGGTATTCTGTATAGTAGGTATATTAATTATTTATTGTGAAATAACAAGTTAGCCAAACTTAGCAGCTTAAAATGACAGTAAATGTTATCTTACAAAGTTTGTGAAGGTCAGAAATATATCTGTTTGGGATCAGAATTTCTCAGAGTTTATAGTTAAGATGTTTATGAGGGCTGAAGTCAGCTAAAGTCTTTGTGACCTCAAAGTCCACTTCCAAAATGGCTCATTCACATGCCTGGATGTTGGCAGGAAGCCTGTCACTAACCATGCAAACCTCTCCATAGGACAGCTTGAGTGTCCTTACAACATAGCAGTTGGCTTCCCTCAGAGTGAGTGATCCAAGTGAGCAAGGTAAAGCCACAGTATCTTTTGTTACCTTGACTCAGAAGTCATCAATTTTTTCAATATTCTTTTATTTATACTATATGTTATTTATTGTTTCTATAGTTCAGTGTGAGAGAGGAATGAACAAGGGTGAAAATACCAGGAACTGAGAATTATTGGAGGCTACCTTGTTTCCTTAGGAAGCTTAGAAAACAGAGACCAGCCAGAAAAGTCAAATTGTTGGTTAAGGGTAAGTGTCTTACTTCTGAGCATGAAAGTGTCTTTCTGTAGAATTAAAGGTATAGAATTAAGTGAACTAGAATAAATTTTGTTAAAATGTTAGCATTGCCATTTTGCTTACCCGAAATTGACTTTCTCCTCTATGACTCTTAGTCTTGTAGGTCCAATTCAAGATGAAGTTCCCTAAAGGATTAGTTAGTCACTAAAACAACAACAACAAAAATGTCTATTGTCTCACTCATGTGAGTACTTTATTAAAACATCTCTGAATCTTTTATGTATGCAAATCTTTTTTAACCAACCAAATTGCATTTCCTTTCAGGGTGGATAAAATTCAGTTTAGTTCACATCAGTATCTATTGAGCACCAATTATGTGTGACAAATCTTGGTCACCTAAACAATTTTCGAGTTCAAAGTGGGAGTCATAAAGATATAAATAAATGTATTTAGTAGAATGTGCCAAATACAAGAATGCAAAAATGTCCTGGGTCCCAGGTGGTCTTTGTCATTCTTTCAGGCTTGCATGTAGGACTAGACACACAGTTTTCAAAAATCACTAGTTTAAAGTTTTAATCAAACAGTTATTGATTTTAATCAATTAGTTGTAGATTGATTAAAGCTTTAGACTAGTGATTTTCAAGGCTTTTTCCAAACAAAAATCTTACGTAAAGGTACTAAATTAATTAAACAAGGAGGCCATTATACTGAGGTAATGCTAATGTCTTAGTAGCCTAAGTAAGCAAACCCAAACCTAAGCCTTTAAATGTCTCAAGGTTAAGAAATCAAAACTTAAGGACAACTAATCACAAACAGCCAACTAGGCTTTCCCAAATAAGGCAACCACTTAATCAAATAATTTCCTTGCTTTTCTTCAGTGTTCTCTGTATAAAAGTGTTGCCCTTAGCTTCTGTCTGTGGAGCTTCCAGTTTAGAGCTTCCCAATTTGAATAGATGTTTGCCCAAATAAACTCTTATAAATTTTAATATGCCTCAGTTTATCTTTTAACAAAGTAAAACCTCATTAGTGTTCTGTGAGAAGTTAATGGGTGTTCCACAGAACGAAACAAAACAAAACTCTCTCAGCATTAGCAATATTTCCTCTCCAATTACTCTAGAAAATATGAGAGAAATATCAAACACATAGGCATAGCTATTTTGATTTTTTTCTGATAATTTTCCTTTAAAAAGAGTGTGGACAGAATATCAGTAGTCACTTGCAGGATAATATAACACAGACCATGTGATGTGAGGTCCACCATTTGCTATACAGGCTATACCTACCAGCAAGTTGTGCCACACTTTGTTTTCTCTTATTATTACTACTCTGTGTCAGGTATCTTATCTGATCATTTTAGCATCTGTAATGTTATCCAATATCAACTGTATATTTGCATATGAATCAAATGTTGGTGGTTTCTAATTGCATTCAATTTTTTCATGAGAACTTTTTATGATTTCTGTTAAGCCAAGACTATTTCTCATGAGCTAAGTTGCTGTCCCATCACTATGCTATACTTTTAAAAGTATTATACTGTAAAATCAATTTAAGAAATTCAGACCTAAACGTACAAGAACATTTGTGCTTAGAGAATCCAACAAGTTTGGGTTTTAATCCAAACTCCATCACTCACCACCTAGTGAAATGAGATTAACTATAACCAGCTATACTTGTCATTCATCATAGGAACAGAGACAGAATGTAGATCCTGGCTGCATTTCTTTCTTCTAACCACATTCTGACAACAAATCAAAATTACTGTTTCCCAGAATTATAGAACATCAGAACAGAAAGAATGATGGCAATCATATAAGCCCCCATTTAATATCCAAAGATCAGAAAGAATATTGTGTTGCATATTGTGAAAGCAGTGATAAAATATATCATTAGAACTTGAGATAGATTATATCACTGTTCCCAAATATTCACTTCCCTTTTCTATTAAAGGATGAATTGACTCTACCCATTGCAATGTAACATGCAAGAGAATTATATCTCTACCTAATTAGCATTGGGCCTGGCCATGTGCTTTGTTGGGCCACTGGTATGTGAGGAAACATTGCCATGGTCAAGCAGAAATTTTAGTAGTCATTATATGGTTTTGCCAGCTCCCTATTCTTTTCTTTCTGCTATTAGCTCAAATGTCCTGAAGAGGACAGGTCCTTCAGCCTGGAGCAAAGAGGAAACTTGAAGCAGACAAGCATCTAATCCTTCTTCTCACATTAGAAAAAATTTTTTTTTTCTAACATTAGAAAAAAAAAAAACTGTTTTTGTTGTTGTAAGCCACTGAGATTTTAGTTATGCATCCATAGAGCAACGCTAAATTATTTAGAACACAAAACCAAAAAGGGTAAGTGATTTGCTCAAATTTACACAATTAAGTAGCTAAATGGCAAAATCAGAATTAAATTTCAGTTCTTTTGACATCTAGTCCAGTATTCTCTCCATATCTCAGAACTCCTTAAATGACCAATGTAAAAATCTACATGGTATATTTTACCAAAATATTTAGAACATCCCCAAAAGCCATTTACTCCATGACTACAGATTAGTCCAATTAATTTTTCTTTATATGCTGAGGGCAACTAACAGGCTATGATTACCCATGAAACCCTCACTCACTGTGGTCATTCCCGACCATATTAACCAGGGGCTGTCTGTCCCTCTTCATGTGAGCTGGGTGGTATGGAGTTGGGGATTGATAGAGATTTGCCCTTTTTCATCTGTTCTTGTTGGCCTGTTCATCTTTAAGTGCCTGTTATCTGAGGTGAGATAGAGGTAATTCTAGCAACAGTTCCATTGTATAGTCTTATCTTAGGAACATATGGCCTCATTCACACTTTGTTTCCCTAAGTAGCCTTTAAAAGTGATGGCAAATTCTGTCAACATCTCACACCTGTTTTGTGTTTTCCTCAGTAAAAATCTGTCCAGGAGTTTCAAGAAGCTCATTCTACTGCAGAGCCACTTCCTGCCCCTGTTTCACCTGTTCCTGCAGCTATTTCCCACCAGAGTAGTCAAAATTTACATCTTCAATAAACCTGTCCAATTAAAACTAGAACCTTCTATGTACTGCTTATGCTATCTTTTGGACCTTTACATCACATTTGAACTATATAACATAGATTTTTTTTTATATCTAACTCAATGTTTTTTCTGTATTGCTCTTAGATGATTATTGTCATCACATTAAACTATTAAAATTTTAATGTGGAACTCAAACTAAGTAATTTATTGTGTTTAGTGCTGTGGACTTTAAGAGGCATTCAGTATATGCTGAATTGTATCAACGATGATTAATTAGGTTGGCCTTATGAAGATTACTCCTCTTTGTTAATTCAAAGTTGGAAACCTGAGTTTGGAAAAGTTGGAAGATGTATAAGTAGTATAAACTGAAGGGGATTTGGGGTTGAATAATCATTGTAGACAAGCAATCTGAGCCATTCATTTAGTAGATAGATTTGGTTTTATTTCAAATTATAGGAAGATTTTATGTTAGTTTTCTTGATTATGTCAAAAGATAATTTATTGATCAATATCAGGTACTGTACACCAAGATAAATTCCAAGTGGATTAGAGATTCAAATATGAAAAATAAAAGCATAAAATGTTTAGAAGAAAACAAAAGGGAATTCTTTTTAACTTTTGAGTATAGAAGCCTTTTCTAAATATAACTAAAAATTTAGAGGCCATAAAAGCGAAAGTTCATCAATTCAAGACCGTTTCAAAGAACTTTTGAAATAGGCACATAGACACACAGACACAGACACAGACACAGACACTCACACACACACCACACACGCAAGACATATAACAAACTAGCAAAAAAATCTTCACTTAAACTGAAAAAATGCTAATTTTTCTAATATATAAAGGGCTACTAAAAAACAATAATAAAAAGAGTGGCAACCCAAAAGTGGGCAAATTATATAAGCAGACTGGTCAAAAAATGGAAATATAGATGACTTAAATATATAAATATACACTGACCTCATTCACTGACCTATTTCCAAAATGACATTTGCTAAATTTATTCATTGAATCATTGTTAATAGTAGTAAAACAATGGGGAAAACCTAAATGTATACAAATAGAAGACTTTATATTAATTATGATACATCATTACAACCAAACACTCTGAATCTATAAAAAAAAGAATGAGAAAACTTTATGTACAATATGAAGAATGATAAGAAATCATTTAGTGAAAAAAGATAGGAGTCAAGGAAGAGGCAGACAGGGGTAAGGATAGGAGACTTGTCTCTGAAATATTTATACCTTTCAGTTTTTTAACCTATCCAAAAAAAAATTTAGTGTGGAAAGAAGAGACAATGTAAAGAGTCAGTGAAGTTAAACAGAATTAGGAATGCATACTATTTAAGTTAGTTTTCAAAGTCTACTTGACATTAATATAAGTACAGCCTTAGACATTTTTATTCCTTTTCCTTTTTAAAACTCATTCTAGAGCAATGGTATGGGCTAAATCGATATTGCACCTCACAATGTTGTTAAGTGAAATCCCAATGAAGCATGTTCTAACACATTTGAAATATATGGGCCCTGAATACGACTTTCTGGCACCCTCTTAAGAGTAAGTACGTGAGAAGAATTTCGGGATACAGCAATTTATATTTTGGTATTCTGATACATTTCCTACAGTGTCTAAAAAAATAGTGGCATTTTTGCATTGACTTTTTTCCAAAAGCCATAGTGGTTGTCTATTTCCAACCATATGCTTTCACACTTGATGGCTATATAGGAAGGGGACACTGCGTGTTTCTTTGGAAATCGTTGTGGATCCATCATGAAAGATATTTTAAATACAAAGGGTAGGGATTTTTTCTAGTCAAGACCGCCATCCAGGTACCTCATTAAAGGAACTATGTGATGAAAAATAAAAAGTGGGCCTCATAATAAATATCAATTAAATAGAGAATAAATGAATAAGTCACATGTACGAGTTTCTATGCTGTGCAAGCAGAATTATAGGCTCTAAGATATACATAGAGAGTAGTAGAATACGATTTCTGCCCCAAAGAGCTTAAATTTAATACAACAAATAAGATATGTAGACAGTTCATCAAAATACAAAAAGCAGAATGCACCAAGTTGTTAAGGAACAGATTTATGGAGCACAGAAAAATAATTTCCACCTGATAATTGCAATGTCAAAAAACCTCCAAGAATTGTAAAGTAAAAATCTGTGATCATTCCTTCAGCATTGTGTAAGGAAGAGGGACCTTCCAAAACTAATGAGGACAATTTCCCTAGCTCTACCACTGCCTGGACAAAATAGCCTCCACAATTCATCTGCTTCCTTTGTATATGGTGACTCTTTGTCCCAGAGAAACCTTTTGGTTACTGACCTAGAATATCTTGAGACCTAGGAATTGCTTGGAGACCTCAAATTTCAAAAACTGTCTATCTCTACTTGATACTACAAATTACTGTCTCTGTAAACAAATCTCTCATGAGTAGGTCAGCATGTGAGAGTTAGTCACCTCAAAGCCCTGTCAATCCTATATCAACAGAGAACATTACAATTCAGAACCTGCAAAGATGAGCACCAGGCACAAGGCCTGCTGGGACCTCAGAGAAGTACCAGCATCAGGAGCAGCTCAGCCAGAAGCAAACAGGAGGCCACTCTCAGCTGCCTCCTCTACGACGTCTTTTTATCTAAGAGCAAATGTTAGTATTTTTGGAAAATGAAATTTGGTGAGCCAATAAATATGAAAACTGGAAAGTATTTTCTGAGACAAATGCATGTTTTTACAACAATGTGACAATGCAATTATAAGTCCAAGGGCAGACAATCTAAAATATTTGCCAGGAAAAGTCCGTCTAACTTAAAAACAGTTTGGCAAAGCTACATTTTCACAGCCCATTATTAAATATGAATTAAGTAGCTTCCATTTTCTTAAAATCAGAACATATAAACGTATGTTTAAATATAGCTTAAGCAGCCATTTCACAAATTTCTATGACCATGAAATATCTCTAAAATCGTAATATAATTAATGTGAAATTTATAAAGAAATTAATTTTTGGATTAAAATAGATAACAAAAGAAAAGTCTAATTCAAACTAATTTTTAAAGTAGAATATATCAGTATTATGCTAAAAGTGATCTAATTTCATACAAGAGAATCATTCATGTAGGTACTTTTGACATTCATCTCTCAGTACTATTCTTCCTATCTTTGGACATGTCTGGAGGACACTGGGAAGATAGTGAAATTCTTCTGCAGTTACCCATTCTCCCCCAAACAACACATCTTCCTTTTCCTCCCTTCACCCTTTCTCCCTGTCATCTCTCTGTACAGCCTGTCACTCCCTCTACACTGTTCTTTCAGTATCAGCATTATGAATCCTCAAACCAAACTTTCAAATTTTAAGCAATAGTGTTATTACTGGGTCTCTGATTATACACCCTGCTCAGAGTTATATTTTCATTAAAGAGGAAAGGTTACCAAAGTTCAACATGTGTTTGGCATTATTTTAAAAGGCGTTGCTCTCTGGTAAGTTACAGAGAACATTTAAGACAGCAAACCTGCAAACTAGCAGCCAAAAGCACATGCTACATGGATTTGCTGCTTTCTTGCAATAGAAACCTTCACTTTTGTACAGTAAGTATATTTCCTTCTGATTTTACTTAAGTCAGCTTTAAATAGGAAAGGACCCATAACACCATCACCAACAACTTCAGTTTTGAACTGAGGCCTGTACTTGTGCAAGATGGGGTCTCTGCCCTCCAAGAAGGCAGACATCAAAATGCCTTCATCCTACAGAGATTAGAGAAAATCCTGGAGTAGAGCTGGGAGGATTCAAAACCTTTAAGAATGTTTAGAGAAAGGAAGATTTGATACCAAGGTCTAATATAAAACAGGGACTCGGTTTTAATTCTGGCCCTCATATATTCTCTCTCTCCTTTTTTTTAAGACAATTTGAAAAAAAAAAAAAAATTGTGCCACTGTGTATATTCTCTTCCTTTAGCCAGAGGCAAATCACTAAATGAAAATGACTTGAAATATCTCCCTCCCCACGCCCTCTCACGCGCGGTTTTAATAATACTTAGCTACCTCAAAGTGTTACTGGAAGGATTCATAAGTATGTTAAGTGCTTTGAAGATCAAAAGCAATATATAAATGCTTAATATTACTATAAAAGTTCAATTAAATGAGCTCATAGCATGTGATTTAAATGGAATGCATGTGAATAAACAATCCACAGATAACCAAACAACTAAAGAAGCTTCAGCAAAGACTCATAAGCCACATGACACTAAGCCTTTAATATCATAGAATGTTTTCAGAGCTGAAAAGCTCTCAGACATCATGCAGTGCAAGTCCTTCATTTTACAGATTGAGAAAAGGGAAGTCCCATATAACGAGTCTAAGGCACACAGATGTGGGACAAGAAACCAAGTTTCCTTATTGCCCATCAATGCTTCTTGTACCACTCCATGCTAACTACAAGATGGCAAATACATGGAAGAAAATAGCATGTTCAAATATTCAAATTTCAATAGTTTGAAATGTTCGTATTTGTTGTCACACATCTGGATATTGGTAAATATACTGATTTAAGATTGAATTCTTTTACTTTCAGAATAAGAGTCCTTTTGTAGACATGTCTTCATTCTTTGTACATTTGAAGCAATTTTCCCATTAGAAAGTAGTTGCAAGGATCTATATACTTATGTTCTATGTATCTTCAAAAAATATGCAAGGGCTGCTCTGCAAAATGAATAAACATGGGTGAGAGAGGAAATGAGAATATTTTCAGCTGACACCAACTACAAGAACTAGAACTGTTGGCAAGAATACGTAAAAATGGTCATTGACATTAGTCTCTAAACTGACAGCTATTCTTAGCAAACTTCTTAGCAAAAGACTCTCCATGCTACTTTGGAACTCTATCTTTTTAAAAAGGGACACGTCAAAGTATCTATTGATGGGGTAATAATAACCAGCACCATTTGGAATGTCACATAACCAGTGAGCTCTAGCTCTGGCATGCTGGTAAAGAATTCATCTTATTACCAACCCAGTAAGTCTGCCCTGGTTTAAGAGGCTGCCTAAATTCTCTTCAAATAAGTTGAGGCCCTCAAACTTTTAGTGGGCATCAGAATCACATGAAGGGGCTTGTTAATATAGATTTCTGGTTCCATTCCCAGAGTTTCTGATCCAGTAGAACTGGGGAGGACCATCTAAAATTTGTCCATTTGGAGTGGGCAAATCTAATTTGTATTTCTAACAAGCTCCCTGATGATGCTGATGCGACTTATGGCCACACTTTGAGAACCAGTGGGTTAAAGAAAAACCATGCACATAGGAGTCAACAAATTGTTTAGCTCTGCTCTGATTAGCTGCCTGGGTAGAAACATAACCAGATTGCAAAGAGCAGTTGGTAATTAACCAGGTAAAATTAATCTCTGAAGACTGGAGTTTACAATTAGCAAAGCTAAATCTGGCCCTCAAGTGTTTTGTTTGACCCAGTATTACTCTTTAATTGAATTTGTTGTCAGCATTTAAAATTCATGACATTTTATATAAAACTCCAACACCTGGTTTTCTGCAATAACTCAACTACCACGGCTGCCCTGTTACACAGGGCGTCGGGTCAGGGACCGCAGTCTCCATTTGACTGGCATTATTTGCTCAGACTACTTTTGCTTTTGACTTTGTATTCCTGTGTAATGAATCTAAAAATTTCAAGATTCCAATTTTTTTTTTCAGTTTAGTTATTTACTATTCACAACTGTATTAAATAAACCAGGCATGCCACTCATTCCATTTTACTGTATTCTGTTTGAAAGCAGTCTACATACATAAGGAAAAACAAAATAAAATGTCACATCATTCACCAGTATCTTCAGGAATAGCCAATTTTTAATTTTTGCTTCACTTTAGAATAGTTAAATATATTACTTAAGCTTCAAAACACTTCAGAAATAATAAAAAGCTCAGAAATGACATGATTTGCTATATGAAATGTATACTCTTAAAGGCATATTTTGATAAATAATAAAATACATTTTTTATCTTCTTTTAAAAATACTTAGTTTCTATATGTATGTGCTACAAGGTTTTATTTTACCCCTCTACCTTACTTTTCACCCAAATTTTCTTAACTCTTTTAATGAAAAATTTTGACCTATTATTATACTTTTAGAGAATTGTTCAAATCCATTTAGGAATGAGACTAAATTAAACATTAAATATTAAATTTAGAATAATACCAAATTAAATATCCAGATTATTCTTCACATACTTATAATGAACTTTTTGGGGAGAGGTGTTCAAATTCTACCTTAGTTTGTTGTGGCGCCAGGACCAAAATCACCTAGGAAGTTGTTAGAAAAGCAAATTATTGGGTCTCACTCCAGACTCACCAAACCAGAAACCCTGGGAATGGGGCTCAACAATTTTGATTTTACCAAGTTCCCTAGGTAATTTGGATGCACAACAAAGTTTGAGAACTCCTGCCTTAAACCACCAAATAGGCGCAGTACATAATGGTACCTGCGCAAATAGTAAAGTACAAAGCCAAAGGACTTTGTGAAGGTGATTCCTGAATAATATTAAACTACAAATTTTTGGTCAATGTTGTTCTTTGATTCAGTCATGCTTTTCAGAACATAGATTTTTAATTTTCATTTTCTGAAGGAATTTTTGTGTTTTAAAAATTTGCTTTTGTAACTAGCTTTAAGGACTTTAAGTCATATTTCATTTTAGACTGATATAGGAGTTCACCATGTTAGTGAAAAGGCAAGAAAATAAACCTACACTATCATTTTGCCTCATCTCTTTTCAATATTCTTAAAACTCAGATGCCTGTGGACCACTCAGGCGACTGAGCTGAAGTAGTCTCCATCTTTTTTATACCTGTCACTATCGGCATAATGGTATCCTCTTGATTCTCAATCTTAGATGCTTTCCAATCATTTCAGAGCTTTTAGAAAATATCCTGGCCTAAACTCCATCCTCAGAGATTCTGATAAATTGACCTTAGATAGGCCCAGGGTCACTGGTATACTTTTAAAAGTTCCCAGGATGATTCTGCAGGTGGGATTGAGAAGCCCTACTTTCATCCCTCTCGAGCACTGGCAGTGACCTAGAAACCAAACCTCCAGCCGCAACCCTTCCCTCACTATGGAACATGAAACTTCTGTGAGAAATAAGTCTAGAAACTAAAAAAAATATTAAATAACTAACAATTGTAATTGCCTAAACACAAAGTCACTCTGTTTACATCAAAAAAAAAAAAAAAAAAAGATAAGAATTTGTGGCCCTTATTCAGGATTCCAGACATTTTTACCAGATAATTGGAGTCAAATTACTTTTTCTTTGACTTGACATTTTGGATAATTGGCTTAATTCTGCACCTTGCTCTGGAGTATAGACAAGCTCATAGTAGTACATTCTGCTGTCTGCTTGGGGTGGTAACAATTCTCCATTTCACTTTGTGGGTGGAGTGTTGATACAGCCAAACCCAAAGGCCTCCAATCTTTTGCTCGACTGTTACTTGTGAAAACATTAGATTTGGATCAGAATTCAGAAACAAAATGTTAATTCCTTCTCTCCATTCCCCTCCACATGCCTCTTGGTTATTTATGTATTTTTGCAATTCCTGGTATTTTCTATGACAATGCTCTCTTCCCACTATTTCCTCATGGTAAGCTAAAGGATCTTTGGTTTTTGACCTTTTGATATGAAAACATGTTTGACAGCCATGCTTTTGCAGCTCTATTTCTTCGATTTAGGGAAGCGGCAAGAATGTGTGGAACAATCACAAAGTTCTCATTTCCTCTTATAAACAAGTGAAAAGGGCAACTCACCAGTTTCTCACTGACTTCAGGGATATTTTCTTTAAAGAAAGAGAGAAATTTACTAGATTTTATTAACCAATGTCACCATAAAAAAATAAATAAATTTATAAACAAACAAATAAAGAGAGAGAGAACATTTAGAAAATATTTAATTTTATGATATCCACAAAGACCATGACATTGGGGAAGGTCCAACATTTATTTCTAAAGTTTCAGCAAAATTGTATGCTAAAAATCTGAGATGGAATCTTAGTTCTATCCAGAAACTAAATGTGTGACTTATGGAAAATTACCTAACTTTCCTAAACTTTGTTTGTCTTCTGCAAAACGGTCTTACAGGATTCTTATGAACATTAAATTAGAGACTATATGTAAAGCATTTGCTCCACAGAGCCTGGCAAAGAGTTTAGAGTCAATAAGTAGTAACTTATCCATGTTATTACTCTAAGCAAGTTCCCTGAAAGCTAGCTTAGGTACATTTCTCAACCTCTTCTCTGTTTAACTCAAACTGAGTTATTAAACAATTCAGGAGCAGTGATTTGAGATGTTTCCAAAGAAGATGAAGTTCTAAGAAAAAGGACAAAACCGGCAAACTCAAAAACCACGGGATATATGAAAATCACGTAAGCAAGCTTTTATAGTGCAACATTCACTTTGGAGAAACAACCCATAAATATGAGGACAATTATTCCAAATGGACCAGTGATTATGGAACATGAGACCTGTGTCATTAAAAAACTAAGGGAGAGTCTATTATCCTAACTTCATCAGATTTGGAGTGATGCTGGGATTTTGAGAAAAACATGGGCACGGTGCATACACTTCAGCAGATAGCATAGGGCAAACCTATATATCTGACTACAGTGCAGAAGCCTTCTAGAGAACTGTCTAACTGAGCTCCTCCAATTGACCTGCTGGCTCAGAGCCTCTGTGGAACCATCCAAGCAAGCTGCAATCCCACTTCCTGCTACACTCCCATTCTTCCCCAGGGATTTGCATTCCAAGCCTGTCCTAACTCTTTTTTTCCATAGGACTCCTCTAGGCTCACAGTCTGAGGAATTCTATGTCAGAAGACACTCCAAGAAGATTAAGGATGAGAACTATTTTAACTTACAAACAAATCTGAAAGGGGAATGTGGCTCCACACTCCCAGATGAAAGAGGTTTAGGCTTGTGAATCACTGAAAATAGCAAGAAATTAGACAAGAAGAGCCTTGTCCCATAGTAACAGCCTCACTCAGAGATTAAAATAGGTCTGAACTTTGTCTATGGGATTGTGTTGTCTCAGTCTTATTTAGCCGCTCCAGCTGAGAACTTCTGAAAACCACCATCTGCGTGTTGCGAAATCTCATCCCTGGGTCAGAGGGTGGTCTTTTCCTGAACACAGAGGAGACACTTATTCACTGTGGCACTTAACTGGAGCTTGTGGATTCTAAGCCAAGAAAATGGAGCTCACGGAAATTCCAACCTTTTTTTTTCCCCCTGCTTAAATGAAGTTAGAAACAGTGAAATGAGACAGTCAAGAAAACTGAGATTCTCCAACCGATGTTGAAGTTCTGTGATGGTCATCTATCTATTCCCTCACCTGAGGGGGGACTTGAAATTCAAATCTCTTTGTTTAGCTTTTCTGCTTAGAAAGCTTATGGGGATACTCAACTGTTGCTATGTATAGGGACTTTGGGGAAAAGTTTCATTGAGCAGGATCAATGGAACATAAGGCAAGCTATTTCTAGCCGGGAGACTCTGAGATCAGGAAACTGGAAGCCTATTATCTCCTTCTATCTGCCAATGAGTCACTGCCTCAACATCAATTATTACCCTGTGCCTCAATTTCACTCTCTATAAAGTAGAGATAATAACCCCACTCCTCCCTACTTTCTCAGTGTATCACGAAAAGAAATTATTGCATATATGAACCCTGGGGAGGAAAGGCTTAAATCAAAGAATCATTATTGCTATTTCCTATTGCCATATAGTCTCCATGATAATCATAGCTTTCTTTTATTAATAACCCATGCCACCTCTGGCCTGGTAACCTAAATGTCAAAAGAGGGATATCACATTATAGCTTTTGAAGACCTCTGTTCTTTAAAATGTTGCTTTAATCCACATAACATCTAATTTTGCTTAGTGTCACTTAGATAATTTTGCCAAAAAATCAACTTTCTTGAACAGCCTCAAGTAAGATGCAACAGAACCAGAAATGAACATTCAGATCATTAAACACAATAAAGATGATTTGGGACATAAACTCTCAATCTCAGAGAATACCATCCAGTGAGATAGTGGTGGCCATTTGCTTTTCTGATATACTCTTCTGCTGGTCTCTCTGACCTGGAAAAATAAGTTCACACCACTCAACCACATATTCTATTAGAACAACTCCCACCACCAAGCATTATTTCAAAACTTGCCTGTGATGAGCAAGATCACATGGCTTCTGTCATCAAACGCTAGCTCACTGAAAATGTTCTCTTATCATTTTTGTTGAGTGACATGTAACAATCAAATTTGAAATTTTATTTTTTTCAATTAGCTTTTATTGTAGTAAAATACACATAACATCATTATTTTCCATGTAGTTTCCTAAGCTGAGGTGTGAAACTTTTGTCAGATTCTATCTTTTTTTATTGTGGAAAAAATACATAATATTAGATTGTATCATGTTAACCATTTTTAAGTGTACAGTTCAGTTATGTTAAGTATATTCACATTCTTGTGCAATGGGTAAAATTCTATGTATAACTTTTTACGTGTACAGTTCAGTGGCATTAAATATATTCACACTGTTGTGCGCAACCATCGCCGCCATTCATCTCTAGAAATTTTTCATCCTCCCAAACTAAAACTCTATACCCATCAAACAACTCCATACTCCAGCCCCTGCAACCACCATTCCACTTTCTATCCCTATGAACTGGCTACTCTAGGTACTTATATCAATAAAATCATGTAATATGTGTCTTTTTGTGACTGGCTTATTTCACTTAGCATAGTGTCCTCAAGTTTCATCCATGTTGTAGCGTGTGTCTGAACTTCCTTTCTTTTTAAGGCTGAGTAATACTCCATTGCATGTATATAGCACATTTTGTTTATCCATTCTTCCCTCGATGGACACTTGGCAGCTTCCAACTCTTGGCTATTATTAACAACGCTGATATGAACATAGGTACGCATACTTAAGAAACAGGTCACCTCACAGCCCTGTTTTTAATTGTTTTTGGTGTATGTCCAGAAGTACAATCGCTGGATCACATATTAATTCTGATTTTAATTTTTGAAAAACTGTCAACTGTTTTCCTTAGTGGCTGCACCATTTTGCTTTCTCACTAACAGTACATGAGCATTCCAATCCACATCCTTGCCAACACTTTTAAAAAAAAATAATAGCCCAAGTAATAGATATATTGAAATTCCATTTTTGACAAGTAAGTAGGAAACGTAAGGGCTAAGATCAAGCAAGTTAAAGTAGGGTATTCTCATATATTTATTTGTATGAGACTTCTGTTAGCTAGGATAAGGACTAAAACAGAATGGCTAAGAGTCTCAAAGAATTGAACTTCTTGGTTACCTTTACGACTAGAGGAAGTACATGGAAAGCCTACAAAGACTGCAGGTTTTTCCCTGCTAACTCTGTCAGCAAAGAAAAACTGAGCCAGAGAAGAGAAGAAAGTCAGAAGAAGTTAATGCAAAGCACTCTCTACTCGCACACCCACATTTGGCATACAATTGTTCCGGATGACCCTGAGATGTATTTAGTGTTTCACCATTTTGCAGTTTCACCATGGAATTGCCTGACAGAAGCAGATAAGCCCAGAAGGAAGAGTGGGAGGGGTCTCCTCAGGAACTGGGCAATAGAATGGAGAAAACATGTATGCCTAACCCTGGTCAAAGGTAAAAATTAAAAGAATGAGATGGGAAGTTAAACCTAGAAAAATTGACTTGCTTCTGGTCTTCCCACCACCAGACCAAGATAATCACCAACAGAACGTTAACGTCAGTTCTTCAGTGTACTGCTCACTTCCCTTTCTAAAGTGCTGATGTCCTTGCTCTTCCTCCCCTAGGGGCTTAACAGGCTGCTACTCTCTGAGTGCTCCTTGTCCTTTTCTGCACGATTTCACTCTTCCTCCACTCTCTTTCCTAGTTAGGCCTTCAAAAAGTAGTTACTGGATACCTGGAAACTATGGAAGTCAAACTTGATAACTTGAGATTTTTATATTATTTTTAATATAAAATTGTGTTTAAAGCAAAATTAATCACTTCCACGGCGGCATACCAAGGACAGACAATGGGAGCAGTCTGCCCCAGGTGACAGCAATTCATCATGGTATGCAGAGATTTTAAAAATTTTTAAATAATAGGAATTTTTAAATAACAAACTAAATTAATAAAAAACTCAAAGGCACACTGTGTTTCCCTTTCCCCATGCTCTGTCAACTCTAATCATTGACAGTGATAAAATGCTCTTCCCATCCAAAATATCTTTTGTTGGTGTAAGGTCTAAATAATTGCTCTGGTTACAGGTAAGTTGTAATAATACATATGTCATCTTTAAATATATAAATAATATATTGTTTTTAGTAAATATTGTAAAATAAATACTTTACTTAGAAGTTAAGCCAAAGGACACCCATTCGTATGCCCAAAGACTCAGCTACCCACATTCATTTTGAGAGTAAGTTCAAAATGGTTCAGAATCCTTTGAACTTATTGGGGGCAGTTCTGTCTCTAACCTCTATGGAATTACAGCTTCATTTGTTTAAAATAATATATTCAAGAGAAAAAGTGGTTGTGAAGATAAAAAAGGTAAACTTTAGTTATTTCAACTTTGACTCTGGCAATAATAGAACAGAGTACATGACATCATAAAATATTTTCCCTTTTCTCAAGAAATCATTAATGTATTATATATTAATTTATATATATAGCTAAGATATTATTCTATAACATGTTTCATTTTTATTTTTAATTTTTTCATTTGCATGATTATATATTAAATTTAATTAAATTTTATTGTCTATATTTCTTTTATGGTGTTATCATTCATTTCATATCATGATTATTACTGAAATACATTTTTCCTTTGAGGATATTAAAAATGATCAGTGGTGGGTGTCAAAATATTAGGTAGATGATTGCTATTATTACTTTTTTTCTAATTTGTGCATGATTTATTTTTCAATTATCAAACAAAGCACCTGATGTCTTCCAGACATTGGGCTCAGCTGTGGACATACAGGGACCAATAAAGCGTGGGTCAAACCTTGAGGTCAGTGTCTCTGGGATACGGCAAATTGGAAAAGCCCGGTTATAGCTAGAATATGAGGCCGAACTGAACATACTGATACATGTCTAACTTACTAGGGAATGAATTCTAGACAACTCAAGACCAAACTGATCAGGTTCCTTATTTCATTTCTTTTCCCATGAATAAGAAGTCTAGTGTTTGCCCAAAAAAAGTCTGATATTTTTTATACCTACTTAAAAAAAATCTTTATAAAACTGTTCTCATCTAGTTCTGTGGTTATATTTAAGAAATACCCACTATCATAATGAACACACCAATAAATCAAGCAGGCTTATGTACATCAAATGTAAATGGACCCAGTTCTCATAATTATTCTGAATATTCTTTGTTGAAATGTGGAAAAGTAAAGATGGAGAGTTTCCTATTTTCCTGCTATCTCGATGATGTGAATGAATGAAAGAGGTAATAAGCTTAAAACAAAAAAGTTAGAGGGAGCACAGTGGCAAAGGGTAGGAGAAATTTTAAACATATTTTATTTTTTACAGCCTACTCTCACACACACACACATATACACACACTCCTCACTTTTTAAGGAAATCTGAATTCCTTAATTTTAGGGGGAAAAGAATCATTCAACCAAATCTAAAATACAAGAAAGTTGATTATTTCTGAGCAATTAAGGCCTAAGAATTTTCTCTTTGGAACAATCTTTTGAAGCTGTGATAGGCCTAAGACTTTATATGCTTACTTTTTCTTAATGGACTTCAGCAGAGGGTTTCATTTCCTATCGACTAGAGCATCTTGCAACCTTCTGTGAAGAACTATACAGGTGGTCTAAAGGGTAATGAAATAAATTGAGCAAAAGAAATTTTAGGTTGAAAATACGGGAAAAAAATATACCTGAAGTAAGTCCTATTATTCCATGGAATAATCTCTCAGAGCAATGGGTAATGGCCCCATCATTTGTGTAATTCTAAAGTAGGATGAAAAAAATATTCGAGAGTATTCTATAAGAAAACAGCTTGTATTGGGAAAGGAGAGAGAAAATAACCTAATTTTTCATCTGTAATTTTCACGATTCTTCCCTCTATGGCCTCTTCACACATAATATCTAACATTTGGGTTTGTGAGACAGAAAACAGAAAAATGATCTTTGGCTGACTCTTTAAAAGAACTTTAAAAGGAAACATTCTTGACAATAAAAATCAGACTAAAAATTATAAGATATGCATACTTATTTCATACACATTTATGTATTTATTTAGTGTGTATGGCTTATTTTAAGATCAAAATTCAAATGGGTTTCCATGTACTAGTCACTATTTCAACATCTCTGTCACTGCAGCAGATGCTGATATTGATGCTTCCCGTTAAAAGTCAAATCCCATTTTTTAGGCTGAGACAGGAAATACCACTCAGCACTAGAATACATAGGAAAATCAGGATACTTTTAAAGATGTAATGCTGGAAATCAACCAGAGAATATTCAAATAGGCACAATGTGCCTAACATTTTAAACATTTTCTTCCTCTTTTAAACAAATGCTGAGCAAAGCTTCCTGTGTTTCAAAAGCAACATCAATGGACTCTCAAAATGGCTAGTCTCACACAGTTATTATTCTTCCTCTTCACACCTAATTTTCCTGGCTTTTTATGAGGTTCCCAGGGCTTAATAGATGGCTAATAGAGTACTTCTACATATGTATGTATTAAAAACCTGTCTTTATGGAGGCGATAGAAAATAATATCATCCATTAATATTAATAACTTGCTCTTTTGCATTCCTACTGTATGTGGGGAAATTAAGATAACAAGAGATAAGAAATTTACTGGCAGTTCTTGAGAGGCTTACAAATTAGGTGGGAAGGGGGTATGTAATGCTAAAAACAAATAACAATACAATGTTATCTGGCTTTTCTTATCTATGAAATATAGGTAACAGTACTTGCCTTGTGGTAAGGATTAGAAGGAGTGATTATTACAAAGCTTTCAGCACAGTGCTTGGCACACTTAAGTGCTGTATCAAAGGTTATTGTCATTACAAGAGAATGGCCAGATTAGTAAAATTTTAAAATAAAGACAATCTTCAGAAGATGGGGAGAAAGGGAGGTCAAGGAGAGATGAGTCAGTTTGTGGCAACCCAGGAAATTTTCTTGGACAAAGCAGTACTTAAACTGGGCCTTGAGAAATGAGGAAGACCAGCCAGAAAGAAAAAAAAAAAAAGTCCCCTTCACTTCCAAAAATGGCAATTGGCAGCACTATCTGAGGTGATGACACATTCTTTCAAATTTCTTTTCTTGAGTGATCATCTGGCCTGATTTCCTAATATCTTTTAAACCTGTTTTTCCAGGTGAGGGCAAACATCAGAGCATTAGCTCATTTACAGTTTAGTCCTAATGCAATTTTGTTTCATTTCAAACTCCTTCACAGCATACCCCAAGAGCACTGACTAGCCAATACTTCCTGAAAAACATGTGGGGCAATACCCAAAGACCCCTGGAGAACAACAGGGAATGGGGTTTCAGAGTGGACTTAAGCCAATTTTCAGTATAAGCCAAAGCTAACCACGTGATTCCTTTCTAGTTACTATGGACCAGTGACAGCCTCACATCCTTTGAGTCAATGGGAAATAGTTTCTTAATTCACTTTTGGGAAATGCTGCCAGTGATTCAGCACTATTGGTTAGCTCACTGGGACGGCACAAGCGATACTTCCCTCAACACCCTCCCACCTTGGTCAGAAGAGTTTCCCAGGCTCCAGTGTCTCCCACAGCATTCCTGCTATGATAGAAAGAGTGACAGAAGGCTAAGGGCAGGTTTTTCTTTACTAATATTATTGAGACTCTAGATGGCTCTTTGAGTAGATACTGTAAAATTAATTATCCAAACTGGGAACCTTTTGAGAATAAAATGTGGCACTATTAATAATTGTGTTACAACAGCAGATGTAAATGGAAATATCCCAGGCAAATTGGGATATATGATTATCCTATCTCAAGGTTTCGAGGCCCTGTCTTCTAAGAATAAAGACATTCATTTGTCAAGCGTTTACTAAGCATATAATATGGACCAGACACTAGATGTATGCAAAAGATACTATATTAACTGTTTTTGCCATAGAGGTCTCAGCTAGTAGGGGAGACAAACACATAAATAGGTATTTATAACACTGTAAAGATCAAGGGACCGGACCTGGTGAAGACCTTGAAGAGTGAAAGAGGACTTCCTGAAAGGAGTGTTGACATACCTACATTTTCATCAGAGAATGAGGAAAGGTAACTGAATTTCAGGCTCAAATGTTATTGAAAAACAAAAATACATAATATTTATTGACCACTTACTATGTATTCAGTCACTTTATAAAATATCTCATTTGACTCATGCTTATATTACTTCCATTTTACAGACAAGGAAAATAAACACAGAAATGGAAATTCCTAAGATGTTTAAAAATATGTTTAAAAACATGTTTAAAAACATGGAAAAGATCTATATTCTCATGAATCTTGCTTTGGCCAGTAGAGTACAGTGGCAAGGACGCCATATGACGTCAGAGAGCAGGTCATAAAAGACCAAGTGGCTCCCACCTAATTTGCTAGAACACATGCATTCGATCCTTGAGCTGCCAGTAAAATGCCCAGCTATCCGGAGACAGCCATGCTGGAACGGCCACATGGAGGTCTGTGGTTCACGACCCCAGCAGAGCCCATCTTCCTGCCATCCCAGGTAGGGTAGCAGACACGTGAGTCATCTTAGAAGTGGACACTCCAGTCCCAGCAAAGAACTGTCCTTAATGACCCTTTCTCGAATCCAGACCCACAGAATCTGTGGCCTTAAAATGGTTATTGTTTTGTACCATTGAGTTTTGGGTGGCTTGTTTTACCACAGTAGTAACTCCATCACAAAAACACGTCCCTAATCAGGTGATGAAAGAGAATTTAAATCCAGAAAATTTGGCATCAAAAAAACCCTCTCAGTTGTTGCTTCCCAGCACGACTTGTATACATGCATACATACACACACACATACATAAAAATCTGTGGTAGCTGATATAGAAAATCTAGTGAAGAAGGTGATTAGAGAAGGATTTGGAGGAAAAAAAAACAACAAGAATTAATGAAGTTATAGAAATTGTTATAAACCACATTAAGGAATTGAAGCAAAAGACAGCCATGAGAAATTTTAAGCAGTAGAATGTTGTACTCAGCTTCGTGTTCTAGAAGGATCACTCTTGTATTGACATGAAAAAAATACTGAGCAAAACAAGATTGTCAGCATTTGGGAGCCTATTAAAGCAATTCAAGCGAGAAAGAAATCAATGGCAGTGGCAGAACAAATGAGAAAGGTGGGTTAAATCAAGACACAAAAGCTAGACATAGGACAATTGTTGAACATTATTCTTCGCCTAGTTCTATAGAATATTCTATAGTCACTTTATTACCAAACTTGGAGCCAGAGAGAAATTAAGACAGGTAAAATGATTAGGAAATACCTCTAGGGATGAGCTATAGTGAATGCTCAGGGCCACACTTGCCCCGTGAAAGAACAGCTACACCCTTCCCCTTCCTTCCTTCTTCCCTTCCTTCTCTTGGATGATAGCATAAAAACAAAGTGCGATAGAAAGTTAATTAGGTATGGTCATTTTCAGAAAATAACTATATTGTCAATAATGAGAGCTATATTCCTCACCATTAAAAAATAAAAAGAGGAAAGCTGAAAATAATCCTTAGGTTATACGCTAGAATTGGAAAGATTTAGTGAACTTGTAGTTTTCAATAGATAGATGATGATGATGATAGATAGATAGATAGATAGATAGATGATAGATAGATAGCCATAGAGATAAAGATATAGATTTATGTATATAAAAATATATGTACATACACATATGTACATCTGATGTGTACACATATAGAAGTTCAGCTCTGTTTCCCAAGTGGATCTAAAAGGAGTGCCACTCCACTAGCCATGAGCACTCTGACAGCAGATTTTGGTTTCCAAATAACTTTCTTCACTAAAAAGAAACAGAATTCCTTAAATAATTGATTCTGGCACTTTGTTGGGGAAGATACAATATGGGCTTGGGCTGTCCCATCCTGAAAGTAAGGAAGTCCTCAAAGAATGGCGTAAACGCTATCAAAAAAAAAAAAAAAAACACAGCAGCCAGGTTACAAGGGTTTCTACTGGCCAATTCTAAAAAACTTTGAGGATCAGAATAAGTAATCATAGTAATAGATTGCAATCCATTGAATAAAATAGAAATCTATAAATCTATACTAACATAAATAATTAAATATGGAAGAGAAGGACAAGATCTATCCAACAATAGAATGCCAATGGATCTGTCCAGCAGAATAAATAATAGAAATAGAAAGTCATCATTTGACAGCCATATAGTAGTCATTAATTCAGGAGGTGAGTAGAGACTTAATGAGTTCGAGGTTATTGGCATAATTTTGAAGTACCTCAACACAAAATCTTTAACAATTAAAAGGGGAAGATGGTGATTTTTAAAGTGAAGAAAGCTGGCAATTTGATCAGCTGGTTAAGGGTGGCATCACCGGGGTAGGATGGATAGTTATCTCATGCCTCCAACATATGATCAGCTTGGGAAGAGCAAAGCCTCATTTCTGGTGTCTTCCTGTCAGGAATGGTTGATGTGAGTCTGATCATAACAAAATCTCATAAAGGCCCAGGTTGAGGGACATTCTACCAAATGAAATATCTGTACTGTTTAATCTATCAAGATCATGAATCACAGGGAAAGACTAAGGAAATGCTCCAGAATCAAGAAGACTAAAGAGTGGAAAAAATAAGTGCAGTGCATGATTCAGTACCATAAAGATAACAGACACTATTGGGGAAGCTGTCAGATTTAAATGGGGTCTGTGGATTGGAAGGTATCATTGTATTAATTTTCTGATTGGAAGGTTGTTTGGGATTAAGAGGAGAGCATCTTTCCTGTTGGGAAATGTACACTGGGGTTTTAGTCATTTTGTCTACATGAGATATGGATGTTCTTTCAACAGTTTTTACAACTTTTCTGTAAATTTTAAATAATATTTTTTAAAAGCTTAAGAAACATTAAAAAAAAGAGAGAGGGAGAGAACTAGGAGAAGAAATCTGGAACACATATGGAAAAAGAATAAAGTATAAGTTCCCAGAAGTTCCTTTACAAAGGGAGCTAAAATAAAAGAGCTTTAATTCATTATTTTTAAAAAAAAGATTAAAGATCATTATATAGGTTATCAAACTCTATGAAAAACTACTCAGTACAGATGATAGTGTTTTGCAGTTTTGTCAGGCATCACTGACATTTCAATAAGTCAAAAAAAGAAGTAAGTTTATCATTTTCAAATTGTCTTTATAAATACTGTTTGTTTCATTACAAAAAATACTTTCAATCAAATAAATAAATAAAATACCACTAAAAATACATTCAACATTATATAAGAATTATAATTTAAAAAGAAAATCTAAACTGAAATATGTTCTATACCAAATAGCAAGCACCAATACATTACCATGAACCACTTTCTCTTACCATCTCTATACAGATATTTGAATTCACTACAAATGTGTCATTTATTAATAAGGTATAGGCCTGATTTTTTTCTTTTAATTCAGGAAAGATTCTGTCTGCATAGCTAAAATTGTAAATTTATATTCTAATACCTAGCAATATAAACTATAACTTTTCCTGAATCAATTTTGTTTTTCAAATAAAAATACAGAAATAAATTGAATGATAAAATTAATATAAGTGCAAATTTCTTAACCCTTGCTTGTGAGTACCAATATTTTTAGAAAGAGCCTGTTAACATGACTGACTAAAATAAGCAAATACTATAAAGTGATCTTACAAAGAAGCCGTATTACTGGGATACTGTTTTTATCTATTTTATATGCTGATTTTCCCCAACAGATGTCTAAGGAAGAAAAGAGTTCCACTTTAAAAAAGAAGGAGAGAGAAAGGGAGGATGGGGGAAGAGAGAGAGAGAGAGAGAGAGAGAGAGAGAGAGAGAGAGAGAGAGAGAGAGAGGAAGAGGAAGAAGGAAGGAAGGAGGAGGGAAGGAAGGAAGGAAGGAAGGAAGGAAGGAAGGAAGGAAGGAAGGGAAGGAAGGAAGGAAAGGAAACCACTGTGTAAGATATTGTTTTAAAGTAAGTTGTGGGACAAGATACATTTCCTCTCACTTTGTTATATGATCAAAATAAGAGCAAAATATAAAGGCAACTCACCCTAGAGAAGTGTGCCCCTAACCCTTTAAATGGCATATTTTGCCAGATAATCTGGAAAAAGGTGAAGACAGATAATGAAACACAGGTGTATGTCAGTTGATGTCTTTAGCTCCTTTGTGATACAAGAACATGTATTTTTTTCATCAAAGCCAAGTGACTAGCTTTAAATAGACTCAGCTTCTGAGAATCATGTGCTCAGTGACTTGATTTCTCCTAATATATGAAGATATAATACAGCAAATGAAAACAGTAAAGACCAAGAAAAACTATTTTTGTTAGAGATTTGTGCCTCCTTAAGTCCTCCCAGAGCATTAGAGCATTGTTTTTCGAAGGGGTGACTTTGTACCCCCCGCCCCTGCTGACATTTGGCAATGTTGAAGACACTTGATTGCCACCACTGGGGGATGCCATGGCATCTAGGACGTAGAGCCTAGGAATGCTGTTATACAGCCTACAATGCATAGGACAGTCTCCCACAACAACAACAAAAAATTGTCCAGCTCTAAACATCAACAGTGACAAGGTTGAGAAATCCTGCCCCAGAGCGCATACTATTTTCTTACAGAGGCACCAAGGGTAAATTTTCAGACTGCTCTAGATTCCTACCTGATCTTCTAAATGGTTTTTCATCACTCTTCCCTGTTTCTTCATAGTTTTCCAGTGATGGATTGATCTTTCAATTTTACTTTCCGGTTAATTCAGAGATGGCATTTATTATGCTCTCTTGTGTTTTTATGATGTCTTTTAGCCCACCTCCCCTCAAATTCAAATTCTAAATTGTTTACTCATCCTTGTATTTAAAAAGACATGACAGTATGTGGGAAGCTCTTTACAAAAAAAAAAAGTAATACTCAGTGCAGTCTTCAGCTTTATAGGTCAAGGTACTTGGCTTTATTAATTAAACCAGAGTGTATCTGTTCAAAGAACGATGATTCCCATTATTTTTGTCTTATACTCCCCACCAGACTCTGTTTTAAAATACTTTGTCTAACAAACTGCATTTCATTATATATTAATCAAAGACTTTGTTGCAAGACTACTGAACAATAACCAATGTTATATGTTGCTAACCTGTGATGTGACATAATTATTTCAAAGGATCTTTACCTAGAGTAATTGCCATGCATAACCCTATTGATGATAGACATATAATTTTTATCAGGTTTGTGGAAATGTTGGCAATAATTTGAAGTTTATTATTTCTACTTCATTGACTCACCTTTACTGAACTCTTAAGAAACTAATTAACAAAATGATTTACCTGATCAATTTATTTAAGGGCACTAGAATGTCTCTAAACTGTTGGTCATATAGAATTATTTCCAGGATAAATTTAGTCCAGGAGAATCAACACTTCATTTGGGAACAGTTATCCTGGTCACTGGCAGGAGAAACTAGGAGTAGCTCTGTACTTACTCTAAGAAACTCCTTCCCTTCAGTCATCTTTACCACAGATAAACTACAGCACCATTGACTTGCTTTCAGTTTCTCTACAGCGCATGCTAGTCATGAACTTTTTGAGAACATAATCATGCTCTAAATGTAAAGTTGAGAAACACCCTTGATTTATCAGCAAGGTGGGTTTCACAGGAATATTCTCATTTATTCTATGTTGATTTTTACTATATTAATCATGGAGAATGTGAACTTCTCTTAACCTGATTCCCACATTTGGGAACTATCTTTATGTACACTGACAACATAAAATACTCAACTAAAATTGCTATTTTATGTATAATTCTACAGATAAGCACAACTACAGTGTGCCCAAAACAAACATCTGTGCCCCCGCATCTGTGTGTGCTCTTTCCAGATCTTCAAATTTTAATAATAGCAGGATGGATGGCTTTTCCTTTTCACAAGTTATCAGTGTTGACCAGACAAAACAGAATTAAATGTCTCTGATATCCTCATTAAAACGAACCTAGTGGTTTTCCATCAATTTTCTTCTGAACTGTGTGTGACCTGAAGATACTTCTCAACAAGACACAACATTGGCATATTTCATTGGATGTGTCTTATGGGTCAGGAAGGACTGAGATTTAAGGGCTGAGATTTATTGACCAAACATCTTGCAGAAATTTGTATGCTAGATGTTTATCATCTATCTCTTCTCTCCTTTGCCATTGCCCTAAGCAGCTTGAAATCACTTTGAATTTCTGAATCTAGATCCCTCAGTTACTGGAACAAGACTTGTAGCAGTCAGCACTTTCAATTACTTTCCACTTAACTTATTTATTGAGGGATTAAAAATGACAAATAAGAGTCATTCTTATTAAACATTTTTAAAATAGCAACTACCTTTAAATGTTTTTTAATAGATAAACTTGGTTTGAATTTCCTGAGATAGCAGAACATTTTTTTTTTTTAGATTTCCACAACTTGTAACTTTCACCTAGAAGCATAATTTTAGCAAATCATAGTCATCTTTACCAATTTCGTAAAATCCTTGATACATTTTAAGACCAAGATTCTTCACCGATGGTTCTCATTAATCAGGTTTGGTAGTAGAAACTGATGATGTGGCTCTAGTTAACAGAAATTCATCTGCAGAACATGTTCTCCTACAAAAGATTGATTCTGAAGAAGAAACTATCTCTTAATTCAGTAACCTCCTACAACATATTCTGATTCATTGGATGTAAGAGGCTATTTTTCCAAAAAGAGACAAAAGCAAAAAGATTTCTACTTAATGTGCTGAAAACATATTAAATATATGAAAATTTAGTTCAAAAGATCAGCATGTCATTTAAAACCAGTCATTCCTGGTTTGTATCCTGGATTTTATGTACATATATAAATAGGATCTTCACTTGGCAATGAATAACTAAAGGCTATAACAGAAGTTAACTAGTCAGTGCTCAGATTCTACAAGAAATGTGTAAGAGCTCACAATTCATCTCCAGAGGCTTGCATCACGGGAGGAGATACCACTGGCTGGCTAAGAGAGATCTGCAGTGATACAAGAACAGACAAGAGGTGCATACAGGGAAAAGAGTCTCAGAAACAAGCAGATGCCATGAAAGCCATTTTAGCAGCAGGGGTGACTCAAATCCTTCTAGCTACAGATCAGAATTGCTCTTACTGGCTAAGCCAGGAATGAGCATGCTTCTAGAAGTTTAGGGCCCCTGGCTGTAGAGAGGAAAAAGCTAATAAGACTGAGTACTGAACATGGCCTATAGAGATATTACAGTATGGAGGTTATGAGCCTTAGGTCTGATCTAGACTGGCCTCAATTTACCCACTGTGTGACTGAATGATTCTTAAGCCCTCTGAGTTTAATTCCTTGCTCACAGAATGTGAATCATATTAGAACCAACCTCACAATCTTATTGAGAGATTTAAATGAAGTAGTAAATATAAAGAACATGTATGTAAAGAATCATATAAGCAGTTAAGGTTTCCATATCTGCTATGGTTATAATAATAATATTATCTGGTTACTACTATTATTACTATAGTCTTTTCCATGAAACAAGTAATTACGGAAATTGTCTCAGATGTGATGAAAAGAGCACTATTGGCAAAGTCCAGAGATGTTTCTTCTAGAACCTGTGTGATGGTGACAAAATTCCACTTTTCTGTATGTCATGTTCTGTCACTGAAATCAACTATTTGATTTCTAAAATGATTTCCTTAGATATTTAAAATCTTTTTGAGGGTAAATTATATGGAAAATTATCATATGGCAGAAGTATTTAAGAATCTGAAATTTAAGGTTATCAAGTTGCATTTAATTTTGTGAAAAATAACATGTAACTTAAAGTTTAAAAAACTTATCCATACTGTGCAAAATTAGTGTGTTATTAAAAGAACTCCACTTGCATTCTTAAAAATAATTAAGTATAACAAATGTCATACAGAGCTGGGTTTGAATTCCAGCTCTGTCACTTATTAATCACCTTGGATAAATTATTTAATTACCATTTCTCATCTGTAAAATAAAGATAATAGCAAATTTTCTTAAGGTTATAGTAAAACTAAAATGCAAACATACATTAAAAATACTTAGCATAATGATTGACAAACAGTAACTGCACAAAAGTGATATATTATTAAAAGATATATTACTAAAGAGAAGTGCAAACATTCTTTTGCATTTTTTTTGAAATTTTTTGGTAGAAATCAAGGAAATATATTTATCTCTTAAAGAATTACTGTTGACCTCGAGCAAGTTATATAGTCTCTTTGGCCTTTGGTTATCTTTAAAATGGGAAAGTGGCACTGCCTAGCATATTGTGAGAATTAAATGATATAAAAAAATTCCAGCATAATGCCTGATCCAAAAAGAGTTTGCATTAAAGTCTGTGTGAATGTAATTTATCGCATTTAACAAAACATTGCTTACGTTTAACTATTTAAGGTAGAAAATTGACTCGTTTTTTTTAAAATAATGAGACATGTTATTTAGAGTTGTCCTTGTTTTTTTTTAAGGGAAGAATAGGCATGTGATTGTGAGGAGTGCTGGAAGATGGCTCTAAGTAGAGTGATCCAGAGCTTAATGTACTTTCCCTGATGAGGTCATTTACACAATAGAGAAAGCATCCACTTGTTTGTAAAGTGATTAGATTGAAAGTAGGCATTGTTGAAATATTTTTTTCACTTGTAGATCTCCAATCTTTGCTTTTTTATGCAGCCTGACAAGTGAAGTGGAATGACAACAACCTTCTCTCAACAAACTAAGAGGGGATAGAGTGGAGAAGAAAAGAAATGTGGTTAAAGAAATGGTTCGGGACTTCACACAGATGACACCACTTAGAAAAAAACAAACTTTAGTCTTAACAGAGACTGGACAGCCTCAGAGCTTCCCACAGTGTGAAATTGGGATTTATCCCACTTGGATCCATTTTATGCTAACAGTTTAATCCTGATTGTTTCACTCACCTCACCTAGAAACATTAAAAAAAATCATCTGCTAAAGGCTTATCGTTCACAAGTCTTCAAATAATTCTCCAAGGGTATCAATGATACCAAACCACAGGTTGACCTAAGGTGTAAATGTGCAATAAAAAAGAAAAAAAAAGGTAACCATCAAGATTGTTGGATATACTATCTACATTTTCTTAATTCACTGCCATTGCTTCCCACAGAATATTATTCCCCCACCTCTGGTATTGGCATTAGAAAACAGCTAGCTATCTGTTTCAGCCACTAAATTCTGATAAGCATTGCTTTTCCCAGGTTCTTATCTTTTTGGCCTTTGCTCACCGCGCTTCCCCTGTGTTAGGCAAGCAAAGCGATTCAGAAGAGCACAGTGCACTGAAAAGAATGCACAATTGCTGTGTGACTATGTACACATCACAAAATGCTCAACTGAAAAATGAGTATAATTCTTACCCCAGAAGGTTTGAGAATTGAGTTGATTTGTGTAAAGTATTTAGAATAGGACCTAGCAGAAGCTAGGTGCTGTTTAAACTGAAGAATCACATGTCCCACTTTGCCTGGGCTGGTCCCAATTTATACTTGTCTCAGCTTCCCAATTAGTTTAACATTTGCCATCTTTAAAAATCCTGGTTTGGATGCTAATCATGTGTTCAACCTATGTGAAAGTGACAAAGCTACTTTTATTAGTAGTAGTAAATCATAAACATGTATTTCTAGTGGTTTAGTGGAGTCTTGATTATGAACATATGTATGTAGGTTGACCTATTAATACATGGTGAGATATTCTAGAATTAGAATAGGATAATAAAAACTAATTCTTACACATTTACTTTCTGGATAATTTGATGGAAGTTACGTAACCTTTCTCAAACCCATATTCTCTTCAGTAAAGACAGGTAATATATAGCCTCTGAACTTAATAGTTGTAATAATCCAATGAGATAATATGTATGATTTGTCACTTATAGCCCTTGATACAAAAGAAACATAATTCTCGGACTTAAATCTGATTTAAAGTATCATGTTTCTATAAACGCCATATTTAGAAGTCGACTTAATACTTCCACAGCTTTCTATGTACCTAGTACTACAGATGTATTGCTGGATTTATAATATTGGGTTTTAGAGGGTGGGGAAAAAAAAGCATCAAGGAATCAAATGACCTCCTTGCTCAACCATGCACAAAGAACTCCAGAATTTAGCTCTTCTTACTTTTCGGCTTGCTTTGGATAGTGGAATAGGCACAATAGAATAGCCATGGTAGTTAATTAAATGCATGGGTTCAAGTTTTTGTTTTGCCATCAATGAATTGAGTAGCATTAAGTAAATTACTTAATGGATCTAGGTCTCAATGGGGTAACATTATCACTTATTTCACAAAACGACAAGACATAAATAAGATCGTAATTATAAAAGTCTTAGAACATAAAAAAAGTCTTAGCACAGTGACCTTGCTGTGCTTGATACATGGTAATATGAATTAATGTTAGCTATTATATATAATTTTTAAATGTTCTTAGCAAAGCACTGAGGTGAGCACAATCTCTCTATTTTAGAATGCACTTTATCATTGTGGAGTAAAAGGAGGTCAACAAGCAAATGACTTAACTCCTGACCCTAAGAAAATTCTAAATTATATCTTAAGGTTGGGAAGAAGGCAGCTATTGACCTAGGTCAACAAACATTTATGAAGTAATTGCTATATACAGTACACTCTGCTAGGCACAATGGAATATAAGAAATAAGTATATATAAGAATATAAGAAAAATGTTGATGAATGGCTTATAACAACATCAGTCTAGCAAATTATACAGGAAATAAAGCAGAATATAAAAAGTGGTATAAGACAGATACAATAAATAATGTTGAGGCTATATGAAGGTTATGATGAAGGTTATAATATCGAGATTGAATTTTAAAGGTCTCATGGAAACAGGCCCATGGATGGTGACATTCTGGATTGGCTCTGAAGGTTTGGGCAGGCAGAGGGGGAGGCGAGAACATTCTAGGTGGAGCTGAAAAAAAGAAATGAGGATTTATTTCTAAACATTTAACTGACTATAGGAGATAAGGGTATACATAGGCTATTGGTAAGAAATTTAAAAACAAGACAACGGATTTTTTAAATCTCTGGATCAACCTTGCTCATGATAACCTATAAAATAGTTACTATTTACTCACTAAATTACTGTATTATTTTTAGGTGTATTGAATGTTTTAGAGATCAAAGACATTTAGCCCATACTGAACCTTTAAAAACCATTTCAAGTAGGATGACCTTGCTTTTTATATTATATGTTTTATATATATAAACCTACATGATAAATCATGATAGTTTACTGATGATAAGTTTCATAATAGTGTGAATGATATAGAGAAAATCAGGTATGATCTATCTTAAATTTCACAAATAAAACTAGGTTGAATTCCAATTCAGTGTCATTTATTTTTATCAAAAATTCAACAAATATTTTGGAATGTGTGCCAAGAACTGTGAATAAGGAATTAAAAATTAAGGTTATAGGACTATCTATACCACTAATATATTGTAAACAACAAGAAATAAAATTGGCTCATAATTCCCGTTATTATGTACTGTGAATACCAAAATCTATCATGTCTACTGTTTCCACTCCATTTGAACTGATGTTGTCTTTTTTACTTGGTTTGTGTCTTTAGATTGTTATTTATTTGTTGTTTATTTGTTTGTTTGCTTTTAATTTCAGAAAATGAGATTCTCTGCTTACATGTTTCAGTGTCCTGGGTCAAGTCATTATTAATTATCATTATTGGAAAAGCTGCATAAGTGTGCCTCCAGTAAAATACAGTTGCTGCATTTATCTAATGGTTGAGTTTAGCTTTCCTATGTAAATTAAAAGCTGATAATCCTTTATGGGGGAAAAAAATGTTTTCAGAGTGATCTTTCTCTTTCTACCAAAGACTGAAAGTGGAAAAAAATACATATATTATCAGTCTTGATGGCAAAGATATTTATATTTGCTCTCTATTAAAGATTTTATTTTTCTTTTGGTAAACCAGATCCCGTTTTTGTATTTTAATATTAGAAACAAATATAACTTGGGTTATAACATTTCCTAATATTCTCTTTTTTAATCTCAAAATCTTCACCCCTCATTAATTTGATGTTCTGACTCATATTTTTTATAGATTACTCTTAGAAACTGTATGAAGGCCAAGGTATTTTATATGATTTCTTATTGTCCATCTACTTTAAAGTCCCTGGAATACAAAGTAGATTTGGGACTCTAGTGGTAGAGACGATTGATTCTGAGAAAGCTTTTCAACTCCCCATAAGACAGCAAACAAAAATACTTCTTGATAAATACCTTATAGATATATTGTTTCATAAATGCAAATTAATATTTTTGGTAATATCAGTAACAAAAATAATTTGATATTGTAAATAAATCATTTTTTTTAAAAAAAGGAGAATTTTTCAGTGTTGACCTTGAACGTATCTCAATAAACTAAGTGAGAGAATCTCAGCCATGCTTTGCTTACAGTATTTCTAAGATCAAGGAAAATTCTGACACAGGTAGGTTGCGTGTTTAAGTGACCCCATTCTGTTCTTTGGATCATCAGAATCACGAAAATAAATAAATGAATGAATGAATGAATGAATGAATAAATAAATAAATTCTAAGACCAAGGTGTCTATTTGGGACAGAAACAATAACCCCAAAATGTGATTGAGTGAAAAGCACAAATGGTTAGGAAAATATGAAGGAACTGCCTGGTCAGAGCTGTGAACCACCTACTTATGCTTAACATCATTCTCAGCATTTCCCACTCTTCAAATGTTAGAGACCTTTGCTGAGTAAGGAACAAAAAGATGGCATATGTATAGAAAATGAAGTTTCAGAAAGAGGAAAACTAGTACTCATTATCTTCTGGTTTATAAAGTTAACGCCATCAATTGCAGTGGTATTGAACCCTGCTGAGCAGATAGTATAAACTCCAAAAGTCACTTCCCGGAATAGAGGGATCTAGAGCAACATCGGACCTGCTACCATTCCTTCCAGAAATTCTGTAACGTGCAGGAATATACACACAACACAGGTCTTTGACATTTGTTTCAATTTCAGTTATCCTGCCACCTTCAGAGGTGTTGTATACTGACTGTCACTGTGTTTTCCTGCACTCTGTTATCTTTTCCTTTTCTCAAAGGGAAAGCTAGAGACATCCCTCCCTGACTAAATGGGCTCTGTTGCCAGAAAAACATATAACTACTGTAAGGAGAAAATAAAGACCCCAGTATGTTTCTATTTCTGTTTTCTGTCTTTGTTTTCGTTTTTGTTTTCCCTAAAGTCTGAACTGCACAATCTGCAAATAGGCATTCTAACATCAGAATTAGGTTCTTTAATTTCGTATCATTTTTACCCCCCAAGGAATTCAAATTTAACGTAGTTTGCAGCTTAAAAGCAGCATAAAATTTCAGAAAATGTCATGGCAACACATCAAACATTTAATGTCAGTTTCCCTTATGTTCATTACATTGCAAAAGGCAACCACTGCTTATGCAATTTTGGAATGATATTTTACTTTGTAATTAAAAACCAGATTCCCTGTGCTTGGTATTTGTAGAGCATATGTGCAAAATAATGCTCCTTGGGAAGGAAAGATAGTCTCTTTGCACTTTGAAAGACCTCTACCTACAATGTTCTTATAAGTAAGCTGTTTTCCTTCTTAGCTTCACATTTAGACAAGTTATTGATAACCAAATAGTATGCAATCATAAGCCCATTGTTCAGAATTTTTTTATCAGTTTCTTTGTTCAATACAACAAATATTGCCTTTATTTAATTTTAATAATGAAAACTTCATCTAATATATCCTTAGCCTTTAATTGTTTTTCAATCCTAACCTGACATTAGTAGACTATTTGAATATAATTTGAATAACAACAAACCAATTAATATGATGCTGAGGAAAAGAATATATCTGTAAAATTGCTGAAAACACATAATCTTATTTATAGTCTCTTGCTTGTCCTTTATTTGTAGAGCTCCAAAACTGAAAGGCATACATTTTGATAAAGTCTTTTCTCTTGAAGTCCATTCATCATAGTGAACTTCCCCTGTATACTGATACTGTGAGGCTTCTCTTATTCTGATACAATATAGCTTTTAATTGCCTAAATAAACAAGAGTACTATAAACATTTAAGTATTGTTTTATAATTTAGTTTCAACGAGTAGGATCAATGTTTTATCTTACAAAGGTCAAGTAAATTAAGGTACAATCATAAATTGTATGAAATATTTTAATTAGAATACTAATAAAAACTCAACTATGTGAGAGCAAAATTTTTCATATAAATAAGTCTTTCCTTTTGTATCAAATCCTTTTGACATTTGAACAATTTTAAGGGGAATTCATTCTTAAATATACTACCCAATTTTCTACCTCCTTAAACAGGGTATATTGATCACAATAAATTTTTGTTTCAAATGACTCAGGGCCTCTTTGAGCATCAATTATTATTTTGTATTTTAATACAAGAATGACCTCAAGACCTAACGAACTGCTTTCCCTATTACTACATGACTCCAGAAAAATGTTTTCAACTTACTGTAATATGTCATAACTTTCATTCCCTTAGTCATCAAAAGTTTAAATTTTCCTTCTGAGTTTTGTTATTATGTATACAAGGAGCAAAATGTTGTCATCAGTTTAACTTTAATTCTACTTTGGACTTAAGAACTACATTGAGAAAAGTAGTGAAAACTATAAATGAACCACAAGTACACAGATACCAGCTAAGGATTCAAGGGACATGTCTATCAATAAAGCTAGTAAACTAAATGAAATCAGGAAAAAATATAGCTGCTGGTTGATTTTTTTTTAAATCCTCCCTTGGTTGGGAATATAATAAATTTTAAACACATGACCTCTTATAGGATGGAGTTTAAAATAATAGGCTTATTTTATAGCCAATCCACGGTGTTGAGATAATAGAAGTGTAAGATCCCACATATACATATATATATAACATAGTCCCACAGCATGGACTCCAAATGGGCTGTTTTAACAAAACTCAGTTTTGGTCTAGAATCTTATTCAAGTCTGTACAGTGTAATATTAAGAATCTAGGACTGTAAAAATACAATGATAGGTTTCAAACAACTAACTACTAGAGAGGTAATTAAAATTGGGAGAAGAGTGTATAGATATAAATACATATATACATACATATATTTGTTTTTCAATTAAAAAAGTATTTTGATTATGAATAAAACCACACACACACACACACAAACAATTTTATTTCAAACAAACAAAATTTAATGTTACTCTGTGGGATGACTCAAATACAATCAGAATTTTTGTTGCTTATTTTACTTATTCTTTAAATTTATTCAGACTAGGTGTTGTGTTAGTTAGCTAGGGCTGCTCAGCAAAGTATCATACACTGGATGGCTCACAGTTCTCACAGTTCTGAAGGCTAGAATTTATTGTCTCTCAGTTCTGGAGGCTAGAAATCCAAAATTCAGATGTTAGTAAAGTTGGTTCCTCCTTCTGAGGACGGAGAATGATCTGACCCAGGCCTTACTTGCTGGCTTGTAGATGGCCTTCTTTATATTCACAAGGCATTCTCCCTATATGTATGTTTATCCCCAAATTTCCCCCTTTATGAGAACACCAGTTATACTGGATTCAATTGATGTAGACACTAAAGACTTCATTTCAATTTGATTACTTCTGTAAACACCCCATGTCCACATAAAGTCACTTCCTGAGATACTAGGGGTTAGGACGTCAATATATACATTTGGGCAGGACTCAATTCAACCCATACCAGGTATGAACAATCTATTGCCCTCTTGGAGATCTGGTCAGTCAGACAATTTCTGAAGCATCTTTGAGCCCACTGTCTCCCCCACCACACTGTGTACATCCCTTCTCTCCTCTCTCTCAACTTCTACTCTCAACTTCAGTGAAGTTACAAGCAGCCACAGCTCACCTCTGTCACAAGCCAGTTATTGTGACAATTCCATTTTCAGAGTCTTTTCATTGTTTTCAGGGAAGTAATTCAAAGGGTAGCTGGGGAAAAAATCCCTTTCTGTAAAGACAGAAATTTTCTTGAAAGTTGAGAGTGCTGCTTACACAGACAAAAACTAACATTAATTTTCTTCCTTAGGGAAAGTGAGCTTGAAAACTCACTTTGTTAAGGCTGGCACAACAACATATTAAAGCTTACAAAAACCAACACATGCACATACTGATGCTGTCATTCTCATTTCACCTAGTTCTGAATGAGAATTTTTATGTTGAAAGTATATATCTTTGGTTAACATCCATTTACATTTTTCTGGTTCCTATTTTCTTAAGTTTTTATACTGAAAGATCCCAAATTTCCCATATATCTTATTTTAAAAGGAAACTTCAAAGATAATTGTTTTCATAGAATCATAAGGTAAGGAAAGGACCTTTAGCAATTAGCCCTGGCAAACTTTCATTTTGCAGATTAGAAAGTAGACCCAAAGGAGTACCACTTAATGATGCTGAATTAATCACTAGGGGAAAATGGCCTTCCTTAGGTGGAAGACTCCTGGGTCCCATGCGTGCTTTGATAATATTTACAATTGTGATCTAGCTTATAAAAACTAACCAATATGTGGAGGGGAAAAAATGTATATGTACCTAAAATCCAGAATGCATTTGTTAGTTTTAAATAAGGCCTGGTATGAAAGAAAGATGGAGTTTACTGCCAATAGGTACACATTAATATATTGAGCTTGTCCATGGAAATATAGATTAGCAAAGGACATACAGCACTTAAGATATTGGTATAGTAAATATTAATACAGATCACATAAATACATTTAGAGAAGTAGCTCTGTGGGTTCATATCCTGGATGAGCCCCCTTACAAAAAAAAAATGAGGTAGCTTTGTGTTACCTCTTTGAGTTCACCCTCTCTATTCTTCTCCCACTGCCTCCTTGCTGTCCTCTAAAAACAACAAGCTCATCTCTACTTCAGAGTCTTTGTACTTAATAGTCCCCAACTTGGGCTGCTTCCTCTGTTCATCTAATGTCTGGACAGTAACTCTCATTGTCTGGGTGTCTGCTCAAAAACCGCCTCTTCCAAGAAGCTTTTCCTGACCACCTTAGTAACTTCTCATCTGGTATGTCACTATCTCATTTTCTTTTATTTTCTTGGCACTTATCATATTATGATATTGTATTTATTTGTTGGCATGTTTGTTTGAAAGTATTATTTTTTTATGTTTTTGTCTTTTCCCACTAAGTACAAGTGAACTTATCTGTTTTATTTATTAATGTATTCCAAGGACCTAGAACTAAATCTAATGTGTACTGTGTCAACCCATCTAGGCTAAACTACAGTCCTCAGAATTCTCTTTCAAATATGTTTTCAGATAGGGTGAGCTACAAGGAATATTCTACTATAAGATGTGGAGAATAAAAAGGAGGCAGTCGCCATTTTATGGCACATACACACCTTAATTATATATCATCTGTACTGACAGACCTAGAAAATAAACTTTTCTAAATTCTTCTTATATTTAGGACTAAATTTCCATATGCCTAAATATAAAATTTCATTCATTATAATGTAAATACATTAAGTCATTTGTAAGAGGATACTCCTGGCTGTGCTTTAAAAACGATCATACTATAATAACAATTGTCTCAAAGATAAATTCATTTTTTAAAGTGTAAATTACTTTGAACAATTATGTTACCTATACTGACATAATAAGATAACAATATAATTGAGAAAATATTTGGGTAGTGGATGTGGGGAAATGGAGAGAGCAACATTTATTTAGAGGCTAGACACTGCTTTTCAAGTCTACAAAAATGTTACAAATAATGACCAGCTGAAATAAGCGACATGGAATTTCTTTTAGTATTGGATTTTCTTTGCTTTATCTTGAATCAATTTTTAAGTGATGGCATTGGGGAGATGGCCTTAAGGAAGCAATTAAGATTAAAATGAGGTCAGAAGAGGAGTGCCCTCATCCAAAAGACTGGTCTCCCTTTAAGAGGAAGAGACACCAGCAGTGCTCACACAAAAAGGAAAGGTTGTGGGAAGGCGTAGACAGAAGGTGGTCATCTGTGAGTGAAGGAAAGAGGCCTCAGGAGAAACCAAACATATTGACACCTTGACCTTAGACTTCTAACCTCCAGAACTGCAAGGAATAAATACCTGTGTTTAAGCCACTCTGTCTCCAGTATTTTGAAATAACAGCTCTAGAAGATTAATGCACTGCATAAATTAAGACCTATGGTACCTGAGCCATATTTTAAATAATAAAGTCATTTTGAGTACTGATGTCAACCAAAATTGGTATCTGTCTGAAAATTTTGAAAGTTATAAAAAACAAGAAAAAAATTCAAGTAATTTACAACCTACCACCTACTCTTCATTTCCTTTCACCCATTTCCTATTCTCAGACTTTACATAAATGGAGTCATACAACACTTACTCTTTTGGTTATGGCTTCTTCTGCTTAATAATTGTATTAGATCATTACATTTTGAGATTCATTCATGTTGTTGAATCTATTTATTTTTTCTTCATTGTGCAGTAATATTCAATTGTAGGAATATATTATTTTGTAAGTATTACAGTATATAAATTTGTTTTCCCTTCTCCCTGTTAATAAACATTGGGCTGTTTCCAGTTTTAAGTGTTTACGAATAAAGCTAATACGAATATTGCCATGTCTAAGGCTTTTTATACACATTTCAGTTCTCTTGGGAAAATATCAGAAGTGAAATAAGGCAAGTGTAAACTTTATAAGATACTATTAAGCAATTCACCGAAGTGCTTGCACTATTTTATACTCTCACTAGCAATGAGTTCCAGTTACTCTACATCCTCTCCAGCATTTGGTGGTATCAATCTTTTTTTTGTTTAACATCCTAGTGGATTGAAATAGTATTTCATTGTAGATTTAATTTGCATTTATCTGCTGACTAATAAAGCTGACCTCTTTTCTTCCCATACTTATTGCCCATTTATATGAATCTTCTCTTACGAAATGCCTGTAGTAGTTTTAAAATATGTCCAGGAATTACTTGATACTTCTCCATTTAAAAGTAGACTATGATGGAAGTGGTAGTGTGGATATCTAAATTAGAACATAAAAGACACCGTGACGCCCTCCTTGCTCTCTTTCTCTTGGATTGCCTGTTCTTGGAGGTGGCAGCTGCCATATCATGTGAACATTCAATCAGCCTATAAAAAAGTCCACACAGCAAGGGACTGAGGCCTCTTGCCAAAAGCCATGTGAATGAGTCATCTTGAAAGTGAAGCCTCCAGCACCAGCCAGGCCTTCAGCTGACTGCAGCCCCAGCTGATATCTCATGAGCAATACTAAATCAGAACCACCCAGCTAATCTGCCCCCAAATTTCTGACCCTCAGAAAGTATAAGATAATAAATGTTTGTTGTTTTAAGCTAAATTTTAGAGTAATTTTTTATTCAGCAATAAGTAACTGATACACTAATTTTTAAATCGATTGTCCTTTTCTTATCTCTTTTTAGGGTTCTTTATATATTTCGGATACAAGTCTTGATTTTAGAT
The DNA here is from genome assembly GCA_003508835.1 of Eonycteris spelaea. Classification (NCBI taxonomy): domain Eukaryota; kingdom Metazoa; phylum Chordata; class Mammalia; order Chiroptera; family Pteropodidae; genus Eonycteris; species Eonycteris spelaea. The sequence continues at coordinate 2,732,745 of PUFA01000018.1, read as the reverse complement.
TTCTAGTCTCCAGTACTGTGAGACAATAAATTTCCATTGTATAAGCCACCCAGTTTTGTTATACATACGTGCTGAGAATATTTTTTTCCTAGGATATGACTTAGCTCGTCATTTCTGAATGTCTTCTAATGAGCAGAAAAAATTTACACAACTAGATTTAACTTTTTTTCTTTTTATGGTTAATGCTTTGTGTGTTCTTTCCACGATACCTTTGCCTACCCCAAAATCATAGAGATAGTCTCTTTTTAGTCTTCTTGAAGCTTTATGTTTCTCATTTTAAATTTAGGTCTATAATCTATCTTAAATTTATTTTTTTGTGTATGAAGTGAGATTTGGGTCAAATTCCATTTGTTTTTTTCCATATAGATATTAAGTTGTTCTAGCAGCACTGCTAAATCCTTTGAATTGACTTGTCTTGTTGGTTCATCTCAATTTATTCTTTTTAAAGATAATATACAGACAAAAAGGTGAAAAGTAATACTAAAAATGATAATGATTGTTATTAAGTGGTAGGATTATAAGTAATTTTCTTGTCTTCTTTAGATTTTTATTTCCTTAATTTTGACAATGAACCTGTAATACTTTATAATAAAAATGTATAAAACATTCAATTTTCCTCTTTTCCTTTAACTATAACATAAAATCTATAAAATTACAAATTAACATACATGTAGTAAATGTAACTTTAAAAATTTATGTGAATGACTCTATATACACAAATATAGTAATATCTTACTAATTTATATGAGTCCATCTGAATAAATGGACATATTATAGAAAGTATTATTAAAATTTTATATTTATACCCCATTTTTATTACTTCATTTACATGGAATAATTCTGAAAGTTCATAAAATCTGCCAAGTAGAAAACTTTGAACTCTGCTTTCAGATTTGAATCCTTTTTCATTTCAATTTGTAAATATTTATTCAAATTATTTCTGTGATGGTAAAGTGTCTTTCAAAGGCCCAGGGATTCCCTTTCCTTTGCATAAGTTAAACATTTATCTCACAATCCTGTATACCATTCTTTGGAAACACTTTCTTGTACGTGCAAAGCAAACAGCTTCTATGTGTCTGAGCAGCACAAATATAGTCAAAATGAAAGCAGTTTTACTGTAACGTGGTATTATGCTCGAAGAGATAAATATACACTGGCAAAAGAGGAAGACAGGCTCAGCATCGACAGTAAAAATGTATAACTTCATCAGTTTCGATGACAGAAATGTCACATAAAACTTTCTGTTTTGAGTTGATTTCGGATTCCCTGAGTTTCGTTTGAGGTTTAAATCGCAGCCTTCAGTGATCAAACACCAGTTCCCTTGGCCTGGCTTTCTCACTTTCACAGCATTCCAGCCAGCTTGGACAATTCAGCTTAACCAAAATACAGTCAAACATTTGGAAAACTCTCAACACACCTGGCCTACATTTAAGCTGTATGACGACCGGGTTTTCAAGCTTCACTGCATTAATTGGTGGCAAAACAGCTGAATGCTTGAATGTCGGGCTGGTGGGGGGAGGGTGCCATGTCACCCAAATGTTGAGGATGGAAAGTAGAGAGTGCAGTGCTATCAGAAGTATATGTGCTAACAGAAGGGACCTTGCCACGTGGACCAAACAGTTAACATGAATAAACAATAAGGGGGAAAAAAGAAGTCCTGGAAAAGCAATCACAAAACTGCAAAATGACTATTTAGGACTGAAAGATTTCATGTGGAAACTCTTCTGCAGCTGTGACCATTCGTCTGTATTAACAACAGACCTGTTTTGTTTTGTTTGGGGGTTTGACAAATTACAGTATCCTGTACTGTTCTCTTGTCTTGTGGAAAAATAAAGAGAAATGTAATTCTAGAGAGTCTTCATCCTATATTTTACATGTTCCCAATTCTCCTGAGCTCTCTCATTGCTGTAGACTCGATGAGAAAGTCTTCAAACTTCAGTTGTAAAGTCACAGAGAAAGGTTTGATATTGGCGACTGAAAGTCGGTCGCTGATGGAAATGAAAGCTGTACACTCTGGAAACCCTGGCTTTGGCGCTGGAGGGTCATGTGCAAACTGTGGAATAAGTGGTTGGGCTGGAATCTGGGAGAGCTTTCCCATGCCTTTACCCAGTCTCCCGTCTCACAATTTCCATAACTGCTTAACCCAACCCTATTTCTATGCTTGTTCTCTTCCAACACAAATTAATATTTCCATAAAATGTATTTGTTAAATGTCTAATTGATGAAGAATGCACGGTAGTACACCAATAAACAAAATAGAGTTTCTTTTCCTCTCCAGGACAAATGTAAAGTTATGAGAAAACCAAAGTCACTTCAGAAAGTATTACTTTTCAAAGCCAGTAGATGAGATTCTTGTGTTGTTATTGGTTGTTGTTGTTGTTGTTGTTGTTGTTTTAACTTAAGGAGAAGAGTTTGGCATGACAAAGGCAGAAAGGAGAATATTCTTTGTACTTGACCTGTGACCTCCAAAATACACCCACAGAAGTACCAATTTTTTTTTTTTTTAAGGTTTGTCTATAGGTGAGAGAACTGGAGTAATAAAGTACATGACTACCGTCTTCTATTTATTATTATTACATGAGAACCATTTCTGCTTACGGATACCACCTTTATTTTTTTTCATAGTCAATAGCGGGTTGAATGGTGGCCCAACAAGATATGTCTATGTCCAACCTACCAGAAACTGTGAATGTGACCTTACTCAGAAAAAAGGCCTTTGCAAATAAAGTTAAGGATCTCGAGATGAGATTATTCTGGATTATCCAGGTGGGCCCTGACTGCGATGACAAGCTTCTTCATAAGAGAAAGAAAAAAGAAGCGAGAATGGAGACGGACTGGAGTGATGCAACCACAAGCCAAGGAACAGTTGGAGCTCTCAGAGTCTGGAAAAGGAAAGGAAGGAGTCTCTCCTAGAAGCTCCAGAGAGAGCGCAATCCTGCCAACACCTTGATTTAAGACATCTGGCCTCCAGGTCTGTGAGAGAATAAATTTCTGTTGTTTTAAGCCACCAAATTTGTGGTGACTTGTTAACAGCTGCCATGGGAAATGAATGGAGTCATCTAAAGTATTTATCCGTTACTGCTTCCCAATCTCTGTTATTCATTCACTTGTTCAGGAAACAAACAGGTAATGTATCAGATACTGAGCAATGCACGAAAGGCTCCAAGTTGGGAAAAAAAAAGAAAATTGTTCTCAATAACTTTATAATCTGGTAGAGAGACTGAGACATGTAAACTAAGGAATACAATAAAGTATTACTAATATCATTATGATGTATGGACAAAAAAGAAAGTGGTCACTGTTTCCTGGGATGGTCACAAAAGGGTTCAAAGAGGAGAGAAAGATGAAAGTCAAGAAGGTGTTTGCTAGCTAAGCAAGTTGAGAATTAAATGGAGGGAATTATTGGAAGAGAAAATAGCATGAACAGAGTATGGAGGCATGAAATCATGTAGCCTCTATGGGAATTGGATGTTTTTAAGTGTGTCCGGTAAGATTACAAAGTAGAAATGGGTGGACAAAGGCCAGATTATAGAGATCCACGTTAGCTAAGCTGAAGAGGTCAGAATGCACCCATGATGAATGAGAAGACACTGAAGAGTTTCAGCAGGTTCAAAACATAATGACTCTTGTGTTCTAGAAAGATTATTCTGGTACAAGTAGGCAAGATGACTTGAGGACTCAAGACCAAGCCAGAGAGATTTATCAGAAAAGTACTGATGTGATCTAGGTGCAGAGATGAGAGGCTGAATTAAGGCACAATTGTGAGGCTAAAGCACAGGGATGGGGAAAAAAAAAAAATCTTACAAAGGAGTCTGACATAGAAATAAAGTTTGAGTTTGAGAAGTAGGAAGCAAACAAAGAAAATTATATTATGGTAACCAAGAAAGATGAGGATATCAAAAAAGGAGTAAGAACAGCCAGAAGCCACTGAGAAGCCATGTAATGTGACAACTGAGGAGTCCACTGAATTAGTCAATGAAGAGAACATCAGAAGGATAGATGTCATCAACCAGCCCTATAATTGCTGGCAAGTCAATTAGCATTAGCAAAATGAGAGAGTTGATCAATAGATCACTAGTTGCCAAAGTATGTTCCTTGCACTTTCCTCAGAATCACTGGAGAACTTAGAAATGCAAATTATCAATCCCCACTCATATTAAATGAGACACTCTGGGGTGGAGGCCAGAAATCTGTCTTCTATCAAGCCCTCCATAGTCACCAATAATCGCTAAAGTTCAAGAACCAGCACTACACACAGCATACAAGGCTTCACTAAGGAAAATGTGATCCATGGATAGGCAGCACCAATATCTCTTGAGAACTTGTTACAAATGCAGAATTTTGAACCCCACACCAACCCACTGAATCAGAATTTGCATTTTTAATGCGATCCATTGGGATTCAGATGCACATCGAAGGAGCACTGCTAATGATTTCCCTCTCATTAGCTTCCTTGCTCATCATCTCAGATTACTCATTATACAAATCCAATAAGTTGGTAATTCAAAAATGGGAGAGAATTCTAAATAACACAGCAAAATTTCCTCCTCTCAAATGGAATTATAAATCAGAGATGGCTTAAATGAGACCAAGAATATTTCAGATGTAGTTAAAGAAATGTAGGTACTTTCTAATTCTTTGATATTCAGTTCCAGGTTACAGAAATGCATGTTTTTCCCTCAAAAAGTAAAAAAAAAAAAAAAAAAATCTACAAAAGTTTATTATATCTTTCCGATAGGAAATAATATCAGATCACTGGGACTTCATTTCAGAAAGTCACATTGATAGAGACAACGTATGAGAACAGGTAGATCTTTATATGACCGAGTAGGGAACTGCTTATGTTAGGAAACCAACACCATTAAGGCCCTTATTTACTGTGTATAAAATACAGCTCAATAAAAAAAGCAGCCAAGAACTACTGTTTTTATTTTGTGTGAATATGGTTTAACCCAATGGTTCTCAAAGTTTCTTAAGACCAGCAGCATCAGTATCACCTCTGAGTTTGTTAGAATTTGTATTATTAGGCTCTACTCTGACCTATTGGATCAGAATCTCTGCAGATGAGACCCAGGAAACTGTTTTTACAGCTCTTCCAGGTGATTCCGATGCATGTGAAAGTTTGAGAAACACTGGTTTAGGCATCAGAAATGCTTCATGTGAAACACCTCTGGCCTGCTTTGTCTCCTGTTCTCCTGAGCTGCCTCTTAAACTCTTCTCCATTTGTCTTCATTTATCTTTCATGTCCTTTCACGGCTCCTTTTTTCCTCCTTCCTCTTTTTTCTTCCTCTAACTACCTATGTCTTTCTGTTCTAATTTTTCACTTCCTATTTCTTTCCCAGCTCACTTTAGCTTTGAACTACCCCATTCTCAAAGATGCATACAAATCTAGCACTTCTGCTCAAAAGTTTGTCAATCTAAGCAAGTCTATCAGATGCCCATGCTCAGCATTATGAAAGAAACAAAACAGTAAATCAGCCACTTTGTTCTGGAAATGGGGCAACTTGCAGAAGTGACAGTATAAACCCAGTTATTGTACAGTTGCTTGGAATTAATTTGACTTTAAGTATCAGGAGTACTCATGACAGTCATGTGCTAATTGTCCAAAAAACGTCTGATAACAATAGAGTATAAGAATTTCAGTCTATGGACAATTTATGAGAACATTTGGGCCCTGTTTTAGGATTAAGTATTCTTGCCTTCACCACAGGAGTTGGCTAATAACCACAGCAGGAACAAATATTAGTAACATTAATATTAATAAAAATTGTGGGGTCTTTTGTTTAACTAAAATACCTATCTTTATTATACAGCCTACTACTAATAATAGTAATTGTTCAAAATTATTTAGTCCTAAAAATGATCTAGGCCTTTTTCTATGAGCTTTACAGTTATTAATATATTTAAATCTCCTCACAGATTTCAGTAATAATAGCATCTTCATCTTACAGATAAGGAAATGGAAGCAAAATGAGGTTAGGTAACTTTTCACAGATCTGGGAAGTACAGAGACAGGATTTGCATATAGGTCATCTAGCTTTGGGATCCTAGGTCAGAACCTCTGTGTTACATTACTTCTCATGTGAGGATGAGTTGAATTACAGAAGGCATATTTGAATTTCAAATGCCTTCACATTTCACACTAAGAGGCAAGATTTAGTAAATATTTTCGTATCCTAACACTTTTGACTAGAAAGGGTTTGGTATAGTGAGACAAAGGCTGGACTGGGAGCCAGAAGTCCTCAATTTCAATCTTAGTGTTTTAGGCAACTAGCTGGATGATCATGGGAAACTCACAGGTTTAATTTCAATGGGTCACAATTTCTTCTCATGTAAAAAGGAGTGTTAGACTTCATTAGATCATATTTATGGTTCTGTCCAGATCCAACATTCTATGAATGCTAACTATAAAACTTTAGTCCCAGGAAATTATTAAACAGGAATATAATGGTACACAGAATCACAATTAATCAATTTTCTAATTATTTCTTTAGCTATAATGTAAACAAATAACTTAATATGGTATAATTCTTGGTTATTTAAGCAAAAAGGATGTTTGCTACTACATGACCAACATGCATAGAAATAAAATAAAAACTAAAGTGGATTTTTTCAGTATAATAAAGGCTAGAGGTGAGAGATTATTAGTTTCCTACTGCTGCTGTAACAAATTATCATGAACTTAATGGCTTAAAACAAAACAATGTATTTCAGTTCTGGAGGTTAAAATCGGAAATATGTCTTATAAGACTGCAATCAAGGTCTCGGCAGGGCTACATTCCTTCTGGAGGCTCTAGAGGAGAATCAGTTTCCTTGACTTTCCAGCTTTTAGAGTCTTTCTGCATTTCTTAGATCATGGCACCCTTCTTTCATTTTTAAAGCCAACAATGGCAAGTTCGGTACTCACATTGCATTATTCTGACCTCTTATGCCTCCTTCTTTAACATATAAGGACATTTATGATAAGATTTGCCTACCAGGATAATCCAGGATAACCTCTCCTTCTCAAACCTTAATTTAATCAAATCTATAAAGTCCTTTTGCTATGTGAGGTAACACATTAAGAGGTTTCTGGAATTAGGATATGGATATCTTGAGGGACCATTAGTTTGCCTACCATGGTAATATTTTAGGGTTCCCCAAGAAGCCTTCTACTTCACACATTTAAAAACAAAACTGTTCATAACAAAAAGAAAAATATTCAATTCTGAAATATTATAATATTAATGAAATTTTCAATCATATAATGAAGTTTATATATCTGTTTATTGAATATTTTCTAGAGTCGATATCTCTGTGAGTACGAAAAAATGTTAGATCCCAGAAAAACCATAGAGACAATCTAGTGAAGTCAATTCTCTTTATTTTATATATAAGGAAATTAGGGCCCAGAAAGACTTAAACTTGCCAGCGAGTAAGAAGTGAGCTATAAACCTCTTAGCTTGGTTCCCAGATCTAAGTCTCTTCCATTATACCTTTAGGCTGCCTCTTATTTTTTTTTCACTCTACCAATAATTTCTGAGACTTCTGCATCTCAGACATTTTCACATAATTATACTAATAATTAGAACAAGTCTTTAACTCTTCCTTCTTCTTTGGAGAAGTATGTGAAAGAGCAAGATACTGCAAGAGGAAAAAGTCTTGGTCTTTTGATTGCCATGTGATGATAAAGAGTAAGAGGAAAACTATGCTGCGGTAAGGAAAGTAGCTAACCCACAGATGAGAGGTTTATCAAAAAAACACATTTTTCATAAATACCTTTCTCACCCTTAAGATGTGGTAAATGCAATGCTTTAGATGTCATACAAATAAGGAGATTTAATACTATATGGGCTGCTTATGAAGCAAAAATTATATTAAGTGAAAAAAAGTGAGAATTACAACAAACTTAAAATGTCGACTCCTTAAAATGTCATTGTCTTTCTAGGTCAAATCCTTATTTTGAAAGGCAAATCTTAACTTGTGCATGGCATAGAGCAAAGAAAAGGCAACACCAGCCCTAAACACCGGCAGCATAAACAGCCTTGTCCTTCCCACTCCAATGTTTCTCCTTTCTTAAAAAGTAGAAAATTTTAGCTTCTCCTTGGGGAAGGATGACAAAGCCCTTTTGAAATTCTGTTGTTAGAAACCCTGCCATTAGGAAAAACCTACATTAAAAATTAAAGGTTAAAGAGTATGTGATGATTTTGACAGATGCCAAGAAGCATTGTTGAAACATAAAATTCATTCTTTTTTAAAAATTTCATTGCAGCAAGCTAGTAATGGAAAGAAATTTTCTTAAACGAACTTATTGTAGAGGATCTACTAGAAATCTAAAGCAAAAATCATAATGGTAAAACCCATGTCCCCAGAGCTTCCAATTAGTTTTTTAATGTCTCACTCATAATATGAATACTCAAGGATTCTTAGACATTTATTTAAAAGCTCTAACAAGATCAAAAGAAATAAGCATATTTGGACAAAAATGCAGAAAGCAGATGAACAAATGAAAAAATTTTTTAAAAATACAGATGAAGAAGGACAGAAGTAAGAAAAGAAAGAAGGAAGGAATGAAGGAAGGAAGAAATATGAAAGAAAGATGAAAGAAAGAGAGAAAGAGGAAGAAAGAAAGAAAGAAGAAAGAAAGAAAGAAAGAAAGAAAGAAAGAAAGAAAGAAAGAAAGAAAGAAAGAAAGAAAGAAGAAGGAAGGAAGGAAGGAAGGAAGGAAGGAAGGAAGGAAGGAAGGAAGGAAGGAAGGAAGGAAGGAAGGAAGGAAGGAAGGAAAAATAAGGCATACATTTAGACAGTATAAAAGAATTCTAGAAATTTAAAAAGAATAAAATAAATATATGAGAATGAGAAAAGCAAAAAAAACAAGAGAAAGTTTGGAAGATAAAGTTGAGAAAATCTCCAATAAAGTAAAGTAAAAAAAATAAGTGAATCAATAATAGTGGAGAAAAGAAGATAATTAGAGAAGCAATCCAGGAGATCCAATATCTGAACAATAGAAATTCTAAAGAGAAAGCTTAGAGAAAATGGCAGGGAGGACATTATTGAAGAAATAACATAAGAAAAAAAATTTACATCTATTAGATGTAGGTTTTCAGATTAAATTACAAACACAAAGGCACACCAAAGCATATTACTGTGAAATTTCAGACCACTCAGGACAAAGAAACGATTCTGTAAGCTTTCAGAAAGGAAAACAGGTTACATAAAAATGGCATTATATTTCAAATAGTAACACTATTAGCAAGTAATTAAAGAAGAAATGTCTTCAAATTTTTGAAAAAAAAATATTTCTAACATAAATACCTGAATTCAGCCAAATTATAAATCTTATTTAGTGTGACACATTTCAGACATTTAGGGTCTCAAAAACTTACTTTCCATGGGTCTAAGAAAGCTCCTGAAGAATACATTCTACCAAAACAAGGCAGTAAAATAAAAAAGAGGAAGACTTGAGATTCCAAAAGACAGAGATGAGAGAAAAGGAAGAGGTCAAAGGATTTCCGAGGTTGATGACAGAGGCAATTTTAATAAATACCTGTACTGTTTTCAATCCACAGTTGGGAGTCTGTGGATGAGGAGGCTTGACTGTATGAACTGATCTACGACATTTTAACCAGGGGACTTGAGCATCTGTGGGTTTTGTTATCCACAGTGGGATTCTAAAACCATCTCGTGCAGATACCAAGGGAAAACTATGTTTTAGAGGAGTCGAAAGTTGCACTTGGATTTTCAACTGCAAGAAGGGTTGGTGCCCCTAACCTCCTCATTGTTCAAAGGTCAGCTGTAAATTAAGGATTGGAAAACATTTTGTAAATACCCTTTCTTTCTCTTAAAATGTGGTAAATGCATTGCCTAGTGGAGTAAAGATGGAGTATAAGGCATATGAAAAAATTAAGCTATTTATGAAGGACATAAAATAAAACATGAAAAAATATAAAAATGAGCAGCGATCCTGGAAAAGAAGGTTCCATATTGTATACCACTTCACGAATGGTATAAGAACTTCCCAACAGTGTACACACAATCTCTCTACCTTTGTGCTATTGTTTCATATATTGTATAATCAATGTGTTGTTACTATAAAACCCACAATATATTGTTATTATTTTAGCTTTGAATATTCAATTATCACTTAAAGAGATTTGTTTAAATGTCATTTATATTTATGTATCTATTGACTCTTTCTGGTATTCTTCATTCCTTCGTTTTGATCCTGGTTTACACCTGGTATCATTTTTATTTCTGCCTGAAGGGCTTCCTCGAACATTTCTTATAGTGCAAGTCTGCTGGTAATGAATTCATTTAGCTTTTGTATGTTCGAAGGACTGTTTATTTTACTTTACTTCGTGAACTCTGGCAGCCTTGGCACTCATGAATTCTGAGCTCAGTACCCTGAAGTCAAAGGGCCCACTGGACTATTTGAGTTCTCCCTCACTTCAGTGCAATCTAAAATTCTCTTTAGGTAACAAACTGGGGCATTTGTGGGGCCCTCCTAATTTATTTTCCTTTTCTCGCTGTCTTAAAGCCTGAAAAACATTGTTTCATAGATTTTGTCCTGTTTTTACTTGTTTATGGAAAGAGGTTAATCTGGTCCCTTTTATTCCACCATGACTAAGATTATACATGTCAATTGTCCCCAGACGAAGCCATGAATTTAATATAAACTTAGTCACAAGTCCATGAGATCTTTATAAAAAAATTGAGCTGGCTGATTTTAAAATATAACTAAAATGCAATCAAACAACCAAAAAAAATTTGAAAAAAAATAATGAGATAAATTTTGCTCTGCTTGATGTTTTGTAATCTTATAATACTAGAATAAAATAAAAGTGGTATGGTTTGGGAAAAGGAATATACACGTAGATTGATGGATGTCAGAAAAAGTTTGTGCAAGCATGGGGTCCTGAAGCTTAAACTTTCCTAGCTTCTCTATAAATCTGACCTGCACAATGTATTTAAAAAGTATTATAAAAAGATCAAGTTAAAAAAAGAAAAGAAAAGGAAGGAAAGAATAAAAAATGAAAAAATAAAGATCGAGTTGGGTTCATCACAGGAAAATAAATAATTTAATGTTTACAATTTTAATGTTACTTACCACATGAATAGATTTAAAAAAATAAATAACCTGTACAATCATATCAACAAATGCAGAAAAACAACTAGTAAATTCAATCTATTTGTAATTTTTTAGAATGCTCATATCACAATGAGTAAAAGAAACCCTTCTTAATCTAGTAAAAAAGATATAAAAAATATACAATAAACATCACAAGCAGGCCAATTCATTTAAGACCAGAAAAAAAAATAAGTATAACAGCTCTCTTAAATCTCTTCAAAATTGTGCTAAGGTCTTAACCAGCACAACGAAGCAAAAATAAATAAAATCATTGAGTGTATATACGAGGCATAATAATTGGAATGAAAAACCTAGACTTTCGTAATTTACTAATGATACAATTATCTATCAATAAAAAAATTCAGAAGAATCTACAGATAAATTCTTAGCTATAGAAGACAGTTTTTAAAGTTACATATACAAAATGAACAGGCAAAAAAAATCAATTGAATTTCTGAGCTCCAGAAACAAAATATTAGAAGGTCTAATTTAAAAAAGAAAAACACCACTACAACATGGATGAATCCCACAAACATAAGGTTGAGTAAAAAGAATACGACAGAAGAATGCATAAAATAGGATTTTATCACATAAAATTCAGAAATAGGCAAAACTAAACTACATTATTTATGATGGCATATCTAGGTGTTAAAACTAATAGAAAAATAATGATCCGATTATTTTAAAAGTCAAATAGTGGTAACTTTTAGGGGGAGGCTTGGAGGTTGCAACTTGGGATGCTGCTATAGGCCTAGAAATATTCTATTGTTTAACTTGAGTAGTGTTAACATGCGTGTTCCCTTATAATTTGTTAAACTGTACATATATGTTCTATAGTTTTTTCTATCTGTACATTAGACTTTGTGAGAATAGTAGTCAAGAATATAGCATTTAGAATAACAAAAATAGTTCTTTATATGAAAACCTAACAAATAAATTATAATACCTCTATGGAGAAAAGTATGAAATTCTATTAAAAGACAGTAAGAGAAATCCTTTTAAAAAAATGTGTGGACTCCGATGTTTATTGAAACACTAATCATAGTTGCCAAGACACGCAAATAACTGAAGTGTCCTTTTATAGATGATTGGATAATGAAGATGTGGTACATATACACAATGGAATATTACTCGGCCATAAGATGAAACACTGCCATTAGCGACAGTGTGGATGGATCTTGAGATCATCATGTTAAGTGAAATAAGTTAGATAGAAAATGTTGAGAATCATATGATTTCACTCACATGTGGAATATAAAACTGAAAGCAACAAACAAACAAGACAAGCAAACAAAACTCATAGATAATAGACAACGGTTTACTGGTCACCAGAGAAAAAAAGAGGAGAGGAGGAAGTAGATTAAGGTAAAGGGGATCAAATATATGGTGATGGAAGGAGATTTGATGAACACACAATGAGACATACAGATGATCTATTAATGAATTGTACACTTGCAACCTATATAGTTTTATTAACCAATGCAATCCCGATAAATTTACCTTTTTAAAAGTCTGCACACCACACATATTTACAGAAAAATTTAATGTTATAGAAGTGTCAATTCTTATTACATTAGCCTATAGGTCCAATATAAATGCAAACAAAATCCTAAAAAGAATTTTTGTGTAATTTATAAGTTTATTCTAAAATTCATATGGAACAGTAAACGGCCAAAAATTAAGACACTCCTGAAGATTTACAATGTTGGAGTTTAGAAGCTATGGTAATTAGGGTGGTGTGATCCTTACATAGAAGAGAAAAATAGACTAATGGTACAAAACATAGAGCCTAGAAAGAAACCTGTGAGTATATGGAAATTTAATCTATGACAGAGCGGTAATAGAAGCTCAAAAAAGAAAAAAAAGGGGGGGGAGACTATTATATAAATGATGCTGAGACAATTGAAATACATGTGGAATAAAATATAATTGAATCTCTGCTTCAAACCAGTCTCAAAAATCTGTTGCAAGTTGATTAAATAATTCTGAAAATACTTAAAATTTTGAAAGATAAAACGATTAAACTTTTAGGAACATGATAGAAATATATCTTTATTACCTTAAGTTAGTGAAGACATAATGTGCTAACGCTAAAGAAAAAGTTTGATATATTTGTCTATATTTACATTTAGAAATACTATCTCTCAAAAGATGCACAGAGAAGATACACATACATTAAAGAGCAGAATGGGAAGTATAGAAGAGACCCACAAATATACAATCACCCATTTATGACAAAAACATCACTACAATTCAAAGAAAAAGAATGAATCTTTTTAACAAATCATGCTGGGTCAGTCAGATACCAATATTAAACAAACAAAAAAAAAAAACCTAGACATCTTCTCTCTACTTTAAAAAAACTTCAAAATGCATTACAGACTGAAATATGAAAGCTGAAAGCTAACCTTCTAAATGAAAGCATTTAACCTTATAGTTGGCACAGATTTCTTAAATGAAATCTCTGTATAATGATAACCATTACTATAAAATATAAATTAGACTTCATTGAATAAGATTAACTGTAAAAAATTTATAAATTGGACTTCATTAAAATTAAGAACTTCTGCTTATAAAAGGCAACAAGAGGAGAATGAAAGGAAAGTCATAAATCAAAAAGATAGTTTTATTACATATGTCCACAATGGGCTTGAATACATAACAGAAAAAAATACAAGTCAAAATTAGAAAGACCAATAATAAAAATTTTTAAAAAGCAAAGGACAGTAACATTTTATAAAAGAAATTTATGAATGTCTATTAAGACTATGAAAGTTTTTCAACTCATTAGTTATCAGAAAATGAAAATTAAAGACAAGATGAGTCTATTAAGGTAACCATGTAAAATCACTATGAAAAGGTGATTTTATGGAGAGCAATTCTAACATAATGTGACTAAAATTCAAGGAGGACCATGACAGGTGTTTATAAGAAATAAAGCAACTGGAAGTCTCACACACTGCTGTTATAAGTACCTACTGATACAACTACTTTGACAAACTGTCTGACTACATCTATTAAAGCCAAAATGCATATACCCATGACCAGAAATTCCACCCTGCTTATAACCCAAGGTAAATAAGATGCTGTCCAACAAAGGGCAAGTACAGAATGTTTATATTTGATAGTCTAACACACGAACCCACATTAACTACCAACTATAGAATAGAAAATTGTACAATGTTCACTCAGTGGAATACTACACAGCAATAAAATAGAACAAAAAATATTTCTACACACAACATCTCTCAGATAAAATGTTGGGTGAAATAAGCCAGATACAAAATAGTAAATACTGTTTCATTAAGAGTTCATAATAGGCCAAATTAATCTGTACTGGTAAAGGGTACAACACTCTGGGCAGAGGTGCATCAGGAATATCAACTTAGAGAAGAGAGATAGGGTATTCAATTGTAAAGGTTTTATTTCCTGATCCAGGTGATGACTATATGGGTATAAACATACTTCTGCACACTTGATTTACTCACTGCAGATTGTAGGTAAAACCTCCATAATTTAAAAAAAAATTAAAGGCAAAGGATGTGAAAATATAACTGAGAAAACATAGTCACAAAGCATATTTGACAAAGGATAAGTATCTAAAATAATGAAAATTTTCCATTTTTTAAAGAAAAATATAAACAACTCAATATAAAAATAGGCATCATTGAAAAGAAAATAAGAGTGGACCAAAGAAAACACACACACACACACACACACACACACACACACACATACACAAAGATATTCAAAGATGTTCAGCTTGTCAGTTATTATGGGAATGCTTATTAAAATCAAAGATATCATTTTCAACCACCAGAGAAGCAAAATTTTAAAGTTCATTAATGTTCATTAAATCAGAACTTAAATACTGCTTGTGGCACTTTTTATTATGATGATGATCCACAGTTATGTCAAGTTGAAAAAAACGTATAAAATAAAACAATAAATTGATTAGGGTAATGTTTTATATTTTAAGTTGGATAAAGTGAACCAAAGTATTTGTTATTTTTTCACAAATTTTTGCATCAAAATTCTACATCATATTTCTATTAAGAAAAATTTGTTTAATGATATTTTGTTTAGGTTCAGAGAACTATGTGATCTCTTAAATCTCTTCTAGTTGTAGTAAATCGAAGGGTTTTAGTGTTATCATTAAAAGTCTTTCCACCTAGCTTTAATATTCTAGTTATCTGTTCATTCTCCAGTTGGAAACCTCACTGAGAGGTATTATTATCTGGTACATGGACTGACAGGCACTCTTCTTTCCTAATACAGTACCTTGAAAAAAACATCATTTGTACCCTCTCCTTTCTTCAGAGGACACGAACAAGATGTTCAAGGTCAATGAAACAATTTACTTCACAAGTTTTACCAAATGGATACAGGGAGAATGAAAAGGAGAAAAGATAAGGCTTAATTCCCAAAAGCCTTCTGATATATAAAAAGCCTCTTAGAAAATTAGTATCTTTCCAAAGCAAATCTTTTAGAAACCACTCCATTCTGTTGCTGTTGCATAAGCCAAAGATAAATTTAAAGAGAGGGAGGAATGAAACCAACCAGCCGAAGCTGCACTGTCCTTTCAGATTGTGATTCTCTTTAGACATTACACATTTAGAAGACAAACTCTAAGCAAATAAAAGTTAGCGTCACAAAAATGTGCTTATCTACCAGTGGTGATAGAGACATTACTAGAACACTGATAATGACAATCCACTTCAGCTGAAACTCCTCTTACGGAACCTTTGGGATAATGAAATATCTGACTTGAGCATGATATTAACCATTGAATTAGAAAACCATGACACAAACAATTGTCACAACTCTTACACGGAGATATATTTTTTTATTTTTTAATATTATTTAATATTATTTATTATTTAAAATTATAATTTAGTGTTAGGACCTCATAGAAATTGTCCATTTCTACAGCATTGGTTATCTCTGTCATTTCATTGAAGATTATTATTTATCTCTAATATAAATAAATGACCCCAATAATCTTTAATAAGATATATCAGAATTATTACCCCTTTGTCTCCTTCTATCTTCTTATCCTCAGGACTCAAAGCTCAGCTAAATTTGTAAAATAAATTGGATATTTATATAAATATCACTTCTAAGTTCTACCTAAAATTCATTTCTTCTATTTTGAACTTTTGTTAAACATTTTACTTAGTATGCCGTTTCAGAGAATCAAGAGAGTTAACAATCTTGCTGTTTAAAAACAAAACAAGACCCTTTATAATTCCTTACCTATAAATTCATAAACCTGAAACTGAAGTCCATGTTTCTCTTAAATTTGTTTTTAGCATTTTTTTTCATTTCTATGGCAATGTGGAGAAGAGAGTGGTAGTTTGTAATTATCTGTGAAAGCAAGAATACCTCACTGACAACCTGAGACTTCCTGGTTCACAGCTCAGACATGGTGTCCTCCATGTATACACAATGCCCAACAGGGTGTGTGCTCAGTGAAGGAGTCACCACCTGAGGGTTTAATTAGTGGGGCCCAAACAATTATTTTAATTCAGCACATTTTTTATTACTGATATGTAAATGGATGGCTTCTTGGTTAAACCATTGTCATTTTTCTGTCAATTATTGTGACCTTTTGCCCAGCTATTTTGACATTATACTTTGACCTTTAAAATTAAGGATCTTTTGTAAACAAAAATAAAATTTGGAAGAAGCACCAGTGTCCTTATTTTCTCTTGACACCTAGTAAGAGAGAGAGCTAGTGATAAGGTTCCCCCAATACAGTTGAACTATAGTGTTGCTAAGTAGAAAAAAAAAAATGATTTCATCTCCTTGAAAACATCTACCTAAGTGTGCATCATGTTTATGCTCTATTATTCCATCCTTAATTTCAGTGTTTGTCCTAAAATCGATGGAAAATTTTAGCTACAAATTCATATAAATAAAATATAATAAAATCAAACTAAAAGGAAAATCAATGTAGCAGAGTAAAGCAAAGTTATTAAGCATATTATGGAATGCGAATATGTTGTAATATGTTAGACCTACCCCTCTTGGAAATAGCATTTAAAATTGTGATGTTTCAAAGTAGACATCATAAGGGTAAGAAAGTGGGATTAAAAGAATAGATGTATAAGAAAAAGAAAAACTTGATGGTCTTTTTAACCCACTTTTGGTGTTCGTTATAGAGTAGACATCTAGTTCACACTACAGTCTTAAATAAAATAATAGACTTTATAAAATATTAGGTACAGTATGATCCAATTTTTTTCTTTTTATCTACATTTAAAAAAAAATCTACAGATACATGAGCAGAAAAAACCTAAAAATATATATATACACACACACCCCAAATTTTTGGTTATGAAATTATGTGTATTTTATCTTTTTTATTTTAAAGAGCATATATATAAATTATGTGTGTGTGTATATATACATACATATATATACATGCATAAACATTTTGCAGCTATACATGTATAGTTTTGCTAATCATAAAGTTATTTTTAATTGAAAAATAAGTTACGTTGTTTTATTGTTACCCAAGAGGATCCTAAGTTAAACCTGGAGAACTTTGACAATTCACTTCAACTCATTAATTTATTCAACAAATATTTTTGGAGAATTTACTACATACCAAGCCCTCTTTAAGGGCCAGGGCGACAGCATAAGGTATATGACAAATGACCATGCCTTGTTCTGTTATCAAGCACTAACATTTAAGTCCCAGATTCATGGAATTCTGCTCTCTACCAACATCGTCCATATTATTTCAACCATTCATTATTTGTTAGGCAACGTTTAGGTGCAGAATCTTGTGTTAGATCCTCAGAGGAACGAAAAGAGAAAGTTTTGGGAAGAGATATATGGCCTCGGACTATACAGGCCAGTGAAGTACAAACACATGAATGATAAGAGCTCACACTTAATGAGTGCTCGCTGTTAAGATCCATTCTAAACACTTTACGTGTATTGATTCATTCAATTCTCAAAGCAGTCTTATTACATAAGGTCTATTGTTATTATTCTCAGTTTATAGACTAAAAAAGAGAGGCTCGGAGAGTTGAAGTGTTCTTTACAACATGAATCAGTTAGGCAATGGCAGAGCTTTTGAACCCAGGCAATCTGAACACAGGCAATTTGGCCTCAGCACCCATGCTCTAAACCACTAACCCAAACAGGAGAAGAGGAGGGAGTACATTCTAGAAGAGAGGAAAAGAAGTTAAATGCATGTGGAAGTAAGCCTGTAGGAGGTATATGACCAACGACAGGCACAGCTTTATAGAAAAAGTACAAGTAGCATAGTATAAGTAGCATACAATGAAGAAAATTAATGGGAGTCTGGGAGCTTTGCCCTAAAAATCACCTATGAATAAATTAAAGGTAAAGTTAAAAATGAAAAAAATATGATGGAAGATGCTGAAGCAAAGTGGGTTGCAAACACACCAAGAAGTAAGAAAATTTTTGTTCTAAAATATTTTGTAGTAATCAAGGTAAAGAAACTTCAGACAAGGAGACCAAGTGAAAATAAACAGGTGTGGGATAACTAAAATAGCAGGGTGAGCCGTCAGGGGCACAGAAATGCCAGGGCCCTGGAACTGTCCAAGTGCGGACGCAGGGCAGCATTCTAAGGAGGGTTGCCAATGGTAGGAGCTGAGCAAAGAGAAGAACTTTCTGTAGAATATGACTTGCACTGTGTAGACTGGCCCATCAGACAGCTATTGTACAGCAGAGAACCAGAAGTCTGACAGGAGGAACTTCAGAGACAGACAGAAATCTGGATGGTGCCATGATCCTCAAACCAGGATGAAGACATTGCAGAGTCAAAAACTGTACAACGCAAAGAGGTGTGGATCACAGTGGAAACTCATCTCCAAGAGAGGAGTCAGGAGTTGAGAAGAGAAAAATAAATGGAAACAGAAAGAGAAAAAAATCAATGCCGAGATGGCCCAGATCAAAAGGAAGATTTTAAAGTTTTTAAAAATCAATATTTAATATTTGTTCTCACACATCTTCCATAGACTATGAAACATAGTTTCAGAAGTTTATTGCCGTCTTAAACTGTATTACCCATGTAAAAAATAAGAAAAATTGAATGCTGAGGTAAATTGATTTTTTTGAGAAAACACTGTTATTGCAGTGATATTAACCACAAAACAAAGGCATGACAGTAACAAATTTTCTTGGAGATTTCTGAAGTTAAAGTATGTAAATCACATGTTAAAATTACTGATTTTTAGGATCACACGCTGTTCTATTTATGTAACTAAGCCCCATAGTTTAAAGTTATTTAACATTAAGACCCAAAATCATTTCTGCTCTGCAGAAATATAGGGCAGTAGAATTATTCCAGTGCTTTAACATGCTCTGGTTCTCACTTGCTGGGCAGATCATGCTTGCTCTACAAATGGCTTCTGCAGGACTGAATGTGACGGGGGAGGAAACAGCCATTGAAAAGCATCTCTTGTGCTACCAGGGAACACAAAGAGCCATCACATTCAGGATAAAATAAAAGAGAATCCTTTCGCAATGGAGATCTCAGAGTTGAGCATCAGAAAATGAGTTACTTAAAAACCTTTCAGTTTTTGTGAAAGCCTTACCCAATAAGAAAAGATAGCAGGAAAGAAATCCTTTCAAATATACAAACTTCTGTTATAGCTGATAGATAAAGAGTCTGTAGTCTTTTTCAATCTTTAGGATTACCATAAACACGCAAAAAATGTATCAAATTTTTAATTGTTCTCAGGAGTTTCTTTTCTCCCCCAGCCATTTACTTACTGATCATCTCTAAAACAGTTAGTAAAAGTGTTTATGGAGGAAGAGTAATGTGTGGCACCTCAGCCCTGGCACAGACTTTCATTTCAAGCAGACATGATCGACCAAACCCTTTAATGATCCCCAAAGAGACACCGTGACACGTTAACTCTTGACAAGCCACACTCTTTATAGCCTCTGTTCTGTAGGACTTAGGATGTCTGCTAATTGTTATTTGTTACAAAGCATGCTTTCCCTATGACAGATGCCCCCAACTCCTTCTCCCCATTGAGCTCATGGAATCACAGCTGTGTTGTACCACAAGTACAGTGTTGTCAAATTTTTGCTTTGTTTAATTATTCAAGTTGGTTCCACCACAGAATTAAACTGCTTGAGGATATAATGAGATTTCAGCACAAAGAATACTCATGACCGTATAGATGCCAACCCTTGCCAAGTATCACATGGACTCCGCTTCTCAGTCACAGTGGTAACTGATGGCACACCCCCTTATAACCAGGAGCAGAGCTATATGGAACAGTTTAATCAGAAGCCAGTTTGCATTTATACTGTATCACAGTTTTTCAGGTTGGGAGCCCTTGCTTGTTCAAGGTCAGCATAAACCAGAAGCTCAACCTAGAAATTTCCTCCTCAAAACTCAGGATCTGACCAATTCATGAACCTAGTTCAAGGCTGTGGTTTCCTGAATTTAATAGAAATGTCAGGATCAATTTTATCCTCTGAAGTTTACTTTTTCTTTACCCTTCCCCAAATACTTTTGAAATCATAGATAAGTGTTTATCTGTGAGCTAGACATAGTGCAATACTCCAGTGGGATTATGACAAGATTGACTTAGAGTGTTTATTCTCTTTCATCCCATGAAATTTAAAAACAAACACAAACCAAAAAAAAAAAACAAACAGAATTTTAGGAGAGGAAGGAGACTGACTTTAGAGGTTATCTAGTTATATCTAGCTAAAGCCCCTCATTTTGCAAAGAGGAAATGGAGGCCCAGAAGTAGCGTAACCTAAAAACATCACACAACTGAGAAGGAGCATGTCTCCTACTGCCTCTTAATCCAGACTCTGCCACTGTGCCACACCTCCTCCAGCCACTGAAGGGAAACCAGAGGACTTTCTTTTATATCATCCTACCCTCCTCTCTTTCTCTGCACCTCAGCAGGGGTGAATGCCTCTCTTGACGACAGAAAAGACTTAACTGCGCAGTGTCTCTGCTGTGTTACAATGTAAACTGTGGCTAAGCTGGAGCCAGGAGGAGGAGGGGGCAACTTTGGGGAGGTCATATTTAGAGGGCAGAGTGCCTCCCAAATCCCTACAACGTCCTGGTGCCTCAGTGTCTACAGGCTAAAAACTCGGTGCATAGAAAGGGACTTTTCTTGGTCACTGTGTAACTAGGAGCGCAGCTGCACTGGCGGCCACACAATTCTCCAGGAGCAACCAGGCATCAGTCCAGCAGAACCGCCAGGGCTGGAGAGAGCAGACTTCCCTGCACACTTGTAAAGATGCATTTGCTTGAGCATTCCTAGGCTGGGAGGGGAGAATTAGATTAAGAAGGTACTGAAGTTGAACCCCAAAGCACCCTTTCTCAAGGCACAGCCATTATTTCTCAATGCATGATTAATTTATGGAGAAATATGAGGGGAAAAATAGAAATGTTTGGTGTAATGTACAGTTTCAATATTCCAAGGATTAGTAGCTTTATGTAAGTTTTTTTCCCACCTGACAAACAGATTTCTTAGAATTTTAGGACTTGAGAAGTCAGCAAGTACAAAATACCAATTGACCAAGGCATCCTGTCTGTAACAGGCTAAAGCCTTTCGATTCATCATGGAGAGATAAAAACGAAATATAAATTTTAATTTAGTAATTTGTACCACTAAATACTTCCCAGAGAAAGAAGACTGAAGTTGTTGCCTAAATATTTTTGGTCTGTGAATTTCACATTTAACTGCTTTCTTTATACCTCAATCACAGGCACAGGTAGCCTAAAGTTGCTTATTATTTTAGGTATTTTCCAAAAAAAAAAAAAAAAGGATTCACAAAATGCCTAGTATGTGCCAGGCACTTCTCAAGTAAAAAGAGATAGCAAAAACAAATAGGACTTGGTCCTGCCATAAAGGAGTTTATAACAAAGGCCAGTAGCTGGACAACTTTATTTATCTGTATTTACTTCCTAACCTCTGACCTCCCTCCAAAGTTCCAGTTCTGAACTTTTAACAAGCTGCTTAACCCCTGCCTGTCCTGCACCTATATATTCCAGTGCATTCCTCAAGGTGAAATATCTAAAGCTGAATGCCTTGTTTTCCCTATAAAATTGATTTTTTCATTTTTATAAATGGTATCAACATTTTCAAAGTTATCCAAACACAGACCTTGGAGTCAGTTTTTATTCCAACCTTTTCCTTATTTTCAAACGCAATCACATTGTCCTCGATCCTTCCTTTATAATCTTTGGATTCCACTCTTCTGCTCTAGTCTCACTACCTCATGCCTTTACATCTGTGCTAAGATGTTCACATACTTTTGCACTAGTAACTAATTCTTCTAGTTCCCCTGCCTCTAGGCTATCTTACAACCTTGAATATTATTACCTGAGAATCTTCCTAAAATCTCTTTATCTTGTCACTTGCTTGCTCAAAAATTGCTTTCAGAAGAGTCTGACTGCCATAGCTTGGTATTTGCAATGTCCCATTCTCTAGTGGCTATTTACTATCTATCATCCCCTGGCTCCCCAAAGATACATTCTTTTTCATAGGTGCCAGTTGTAATGTTTGTCCTCTATCTGGAACGCCTTCACCCCACTCCACTCTTACCACCCTGAATACTTCCAAGTGGCTTTCCCTGCTTATCAGTTCATCTTCTCTTAATTCCCTGAGCATCTGTTGTATGATTCCACCCATCTATTCATATAGCATCATGTACTGTCTTATACTATTGTTATTTTTCTATATGTCTTCTATTGTATATTTATTGAGTATCTGTAAAGTACAAGGGGATGTGCTAGGCAATTTAGTATTCAATGATAAGAATTATAGTATAAGAAATAAATGTATGCAAATAGCATTAATATGTATCATCATTTGATAAATACTCTAAGTTAGAAAGTAGGAATCCAAAGCAAAAAAAACGATTACCGGCAACTGACGGTATCAGAAAAAAAAATTCACAGCAAAAGCAGCATTTGACTTGAACCCTAAATAACATCTGGTAGCATTCTATGGTGTCTTAAACATACTAGATTCTCCAAAATATGTGTTGATTGGATAAATAATGAGTAGATGAAGAAACTAGTGAATCATGAAAATGGACCCAAACTACAGGGGATTTATCAAAAATCATCCACTAAAAGATTAGAAGAATTTATGAAAATGACCTATGAGCAGTTCTCAACCCAAATAGACATGGTGAACTTTTTTTTCTTGAATCTTCAAGTCTGCCCAGATTTTATACATGATCTACTAGAGGCATGTGATATTGTTGTATCATTCCAGAAGTGGTCAGAATCTGAGAGCCAAAAGAGAGATGGGTACAGGCCTGCCTTTCTAGTGCCTGTAGCTCTATGCTATTCTTTCCAGGGAGAGAAACATACTCTGGTCTTAACCTTTCTGAGAGCAAGAGAATATCTTTGAAGGCAGCTCTGCAGACTGCCATTTGTCCTATTTGTAATAAGTCCATGCAGCAATCAGTCCATATTACAGTCGGGGAAATAAAGGTATCAAACATCAGAGAGTTGCCCCAAATCATAGAGCAAACCAGCAGCAGGGGCTGAGGTTTCCTGCCCCATGAATCCGACGGGTCTTGCCATCTCCAATTAGGACTGGTTGGAGTAGCCAAAATTAGTTCCAGGGCTTCTTTTGTCAGTGGGACCTTTTGACGACCCCAGTCTCTTTATGTATTAACAAACTGTATCAAACTCTCCCTCCTGCCATGTACTAAGCTTCCCACCCCCATAAGCACTGACATTACAGGTACCTAAAGAGAAGGTTATAAATATTAATCAAGAGAGTGAAGTTCATGCCTGAGAATATTATGACAGTCGAAGTAACAACATGAGACAGAAATTGCTTCCACTGAATAAGAAGACATCTTTTCTCTGCGTGAAGCCTCTGCCTGCAATGTAATTTCCTGTAGAGGTAGCAGCATAAAGGAAAGAGTAGAAAAGCAAACCAATATGGTTCTTTATAATGAATACGTTGATGAGGTCTTATGAAAGTAAATAAAATCCTTGTAAAACACTAGGAAATTTCTTTGAAAATAGCCCATAAATTGGCCATAAAGGTTACCTCAGGCTGAAAGCCGAGGCCATGAACATAATTAGGACTCACTAAAAGAATCCAGACCAGCGTGAGGAGGGGTCTATGTACTGCGCAGTGTGAACGGAGCAACAAGAGAATGGTCAGGTAGGAATGTTAATTGCCTCTTGAATAGACCCCTGAAGAGATTCTGTATGCTCTCTCCATTCTCTTTTGGGGTGAGGCCTGGTGGTGAGGATAAAAGGTTAACCATAAAATTTCACCACTAGCCTAATTTCCTGTCTTTGTGCAGTCAAGAGCAGTTGTGATTATTCCCAGACTCAGATATTTCTCCTATATTGAGCCTAACTATATAGGAGAGGTACAGAGAGTGATTTCAAAGATACTTGAATTTTTATAAACCTGGTAATTAAGAATTTAAAATCATTATGCTCGTCCTCTTATTGATACTTTGTTAAAGCACATTTATATTAGTAGCTCATGTTTCTATTCCTTTAAGTTTAACCAATTATTTTTCCCTTGATCACCTCATTTGAATCTCTCACCAACTAACTATGCAAGGTAAGTTAAAGTCAACTAAAGTCCCGGATGATTCAGGATGATTTACCAGTCAGAGCTTCTCTGGATCTTTTCTCCAAGGTGAACTACTGTGCCGAGGAATGCATTAGATACTGGCTACATACCACTCCCATGCCCAGGGTCACTAGCTCGCCTGTGAGATGATCTCAATGAAATGTGGATGAGAAAGGACAAGTATTCTCCAATTATTGGATGAAAATACTGCTTTAAGAAATGTTAATCTCTCAGTAAAGATATCTCGGGAATCTATTTCTCTCCGGTGCTTTATATTGGGCCGTGGAAAGTCTACAAGTTCTATGCAGTGTAAAAAAAAATATATAAGATATATATATATATAACACACAACACACACATATATATACATACATATATATGTATAGACACATACACATACATACATATATAATTTCAGTACATATGTGTGTGTCTATATATATATATGTGTGTGTGTGTGAATATATAAGATAAGCCAGTTTTTTGCAGTAAAGTGGATATGGAAATTGCTAATATTTAGGGTACAGAAAAATTCGTAAAATTCAGCAATTCTTGTGAAATTCAGTAAAAATGTAAGTGTAATTGAATATAGGTATTAACAAACTCCAGAAAGGAAAGATAGACAGAAAAAGAGAATTCATCAAGTTCTTAATGAGATTAATCATTCACGTAGACATTTTTCTTTAAAAAATATGTATTTCAGACTTTTCATTGAATGAGAGCATGATATGTAAGTGGCGTAGCTAAAATAAATTAAGAGATCTCTGTTACCTTTATTTGTCCCTTGCTGCATTAAATGATAATGAGACCCCCACCCCACACCCTAGAGACTCTTAGTTACAGCATGCAGGATGGGTAATAGCTTACTGTGAAAGAGCTAGGTTCAAAAACCTACTTCTCTTACTAGGTAAGTGATAGTGAATAAGATTCTTAACATACATGTGCAGCAGTTTACATATCTATGAAATGAAGATAATGATCTAATTCTTATCTCACAAAGAAGCTTAGAAGATATTTTAAAAGCAATATACGTGAACATGGTTTGTAAATATGAAGTAATGCTAGTGGACTTTTTATTTCCCTTCTTAAATTCAACCTTCTAAATTGATAAGTATCTTTAAAAGTTTTAAGACTTAGCTTGCAATAAGTATTTTATAAAGTGTGGTATTTTTTGAAACCATAGACATGTGCTCACTGCTATAACTCTTACTGAACACATAGAAAAAGTTCTACAGTGACTGGCTGGAATCAGTTTCAAAATAACACAAAATTTCTCTAAGTCCTGTAAGCAAGGCCCTTTGCTTCTTCCTCCATCAAGAAGTACAGTCTATATTTTCACACTTGACTCTGGGCTTTGTTATATGATTTGGTTTGGCCAATAGGATGTTAGAAATATGACATAAGTAGAGACTTGAAAGGCTTGAACATTGGAGCTTGCCCCTCTTTTGTTGCTGGGACTTGTGAATAAGCCAGACTTGCCTGCTGGATGTGCCATGTAAAGAAAGCTCCAGTCATCTCAATCATGCCACCAGATGAGGCCCAGACGTGGAAGTTAGTGAGGCATCCTCACTGACCAACCCCACAAGCCAGCCACAGAACATGAGAAAAATAAATGTCATTTTCTTACAGTAGTTTTGGAGTTGTTTGTTATATAGCAAAAGCTAACTGATACTAAAGTGGCTTAAAGTGGTTGTCATAGCTAAGAAATTTCCAGAAGCATCTCTTCAGTGATTTGTTTAGAGAGAGAATAGCTACTCCTAAACTCAGAAGACTTAAGATTCAAACACTTATTTGTATGCAGTTATCACTTCATCGGAAAAAGTTACTTAACTAATGGAACCAAGGAATAAAGCAAATGCTGTAAGACAAAAGTCCTAAAAATGCCCAGGAAACAAACATTAGTTTGGTTAAGTTTTTAAAAGTCAATTGCAGAATTTTATGAAAGGTCTCTTACCTGCCTTTTTTCATTAACCTCAAACTGATACTTTACCTCTCTCTACCCATTACACTATCTGTATTAGCAATAGCAAAGTTCTGAGCAGCCTTTATTTGTAGGCTTTCCTATTTCTGTATTGTAATGGTCCTGATGACATATTAGGAATGTAATAGGAATCTTTTTCACAAATAAAACCTAGTTCCTATAACAGATCATATTCAGAATATATTACAAAGTTATGACCTCTTCAAGTAAATTTAATGCAATAAACATGCTCTGTGATAACTCCTTTTGAAAAATGGGAGAGAAAAATAACAAATCACTGAATCAACAAAATATGAAGAAATGTTAAATATGGTTATTTAGCATATCAGACCTAGAGTAATAGACTGAAAACAGATATTGTTTTCCAAGGTGAGATAATTTAATTTCACTAAAAAGAGACTGGGTAGGATTTTTTTAATCACATGTATAAAAAAAAATTTATAAGTCGCCTCAACAAAATCAAAACAGGTAATATTTATTCATATAAGACATACATAAAGTAGTAAAATACTGAGTATACAGATAATTTGAACTAGCCATGGAATATGATGTAATAAATAAGAACACATTATTATGACACTACAGACTATTTCCCTTGTCTAATTTAGCAACCTTCAAAATAAACTTATCAGAATTAACTCCAAGAAAATGAGCCAAATAACATTAATCAGATTTGTAATGGTGAATTAATAATCAGATATATAACTGTAATATAAGTCAATAAAAGGTTTATTGTACTCTATGGAATTGGATAAATTTATGTTATCTAAAGTTTCATATCAAAAATAACTCTAGACTAACTGGACCATGTGTAAAAATATTAACCAGTATTTATTGAGTGCCTACTATGTGTAATTCAACCATTACACAGAATTAATTTAATTTGAGTTCCAAATGTTGATTTTGGCCCTGTTATTTTGAGGTGGACTATATTTTAAACCAAAAGGTGCTAAAATGTCAGGCAATTTCCTGAATCAGTTTACAAAACTCATTTATCTCTATGTACATTTCCACTCATTAGTAATCTGGCTATACCACACACGCATGGCAGCATCTCAGTAGAAAAAGAAATATTAGATTACTGACACTTTTGTGTGGCATTCTCCAGTCTTGCCTCTTCCAACCCAAACCACACTAAACTATTCAAGCTGCATGAATATGCATGCTCTTTAGCACTTCCTTAGTTTTGCACACTCACACACACAAGACACACACTTAACTGCCTTTAAATCTTCAATACGTACTTCAAGGCTAGACTCAAATAAGATGCTTTATGAAGCCTTAACAGTTCTCAAGCTAAGTTACCTCAATTTTTTTATAAGTATGTTAAAATAATTTCATTATAGCATTCAAGAAACTGAATGATAATTTATATGTTTATGCATTCGTTTCACTAGAACTGTAAGCTTTCTCAAGAAGTCTAATATTTTATACTTCTTTATATTCTCAATGCTCAGCATAATACTGGATCTTAATGGGTACATGTGTGATAAATGGTGAACAAAGAATAATAAGTAAGTAAGTAAGTAATAGGTAAATAAATAAATAATGATGGAAAGAAGCTTGGACTAAAGATCAGAGTGTAAAAATTATCCTTCATGATTTGCTACACTACCTCAGTAACAAGAGCAATAAGCTTCTGAATCCAATTTTTCTGTTAAACAGAGAGTTGCACTATTTCATTTAAAGATCTTTCAAATAGTAGTGATAAGAAATAAATAACAGGTTTTGAGTTCCCTCTAATTGAAACACTAGTTCAGTGTTTTCATGCAATTAACACTAATCTTTATAGCACTCCTACAAAGTGGGTAAATTTATTCCATTTTGTAGATAAGAAAACCAAATTCAGGTTGAGTAACTTAAGACCCATAATAATGTGAATAAAATTAGAATTCATGACCAAATCTGTCTAATTCCAAAGCCCATATTATCCCTAAGACACTAGTAATAGAGTATGCTGGCATTTTGTAGGCATATCATAAGTGTTAGATTATCCACTTTTGTGTACAAGTGGAGGATTATCTATCCACTTCTGTATAAGATTTCTGTGTCATCTAAGTGTGGTAATAATTTAGCTATTCTGTTTGGGCTGCTAAGTGCATAAACCACACTAGTCATTACTGAAATCCAATTAAGATCTAGCATCAACTCTTCTCTAAATCACTGAAGCTCAAGGATTTTCTCAATTCCCAACCAGGTAAAGCCCCTACCAATATGTGTTACAGATGGTAAAATCTCATTAAAATGTTGATGCCACTAAAGAAGTTGGATATTTATTTAGAGTCTTTCTGTAGTAGAAAATCTATTGCTAAACCCAAGACATAGTAAGTTTCTGAATAACAGGAAATTACTATATACATATGTAAGTTATTAGTTAAATTGAATCATTCTCTGCTTATTGGAAACAAAAACAAAACAAAGATTTATACTTAAAATTGGGAATATGACTTTTTCATATCCTGTTACCGGCATACTTTGAGTTTAATGCATGGTTATATACTAAATATTTGCCTTTTTTGTTCATGAACTTTGTCCAAAAAATCTCTTTAAAACATTTGAAATATATGTACAGTGTACTTTTTCACTTGTTTCACAATTACATGAAATAGAAATTTTTGGAAAAATACCAATCCTAGAAATTATCTTGGAATTGAGATTATGGAAACTTTCACTCTATCTTTACTCATTTTGGCATTGTTTTAATTTTCTACAAATCATGCATTGGTCTTGTAATTAGAAAAAGCAAATATGTAATCACAATGTTTAACAATAATTTAAAAATGTATATTATAAATCTTATTAGAAACCATATGCATAGCCAGAAAGTTTAGATTTTGTTTTGTTTTGCTTTGGATGACTTAGCAACTCTCAGCATCAGAAGATAAAGTCTGTTGAGATGTAGAGTATTTTCTAATATCTGGCCTTGAATGAGTATCTAGGGATTGACGACATCTCACCAGAATGCACGTAGTATTGAGTCACAAATGCCTTTAATTTAAAATCACCTCGAAAGTATACTCAAACACTTGGCACAGGGAATTCTATGAGCCCATAGGGAAATGTTTAATTTAATAAGGACTCCAGGTCATGTTCTTCATTTAAGCTGCAACACTCTTAATCTTGAGCAAAATCCTACCAAAAATTGGCAGCAACTGGGAATTGAGCTGCAAACAGGCATCATTACTGTGCAGTTTGGCTTCCTCTCTGCTGAAACGAAGCTATCTAAAAAAATTGCTTGATGCAAATCACAAACAGGTTTTTCTCAGAATTTTAGCTTCTCGTTTATGAGCAGAAGGAAGAAAAACTTCTAAGAGTTATTTCTCTCTGCCCATGAACACTAACTATATATTAGATGTTGGCAGACTTGGCTGTGGGTAAATCTGGCTGTCCCTACCTGCCAGTTTTTTGTATGGCCTACAAACTAAGAGCAGTTTTTTAAATTGTTGGATAAAATCAAAAGAGCATGTTTTCAAATTGGAAATTATATATAATTATAATTTTAGTGTCCATAAATAAAATTTTATTGGACACATCCCACTATATTATTTTGTATCATCTATGGCTGCTTTTGTGCTACAACAGAGCTTAAATTGAAAAGTGACATATGGCCTCCTTAGTGAGTTGAGTAGAATCTTCTAAATAATTCATGTCACATACAACCTCAGAATGTGATCTTATTCAGGAACAGAATTTTTGTAGATGAAATTAAGTTAAATTTGGGGATCATACTGGATTAAGGTAGGCCTAAATTCAATGGCTGGTGTCCTTGCAGAGGAGAGGAAGGTATGGAGGGAAGGAATCCATGTGGAGATAGAAGTTGAGGTTGGAGTGAGGCATATCCCAGCCAGGAACCCAAGAAGTGCCAGCAACACCAGAAGCTTGAAAAGAGGCATGGAATAGTGTTTCCAAACTCCAAAACTATAAGAGAGTCAATTTTTTGTTGTTTTAAACCACAAGAAATAATTTCTTTTGTTTTGTGGTTTTTTTAATTCAGCAGCCTAGGAAACTAATACATGCACAAAATCTAAAATATCAAGACTTTCCGTAAAAGTGTTTGCTTATAGCGGATTGTGCCTGGAAGAAAACTCAACAAGGTAATTACGGCAACTCACCTGGGGCTAGTAAGGGAATACAGGAGAGGGAGTTTTGACACTGCTTTTATTTAATTTACGGTTTTCTTAATCTACAGAAGTAAAGAACTAAGCACTTACTTGGTTGTTGATTATACACTATTATGTGGCATTCTGTGAATTTCAAAATTGTAATGAATATTCCCTTAAAAGTTCATGAGCATCTCACTGTTTTTCCATGATGTAAGGAAGTAATGCTCAGTATGTGAGGCTAATGATCACGGGAAGAAGTAGAGGTAGAGTAGGGGAGATGATCAGTGACTTTCATAAGGAATAATTCATGTAACCACCGAATTGGTACAAAAAGAATGCATCCTGGTGCCAGCAAGAGAAGCAGCTCAAAGTACCCTTGGAAACATTTGCGTCTTTCCACAAGCTGAAGGTATTGAGTGGAACTTCTCAGATAAACCAATCAGGTACCACGCAAGTTACACCAACACTCAGAGGGGGGAAGAAGGGTCTTACCTGAAGACCAGGGGGATGAAAGTCTTAGCATCTCAAGTCCTCTGTTGACTGGCAGCATAGCAAGCTGCCATAGGTCAAGCCAGTGGCTCAGAGGGGTTAGAAAGTCAGAGTCTTTGGCGCTCGCGCCATCTGTGATGTTATCAGGTTAGGCTTGAGCTTCGTCTATCTGAGGTGTTCAGCTTACATTACAAGATGGGATCCTATACTTATTGGCTCCTGCAGGTGGGGGCTGACATTTCTGTGATTTGGGGCAGTGTTACACCCTAAGGCACTCCCATTATGTGCAAGTTGACATTATTGTCATGGTCCCACGGAATCTACTTTGTAAAGTCCAAGAAGTCTCGTTTCTTTTGTTCTGTACACAGCCTTCCAGGTTTTGGAAGCATACTGACGTCTTTACGAGTTTAACACATACCTTAAAATCTTTAAACTCAGAGTCACTCAATAATATTTGTTGTGGTGCGATCAATTGTGAGCCTTTATTAGCCGCTGGCGACTGATTCTCCCACTAGAGAATCAGCCCCGAGCTTCCGAGGAGGCAGCTTTTAAAGCCTGAAACTATGTCGGTGGCCTGATCAACAAGCAAGCAGATTACAAAAGCAGAAGATGGTGCTGTTAGCTTTTGCACAAAGATACATTGTTTCAGGGACTCCTCAATCTTGTAGCAAAGGGGGTGGTAGAGTTTTGTTATCTGCACCGGAGGCAATGTTGTCTTTTCTCTCGGGAGCTGATGCCTGAAGATATCACTCCTTCTCTTGTCCTTGGACTAGCTTCTGAAGAATTTTTCCTTTTACAATATGTTGACTAATTAATTGAATATCCTATTAAGTGGTATTAAAGAAGATTCAGGTTTTTACTGAACTTCTATTATATCTGATTACAAATTCCATTATTGGTGCTCTACTGGATATAATATAAGGGTAATGAAATGTTTCTTTCTCAATAATCAATTTTTGTGTAACTTGAATTCATTATACTAAAAGACTAGATTTTGTATTTTCCTTTGACTAATTATTCAAATAAAGGATGAACATACCTAGTGAGAGAAATTGAAATATAATGTGTAATTGTAATGCAGAAATACCCATGATGCTCTGGAAGTCTGGGAATTCTGTGCAGGATACAAACAAGTCAAAAAGAAACTCACATTTCAGTTAAGAACCAAATTATAATTTGCCTTGCATGCCAGAGAACTTCAAAGACTTTGCTGATTCTTATACCCATAATTTTCAAGTGAAGCTGAAGGTTCAAATTTAGTCTGATGAGCCCTTGCTTCTTCTTGGCTAAGAAAGAAACAAAATTGCCAAGCGGGCAAGTTACTCCATGCAAAGCTCCTGATGCAAAGCTCCTTCCAAATGTTCTTTAGTAGGGAAGATTTGGGTTAGCCAAAGAAGCATCAATTCCTCAGTGAAAAGTTGGGACACTAGTATCCTGAAACAGCTACTCCCCCGGCCTGTCAGAGCACTAACTAGATCCAACTGCTTTCATTCCTGGTGTGGCTGCCTCATGAAAGAATGAAGTTGGGGAGGCTAGCCTAGTTGAGCTCAGGGTTTTGTGTGAGCAGCAATAAGAAGAGGAACAAATAGTAGGGGTATCAAAGCTTACGCGTAATGATTTTAAACATTTCATTTTTAAAATGAAAGCATTTTATTTTAAAAAAATAAATAATCTTTTGTCCAGAGGAACTGGATAGAAGACAGCAAAACAAAGAACAGGAGTGGTATTTAAGGTACTTGAACACCCTCTGTACTTTGTTTTTCCAGGATCCATTTCACAAGAGCCATGCATACCAAAAGTAGAAGTCAAAAAATGCTGAGACCCCTGTGAATAGTGACATAAAGATTTTACTAAAATACAAGACTTTTCCAAGTCTCATCATTCACTTGTGGGAGACCCTGCTTGGCTTCTGCACCCCAGCAAGTATCAAGGAGGGTTCATAACTGACTCATTACTAAGGAAGGAGTGCTCCCTGAAAACAAGGATGTCAGAATCCTCATCCTCACAAAACTGCTTTTATAAGGCACCTAAACCTTCTCAGGCATTTACTGTCTCCACAAGCACAGGAAATTCAGATACCCCTGAATCACAACAAAACACCACTTCTTTCATCCTATTTCATGATCTTTACTGTTTCCTCCATTCTATGCAAACCGGCTCCCTTCATCTTTGCCCCTTCAGTCAATGCCTTTCCTAACTTTTCATATTTAAAACAATCTACATTTTATCACCTAAATCTATTTTTGACTGGATCAACATTTAAATACGCAGACTACACTATATATTTCAGCTTTTTATTGTTACATTTGATCTGATCTAATAAGCATGACTGGCATTTTACTTGAGGAATTATGCTTAAAAAATAAGAGGTAGTTAAATCTTTCGGTTCTCTTTGTGATAGAAAATTAGCATACATA
Source organism: Eonycteris spelaea (assembly GCA_003508835.1). Lineage (NCBI taxonomy): Eukaryota > Metazoa > Chordata > Mammalia > Chiroptera > Pteropodidae > Eonycteris > Eonycteris spelaea. The sequence continues at coordinate 2,699,071 of PUFA01000018.1, read as the reverse complement.
TCTACTTCTTATTGCCTGAGGATCTTTGCATAATCAAGGGACACAGCGCATCATCAACCTTTCTCCTGACTAACCACCTGTAGAAATTGTTTTTAGAAAGCATCACTAAACCAGAATTTATCCTTTTACTGCTCTTAGTTTATATTTTGATGATAACTCTAATATTATATTTATTTATTGAAATTTGCAGATTAACCTGGTGTCAAAGTCCCTGCTGATAGTCATGGTGAACTGATAATTGCTATAACTACCATTATTATGTCAAGTGTTGACAGTGATTAAACAACTCTGCTTTGCAACTGTACTAAATAAAGACAAATGTTAAGCTTAATTATAATTATAAAGTTTTTCAATTTTATGAATGAGATGACATTTTATATCTTTATTTTTTAGATGGCATTTGAGATTAATATTCAAGAAGTTTTGCTGAGATTTCACTTATGTAAGCCTTTAAAGAAATACTGGTTTAAAAATAAATCTCCAAATTTTATCAACAGAAAGATTCCTGAAACTGAGGGTTTTTGTGACTTTGATTAAATTTAGCTTTAAATCCTAGTGCCAGAAATTGTACATGTATATTTCCCTCAGATAATCAGCAACCTGAAAGCAGCAGAAGACAATAGACCAGAATGGACTAATGGTCACAAGGTCCAGATCTCTGGCAGGCTAAAGATAACATCTAGACATGTTACATTTCAACTCCTGGCCCTGAGGTGGAACTACCCCCGCCCCTGGCTTCTTTCCCATGAAACCAGACGAAGGGACACTGGAACAGACCTCAGAACTGCCCTCAAGACCTGAAAAAATGATTTATCACCCTTACCTCACCTTCTACCAATCATCTGCCAGCATGACCCTGAACCCTCTAACCCATGATATCTTGTGATTTTGCCCTATATAATCTGTAACCTACACACCCTCAAAGAGTTCAGGCTTTCGAGTATTATTAGCTTCTCATTCTCCTGGGTAGTACCACTCATAATAAAATAGTCATATTTATCTACTGCAGTTCTCAACATTTAGTGTTTGGCTCTGCTAGCTCCAGGTGAACAAAATCTTTCTGTTTTATAACACCATTCATTTTGAACATGAATCGGATTTGAGAGATTTTAAACTTTTAAGAGTCTATTGTTTTAATTTCCTTTGATTAGGAGACTAATGGGACTATGCTATATTTCCTTCTCTCAGATTCTTTATTCAACATGAAGCTATATTTAAAAAGAAAAATAATAGTGACAAGAATGGGACCTTGGAAAAAGCTGCCTTATTGTGAAAGTAGCACCAGTTAGAAGACTCGGATTCTAATCTTTATTTGGTTAGTAACTAGCTGAAATTAGGCAAATCACTTACTGTTTCTGGGACCTACTCCTGCTTGTGGCACATATGTACATAATCCATTTAAAAATGACTTGTAAAGTACAGCAGAGTGACTGCAGTTAGTAATACTGTCTCGCATATTTGAAATTTGCTGAGAGTAAATCTTAAAACGTCTATCGCGAAAATATAATTTTTTATAACTGTATGGTGATCAATGGTAACTAGGCTTATAGTGATAGTTATTTCGTAGTATATATAAATATTGAATTATTATGTTATACATCTGAAACTAATATAAAGTTATTTGTCAATTATATCTCAATTTTTTAAAAAATGAAAAAACAACAATAAATAAATAAAAAGATTATCTAGGAATAATTTGCATAACATAATGATAATGAAGACAACTCTAAGCCTATACCTAAGGATGGAAAGGAGACAAAAACAGACATTTGATGTTCTGGAAGGGTCAATTCAGTATTATAAAGATGTTAATTTTATGCAAATTGATTTATTAATTTAATGTCATCCCATAAAATATTCAGAGATAAAATGTTTCTGGAGTTAAAAGGCTTATCTTAAATTTCCTCTGGAAGAGTAAATGACTAGAAAATTGAATTTTATTGTACGGAAGAACAAGAAAGGATAATTTTTCCTACCAGACATCAAAATATGTTACAAAGTTACAGTAATTAAACAGAAATATATTGGTGTAGAAATAGAAAGAAAATTCAGTAGGACAAAGAGAGAATTCAGCAATAAACCCATGCTTTTATGATAGTATTAGTGTATATTAGTGGCAGCATTTAAAATCATAAGGGAAAAAAACAGAAGGGGAAAAAATCAGGTGAGATCCCTATATCACACTATACTTCAAAATAAATTCCAGTTGAATGAATAATAATAACATTTTAAAAATCATAACATGAAGAAAAGATAGAAGAATATATAAGTACTTTTAAGGCAGCCAAGTTATTCCTAAACAAGATAGAAAACTCGGAAGGTATAAGGGAACCTATGGAAAGAAACCGAACTTTTCTACACATTGAAAGACCACATAGCCTAAGTTAAAAGAAAGGACAGACTGGAAGAAAATATTTGCAACATATAACAGAAAGGTGTTAATTGCTGTAATATCTAAAGAGAAAATCTTCAAATCAATAATAAAAAGACAATCAAATATAAAGTTAAAAGAATTAGAATGAGCAAAAGAAAAGGAAAAAGAAAAAGAGGTCAAAGAATGAAAGATGCTGTTACTGGTGATTCCCATCCTATTAGAAAAAAACAAATAATTGATATTATGATATTGATTGACAAGGGAATGAAAAAATGGACATTTTTATCGCTGTTCATCTTACTATAAGCAACCACAATGTTTTTGTAGGTCAATTTGGCAACACTATCCATATGTTAAAGGTTATGACATAAGCTTTGATGAAATAATCTTACTTCTAACAATCTAACCTACAAAAATACTTATACATATGAACAAATACATACATGTTAATAATATAATAGAGAAAAAATTGAAGCAACCTAAATATTCATCAATAAAGGGAATGAGTAAATAAATTTTAATATATCTACATAAATTTTGAAACGTGGCTGTGTAAAAAAAATGAAGTTTTTCTATATGTACTCTTAGGGAATATTTCAAGATGTAAAATTTTGAAAAGAAATCACAAACTAGAATAGACTACATACAATAATTTCATTCATTCTATTTGTAAAACTCACGTGTGAAAATGGATAGAAGAAAAGTTCAGAAAGATATAGTGCAATCTGCTAACAGAGGGATTCCTAAAAGAAGGAATAGTGAAAGGGAATTTTTTTAGTTACTTTATATTCTCCTGTCCCATTTTTTAAAATTGTAATAAGCATGTATATGTTTTCTCATTAAATTTTTTATAGAAAAAATAGGAGTTAGCAATGTGTGGTATTTTTTATTAAAGTAATTCCTACCTTATGCAGAACTACTTGGTCAGGTAATAAACTGGTGGAGTTAAAAGTTTCAAAGTCTAGAGCTTTTTTTTTGTTACATATACATTTCTTTATTTTTCATATGTATGTAAATAGCTCTAGTTTTTATAAAGGTTAAGCTAATACAGAAGTACTGGAAAATTTTTACAAGAGTTTCTAGGTCCTTTCTAAATATACACAAAGCCGATTTTTAAAGTTGTCCTTCAAAATAAGCATTATCTAAAAGTCTATAATTTTTCCTAGAGGCTGCAATAACTCCAGAGGGCTACTACTGACTAATGATGCTGTCAGTGCAGCCAGGCTCTGGGCTAGATGACAACCCCGAATCACATGATATTGGTGGCTCTGAATAGTAAGAACACAATTTGAATTTGATATTCAGTCTTCTATGAAGTTCTAAGGTTTTTCCTCTGTAAGGGAAAGGATACTTTTAAACTCAGCAGACATTTGAGACCACTTTTTGCTACTCGTTTGCAGTGTGATGTAGGTAAAATTGCTTCACCTTTTCAGGCCCTGGTGTCTATCCCATCATTGAAAGGACACAAATGCTTACCTCACAGAACCTGGACCCAAAACTAAATCTATTTGATTCCAGGACTCTTAGCTGTTACAACAGACAGAGCCATGCCTCCTAGCGTATTCTTGTTTCACATTTTGTAATCACAATGACAATAATAATCATTGATGATTATTATAATTGCTATAAGTTCTCTTTTTAATATTTTTTTTTCAAAATTGGAGGAAAAAGCAAAAACCATAAAAATAAAATTTGTATATGGATAAGAAAATATTGCTCAAAAAATTTAAGGTATAAATTATTAATAGATTGCTGCTAAAAATATTTTTAATTAGCACTCAGAGGGGGAAAAAAAGAGTGAGAAAGAGAATGTGACAAAAGCTCATTACTCTATCTGGACTTCTTATGATAAGGGTAGGATTTCAAAAAAATCTAATGCAAATTTTTCAAATTGCTGTTTACTCTGACATCTCTCTTCTGGTTCTCCCATCTAAGCCTCAGCTGAAGAGATGTCCAAGGGAGGTGGATAAATTGCCTACTTATTTTAAACAGCTCTGGCTTATAAATTATTTAAGGAAAAAAAAAGGCATAGTTCAAGAAAAGATACTTATAAAGAAAGCAAAATGTGGGGTATAGCATTTGCTTAATCATGTGAAAGTCTGCACATTAATTAAAATTGACATTAATTAAGAAAGAAACATAATCCTACCTCCTCACGAGACGAGCTTGCTGAGGGGGAAAGACAACTACCTACGTGGAATCACCAATTTGGTTGTATACAGGCCGTCTAGGGCCTTCTGTAGTCCCTCCTCAGCTTCTCTCAGAATTCTTTTGAAAATTCTGCCCAAGGGAGAATTCAGGAAATGGGTTTACTGCAAATTCTACTTCACAAATGAGTCTAGTTCTGAGTCACATAAGAGCATTTCTGTCAACTACCAACAATGGTGGTCCCATAAGATTATAAGGGAGATGAAAAATTCCTATTCCCTAGTGACAGTGTAACTTTCTGTTAAACATCATTTGTAGCACGTGTTACTATGTTTTTATGATGATGCCGATATAAACAAACCTACTGTGCTGCCAGTGTATAAAAGTATAGCACATACAAATTATGTATAGTACATAATACTTGACAATGATAATAAACGACTATGTTACCAGTTTATGTGTTTACTACATTTTTATTGTTATTTTAGAGTGTACTCTATTTGTAAAACAAACAAACAAACAAACAAAGTTAGCTATAAAACAGTATGCTGTGTTACACCAGCAGCATCCTCTTATATCATATGTTTACCACATCTCTTGATCACATCATTTTCTCTTGTATTTGATTTAATCTCATGTTGTTTAGATCTGTTTAGATACGCAAATACTTACCATTGTGTTACAGTTGCCTACAGTATTCACTATAGTAACATGCTGTACAAACTTGTAGCCTAGGAACAATAAGCCATACCATACAGCTAAGGTATGTTGTAGTAGGCTATACTATCTAGGTTTGTGTACGTGCACTCTGATATTCACACAATGATGAATCGCCTAACGACACATTCGTCAGAAGGTATTCCTATCATTAAGTAATGCATGAGTGTACTTAATAACAGCTCTGCGAATATATTTTGCTTTTTTTCTTTTTACTTCCAAATCTATTCAGAAGTTTTCAGCAAATCCCCCTAACTACAAGATGAAAAGGAAACCTCAAGTTTACTGAAGACCTACTAAGTACTGAGTTCTGGCTATTTCATGTGTTATCTCAGAACATGCATCATATCTCCTGCCCATTTTCATTCAAATCCTAACAGAAAACTTATAAAACACACCTTAAAACAACAATACATTGTCTTAAAAAATCTTTAAGATGTAAATTTTTATCTACATCTTACAATGGAGGAAACTTGGACTCAGAGAACCTCAGTCAACTCTGTAAGGTTACAACATTGCTACCAAATAATTGAACCTGAAATTGATCCCATGTCCTCAGATATTATGGTCCTACCACACCACAGCTGCTTCACCCCAAGAATAGTAAATTCTCTAAAGACAAGTATCAATTTTAGAAGCAGCCCAAAGCACAGTGAATAAAATTGTATTTTGGAAGTTTATTGAATATTGGAATGTTTAATGTACCCAGAAGATGTTAATATTATTAAATTGCATAATAAATTGGGTAATATGGTTTATAGTAATAAAAATTATCCTCATAAAGTACAATTATAAAGTATCGAGACAGAGTTTCTCATGTGTCTTATGAAGCCCATCCCAGAGGAATAGTCCCCAAACCTATTTGAAGATTGACATTGGTCTGATGGGTGTTCTGATAAAGTGATCATTTCAAAGAATAGTTGATTGTTCCTATGAGTGTCGATACAATGACAATGGAAATCATCAATATTCTCAACTTCATATTATATCCTATTCATGTATAACCATACACTATAATTATTATATGTAATATATAATGTATCTTATATTTGTATTTATATAAATGTAAATATAAACAAATAGACTTGTTTATATACAGATACATACAATGACAAACTATTCATACAATGACATAAACTACATTTTTAGATATATAAATTCATATAGTGACATAAGCTAAATTTTAATGTTTCATGAAATAGTTCTGAAGACTAATTAAGTCCTTAAAAGAGAATGAAAAGATATACACAAAATAGTGTCAGTATATGCTTGCCTATGTGGTGCCAAAAATTTTTTTACTGTTTTCCACCACTAAACTTAATGAATCTTTTGATTGTGTTGGTAAAAAGAAGATAAAGTGAAATTAAATTATTTTTAAAAAGTAGTGATGATGTCTAATGATTCTTGGTTTGCTTATTATGAGGTTCTCAAAACACTACAATTATAATAATATGAATTTTGTAAATTCAAAAGTTGCAGGGTTTTTTTTTTTTTTTTGCCATCTGGTGAAAAGAAGATAAAACAAATGTAGGAAAAATTATTATCTATTTTAGTCAATTAATGAACACTGTATAGTTTATACTCATTAAAAGTACTCAGGACATTTAAAGTACAGTGGGAAAAAAAAGGTGACCCAGCCAAGGAAATTAAGTGTTAGTGTGAGAAAATGAAGTGTGTGTGTGTACAGATATAGATATAGTTTTGTTTTGTTTTGTTTGCACCTACAGCACCTAGTCTTCCTAAGTGGTCTCCCATCCAAGTACTAACCAGGCCTGACCTTGCTTAGTTTCCAAGATCAGACAGGATCAGGCGTGTTCAGGATGAAAAATATTTCGTTCAAGAAGGAAAAACGGGTCTTGTCTACATAATCAGGAGGAAATGTCTATTATTTACCAATTGCTATTTTCTCTTATTTCCCTCATAGGGGAACTTTTGTCCCTTCTAGTACAATTGGGTCAAACATAGGAGACTGAAAAAGGACCTGAAAAGTTCAAAGTCAGGGCTCTCTCCTCAGCAAATAGGGAAATCTGTATACTATCTTCTTGAAATCTGCTTTTTTTTTTTCACCCCTAAGAAGATAGAGAAGCTAGTAGAGAATTGGTTTCCTAAATTGTATTAAATTAAGATATATCTTGAAGAAATAGTTCTTCAATCTTATCCCTGTAAAGTATTTTTAATGGGGCTATATTAAAACTTGCAATTACTAGTTTTTTGCCAGGAAGTAGATAAAACAATTATAGGAAAGAGTTTAATAAATTGTTGCTCAGTGACACAAACCACTCCTCTGCCTAGAAATTATGGGGATAGATTATAAAAAATCTTGGAACTCAGGCAGGAAGAGTTAGATCCCAGGCAGATGAAAGTCAATTTTTGGCCAGGGGAATTTTAGAGGGGAGATATTTGTAGCACAGAATGCCCTGGAGAGGGCAGAGATGACCTAAGAGGTAATTTGGGCAGACCATCAAGAACCTTGGTTTTCATTTTAGCACTAGGAGGTAGGAAAACAGTAGAAATGTTTGAAAGGGGAAAAAAAAATCAACAAAACTCTACAGGGACAATCAACGCAGTATTCTGAGCTATAATAAATCATACAGTGAGAATTCCAGTCATCTCCTTGTTACTGAATTATTTTTATATTTTATAAAGTCTAATCAATGGTAATTTTAAAGGGAAAAAGGCAACGTAAGGAACAAGTATCTAAGCTATGAAAAGAAAGATGGTGGAGGTGAAAAGAGAGGTTTGTGGGGTGATCAAACAAGGAATATCTTCAGACCTTTTTCAGTTCATTCGTTAGTTTTTTGTTTTGTTTTTTTGTTTTAGTTTTTAATTCTAACTGGTAGTAGAATGCTTAGCCCTACTGAATCCCAAAGAACTCTTATATCTTCTTCTATTCTTACCTTAGAAAATGAGGGAGAGGAATGAGTACGAAATGTCTCCAAGAAAGCTAAAAAAAATCCTTTCAGAAGATGATGCTGGTTTAGACTGGGAAATGATAACCTGAGTTTGAGGGAGTGGTAAGAAATATACATACAACAACAGTAAGGAGGCAGCAGAAAATACAGATATGATATCTGGGTTAGCAGTTAAGATAGGAAATTCTGATTTTAGTGTCATCAGCAAAGAAGCAGTATTTGAAGCAATGAGAACAAAATTCAGAGTCAATTAGAAATATGTTATGACTATCTTTTTTATTAAATATCGATGTAGATGGGAGTGGAAGCCCTGCTACATAAGGCAGAGACAGCAGGATGGGGCAATGAGAAAGCCCTTGCCTATTCTAACAGACCACAGGATAGTGGCTGGTGTGGGCAGCTGTAGTAAAGTCTTCAGCTAATTATTTAACTATCTTATAATTAGGAATAAACTTAATCGATGTATGAATTTACTGTGGGCATTTAATGAAATAATATATGCAAAACTGCTGTAAATTTAAAAACTAACAAATATTTACTCTTATCACCAAAATGTAAATCAAATTCAAGCTGTGGTCTTAATGGAAGAATGCCCCATTGCCATCACCTTTACGTTTTCTGCTATGATTTTCTTCCTTCCCAGGAATCCTTACAGTCTCCTAACAGTGGCACTGTGAAGGTCTGTACCTTCTCATCTCTGATCTTGCATCCCAGCCACATCTGACATCTAGATTTCCTTTCCACTGTAACTTCCTCGCCCCGCTCCAACTTCTACACCTTATTTTACCTACATTCCAAATGTTTTCACTCTGTGTGAAACTTACACTTTTGTACCCAGAAAAGGTACAGGTAAGTTCTGGAACAACGTAACCATCTTTTTATTCAACTACAACAAAAATTTGTGATGACTATATTCTCGATTAAATTACTAAGGATGTTTCCAGGTTCAAGAATCTGACCTGTCAGATTCTATGTGTTTTTGTGTGTGTTTCTTTGAATGCTAATTCCCATTTTATAAATGTGGTCCTAAATACTTATCTAACAATGCAGAAATAAAATTTAATGCCTTTGGTTAATTTTTAGTGTCTCTTGGTCATTTTTGTAACTTACACAAGAAGTGGAAATTTCCTATAAAATTCTTACTCTCTCTACAGAAGCATCGTATCCAGGAAAACTGCCATGAGCTTTGGAACTGCCCAAAACTGGATTTAGACCCCAGCCCAGACCACTTAGGAAAAGTAATATCTTGAGATTATATAACCTCTGAGGATTAGATTTCTGAAGACAATGGAAGTAATGGTTTCTACCTTATAGGATTACTGTGGTGATTCAATGAGGTATTGTAGGCAAAGCACTAATGCCCAGTGCTTGGTATAAAGTGTTATAAAGTAGGTGTTTAATAAATATCTGTTGAGCAAATGAATGTCAGTGTCCTTCTCAGTCATCCCATTAGAAAGCCTAACAGAGTGCTGAAGGCACTGAAAATTTCATCACAGTGGAGGGTGCTTTACTGACATCTACTTTAGCAGGTGCTTAATAAAAACTTGTTGACTTACTGATCACAACAAGTGATTCCTAAAATTCTTTTTAAAAACTACATTATCATTTGAAATAAAGATAAATGTTTAATATAATTTTATACTTTAATTTCTAGAGCCATAATATAGCTCAAAGATCTCATTTTATCCAGAGATTTAATCTACTTTTTAGTATCAGAAAGTGTTTATGACTTTAAAATAACAATGAAAAATTACCCTTCACTTGGTTCCTATACCATCATGCTGAAAAGTCCTTTTTTCTGTATGAAATACTTACTCTTACTTCTGGTTAGCCAATTAATTAGGTAACTTTATAAGACAAGAATTCTGACCCTTTTAAAGTAAACTTTGATTGCTTGTCTTTATTTACTTGCCTATTAATTTTCAAAAACAGAAATGGGAGGGGAGTTACCTCCCTCCACCAATTCAGTTCTTTTGAAAGCTTATATGTTAAGTTTCCAGCCCGTCCCTAGAGACTAAATACAGTCATCTAGGAAACGCTACTGTGGGAAAGTTTTGATTTAGGATTTATGAAGAAAACTAAAACTTAAAAAATTTCCCCCTGCATTTTGTTTACCTTTCTCTAATCTAGAGTATTTCCTACCCTTTGGTAATCTTTTCAAATATAAAAATTATTGCAAATTCAATCGATATGCCTGAAGAGCATAGACTAAGTACATACTCATGGTTATAGTGGTTTTGTAGTAAGCACCTAGGTATCTGGAGGAGATCCAACACTTCAGAAACTTCATTCCTATTACAGATGTGCTATCCTTGGGTCTTCAGTTTAGATAATCAGTGATTCTGATGTTTCCTAACTATGAAAAAATCTTTCTATTTGGGTGCTACTGGATGGTTAGTAAAAACACTAAAGCAAAGTCTAATTTAACTTTCAGTATATTGTGCTAACTAAAAAATTAATAAAGTTCTGACTATATACAAAATAATAAGATCCCATTGTGCTATTACAACCATTTGAGATATTATTAGATTCCTAAAATCAGACAGCCCTCAATGGACAATGGCTAACACACTAGTTGAATTTCCCTTTCTAAACTTTGCTAAATATCAATTTCCCAATCTGTAAAATGGGTATAATACTGCAAGTCCATGGGGTTGTTGTAAGGGTGAAAGAAACCTAGCACAGATTCACACAGTTCAGTACCTGGCATACAATAGGTTCTTGTCCCTTCCTCATTCTGTTTATACATATCTGTATAAAATCATATAGGATGAACTGAAATGGGGCTTTACAAAAGCAGAGCCATTTAAATCCATATTTTACATTTGTACAGATATTGACTATATAGGTATAATACAAATTTAGTATAGGTTGGGAAAGTGAATGGTTGGTATTATTAAAGAGGATTGTAATGAATACTATCATTCAGTTAAAAGTTGATATGAGAGAGAAACTTTGATGTCCTGATTATGCATCGCTGGGACTTATCAAGCTCAAATGGGCATTCAATATTACTCGTAAGTTTCATTATGCTCCCAAATCTCAATTCTCTACTTCCTGATCACTATTCTATACCTTCTATAATACTCAAACCCCAACTCTCCATTCTCTTCCTCACTCTAAACTGATGACTTCGAGATCAAATAAAAACCATCAAAAGGGAACTCTCTCATCTTCCTCGCAGTAAATCTGCAGCCGTCCTCATCTTCCTCTGTTATAGGAAAGGGGCAGGGTCTTTTTCGAAAGCCCATTTCTCAGCAAGTGCCCTTTATCTTCCTCCCCATCTGCATTCTTAGGTACCTTGTTCCACTTATTACTCCTTTTCTTTTTTATATCTATGACATTTTCTTTTCTACTGGATTCATTCCCAGAGCAGTCAACTTTGCTCTAATATCTTCCATCCAAGACAATACAACCCAAAATAAAAATCATCATGCCGTTCCTTTTCAGCTACTGCCCTGTTTCTCTATACCCTTTAACCAGTCAAGCTGCATAGAGAAGGGACTATTTATGCTGCTGTCCTTTTCCTCACTTCTCATTTACTCTTCGACACACTAAATCTGTATACCTCTCTCAGAATACCATGCTCTGGAGCCTCTAACTAATAACTTCTCTATTCAGTATACAGAATACAGTTCTGTAACCAGCAACATCGAATGGACATTTTTCAGTATTTATTTGACTTCTCAACAGCATTTGGCAAAACAAATCACTTTTCCTTGAAACATTGCCTGTATCGATTTTCCTGACACTACACTCTCCTGATTTTCTGTCGACTCTTTGGGGGTTCCTTCTCAGTCTTTTTTTGCTGACTAGGTTTCCTTTCTACCCAAACTCTTTATTTGAAATTCATTTATTTTTATTTTACTTTATTATGTTGTTGTTATTATTTTTTTTACAGATTTACTGACATATAATTGACAAATACCTACCCAGCCTCTTCAAACAGAAGGTACGAAGGGTGTGATTCAGCACTCTCTTGTCTTTTGCATATTTTTATAACTTGGCTTCAGAAAATATTTAGATATGGAATGATCATAAATCTATATTTATATTCCAAACAAATCTTTGAGCTTTAGACTCATATCTGAGCATTTAACTTTTCCACTAGGATATTTTCTAAACATCTCAAAATATCTCCAAACTTATCTTCTGACCTTCTTCCCAAATCCTATTGAACTATTTCCTCCTCAGAAGCGTCACTATTCCATCTGAACACAACTCTCTCTCTACCTCTTTACCTGGCTAATGTCTGCTCATCCTTTAGGTTTTCACTTAAACATCACTCCTTTAAAAAGGCCTTCTTTAATCCTCTTAATTATATTAGACTATATTATTACACCCTATATTTCCCTTTGGATTCCAAATGACCATTTACAATTACATATCTATTTGTGATCTTTTTGTTCAATTATGACTTCTCTCTATCTCTCTTGCTATGTTAGAAGCACTATTATTAACTCCCTTACCTGTTCAAATCTGCTGAAAGTTTGTCTTCTCAATGAGGGCTTTTCTGACCCCCTGTATAGAATTTTAACCCTGCTCTCTTATTTTGCTCTAGGTTCCTACTCCCCTCAACACTTATGCACCTCTAATACTCCATATAAATTGCTTACTGGTATTTATTAAGTTTTGTTTTTCTCTCACTCTTGAATGTAAACTTTATAAATATTTCTTGTCTCTTTTGTTCGTGGATATATTCTAAATGCCTAGCACATGATAGGAATTCAATAAATATCTGTCGAAAGAATCAGGAGCTGTGTCTGTTTTGCTCCACACTGTATTCCAAACAAATTGATTTTTGTGATAAAGTTCAGGTAATGTAAAATCTAAGATGAAAAATGAAGCACAGTATCACAAACACAGTGGGATCTCAAATTTTGTGAATGAATGAATGCTTTCAGATAAAAAAATCATATTTAATTTGGAATTTAGAAAGTGGGCCTCATCTTATTTTTTATTGTTTAAAAAATGTTCAAGCACACAATATCTTTTGTTCTCCTTTTTCACATATTAATAAGTTGTGAAAGATAATACAGAGTGGAAGCTTCATGAGAGGAAGTATCATGTTCCCAATCTTCCTTGGTGTCACCTGATGTCTAGCCCTCTTCCTGGTACTTAGGATGAACAAACACTTTAGGAACTAACGACCAACCTACGCAGTGAAGTGATGGCACAGGCCATCAAGGGAAGGCTAGACAGTGCCATGCAGTAGTGGAAAAACTGGGGACTTAAAATCATTAAGGGGTGAGCTGTATTTCTGGCTCTACCATCTGACAAAATCTAGCAACTTCCATGAGCGTATTTCTTCATATGGTAAGTGAGAGAATGAAACTAAATGATTTAGTTCATTTTAACTCGTGTTAACTTTACCAAAATGAGAGCTCCATGAAGTCAGAAATTGTATCTGTCTTGTTCACTAGTGTGAAAACAAGACATCGATCAGTATGTTTGGCACACAGTAGGCCCTAAGGAATTTGTGTGAAGATCTCTAAAAATTCCTTCCCGTGCTAACATTTTAAGGAAGAAAAAACTTTGAAGTATCCTAAATAAATCGCTCCTTTTTTAGAGAAATCCATATATAGGTTATCAGCATCTTAAATCCCCTAACTCATGGTAAAAGAGTAAACGCCTGTTTCCTCCTGGTGACCTCTTGGGTACTTTAATACTTAAACAATTATATTTATATAATTAGCACTTTATTTGAAATCTTTAGCTCTGGGTCCCAGAACACCAAACTCCTCAGGAAGTGTATCTTTACATTGTACAACTTCCTACTGTTTCCAGTTTTGTTGGCAGCCCTTCCCTGCCATTCTGTAGTTTACGACACAGAAGGACCTCTTCCCATTTCCCAGCTTCTTCCTCTTCCTTCCTCACCCATCTCTTTCCTTCACCTCCCTCCCGCATTCGTGGCTTTCCCTTGGCTGGTGCGACGCTGGAAGAGGATGGGGAGAGGTTGGCCGGGCACTCAGTGGCCCCCTACAGCTCAATGCAAACCGCTGCCCCTGGCAGTTATTGGGGACCGCCCGGCTTTCCAATCTACACTAGCAATGCGCTTTCATAGTGAAATGAAGTCATTTTTTACATCGTAAACTCGAAATGAAATCGTCTTTGTATACCGTAAACTAGGGACAGCTCGTGGGTAGTGAATCTGTGTGTTTACAATTGTTTTCTAGCCTCCGAGCTGCTGCGGGAATTGATTGGTTCCCTCGCGCCCCTGACGCCTGGGGTCCCCCCACGCATGACTGGACCCCGCCCCCTCTGCGGCCATCTGCTTCTCTGTCTGTCTCCCAGTCTCTCGCTCGGTATCTCCCCTCCAACACTACCCTGCTCCCCGCCGGCTCCGCCCATTCCTCCTCCCCCTGCCCAGGGCTTCGAACCTTTCCTGGTCGTTGCCAGGGAGACAAGCCGATACCAGGCAAATAGGCATTCAAGAAAGAAAAGGGAGAAAAGCTACACGGCAGCCTGGTAACAAAGGAGCGATAAAAGCGCCCCCCAAACGGAGAGCTAAGGACGCGTCTGCGAGAAAATCTGAAAGCGAGCTAGCAATCACCCCAAGTTAAACTGGGAGGGGGATGCTGAGGAAAGGGCATGTTTCTCGTTGGGGGTGGAGGGAAATCAACAGCCTTAAATAAGCTTTTGAGAGTAGCCTGGAAAGTGGTTTTGGATCAGCCCAGTTAGCTTTTCAAGTTGTAACTCTGCTAATACAGGGGATTCGCGTTCACTGCTGCGGCTGGGGTCTTGGGCCAGGCCAGCGGGCTCCTTTAAGGGTGATAACACGTTTGGCAAGGTACACCTCTACGGAAATGTCTTTCCATCAGCTCTGGGGAATACGACTTCGTGATTGAATGATGCATCTGGAGGAAGTGGACAGTGAGAAGACGAAGCTTCTTATAACGATGTGCAGCTTGATGATTTTCAAAGCAATACTTGAACAAAGAATTATATTGGCTTGAACAACCATCTTTTTCTCTCAGAGCGTGACCTATTTCCCTACAATGAGTGGAAAATAAAACAATTCAGAGCCAGCACCAAGAGAAATGAACCATTCCCTCGAATGCTTCTCACCGCCATAAGCAAAAGATTATTCATTTCAGAATTGCTAAAGGCAATCGAGAAAAGGTGGTCTGATTTGGACAGTATTGAAAACTTTAGGAGCAAAAATGTAGGTTGTAGGAGAATGCTTATTAGGCTGTATCCTTGATTTTTGCCCAACCCCACCCATTCTTTAAATCAGTGCCTTGACTTTCACACACAAATAACGTCTGGTACTTCCGTGGCAAGAGGAGTAGATGGAGGTACTTCTGTCCCTTTATAAAAGCTTTTCTTCTAACCCAAGGTACACTTGGAGTGTTCAGGGATCTTCTTGCTACCTCTCAACATACAATTTCTCCTTAGAACTGTAATCATCGGTCCGTTTGTTTAGAATTTAATCGCTCCTGCCTCCCTCTCTCCCTGGAGTATACTCTCATGCACACTCACATATGTGCAGAAATAGAGTCCATCAGATCCCGGCAGTAGGCTGAAAACGATTCATATCGACGCGAATTGCATCCTAACTGTAAATATGGATTAATACACTCGAGGCTGTCTCATTTCGCCATAGAAGAAATTTAATTATGTCATCTCACACAGTGATAAAATGTGAACTGTTTCGACTTTTCTGTAAATGGCTCTCATTTTATATTGTGTGTGTAGGGGGAATCTACTAATTGGGAATAGTCAGAGATGGAAGATTCGATGAGCGCCGCAGGTCAGTCTCAAAATATTTCATGCCACTGTGGCATAGAATAGGGAGTGTGGCTTCAGTTGCCTGCCGCTTCTGCATTTTCCACATCTGGCCTACAGACCTAATTCTAACTCGCGACTTCGTTTGATGAAATTTGATCTTCGTGGTTTAAATACCTTTCAATTTGGGGCGGTTTAACATTTGCAACCGTTAAAAAAAACAAACCCTGTGCAGTATCTGTGAAACCAATATGGACCACGGAGAAAGAAAACATGCTGCACACAAATCCCAGCCATTGTCTTTAACACTCGCGCGCGCGCGCGCGTACACACACACACACACACACACACACACACACACACACACACAAACACACGGGGAAGATGGGGGAAGGGAGCGAGTGGAGAGAGACAGACACGGATATGGATCGACAAGAGTCAAAGCGAGTCAAGTTAACGCTTTCTCCGCCCCCATCCACAAGTACCCCCCTCCCGCGTTAATTAATTACAAACAAGCCAAGCCAATCGAGTGATACATTATTATTTTCAAGCAGAAGGAGGTGAGAGGCATGTATTTTTAATTGATTTATTTATTTGGAAGACATTAATTCTCGGTCTGAGACTATTTTCAAACCGTTTGCAAAGCGCGGCTCCATTGTTCGCCGGGAGCGCAGGCCCCGCCCCCTGCTTTGTGTGCGGCGCGCGGATTGGCCCGCGCGCGCGGGGGCCGCGTCAGCGCCCGCGAGCCCATTCATCTGTGCACTTGGGCGTTGGACCCCGCATCTTATTAGCAACCAGGGAGATTTCTCCATTTTCCTCTTGTCTACAGTGCGGCTACAAATCTGGGATTTTTTTATTACTTCTTTTTTAAAAAAACTACACTTGGGCTCCTTTTTTTGTGCTCGACTTTTCCACCCTTTTCCCTCCCTCCTGCGCTGCTGCTTTTTGATCTCTTCGACTAATATTTTTTTATCCGGAGTATATTTAATCGGTTCTCTTCTGTCCTCTTCACCACCCCCACTCCCCCCTCCCTCCGGTGTGTGTGCTGCTGCTGCCGCCGCCACTGCTGCCGCCGCCGCTGCTGCTCGCCCGGTCGTTACACCAACTCGAGGCTCTTTGTTTCCCCTTGGATCTGTTGAGTTTCTTTGTTGAAGAAGCCAGCATGGGTGCCCAGTTCTCCAAGACCGCTGCGAAGGGAGAAGCTGCCGCCGAGAGGCCCGGGGAGGCGGCTGTGGCCTCATCGCCTTCCAAAGCGAATGGACAGGTAAATTATACCTGTGATACTAGTCATTTCTTTGGTGTTTTTCTCTAATCCCAACTATTCCCCTTTCCCCTTGGTTGCTCTCGAGGTGCATTCGGTGGAGACGAGCGTGGCTAGATTCCAGTCCGAAAGTTGAATGGAAAGCGGTAGCCTAAATTGCCGATTTCTCATCGGAAGGGTCTCCCCCCTTGCCCCAAAGGACTAATTCCCGGAGTATCTATTGTAGACAGGAGGAAAGAAGTGATAAATCGTCTAAAATGGCGTGTTTGGAGCTTGGCAGAACGTGACTAGATAGGTGCTAGCACCACCACCCCCGCCCCCAGCCAGGTTGTGTTGTGTTTAGTGGGCACAAAGGTGTTTAAGTGAGTGATTCTCACATTTTTTGTCGAGACTGGGTCGCCTTCAAGATTTCTAAACTGGTGTGATTTGTGTGTGTGTGATTAGGGAAGCGGGGGGGGGGGGCGCAGTGGGATGGCGGTGGAGGAGAGGGGAAGGGCTGTCTTATTGTATACCGAGGCTGCGTGCCTTGGGTTCTTGGAAAGGCAGCTGGCTAGCTGGCTGGAGCTGGGAGGAAGAGCTTTCAGTATCTTTCGATGGGGCTTTCCCACTGTTCTAAATCTTTATTCATAGCTATCTGTGGTATAACACACCCACCTGACTTTTAAATGGCATCCCTGGGATGGGAAGACTCTGGGTCCTTAAGAACCCGCCCAGGTGGTCAAGAGGAGGTAATTGGTGTGTTTCGGTCGGGATTGTTCGTGTGCGGGGCTCCTCGATCACCGTGGAAGCCGCCCTGGCGCTGCCCAGACCCAGGCGGAGGGCCACGGTTCGGTGGGCGCGAGAGGTCGGCCACGGGTGGCTGCTTCGCAAACACTGGGCACCCACCACGCCTCTTTTCCTAGAGCAGAGGCCGCGTTGCTTCGCCTGCTCTAATCTAATGGGGAAAGCGAGCTCTGCCAAGAGGCTTTGAACCCGTGAAAAAATGCAAAATGAGCCTCCCGGGCACACCCCGGCTTCGGAGAATCACTGGCGAAGGTGGGCGTGGAAGCAGAGGTGAAACCTCAGAAATAGTGGGTTCCCCCTGCCTTGTGGATTTTATTCCGATCAGGACGCCTGCAAGCCACCTGAGCTTTGTTTGCGGTCTCTGGGCTCTGCTACTCCGGCTCGGGGGCGCCTCGGCCGGCGGGCAGGGCCCGACAGGGCTGGGCGGGGTGGCCCCGCGGCCCCGCCCCTCCGCGCCCGCTGCTCGCGCCTCGCTCTGCCTGATGGAGGCGCAGCGCCCCCTGCTGACCCCAAGCCCTAGGCGCGCGTAGGGCCTTTGCGCGCGCAGCCCGGGCGCTTCTCGCTGAAGCGTTGTGATCGCCCTGGGAGATCTTGGAGGTTTTCTGGAGCCCTTTGGATTTAAGGAGGGAAAGGGTATTTGTAGCGTAGACACAGACCTCTGGCGCTGTTGTTTCTTTTTTTTCCCTCAAAGGCCGTTTGGTCTGTCATGTTTTATGTGGCCTTTTACTAAAGCCCGAGAGGCCAAGGCTGGAATGGGGTACCCTTTGCTTTCCGCGTTTTGGAGTCGGCCCTTTTAAATCCGTAGAGCATTTGTAGAATGGTGGAACCTACTTCTGTGCTTTTAGGGCGCCCCAAATGGCACTGCCCCCATTTCTTCCTAGAGTTCTTGCCTGGCTCTACGGCCCCGCCTCCTCATAAAGGGGGGCCGCGGCGCCAAAGCCAGAGGACTGGGGTGGGGGCGGGAATGGCGGCGCCCGGGCCGCTTCGGTGACGCTCCCGCTTTTTCTCCCCCACAGGAAAACGGCCACGTGAAGGTAAACGGAGATGCTTCCCCCGCGGCCGCCGAGCCGGGCTCCAAGGAGGAGCTGCAGGCCAACGGCAGCGCCCCGGCCGCCGACAAGGAGGAGCCGGCAGCCGCCGGGAGCGGGACGGCGTCGCCTGCCGCGGCCGAAAAAGATGAGCCGGCCGCCGCCGCCGCCGCCGCCGCCCCCGAGCCCGCGGCCAGCAGCGCGGAGAAGGAGGCGCCCGCGGAGGGCGAGGCCGCCGAGCCCGGCTCGCCCACGGCCGCGGAGGGCGAGGCCGCGTCCGCCGCCTCCTCCACGTCGTCGCCCAAGGCCGAGGACGGCGCCACGCCCTCGCCCAGCAACGAGACCCCGAAAAAAAAAAAGAAGCGCTTTTCCTTCAAGAAGTCCTTCAAGCTGAGCGGCTTCTCCTTCAAGAAGAACAAGAAGGAGGCGGGAGAGGGCGGCGAGGCGGAGGGCGCAGCCGGTGCCTCCGCCGAGGGCGGCAAGGACGAGGCGGCCGGGGGCGCGGGTTCGGCCGCCGCCGCCGCCGCCGCCGAAGCGGGCGCGGCCCCTGGGGAGCAGGCGGCGGCGCCGAGCGACGAGGCCGCCGCGGGCGACGAGGGGGCGGCGGGGGCGAGCCGCAGGAGGTCAAGCCCGAGGAGGCCGCCGTCGCGCCTGAGAAGCCGCCCGCCAGCGAGGAGGCCAAGGCCGCCGAGGAGCCCCACAAGGCCGAGGAGAAACGCGAGGAGGCCGGGGCCAGCGCCGCCGCCTGCGAGGCGCCCTCCGCCGCGGGGCTCGGCGCGCCCCCGGAGCAGGAGGCGGCCGCCGCCGAGGAGGCCGCGGCCGGGTCAGCCTCGCCAGCCTGCGCAGCCCCCTCACAGGAGGCCCAGCCCGAGAGCAGTCCAGAGGCCCCCCCGCGGAGGCGGCAGAGTAAGAGGGCGCGAGCTGGTGCGGTGATCGAAGAACTTTTCTCCCCCCGTTTGTTTGTTGGAGTGGTGCCAGGTACTGGTTTTGGAGAACTTGTCTACAACCAGGGATTGATTTTAAAGATGTCTTTTTTTATTTTCCTTTTTTTTTTAAGAAGCAGATTTCGTTCCCCCTCCCCCCCAGATCCCATCTCAAATCATTCTGTTAACCACCATTCCAACAGGTCGAGGAGAGCTTAACCGGCTTCCTCTGCCTTGTTTCTCTCTTATTTTTTATTTTTTGCATCAGTATTAATGTTTTTTGCATACTTTGCATCTTTATTCAAAAATGTAAACTTTCTTTGTCAATCTATGGACATGCCCATATATGAAGGAGATGGGTGGGGCAAAAAGGGATATCAGATGAAGTGATAGGGGCCACGTTGGGGAAATTTAAGTGGTGCATAGCATTGCCAAGATAATGTGCCACTAGAAATGATGGTGTAAAGGCTTAGTCTTTTTTTTTTTTTAAGAAAAGTTATTACGATGTATTTTGTGAGGCAGGTTTACAACACTACAAGTCTTGATTAAGAAGGAAAGAGAAAAAAAGAAAAACACCAATACCCAGATTTTTAAAAAGATCATAGTCTTAGGAGTTCATTTAAACCATAGGAACTTTTCACTTATCTCATGTTAGCTGTACCAGTCAGTGATTAAGTAGAACTACAAGTTGTATAGGCTTTATTGTTTATTGCTGGTTTATGACCTTAATAAAATGTAATTATGTATTACCAGCAGGGTGTTTTTAACTGTGACTATTGTATAAAAACAAATCTTGATATCCAGAAGCACATGAAGTTTGCAACTTTTCACCCTGCCCATTTTTGTAAAACTGCAGTCATCTTGGACCTTTTAAACACAAATTTTAAACTCAACCAAGCTGTGATAAGTGGAATGGTTACTGTTTATACTGTGGTATGTTTTTGATTACAGCAGACAATGCTTTCTTTTCCAGTTGTCTTTGAGAATAAAGGAAAAAAAAATCTTCAGATGCAATGGTTTTGTGTAGCATCTTGTCTATCATGTTTTGTAAATACTGGAGAAGCTTTGACCAATTTGACTTAGAGATGGAATGTAACTTTGCTTACAAAAATTGCTATTAAACTCCTGCTTAAGGTGTTCTAATTTTCTGTGAGCACACTAAAAGCGAAAAATAAATGTGAATAAAATGTACAAATTTGTTGTGTTTCTTTATGTTCTGGTAAAATACTGAGACTTCTAGGTCTTAGGATAAATTTGAGGAAGATCTTGCATGTCATCAAGAGTAAATTATCTTGTGGTTTTTAATCTGAAGTTTTCAAACTGAAATTGATCAGCCTTATCAGATTACATGCAGAAAGAGTTTATGACATTCCATGTCAAATCTGTTACCTTTTATCTGCATTTAGTTTTCGTGTAAAAATGGAACAATTACTTTTATTGTAGTTATATAGCATGTCAGAATAAATCATTTAATAGAAAAGTAATGTGACCCAAAGACTTAATGTCCTGTGAAAAATTCATGAAACTTTTTTTTTTTTGTCCTGGAGGTTCAGAAACTTAAATTGATAATGACTGAGTCTCTTTAATCCAAATTGCAGATGGGTCATAAAAAGTAACCAAATGTGTTTCAAAAGTTGATGGTGTATTACCTGCCATTGTAACTGCTTAGTGCTTGGATAATTTCCAAATTATTGCTTAGACTCTGTGTTATACCTTAGGAAAACAGGCTTATGTAAAGAAGTAATGGTGATGAATGGATGGCATTGTCAGTTTATGGGCCTTTAGTACTTGCCTCAATTCAATAGTTACAAGCAGTTTTGGTTTTTTTTTTCTTAAAGTAGTGCATTAGCATCTTTTTATTCAAAGGAAAAGATAGAGAATAATAATTTCTTTTATAGTAATTTCTCTTACAAGTTTACCTCCTTTGCTTTTTACCACCATATAACTGGATATTTTTCTTCACTGGACTCTAAATTCAATTGAATTTTAAGATAAAGATGTGTATTAAATACAAAGAAAAAATTGTTTACGTACACCTGCTTTACTGTTTTTGAGCAGTGTGCCATGTAGGGTTCACAATAAGTCAGTGAACCACATTTGTGTAACAACTGAATGCCAAATCTTTAAATATTAACAAATTAGCTTTTGACATTTGTTTTTGACTGAAATAATGGACCATAAGTAATAGTATATGACCTCTCCTCATCAAATGCCCTCCTCACTAATCAAGTAATGTTTAGGAAAGTATACTTTTAGTTGGGGTTTCTTGATCTTGAAGGATATTTGAAAGTTTAAAGTCAAATCTGGTTACCAAAGGATGGCTTTATGTGTCTTGCCTACCTTTTTCTTAAATATTTGGCCAAGTACAGCGCCTGGGATGTGGTAGGACTCAGAAAAAAATGGGTTTTAAAAAGTAACTCCTGAGTAGTCAAAAATAAACTGTGTAGCCAATTATATTGCTAGGTTTGTTCTTTTAACAGCTGGAATTTATTAAGTTGCATTATTTTGATTTTAATCATTGCCTAGAACACTTTGGGTGGTATTGATGGAGTGGGTTTTCCACCAAGTGATTAAATGATATTTGACATATATCTTTTCATCCAAAGTTTTGTACATCACATTGTTTTCTAATGGAAAAATGTTAATATGGCTTTTTGTATTACTAAAAATAGCTTTGAGATTAAGGAAAAATAAATAACTTGTACAGTTCAGTATTGTCTACTAAATCTGTATTGGCAGTATGTATAATGGCATTTGCTATGGTTATAAAATACTTCATCTGGATTATAATAATCATTTGATCCAATTCCTATTGCTTGTAAAATAAAGTTTTACCAGTTGATATAATCAAACTTGCTAAAATAGGATTTTTTACAATTTTAATTTCAAAATGCAAGTTTTAGAGAAAAATTTGAAATCTTAAGTGTTGATGGTAAGTATAACTTATTCAGTTAAGGGATTCAGAAGGTATGCATGACATACTTAGGACATAAAATTCCTTGAAGGTGAGTTACGCTCACAAATCAAAATTTTTAATGATGGAACTTGATAATTTGAGAAAATATGTTTACATTTTTCTCATGAATATAAACAAATTCAATTAAGCGTAGGGATTTGGGAGAATGGTGCTTTTTGCATTCATATATTTTTGGTAGATCACCTGGGAGAAGGGTGTAGTTCAATTCAGGTAGCCCAAGGTAGCTTTGAAAATTAGAGTGGTTAAGTAACAAGGCTGCTAGCTTATATTTTCTTTAATTGTCCACTCTGCAAATTGAGCATTTTCCCCCCTTCCACTTACCAGTTATATGAAAGTGCTTAAAGCAGGGTATAGCAAACAGGAATTTTAAAGGGCTTTCTATATGTAAATATTCCAGTCCCTACTGAGGATTCAAGTTCAAGCACTCCTTTACACCCAGCAATGCTACTTTAAAAGATGGGGGATACTTTTAATAGGTGTGAAGGTTAACCATAGTTTATGTCCCTGAAAAATGATTAATTACTGATCCTAAAATAGTGTCTACAGTTCTCAGCTGCTCGATATGAAATTTAAAACAAAAATATCTACACTGTCATAAAATTTAGCAGCTGTAAGTATATAAAATAATTGTTGCAAAAATTCTAGAAATCCTCATAATCTCAGTGTTAGTGTTTTGATAAAATCAGAGTATAAACCTTTTTAATACTAGTAAATGAAAAAAGATTTGTCAACTGCTATTAGTACAGCTCTCATATCTGGGGAAAGGTGAAAGGTAATAGGACTACTCACTTAGGATTTTAATAAATACAATAAATCTCAATTAAATTCGTTAAGTTTACATTACAGATTGTCTTCCCAACAATTGGGCATATGTTCCTCAGGTTTAACATGAATTGAGGACTGATCGATACAGTGCTAGAATTCTGTACCTAAAGTAAGTAATGGAGGTGAGAATAGGGAAAGGATTCTTGGGAAGAGATAAATTCAAAGTCTAGGAATGCCCTCAAAGCAATGACAGCTGCATTTTGAAACATCTAATAGAAATATAGTGTGAGCCACAAATATAAAAGCTTAGTGATGACATTCTTTTAAAAGTGAGGGAACAAATGAAATCTATATATCCAATATATTTCAATATGTAATCAATATGAAAATTATTGAAATATTTTACTTTTTTTCTTACCAAATTTTTGAAATTCAGTGTATTTTATACTTAACGACACATCTCAATTTGGACCAGCCACATTTCAAGTGCTCATTGGTCACATGTGGCTACCATATTGGAGAGCACAGGTCAAGAATTAGGATCTGAGAGTCAAAGAGTGATTAGGATTGCTGGGAAACAAACTCTTTGCAGAGTAGAGCTTATGTAATTAATTCATGAGCTTCAAATATTTAGCTTTTGGATAAATGTTGACTTTTTTTTTTTTAATTTCAAAACACTTAAGCAGTTAATAAGGCATTGATATTACACAACAATAGAGAGATTTTGAATGAACTTGTTATGGGCCGAATTGTGTCCCCCAAAGTTCATGTTGATGCTCTAACCCCCAGTACCTTAGAATATGACTATATTGGGAAATAGGGCCTTTAAAGAGGTGATTAAGTTAAAATAAGGCTGTTAGGGTGGCCACTAATCCAATCTGACTGGTGTCCTTATAAGAAAATTTTTGAATACACTGAGAGACGCCAGGGGCACACAATCATAGAGAAAACACTATGTAAAGACGCAATGAGAAGGTGGCCGCCTGAAGCCTAGAAGAGAGGCCTTCGAAGACACCCAACCTGTCCGCACCTTGATTTTGGACTTCTAGCCTCCGAAAGTGTGAGAAAATTCTGTTGTTTACCACCAGACTGTGGTACTTTATTTTGGTAGCCTTAGTAAACTAATACAGGACTCTAGGGTAAGAATGGAAAAATTGTCCTTACCTGAGGATATAAAGAATTTTACATGCTTGCTTTTTCTCTTCCTTCAATAAAAAAGGAGACTGCTTTCTAGCTTGAGTATTTTTTTATTGTCATTATTATTACTACCTTAGAAAAGAGAAACAAACAGCTTAAAACTTAGAAAGGTAGATTATATTTAGCTTAACTATTAATGAATTGATAGGAAAGATATCTGAAAAACAAATAGTAAAAATATTGTCTAAAAGTACTATGCAATATAATGTCTGAATCTATCCATCTCTTTATTTTTTCCTTGCAATTTACTTGTGCAAGAAACCAGTTAGTTTTGTACTTTCCGTAGTATGAATTTTGCAATTACATCTCGTGCAGTCATTTAACATTCTGCTTTGTATTTCTTGTATTTTCTGTAAATTGATCAATAGCTCTAGAGGCTTGATCAGATTCATGTTCAAAGGATAATCTCATAAATAATAGGGTGTATTTCTTTCAGGACGTACATTATGTCTGTTTTTTTTTTTCTTTTTGTGATGTTTGAAACCATTGATTTTTATTTAAATCCATTAATTAATTTAGGATTGCCAGATGGTATTATTTTAATTGCCTTTCCTTTTTCATTTACTCACTTCCTTCTATAAAGAGAAACATTTTTTCATCAGTCATTTGGTTGTCCTGAACTATATGTCATAATAGAAAGACAGAATAAATATTTGATTCTTTCTCTTTATTTACTATTTTCAGAATGCATTGGTTTTCTAAAATTCTTCAAAATTGACCAGCGATGGAATTTGTTTGTTTAGTAGCATTATATATTCATAACTTGAAACTTATTTGATGCAAGCAACATGTGATGCTCAAACTAACTCATGGCGGCAGATCATCTTTTAAAATTATCAAATTCAGTAAATGAAATCAGATTAAATTTTGTTAAGATGCTTCTTGGGAATGTGCTAAAAGATAAATGGAACTCAATATTTACTTAACTCAAATAGATTTACATATGTAAATGTTGGCACATCCGTAAATTTTAGTTGGGGTGTCATGCCGAGAAGCCTTCTGTTTACACAATTTCAAAGAAATGGGAGGCATTACATTTTTTTCTTACCTTCTAATTACTGCTGTATAATTATATTTAAACGCCGTCAAAATGTATCTACATAACACCTTACTCCATGTAAGAAAAATGTCTGGAAATTTATGAGCATGAGGAGACTCAGCAATCACCAGTCATGGAGACATGCATGTTGGCACTTGGTGAAGCATTTCACTAACAGAACATGTTAGTCAACAGGCAATGCTAATTTCCTTAGCAAAATTCTGAAACTCCTATCATGAAGTATGGGTCAGTGAAACTGGCAATTTTAAAAGAAAATTACATTCACTGTAGAACCCAGAGGCTGCTATGGCAGGATTAACTGACAGCTTTTATAAACAAGTTTTGAGAAAGCAGAATTTAAGTGACCCTAAGGTAATAATCTTTTCTAAGCAAACTACCAACTAGAGCCACATTTTTTGTCTTTATGAAAAATTGGTAAGCATTGGATGAGGCAATAGATAATATTTGAATAGATTTGAGTACACTCAAATAGATTTATCAGAACTCCAATGACGAATTTATTTAAAACAAACAAAAATATACAAATACTAGAGGTTTTTTTCCAAACAATAACAAAAGTTGTTACTCATATCTCTTGAGAAAATCTACATTTTCAGCATTTTTACACAGAACACAAAGATTTTGATACTTATTAATGCTTAAATAGACAAATGAGAACTTAATAGTACAATCAGTAAAACATAGTCATAATGTCACATAAAGAATATTTCTTGTGAAGCATTTTTACCAGAATGTCCTGAGACTTAAAACACAGAATAAACATGTTTATTGAGAAATGCAGCATTTTGATTTTTTGCTTTTAGATCAAGAAGGCTCATTAAAATCAGTTCTTAATGCAGCCTTCCTCCCTACATTCTTACTGCCCTAAATTCAATTTTTTTTATCAAAAGTATTTATAAGTAATATATATGTATTTCATATATTTAAATATATTAAACAAATTAATAATAGAAAGTTAAATAATATTAAAATAATGCACATATACAATATTTTATATTTACATACATATAATTTTATAATATATATATTTCAATATATAATAAAAATGTAAGACATTTATATAAAAATAAAAAATATATAAAATCAGGCTTAAATCTGAATGTATGCTCTCTATTATTAAATTTTTAAACAAAATTTATCTTCAATTTTCAATTTTGTCTCCTCCCTGATTTGCTATTTGAAGTCTTTGGAAAATATTATCATATCTTCTGAATGCTCCCTAAGATTATAGAGAGCAATGATTGAGTAAGGTTTTAGATTTGGTTAAAGGAGTGATATTGGACCAGAAGTTGATTTATCTAAAAACTCTTAGTATGAGAACCCTTAATTTGGTTTTCACTATTGAATAATCTTTTATAACATACAGTTATAATAATAACCATCATGCACTTCTGACCTACAATAAAAAATAAAATGAGCAGAATAAAGATTATTGACTTGCTTATTTTGTAGTTGTTGTTCTAGAAGTCTTATTTTTGTTGGTTAGACTAGTGGTCATGATGTTATTTCTTAATGAAGGCACAAAACCAAAGTAGTGATTAGGCACCTAGATACTGGAGTCAAAGGGATCTGGCTTTGCTACGTGCAAACTTCTTACAATATTGTTTATTTATTTGTTTATTTGTTTAATTAATTTAATCACCTATAGCACCTGGTCTTCCTACGTGGTCTCCCATCCAAATACTAACCAGGCCCAACCCTGCTTAGCTTCCGCAATCAGAAGAGATCGGACACATTCAGGGTGGCATGGTTGTAGACAATTTCTCACAATATTAGATACACTACTTTATCTGAGCCTCGTGTTCTCATGCATAAAGTTGAGAATAAAAAGAGTGACAATTAATAGGGATGACTGTACCTAGTTTAATGTCTGTCATTTGTGAGCTATTCAATTTATATCAATTTATATATCAACATATAAATAAGTTATGTATTATATTAATACAAAATAAATTATTATTTATTCTATACCTGCTATCGCATCTCCATTTTTGGTTCAATATTGAGTAATCTACCTTAGATACTCTACTAGTACTCTGAAATCATTTGCAATATGTTTTACTTAAGATGTGCTAAATAAATATATTAAAACAAAAGGACAGGCTTCTACTTAAGAGTCTATTCTATACTTCATTTATTATTTTAGAAAACATTATCGAACACCTAATATTCGCTAGGAAATGAACCGGGATCTCGGAGCATAAGAATGATTATGCCACATGCTTAGAATCTGTTCTGGTGGGAAAATCACTATTGTTAAAAATAATACAAAATACTACTACTAATAATCCATAATGTAATTTTTTAGAAAGTCAAATGCATTTAACTGCCTTATAGTCTTGGTTACATAGACATTAGATGAAAACAAATTGAATATTATAAAAACAATATTTGATATATCTTAAATTTATGTTGTTGATGTTTTAATAATTTCAATAAACAACAGGAAAAATAAACATCAACTATAGAAGGGGTATATTCAGGTTATCTATTGTGAGATGACAAACCACCTGGAACTCAGTGGTATAAAACAACAATAATCTTTAAAAAAATTTTAACAGCATTATTGAGGTGTAATTTATACAATAAATTGTACATATTTAAAGGGCACAATTTGACAAGCACGCATATGTACACACCTGTGAACCATGACAAAATCAAGATAATGACCATGATGCTCATGATTCTGTGGTCAGGAATTAGAGCAGGCACAGCAGGGACAGCTTGTTTCTGATACATGATGTTTGTGGCCACAGCTGGGGTTTCTTGAAAAGCTAAGGACTGCTGGGATGACTAGATGGGGCCCATATGTCCGAGGTCTCCATTGTTCTTCATGGAGTATTCACTGGGATTTAAAGGTCCGAGATGATTACTTCATGACTGGTCTTGGTGCTTGGACTGAGATGCTGGAACAGCAGAGATCTAGCAGATAACCCTCCGCATTCATTGTTTTATCAGGATAGTCAGACTTCTTACATGGCAGCTGGCTTCTCCCAGAGGCAGAGTTCCAAGAAAATGTTGCAAGAGACAGGAAGTAGAAACTGCCAATCTCTTACAGCCTAGTCTCAGAAACTGGCAGAGCTCACTTCCTCTATAATTTATTGATTAAAATAGTCACAGAGCCCATCCAGATTTTAGGAAAGAAGGACATGGACACCACCTCTTGGTGGGAGAAGTGTCAAAAAATTTTTGACCATCTTTAAAGCACTACAATACATTTTGGGTATGCTATATCCCGAGTGAAAGAAAACTTTAAATTGAGGACACGCACAAAAAATTTCTTGGGATTATAAGAACAGTGGTAAGGGATGGGAGTAGAAGTAATACCAGAATTTCCATCAATTAGTCTATCGTCATTGCTCTTTATTAAGCAATATTCTTCAAATAATCTTGAGTCGTTATGCCCGATATATTACCAATGGGTGCATTTTAGATATTAATTCACACAATCAAGGTCAAGTGGTAAATGATATTGTTTATTATAGACTATTACATCATTTAATGGTATATTTTAGCCATATAAATTATGTTCAAGATTCCAAAATTTTTGAAACATTATTAAATCAGTAAAACCATTTGAGATGGACATATCATATTCTATCTATGTTATTGTCCTAGGACATTACCCTATTGGACATTTACTGTACCTTACCTTTATAAATATATCATTTTAAAAAAAGTTGACTGGGGCAGGGAGAAGGGGAAGATCGCAGCTTTACAAATAGATCTGTTTATTTTAACAATTTTTCTCAGAGATAATTTCAAATAGTCAACTTCATATAGCAAATTGAAGAAATGTCATGAAGGCATGGTAAAATTATGTCTTTCTTATATGTTCATTACTATGGGGAATATGTGCATCTAACATAAAAAGTTAGTAATATATACCACGTAAGCCTCATAGGAGAATGTGTGTTTTTGTAGTTTTTGAGAAACACAAGGGAAAGGCCGTGTATAAATACATTTTAAACACGGAAGAGAGGTACCTCACTCATTTAAGGGAAATTAAATAAACATATTAATCATTATT
Organism: Eonycteris spelaea; assembly: GCA_003508835.1. Classification (NCBI taxonomy): domain Eukaryota; kingdom Metazoa; phylum Chordata; class Mammalia; order Chiroptera; family Pteropodidae; genus Eonycteris; species Eonycteris spelaea. The sequence continues at coordinate 2,669,168 of PUFA01000018.1, read as the reverse complement.
CATAGTATTTAAATAGTTTTTCAGGAGAAGTGGCTATACTTGGAAAGGAAGATGACCTACCTCATGTCATCCTCCTGTGTCCCCCTCAACCACGGCTCTTCTCAAGTAATATTAGTGGCTTCCCATGTTTCTCACTGTACCTTCATTTCGAAAACATTTCCTCTTCTGACTAAAGCACACAGGAATAAAGATAAAGAGAAAGAATCTTTTTGCATGCACACGTGTTTGCATTCATGTATTTCTGTATCAGAGAGATTACAAAGAACCATTAAAAATGTTAGCCATTTGGAATATTAGAGTTAGAAGGGGGATCAGGTGGCAAAGAGTTTTGATCATGAGATAAATCTGAAGGTGAATTGTAAGAGCAGGAAGTGTCTACTGAGGAAAAGTTTAAGGCAGTGATATTCCTTGGGAGAATAGAGGTGGCACCAAAAACAATCAATGAAAGCAACATGTTTCCTTTGTTTTGAACATCTTATATATTTGCTTATGGAATGTTTCAAATGTATTTCACATCTGTTTTTTAAGAGGTTATATCAGGGTTGCTTTTCTCTTTTCTTAATCAGTTTCTTTACAAAGTTATATCATTACCAAGAAGTTGGGAGATCATATAACCAGGGTGAAAAGCAATTACAATGAATTATTGTAATAGACGCTAGATTAGGTTAATACACATCCTCATCCACCAACATTCAAGACCTCTAATAGTGTGTAGGGTGATAAATAAGAGTTTTCTGAAGTATTAAGTTAATTAACTAATATCAGAAGAAAAAGCAGTCACATCTGGTAGGTAGTAAACATAGTTGGAGAAGAGAGCCTCAAAATTATTCCTATATCACTAAGCCTTAAGTCCCAGTTCTCCATCATACTTGTTCAAAATGTAGCTTCCTTTTTTTTTCTTGATAAATTCCTCCCAGATGGTGTCGGAAAGAATTGTTTTATCTGTAGAACTCAGTACTGTACTAAACTTTTTTTCATATGGTTATCAATACTTATTGAGAGTCTTTTATATATGAGCTATTGTTCTAGGTTTTCAGGATATGGCCATTAAAAAAGACAGGTTTCCTGCTCTTGAAGAATATAAGGGCTACAAAAAAGATTTGTAAATACATTATGAAATACAATGAAAGCCATCTGAAAAAAAAAAGTGGATCTATATCTTAGAGAAGATTTAAATGCTAAAAATCATTAAAATCAAAATATGAAAAAGAAGTAGTAGAAGAGTCCAGGGCAGAATTTCTATCAGAATGAGAATGACTCCACTCTGATAAATTTGACCACATAAAAACAAAAAGTTGTACACGGCAAGAGTTACTCTAAGCAAGTTAAAAGAAAAGTAATGAATTTTACTATAAATAAAGGGTTAAATTCCCTGAAGAGTTGTTATAAATTAACTTTAAAAAACCAACATCCCAATGGAATCTGAGCAATAAGAGATAGACTGTTCACTTAAGAGAAAATATAAATGCCTCTTAAATATATTAAAATGTGCTCAACTTTGTTCATAAGACTAAAACTACAAATTGAAATTATACTATTTTCTACCTATTAGATTAGCAAGAATAAAAAAAATGATAACACAGTGTTAGTAAAGGTGTAGGAGAACAGTGATTTTCATACATTATTAATAGAAGTCTAATTTAGTAAAATCTCTAAGGCTAACAATTTTGTAATTTTATCAGAACTATAAGTGCATATTCTCTAGTATCCGGCAATTCTACTTTTGGGAATTCTTCCCAGAGAAATACTCACACATACCAAACGACATATATACGTTATTATTAATTGTAGCACTCATTGTTTATAATGTTTATAATGCAAAAGAGTAGCAAGAATAGAAAGAACTTAAATGTTTATCAGTAGAGGTGGGTTAAATAAATTAAGGTATATCCATATGATGAAATATTATGTCTTTTTGGTTATTTCTTGCTATTCACAAACCACCCCAAAACTTAGTGGGCTTAAAACAATAATAATTATCAATTTTTTTTTCCTCAAAATTCTGTTCTGTGTGATGGTGTCTGGGACTACACCCATCTGGAGACCTGACCAGTCTGTAACATCCAAGATGGTTCAGTCGCATGGCTGGCATCTGGTCCTGGCTGTTGGATGGAAATGCAGCTGGAATTGGTGACTGGAGTGAATTACCATTGCCATGTGGCCTCTCCTCATGGCTTGGGCTTTTTCTAGCAAGATGGCTAGCTTTCAAGAGAGAGTGTTCCCAGGCATAAAGCTATAGATCTCTTAAGGGCCAACCTTACATCTACCTCATTCTATTAACAAAATAAGTTATGAGGCTAGCCTAAATACAAGGGGAGGGAAACAGATTCCATCTCTTGCAGCAAAGAATTTATGATTGTCTTTAATCTACCAAACTGGGCCATCTGTAAAATAGAAAAAGGTAGTGTTTTATATGCTGATTTGGAATAATTTGTGGTACTCATTGTTAAGTGATGGGTGCATAACAGCGTGCATAATATGATAGTATCTGTGTACACAAAAAGTGTAGGTGGAAGAGAATATACTTACTGCTTATGTGTGTCCTAGAATACTTTAGAGAATACACAAAAAAACTGGGTAGTTAGGCCCAGTAGTGGAAGAATGAATCTATTCTCTATTTTAAAAAGTAAAACTGTCAAAATTATAGCCTTACAATCTATATTTCCTGAACTAAAAATTAAGACATATTTAGTAGAGAACAGAAAATTAAAAATCCATTCCTAAAAATCTAAAATTTTGATCGTGATTATATTCTTAATGTGATTAGAGCTCAGAAAACAGGACAGACTACCTGCATTGAGAGAGAATGATCCAGGGTGGCCAAACAAAGAAGTGGATTTTACGCCTATGCTTGAAGAATGAAAAGATGGCCTGCAGATATTGATAAGTTGCAGTAAGAAGAAACTAAGAGGGGTCAATCCTGATGGCTTTTACTTTTTTAAGTAAAAGAGAAAGCAAGTTCACCCCTTGAATATGACTTTTTAAGGATAAAAAAAATGAAGACTTAAAGAGAATCAAAATATTTGGCAATGAGTCGGAAATGAGTAAGAGAAGCAAGAACAAGTAGACTAACAGTCAAAAAATACATGATTCGCAATGCGCCATCAACACAGTGATGATTGTTTTCTCTGCCAACTCAGATACAGAGAAAACAGTAATAAACTGATCCAGGATTGAAGATAAGCAGGATAGATGTGGGAGAAAGACAAAAGAGTGTAGAAGGAGGCTGGTGAGAGAGATGTTAAAGCTAGGGTCAACGCAGTCCTGACAGGAATCCAGAAGAAAAAGGAGGCAATGAGAAATCGGTAGCGCCCATGAGGAATCAGGGTAGTAATGGGAATGAAGGTGGTAAATTTAGATAAATATAAGATAATTTGATTATTGGTTTGAAGTTGAAGATTTCAAACATGGGGCAATTCTGGATAAAGGAACAACACAAGGAATGACTGACCGTGGATGTAATTCTAGTTCTACTCCTAGTTTAAAGAAATGTTCCCTGCTCAGATTCCAAGTTTCTTAGGAAGACAGAAGCTGTAACAAAACCATACCAGTAACTTCCACTCACATGCCAGTTTTAAAACAACTTGGGAAAGGTCAGTCTATTTGACGTCCTTCTATTGTTAAATTTACCCAGTTCCTGATTACATTCCAGCATGGTGGTGATTTTAAAGGAGATTCCTTTATCTGTTTTGGTTTTCGAAGCCACATAAATTAGCCAGGAGCTTTTTCATCCTGAATATCATTTGCCTTGGGAAAAGATTAGCTGTGATAAAAAGCCTTATCTTTAGTGGCCTTTGCAAGAATATATATGGCACTCAACTGGAAACTCATTCAAGACAGGAGGTAGAAGTGAGCCAAAGAAAGCTCACCAGTGACACAAAGAGGTCAGTGGCATGCACTGTATCTCAATTCAAAGGCTAAGGACACTCCTTGATAGATTAAGACTATAATTTAGACATATGGAAAATATGGTTTATAGCCTTCAAATTATGGTTTAGGTTTACTTCGATTTCTTATCACTTTGAAGTTGTTAGCTTTGCTGTAATTATCTGAAAATACACATTTATAACATGTAGTAGTTGAGGTGAGTATGCTATATAGAAAATTGTTTCTAAAGAAGGCTTTTACCTGTCTTATGGAAATATTATTCTGATATGTTATTCGAAATAACACATCATTTATATATTTGTTATTTTATTGTTTTTATTCTTTTAGCTACCAATTCCAGTCTAAAATTTTCAATAGTTTTCTATGTAACCTCTTTATTTTATTTATTTTTAAATGCTGAACTGACAATGTCTGGTAGTTAAAGTAAAATGTAATATATTCAATTCCATAAAAGGAGATGACCATCAAAGTCACCATTTGTAAAACAAACAAACAAACAAACAAAAATAAAGGGTGGGAGTGGTCTAGGAGGAGATAGCACTGGGCTAGGTGAGTTCAGAGCATACTGTTTTCTCTAATTTACTTGAGTGTTTCATTAGCAAGCCTGCTTTTAGACTTGCAATAATACTACTTATCAGAAGAATGTTCTGAAGGTAATTAAGTCCACACGTATCCTCGATGTTTAGAAATTTGGCTACTAAACAAGTAAGCTCAACATAGGAAAAAGTTGTGCAGGTCAGTGGTTATGAGAATAGATGCGCTCTGTTGAATTTTAGTGGCATGATGTTGGGTGATCTACCTAACCTCTCTGCCTCAGTTTCCTCATCTGTAAAATGAGAATAACTAAATGACCTCTTAAGTTGTCATGAGAATTAAATGAGGTAATAATATATGTAAAGTACAGGATTATTTTAAGCAATACTGGGTACATGACAAGCACTCAGACATCACAGAGAATACTCTGCTCAGTTTTTAAGTTTGGTGTGGGTTCTAGCCAAGCCATTAAAATGGTGCAGGTTTTTAAACAATGTTCGTTTCTAGAGGTAGAAAGAATAGGAAGACTAAAGAGTCCTGAATTCTATGAAGAGATTGTGAGAGGAGTGATAATTAAGCATTTTGTTTATACCAATAAGAAATGGTTTTAATTTACAGCAGGGAAGGCTATGCTTTGAATTTGCAGACTTCCTGGCCTGTCACATTGTACTGTAAGATACTATTTAGGTGGAAATTGCAAAGAAAGGAAAAGCTACTTGATGTCAGTTAACATGATATTTATAAACTTTGACGTTTCCATGTATCCTTTTGATAGGATATGAAGTATATAATTTCACATGAATATACTACTACCTACGGAAAAAGAGCTGGATTCTAACACTATTAGCACCACTTAACAGAGAGAATTATTTCATCAACGGTCTCTTGTTAGCAATTAAGTTAACTAAACTACTTTGGCTGGATTTCAAGACCAATGATCCTTATATGAAGGTTCATTCCAGAGCACACACTGTTTATGGTGAAGTTCAATCCCTATGAATATTCCATTTGATTTACAGTGGAAAGCAATAGTACTTAACATTTAATAATATATTTAAATTTGTTAGCAATCTCAATTAAAATCACTGCATAGATGATCTCTATGGCATGCTACATGAGTTATGGAATTTAGATATTTGTGGGTTTTGTAAAGTGTTAAAAATATTAAACATTTTAATATTTACTATTTTATATTTTTACATAAAGCAGCACACAAACTATTTTAAAACTAAAGTTAGTTCAGAACATATTTGAAAATAACCAGTAAAAATAATGTTTTAAAAAGCAAATGTGAAGAAAATTTAGAGAAAAACAGGAGTACCAAATTGTCATAATGATTAAATTTAGCTCAAAGAGACTTTGAAGATCATTTAATTTGCCCATCCCTGGTCCTGTTATAGACAGGCTGCCTTCTTGCTCCGTCATGATGCTGCTCCTTGAGGTTTTGCAATGCAGAAACTATATATCCATTAGTGGTACCCTCGAGATAATAGATGTAAAGAGACTTGCCCAGACTTCTTGAGAGGTTTGATTTCTTACTGGCTTTCTATATTCTTTCAAAACTCTATAGTGTTGAAATAAACTTTACCTGCTAAATGTAAATCACACTGTATACCAGGATACATCGTTTGGTTAAAATCCGAAGAGATAGCAAAATTGACCTAAATCTTTAAAACGGCATGCTTCACGGGGGACTGAATTTTTTGTAAGCTATTAGAAAATGCATCTAAAGGAAAGACATAGAATAGACAAGAGAATAATATATAGATGTATGGATAGCAATAATGTTAAACTTATTAAACAAACAAACAAACAAACAAAAACTAGTAGTCCCTTCAGGGTAGAAGGTAGGCAGGGATCACATAGAGGAAGCTGGGAATTCTGGGATGCCCGGAACTTGGCAGCACAGAACTCTGCTGACTGGCCAGGGGCCGTGGTACTCAGTGGTGCTTTCAGTGCTTTCCCATCTTATCATTTTAATTTTATGGGATCGTGGTTTAGGTGGTTTTATAGAAGCAGGGATTCTTTGGAAAATCTATGAACTGTAGGTAAGAGAAGTCATTGAGGTTCCACTGAAAGAGGCATTGGGGGAAAATTGAGACAGCATGTAGCAGCAAGCAGGGGTTAGACTAAGATATTTACTTTTGCATTTGGGGAAACTCATCTAACTTAGAGGTTATGTCACTGATATCCTTTGGACTTCAAGAGAGATGAAAGCATATGTGAATAGAAATGTTCAGATCCCTTCCCCCCATCCTGGGTAGATGGCTCACACCATAGTCATTGTTATCCAATCTTACATTTGGCCTTGAAGGCAGAAAGTCTCACTTCTTTGGTATTCTTCACAACGTTTAGCATTGTGGCAGGGCTAGGATAGTTTTATTAAATTTGTCCTGGATTGTTAAAGCAAGAGAAAGGGAAAAGAGCCTCTAGTTTTCTAGGTTGTAGTTATTTCTTGCAAACATGCTATGTGTGTGCCCTCTGATTTGTCGAAGCTTGTTAATTGGGTGTGAGCCTATATTTTCATTCACAGTCCACAAAGACTTACTCTAAATCACAACCCATTCCAGTAAAAAAAAAAAAAAAAAAACAAAACAAAGCAGCCCCCAGGCTGGCTGGCATTGAAAGAGCTGGCAGACAGAAGCAATAATCTGTTGGTAATTTTATAAGGTTTCTGTGCTGATTACTATTTGGGCAGTGTCCATATCACTGATGAGTAGTTCACACACTCACAGCTGCCCTGGGAGGAAGACAACATCTGCACAAAAACAGAGGAGGATTATTCTGACAATTAAAAAGAGCTGGTTACTGCTAATGCTATTGTCAACGATCTTCTATAAGAATTTCAATTAAATGAAAATCAAATGCAAACCCTCAGAGGCCATATGGTGTAGTTAAGGAAGGGCCCCACACCCATAGTCGAAGAGCCCACATCCTGCCCTGGCACTGCCAACACCTAGCTGTGAAAGACAATGCTCAACTGACACATGCCCAAATCTAAGCAGGAGTCTTAAGCTCACAAAAGAAGTACCTGCTGTTTTAGAAACCCAAAGACACTGAGAAAAATAAAGCTCATCTTACACTGAGAAGAAGAACAAACACCGAGAAGGACAGAAAGGAAGGATGGGACTCAAAGAGAAAGCTGCTGAGAACACCGCCAAGTAAGGTAATAATAACTCTCATGTTTTAGTGCCTAAGGATGGCAAACACTTTTTTAAAAAAATTAATTTTAGGGAAAGCTTCACAAATTATAAGCTATTAATATATTTGTTGGAACATGAAATGAGTTGACCACAGTTCTTCTTAACTTTATTCATTTAATTAACTCAGAAATTGCTGTACTGCAATACCAAGTGGCCAAGCACTTTTCATATATTATTTCTAATGTATAAAACAAGCTTTAATCAAAAAGTATAGCTGTGTTCTGTTGAGGAAGCTGAGACTCAGAGAGGCTGAGGGTCTTTGGGGCCACATAGCTGGTAGATATATTTTATGCATTTATTTTGACACGTTCAGGCTAGTTTTGATCATAGCATTAGTATAACCTTTAAACCAGATATGCTATAAACTTCTGTGTGAACCAAGTCTTTAGTAATAAGGGCCATAAAACAGTTCTAGGATATTAAACTAATTGCAGAGAAGCAGGATGAATGTGGCCATTGTGAGTGTACGTGTCTGATTATCTTCTATGTTTGCCATTAATAGTGTTCGATTCATTAGTCTGCTCACAAAGTCTTGCAAATATATGAAAGTAGAATAATATATACTATGGTAATTATAACTAATACTTATTAAACCTGTTCTTTCTTAGTGCAGCTTTCCCTAATCCATCTACTTATAATTACACCCCTAACATTCTCTCCTCCATCCCCATTATTTTTTTCAATAACACTTATGGCCACTCTAAAACTTTGCCTTACTTGTTATTGTCTGTCTTTCTTTAGAAAGCGTAAATTCCCCGGGGCTAGGGTGGCTGTTTTGTTTGCTGTTGTATCTCCAGTGCCAGGTTCAGGGCCTGCATCTAGTAGGTGCTGATAAGTATTAGTTGAATGGATGCATGAACAAATGAATGCTGTTTCAAAAAGTATACTTTTATTTTAAATTCATTATCTTGCTTAATTGGCACATAACTCTAGGGCAGGAAGAGAATTTTCGGAAAGGTCGAGTTAGTTGGCTGAAGTCTCACGGGTAGAAAGTACTAGGTCAGGGCTCGAGCCAGACCTTCTGACTCCAAAATTCTTATTAAACAACTACATTATGGAATAATAATGTGTGTGTGTGTGTGTGTGTGATCCCTGCAATTAAAAAAACCAGTTGTATTCAACCAAAAATGATGACAAGACAAAATAGAATAGTTAAAAGATATAAATGTTTAGCTTTCTCTAATTACTGCTAAAAAGAGAATTGTTTATGGGAGTGAAGGAAAAAGATATAACTCAGTGAAATTCTCCTTTCTTCACATTTTTTCATGATATGTTTTACATATAAAAAGTTAATACCATTTTCTCTTATATTAAACTAAATACGGGATCATCTTTTTTTCAGGATGCTATATAGCATGTCTTGCCATTTTACAGTATCAATCCTGGCTCATTACACTATTCAGAGTAAGAGGAAGTATGATTTACTTTTTCAATCCAGACCAACTATTTCCAGCTCTCTATTCTTAACTCCTTTCAAAGTAGGGAAACACTATAAATATGTCCCTTTGGATTCTGAGATGGTGTCAAGTGTTCTTGGGCAGCACACTGGAGATCTAAGAATAGAGAAATAGATAAATGGAACCAGTGTAGTGTAAAATATAGCATTTTTGAATTATGATGGTATTGCCAATAGGAGACTCAAGTAAGTTTTACTTCTTTTTCTAAATCTCTCAAGCTAAATTTAAACATTTCATGTATGAATTCTGCCTTGAAATTAGAGGAAACATTTTGGCATCATTCAGAGCTAGGAGAACTGTATTCAAATCTCAACTCTGCCACTTGCTTGCTCTGTGAACTTGGACAAGTCAAAATGCATTTTCTCCATTGGGAAGTGAAAAATGTGCCTGCCTTGGCTGTTTCCCATGGGTGAAAAATCATAATTAGAGAAAGCATATGAAGGACTTTATAAACTTTAAAGTGAATTGCAAATGTTAACATTTTACTCAAGAGATTTTACTACACACTGGATGGAATCAAAAAGAGAAATTGAAATGATACAGGTTTTTTTTGTTACCTTATGCTATAATACAGATATAAAGCAATTTATTAAATTTAATATTTATGGCCATTTCAATAAAAAAATCTTGTCATAATTAATCTACATTAAATGAAATATACCTATTATAATATTTTATTCATAGAAAAGTCAGATTTGATTTAAGTGAAGTAATTTTTGTCTATGGATATATTTCTTATTTATGTTTCTTATATTTTTGTTGACTGGATAATGTATTTATGTAGTTCAAAAACTAGCAGTTTAAAAATATATGCAACAAAAAGTATCCTTCCCATCTTTGTCCTAAAATTGCTCAGTTCCTATACCCCTCCAATAGGTAACCTCTGTACGGGTGTCTTATGTATTATTTTGGACTGTCTTTATGCATATGTAAGCTTTAGGCCTTTTTTACAGTAACATGGACTTCTTTTGGTTTAGGGTAGGAAGAAAGGAAATAGGCACTAACTCTTCTAAGCAATGACATATCATGCCCAGGATCACATACTATTTCTATGACAGAGTCAGATTAGAATGTAATCTGTTTGATTACAAAGCTGGTATTTGGTCCAGTTTGTCAGACTTCAGAGGGCTGGAGTTAAAGGCCACAGAAAGTCAAAGTGAAGGTAGCACAGAAGTGAAAAGGGAGCAGGAAAAAAGTAGGAATCTATCTGTCTCTATTCAGGGACAGGGTCCCAGTCCAGGAGTGCCAGGAAGTGTGCTAGAAGTGTGGTATGCTCACCTGCAAACAGCTTCACCCTAAGTTGAAAAACTGTGTGCCTTGGGATGCCTTGCACAATAGGAGCTCCGGGGCTCTCCCACCCCTTCACCATGGCTCACAAAGAAGGTCCAGGGTAAGCAGGGTAGAGTAAGCCTACTGGACCATGTTCATTCACCTGAGAAGCAGGACAGCAATGTTGCTTTAGTGGGAAATGTCTCTTCCAGGTGAAAACCAGCAATCCATCTGACCTTTTCACTTTGCATGGTCTGAAACCAGAGAAAAGTCTGTCGGTGACCCCCAAATGTGAGACTTCCTTTGCTAAGGTTGCATTTTTGAAGAACCTACCAAAAGGTAATATCCAAAGGAGTGCAGAAAGGGCATTCAGACATTCGTTTTTATCACTTTGCAATGGACATTTGAAATACATGACTTAATGAGAAACCTCTGAGGTCAACCTCCAAGTAATTAGCTTATTCTTGGGACTGAGATTTTGAGGTGACATAGATACTTTGTCAGAAAAGTCTTGGAACTTGGAGAGATTTATTTAAATAATTGAACTGATATTTTTTTCTTCAGCGCTATATTCTTAAAACGCACGCACACGCGTGCACACACACACACACTTTTCCCTTACAAAACACAAACGGACATGGGAGATTTGTTGGTGCGTCACATGTGTGGTTCTCACTATCTGCCCTCAGCAATTCTCAGTTAACTCAGGAAATCTAGTTTAAATGTCAAAAATATTTCTAAACTTGTGTTTTTGCTGCATTATGTTATCTTAAAAATTCTTTCAACATTTTTACAATTTTTTTCCGTGTGATTATTTTCACGTACTTCTATTGTCTTAAATCTGAAAAATAACACTCAGAAAGCTACATATAGTTGCTCAGTTCCAGAAAAGCCACTCAACAGAAATACCTAGGAGTCATGGAGTCATGGAAGTTTGCAATTTTTCTTTTTTTTCTTTCTTTTGTTGATTTTATGCTCAACTTCATAGAGTGTCCTCGCCCCCTCCCCCAAAAAAGGGATAAAGAGAAAGATGCCAGAGATGTTCAGCTTATTTGTACCTGTCAAAACTATTTTAGGATTTAAATAATTAGTTCTACAAGTGAGGCATATACAAAAGAAAGAAAAAGCTAAATAAAATGCAATGTAGTGAGAAGTTAAAAGCTCGTAATGTCTCAGCAAAACAAAGCATGAACATAATCTCAAATGTGATTCTTCCTTGTTCTGAATGATGATTCAATATAGTCAATTCATGTGCAAACTGATGTAGATACAAGGATAATCATTGCAACATCATTTTTATAGCAAAAGGTTAGAAAAAGTTAAGTAACCTTCTTTAGGTGACTAACAAACTATGGTACAACAATAGAATGGAATGGTTTAGATAGTTTAAAAGAAGAATCAACAATGTCCAAAGTCTATTGTTGAGAGAAAATCCGAGGTACATGAAAGTGTGTGTGCCTGTATACATGCACATACATAAAGTACTATATAAAATAATTTTAAAATATATATCTTCTATATACTACATAATCTATATACTTGTATAGGCAAAAACTACACCTGGAAAGATATATAGGAAGCTGGTAGGAGTGGGTAACTCTTGGGAAGGGAACTGTATATCTAAAAATTGAGAATAGAAAGGAGATTTGATTTCCCTTGCATATATAGCTTTTTATAAATCTTTGATTTATAACATGTAAATCAAATGACTTGTTCAAAAAATAATTGTTTATAAGGTAGGAAATTGTAAGGCTTAAGCAAAGGCACAAAAGATGGAAGATACAGGGCTTGATGGGGAAATAGGAATCTAAGACTGTAGTGCATAAATGGGTAAGGAGGAAGAGAGAGGTTAAAATCGAAGGAAGTAACAGGGCTAATTTGGGGAGCCCTAAGGTGTTTGAGTAGGGAAAGCCTTAAGTGTTTTAGGAATATTGTTCTGATCAGAGTGTAGGATGAATTGGTGCAAAACATGAGATATTGGTTAGGAAGCTGTAGCAATAGTTGAAGGGGAAGGGGCAAGGGCCTGAGCCACAGGTGTAGCTCTGAGATGCAGTTATGCATGAAGTGCAGGTGGAGCCAGCACCAGTGGAAACTGCTGACTGACAGGTTTTGGGATCCTGGGGAGAGGACACAGAATTTTTGAGCTTGGGTCACTGAAATTATTATGACACCATTAATAAAAATGTGCCACGTTCTTTATTACCTACAGCCTTCAACATATCCGTTTCCTTGTAACTTTACTCACCCCTATATTTCTCTTCCACTTTCTCTGGTCACTCACTCATCCTTTAGTGTCAAAGTAGACATCACTTCCTTCAAGAAGGCTTCTCCAATTCCTCGTGTATAGTTTTGGACTCTTCTCTGTGTGCTTTCTCTGTAATCCATGCTTACCATATCATACATTATATACTACATGATATGATTAACTGTTATTCCAAACCTTAGCTTGGACTTCTCCAAAGCAGAGCCTGAAACAAGGCTTATATGTGGATAACTTATTTGGGAATATAATTGCAAGAGCAGAAATGAAGAACAGGAGGAATACAAATGGGAAGGAGAGGAAGCCAGTTACAGATGCTTTATCAGTTGGCCACCACTGTGGATAACTGATGCTGAATCTTATGAGACCTTCCGAGAAGTCTTACAATATGTGACTCACAGCTTTTCATGTAGGGTAAGACAACAGAAAGCATTTATCCATCAGCTGTCCTCCTCCAGGTAGGCGATCATCCCCACAGGTCATGTCCTCTTCCATACTTGCAATTTGCATTAACACAGTGCTGGCAGTTCCTGTTGTCATCCCATGGTGGTACTGGCTTGCTCTGCACCCCGCTGGAGTTAGTCCAAGTTGTGTGAAACTGATTTTGTAATAGTGACTGGGATATGAGGCAAGTGACTGGGATATGAGGCAAGGCCGAGAAAATTGGAAAGGGTGTACAAAAGGAATCTGAAGCAGTTTCTAAACTCGAATGGAGAAAAGACTAACCTTGATAAGGAAAAAGAATGAGTGTAACTTAAGAGATTTGGCAGGGAACATGGTCAGGGAGGAACCAAGATGAAAGTGGGAGGGTGGTCAGGATCCCTCCAACATCTCTGTGACCACCTGTCTCTTCCTTCGATTAATGGATTTCATACATTAACCATACATTTTGTCCTATTATGAGAATTAAGGGATGGAGATGTAATTTGACAATACTACAAATAGAGATAATGTTAGAAGCCTTAGGAAAGGATGAAATTATCAAGAAAGATGATGTAAATAATAAGGGAGGTTAGCATGAAACTTTTGGTCTTAGGAAAGCAAGAAGCCACTGAACATGCAGATCAAATTAGCTCAGCTGTTAGGAGAAAAGCCTATAGCACAGAAGCAGACACGTGGTTAGAAAGGCAGGAGTGAGTGTTAGGACATGAACATAAGCTATTCTCACAGGAAGTTTGGTGGTGTGACAAGAGGAACAGGGCAGGTGCTTGAGGGGGCAGTGTGGTTAAAGGCATGCTATCTTTGTTGAAAGAGAGAAGAAATTTTATTGTATTTAGAGACCCAAGGAAAGAAGTAAATAGAGGGGGAAAATGAAGATGCCAGGGTAAAGATTAAAAAATAAAGCTAGATCTTGGAGAAGTTGTGAGAGGATACAAAGGGAATGGGCTTAGTTTTTTAAAGGGTCATGAGAAGACTTAAATACACTTCATCTTTGAAACGGGAAAAAGATGAGGTGGCAGGCGAGGAAATTAAAACTTTTCAGATGTGAAGAGGGATTGAGGGATGGCTTCAGTTTTTCAGAGGAGTCAGAGGCCAAGTTTTCCCTTATTGGATATGTGTGTGTGTGTGTGTGCGCGCGCACGTGCGCGTGTGTGTGCATACGTGCGCGCATGTGGGTGTGTTTGTGTGTTAGGGTGGAGGGACAAGGCGAAGGGACAGGTAGCTGTGGACAAAGGAGGTGTTTGGATTTAAAGATCTTGGCTGTAAAGTCATCAAGGGCTGCTGGTGGCTTGAGGTAGGGAGTGCTATCTTTGAACTGGCAAAATTAAGGAATGTGGGGGATATTCATATTTTAATGTGGATGAAGATAAAACTTTGATTGATAAAAGGACAGGGAGTAGAGTATTAGGCGAGGACTACAGGACTAAAGGTAGTCCTGGGGACAAAGCTCTTATATGTGGGATATAAACCTAAAAGCAACAAATGAACAGGACAAACAGACTCATGGACATGGACAATATCCTAGAGGTTACCAGAGGGGAGGGAGGAGGGGTGGCGGGAGGTAGATGGGTAAAGCGGGTCAAATATGTGGTGACAGAAAGAAATCTAACTATGGGAGGTGAACACACAGTGTAAATATATATATGCCTTATTGTTAAAGTGTACAACTGAAATGTATTGGATTTCATTAAGCGATGTCACCATAAAAAAATTAATTAATTAATTTAAAAAATAAAAAAACAGGTGGCCTAGACTTCAGATAAGAAAAGGCTGCTAATTGATAATGGAGAATGATGGTACAGCTACACGTTGAAATGTTTTTCTCAGTTCTTTATATCTCCCTGGGAACTCTCTGCTATAAATTGGCTGCTTTTCTACATAGAGCATATTTTTTTCTCCTTTTTATTTTAAAGAGCTAATTTTTTTAGAGCAGTTTTATGTTCTAGTAAAATTAAAAGGAGGTACAGAGATTTCTCCAGCACCCCTTGCCCTGACACATGCGTAGTCTCCCCCCTTATCAATACCCACCACAGAGTGGTACATTTGCCACACTGACACATCATTATCGCCCAGAGTGGATAATTTACATAGGGTCACTTTGGCGTTGTATATTCTGTGGGTTTGGACAAATGTGTCCATCATTATAGTCTCACGCAGAGTACTTTTGCTGCTGTAAAAATCCTCTGTGTGGTACACATTTTCTATTCCAAGAATTTAAGTTCCCACTTTGGCAGCAAAAACTACTTTCTTTACTCTTTAGAATCTTAAAGTGGTGCCTGTTGAAAACTATTCTGGCCCCAAAAGGGAGCAAGCAGCATACAACTTCTTGGCAGGACAGCAGGTCATTTAGACCAAGCTCCCCGCAGAGGTTTGTATCAGGAGTGGCTGCTGTGTCTTTCTGGGACAGGTGAGGCTCAACAGGCCTCTGCCTTTGCTGAGTGCCTGCCTCAGTGGGGTACAGTGTAAGCACTGGGGAGAAAGGCAGTTGTAAAAGGAAATGAAGGGTTCTGAGTTGGATTCCTCAGGGAGGGTCGTCCTTAGACCAGAGGGAGTCAACCTATGAGTGTGAGATCTGAGAGAGCCAAGATGAAGATGAACAAGAAAGTGGGAGAGGTGCCCAGCAGGGTGTAGGAGGGATGGGGTCCCTACGATCAGCCAACCAGCCTGCCTCACCCACCTACTTTTTTGCATGTGAGCTTCTGGTTATCTCACCACTACATGATATAACACCTCTCCACTCTTGCTGATGTCTGGGCCCAGGGCAGCTCAGGGATTGGGAGCTGCAGAGGGTGGGGGCCCTGTGTGCCTTTCTATGATGGCCCTCATAGCCATGGCATTCTATTTGAGAGCATCGTTGTCACCAGGTCCCTTTTCTATGTGAAGGGAGCTGGCTTATTTTTCTACCACATGGCTCTCTGCCTGCTTGTGGTCCCTCTTCCCATAGTCAACAACCCCAAAATCACAGAGAGTTCCTTGAAGAAACTGAGGCCCAGAGGCAGACCAAGAACACACTCACCAGGATGAGCTCAGTGGCCCTGGAAGGAGGGATTACAGTGTTTCTTCCAGAAGAGGAGAGGAGGCTTACAGGTTATGTGACTCAGAGAGAAAACAGCTGGAAAGAGATGGGGCCAGAATGTCAACCGAGCTGAGTCACGAGACAAGTCTTTCTACCACCAAGCTGTTTTCTGAGGTGGACTGACCAGCCAGCCAATCTAAGAGAAGGGTCTCAAGCCAACTGGAACTCTGACCCTCAGATGCCACCCGCAGGAGCCTTTCCCTTACTTTGCTTGCCAATGTCACAGGCTTTCTGAGATGTGGGGCTCAGACAGATGAATTTTGCTGGTAAAAGCAGGAAAAAGGGTGTTTTGGGAGCATACTTTTGATATATTTTACATTTTGACATTCAATTTATAAAAGACATTTTTAATCTCGTTAGATTTCTTTCTAAACTTTTTATTCTGAAATAATTTAAAACCAACTGAAAAGTTGTAAGAATAGTATAGCCAATTCCCATACTCCCTGTATCAGACTCACCAATTTCTACAGTTGGCATATATACAAAATATGTATATTATATTTATAGAAATATAATTTCTATTTATAATATATTATATATTGTAAATAGATTTATATTTATATATAAAATATTCCATTAAAATAGTATTCATCTTGATGGTGAGTTTTTTGGCACCCCTTTAAATTTTGTACCTGAGGCAAGTGCCTCACTCTCTTCTCCCTAGTCCTGGCCCTGCCTCTCATTCAGCTATGAACTTTCAGTAGGCCCAGAGGGCCCCAATTCCACAATAGATGGAGCTTTCTTTCTTCTATTCTCATATCCCCCTGGGCTAGACTCTAAGTGGGTGCAGAGGTGAGCAAGGGAGAGAAAAGCCAGCTATGCTTGCTCATCTCCTCCCTTGCCTAAAGCAAGCCTTAGCCAAGGGAAGGGTAAAGCTTTAAGTGTGAACTGAGTTTGGAGATATTTCTGCTAGTTTTGACATTTTATTTACTAAAATGAGGTCTTGCTGTGTCTGAAAGTATGTGAGCTGCTCAGATCCTTCTAGAAAGACCTTGCTGTTTAGCTGTGGGGAGTGGGCTGTACTGACAGCCTCCTGCCGCTGAGTTCATCATGGTCCACCTCAGCTTTCTGGAGAGGACAGTTTCTCAGCGGCCCCTGCCAGTGGCTAAAGCAGTGGCTTCACCATTTTTGACCGACACAACTCCTCTAAGGGGCAGTCTTTGTTGTAGAGATTCCCACAAGGGTAGAGAAATCTTGTCAAATCTGTGTCCTGTCTGATGGCCCCTCATCTCTCGCCCCTCCCCTGTGCTCACTCTTAACCAGAACGCAGCCCTCCTTGACTTTCTCTAGTAGCCCTGGTATGCTCCCACCTTGGCGTCCTTGCACTCGTTGTTCTGCACCTGGAGTCCTTTCCCCCTAGATGTCAGTGTAGTTTGCTTCCTCCGTTGGCTCTTCTTCACCGAGCATTTTTATTGATGAAGCCCTTTCCCCAACTCCTGTACTCTCAGAATGCCTTGACTCTTCTTTATTTTGTTTCTTAACACTTAGGCCTCTAACTTTTATTATGTTTATTGTTTGACTATTTCCATTAGAATATAAGCTGCCCAAGGGCAAGAGCTTTGTTTATTTTGTTTTTGGTTTTTCCAGCTCCCCCAAACAGAATCTGGAGCACAGCAAATATCCAATAAATACCAGTTCAAGAAGCACTGCAAAGTACCAGAAGTTCAGATGTCCTAACACATCAAAATTGATTATAATTTAAAATTTCCAATTAAGTATTTGTTATTGTGTAGACACTGTCTCATAAACCACAGTTCTTCGTACACTCTTTGTTTATAGAATCACTTGACATAAATACTTTTATTAAACATATGGTCTGTGAGTGCACCAAGTGAACACTTAGAAAATGTGCACTGTGACAACTCACAGTCCCGATTTTCCATTTGGAAAGTAATATTGTTTGTCTCATATATCTAATCTCAATTCACAGAGTGTTTTCATTTCTTTATGGACACCAAATGTTCAGTTTGGCTCTTGAAACGCTTTTGTTTATTTTCTTCCCAAATTAGTTATACAGCTGAGATGTTACAGGTTTTTCTTTTCTTTCCCTCTTTTTCTTTTTTCTTATTTATTTATTTATTTTTTTAAAGAACATCACCTTCATGGCTAACACATATGAAATATTATTATAAAGACCATTCACTTGGTTATGAAATAGCATTGGCATATTCATTCAGAGGCTTGAAAATACTATTGAGGGATCATTGAGACAGAGACTGTTCTTATTCTACAGATTGGATTTATCTGTCATTCTCAGTCTAATTCTAAGCATTTGAAGTCATGTAATATACTATTTATTATATAATATATGATAGTTTAAAACGTGTTTATATTTTCAAACATATATAAAGTAGGTAGAATAGTATAAGAAATGCCATGTAGCCACCACTCAGCTGTCTTAATCATCAACTCTGGCTAATTCTCTGTCATCTATATCCTCATGTACTTTCTTTTCCCCAGATTATTTTGTAGAAAATTTCAGACATCACATTATTTCACCTATAAATATTTAAATCTATATATTTGAAAGATAAGGCCTCTTCTAAAAGTAATTATGAACTTTTAAACAAATTCAATTTCTGAAAGCCAAAGAGAAGTTATTGATGGTCAAATTTTGACAGGAAAATCACAGCATTATTGGATTTTTGTTTACTATTTATATTAAGATGCTTTTCTTTTTTGGGTGAAGCATAATTTTGAACATACCATATAACGTCCTACTTGGGATGTCTAGAAAGGAGTAATAACTATAATTTCCTTATATGAAAATAAAAACATAGAAGCATCAAAGAAATAGTTCTGTGCTTTCTTTTAGTTAATATTTTGATTTTACCCTAGGAAGCCAAAATAACTCACATTTCAAATATCTGTTTCTACTTAGATTATGCACAGGCCTGAGAAAAGACACAGTAGAAGAGTCAACCCCAAAAGGTCTTTATTGATGTACTGCTGTTTTTCTAGTTCAAATATTGCCATATACCCTGACATATAGTGAAGGCTCAACAAATATTTATTGAATGAGTAAATTACTTTAGAAATGTAAGTTAAGGACTGCTTATCATATTGCCAACTCTTTAATAAAAAGTCCACTGTACTTGAAGGTAGCAATATAACTAGAGTTGACTGGTATCTGCTCCACCAGACACTATCCTAGATGCCTTCCCTTCCTATCCCTTCTTTCTCTTTCTTCTTTCTCTTTTCTTTTGGCAATCTCATGCTTTCTATCTCCTCATTTACATTGTTAGTCTTTTGAGATCCTTAATATGTTGCCTGAGGTGGTATTTTACATTCATTTTCCTTATTGGAACAAAACAAAACAAAACAAAACAAAACAAAACAAAACAAAACAAAAAATCAGGCCGAGGTTGAAAAGAAATGGCCACTTTTTGGTCTCATTCATATTTCTTCCCATCAAGAGTAGAGACAACAATTTGATATAATTTTCTCTCAGAATACTCACATCTTTGAGTTGTTCTCACTGAGACCTGTCCTGGGAGCTTGTTACAGGGACATGGTGGTGATCACACCTGCTGATGGATAGATATAGCCTTCTAGGAAAAAAAAAAAAATTGGTTCATGAGAACCAAAATATCAGCTATGAAGTTCTTTCCAGGAATCTTTATTCTCTCTAGGAAAAATGATGCATACTAATTTGTATTGCTAAGATACCAGAAGCAAATCAAGAAAAAGCCAGCCCCAAACTTAACTACAATAAGCAGAGTAAATATTCTGCAAGTCTGGCTGGAAAGCTCTGATCTGATCTGTGATGTATGGTAGTTTAGAAGCCAGGAACAGCCACAACGTGTTTTTCTTATTCTATAAGTATTGCATGATGTAAAATGACTGCCAGCTCAATCTTTATATAGAAAACCCTCTGCAGTTCAAATTTCTCATTGGGTAAAGCTTGAAGCATTCTGAGACTGCCCTAATATTAACTTGTAGGAAGTCAGGGGTCCACGGTAAAATTCAGATTTCTAGAAAGGTATGGACATTAAAAAAAAAAAAAAAAAAAAAAAAAAAAAAAAAAAACCAATAGGAAGTGTTGCTAATTTAGTAGAAGATATTGGATCATTTGAGTGGATTTCTATATAGGTAGTTTAGTCGATAATTCAGATAGACAGTTTAAGAAATAATTTACAATTTGTCTTATGAATGTTGCCAGTAGTCCTTGGAGCACACATCTAGCCAGTCACCTCACATTACCTGTGAGAAAACTCTGATATGGGTTTTGGGGTAAAAAGTATAGCCAAAATGATTAAGCTAGTTAGAAGTCAAGTCCTGAGAGAAAATAGAAGTCTTTTGATTTTTCCTTGGTAATAAGGCATCCTGATTCTAAGTTTGGTCCTATAATATGAATATCCCTTTTTTGAATTATAAATATTTATTAAATTAAAGTTAAATTTATTAAGTTAAAATTTAAAAACATAAATACTTTATTAAATTGAATGTATGCATTATTTACCACAAAAGAAAATGTATCAAAATGTTAACAGTTTCTGAAATAAGACATTCTCATTTAATAGCAGTCAAGGCCTGCAAAACCACATGGAGAAAGTTAAGCCTCGTGACTATTAAAACCAGAGAGAATATAATTTGCACTTTCAGTTCTCAGTTTTCTTTACCTAAAAAATTGTCTTAGAATGGCAGTGTGATGGCTTTGTGATCTGTCAACATAATTCATCTGAAGCATATTCCCAGAATTCCCTTCCTAGTACATTTCTGATGGGACTGACTATAAGAATATTCTTTTAGAAGAGTTGGAGATGGAATGAGTCAGGAGCCATTTTGCAGTACGCATACATCCTCTCCCAATTATTCAGTTAGTTACTAATCTAGGTGCTGCTATGAAGGGATTATGCAGACATAATTGAAGTCTCAAGTCAGTTAATTTTGGGTTAATCAAAAATAGGAACATCATTCTCGTTGTGTCTTAGTCAAGTAGAAGCCCTTAAAGAGTGACGAGGCCCTTTCTAAAGCTTCAGCCCAAGCTCAATTTCATGGATTTCCAGCTGGCTAGTTACCTTCCCTTCCTGACTGTCCTGGGAATGTGGGGCTTGCTTAGACAGCCCCCACAATTGTGAAAGCCAATTATTTTTGTATATATACACATATACTACTGGTTCTGCCATTCTGGCTAAACCCTGACTGATACAGTCAATCTCCATAGTTTATGTCTTAACCAAAATACTCTTTACCCCTTCTTGTTTAAGGTTCTGTTCACTCAAATGCTTATTTGCTTTCTTCTTTGCAATTTCCAGAGCAAATTAACCCCTAGCTGTCTTATGACCCTCAGTATTCTAGCTGTATAATAGATCATAGCACTATTAAGTCTAAAGATTATGGGAATTTAGCCCATTTTGTTTAATTATCCCTATTTAGACATCCTCATAACTAATATTTTCTGGCAAGTGGTATTTCTAGAAATCTTTTAAATAACTCCTTTTAGGCTCTGGTCTCACTTGTAGGGTCTCCTCCTCTCTGATCCACTGTCCTTTCTGCTGCCAGTTGGGTTTTTGACATACCTTTGATCATGTTATTCCTCGGCTTGAAAGAGCATCAGTGATTCTCCAGTCCTCACTAAGTAAAATCTAAACCTCAATGGTACATATACTTACTCTGTTTTAATATCCCTGCTCTCCCAGTTTCAGTTACCTGCTTGCCCTTTGTACCTCATATTGCAGACCTCGCAATTCTCCAAGTGTGTCTTTTTCAGGGCCAAAGAATTGATTCTCTGGAGGAAACCACCAGCTGCTAAAAGGTATGTTTGTGAGCCAAACTGCTGTCAGTAAGGTAAACACCAAAATAGACACCCGTCTGAGAAGTCTTTTATAAAGTCTACATAAAATTTAAACATGGTCTTCAGACATCAACAAAATGTTTTATGCACCACAACTTTCCGCTAACTGTTACTTCTCAAAAAGTTGTTGCATGTCATATTCTACTTCCAGAGATATTTCTCTTCACTGCAGCACTCCCTCTTTTTCCCACTTCATTGTCATCAATGGCATTACTTTCCTCCCGTTTTCCTGATTTGTTATCTTCGGTTTCCCTTCAGCCCAAATGTTTCCTTGCCTCATCTCTGGCTGCTCTCTCATAATTCTTTCCCCCACATATAATCCTTTCAACTCTTCCCTCACGACTGACCTGGCTCCAGTCATGGCCTGTTGGCCCCCAGTGTAGATTCCTCAACCTTCTCTAGACTAAGAATCTTCCCTCTAGAATTCTCTAGAATCTTCCCTCCAGATTCTCTTATAGAAACTAAGAATCTTTTTTTTTTGCATCTTTTTTGATGACCCATTCTCCCCCAGAAGCTTACCAACAGCTACCACTCACTCATTCCACAGATCCAAGTCGTTAATTTTCTATTGCTTTAAATTAGAGCTCTTAATCATGAGTTGAAGGTGAGTTAGCAACTGACATTTCTGTGGCTCCCTTTGCCTAACTATGTAGACTAGGTGTCTCTGTTCTAGATGTCAGATTCCACTTACCTCTCTTGTCACTTGACATCTATTCTTGCAATGCCAAGACCTCTATTCCCCTCCAAATTCCCCCTCCCCTTGCCCCTTCTCTCCACCTGTCTGTCCTTTTCTTTCATCAAACATTTCTTGTAAATTATTTTTCTCATAAAGTTTTCCCAGAGTACAACCATTTCAGTAATCTCCTCAGCCCTTGTGTAAATACAAACCATTTGCAGACATCAGAAACTGACCCTGCTCAATTTCAGAAAATCATGTATAATCAGCGTGCGTTTAGTGGGGGAAATGAGCCAGAATTTCAGTTCCCAAATATCCTTTACAGAATCAAACATGCAAGCCAGAAAGTCATTCCAGAATCTGGCTTTTAAGACTTAAGTATACATATAACAAGGCACAACACTTGATACAGGTCAAATTGAGTATTTATATCAAAAAATAAAAATGTTTGTTTTTATGCACTTTACATCTCCCTACAGAAGATAAGGAATCTATGCTGACTTAAGTCAGTTTTCAATTCCCTCTTGTTTTTGGTCTGAGGTGAAGCCTGCTGCTAACGCATTTACTTTCATTAGGAAGTCAAGAGGCTATACCTTGGAAAGTAGAAGACGAGAGAGAGATGGGCTCATATTTGTCAATACATGAGGCCAGGTAGCTAAGAGGAAAGTCTACCAGTTGCTTCTCCCAGCTCCTGGGTCTCCCAGTTTAAAACTCTGTGGACCACTGGACACTATGGATATCGCGAGGGTTAGAGTGAAGCTGACCAGAATGTTTGCTCCAGAGAAGATTCTCATTTTCCTGAGTCTCAGGCTTTTGTTGTCATTCAGAGTTTGTTAGAATTACGGAGGCATGGCTTCCTCTCTGCACAGCTGTTCTTCACTTTTTTTCTTACTACCACCATAGATTCAATAACAAGAAAGAAAGAAGTTTATTATTTCAAATAGTTTCTTTAAATCTGAAAAACCAGAAATAAGGCTGCAGTCACAAAAACATAAATTCAATCATAGCATCTCAGTCAGGAAAAATATCAGGCCTTGTGAGCCAAGCAAGCTTAGCCTCAGTCTCTGCTCAAGCATACTCTCCCACCCCACCCCAAGAATGACCGACAGTATCTACAGTTTAAAGCCAAACTGAGCTGTGTCACTCGAGTAACCCTAGAAGAGCAGGAGAGAGGGGGAATTACTGGTGGACTGTGGAGAGTTTCAATGGAGAGTGGAAATCCCTTCCCAGATAGGAATTCCAGCAAGATGGCTGCAGAGGATCCTAGTTTTCAGACAAATTTTCTACTTGAAATAAAGAGCAGAAAAACATTTTAGTCTCCAATAAAGTTGATTGATTCTAATAATAAAACTCTGTGTTTACATTTTCTATAATAATATGAGGTGCTCAGGATAATTGACTTCATCTTCCTTGATGTTAATGCTTGTAAGTACAATTTCCTGGGTCAAAGCATCAGGAAAAAGAGAACACAGAGGGGCACATAATGGAGACAAACACCTGTGCTTTTTCATCTCCATCAGCCCTTGCTGGACCCCAACACCACAGCATCCTTCTTGGCCTCCAGTCCACCGGCCAGGTCCCAGCATGGTGCGCCCATTCTCCTTGAGACCTCCTAACACCGCCTGCTGCTGCTGCTGTGCCATTGTCAATCCTTGTCCCCTGCTCTGCTGCCTTGTGGCCATCACTGATATTGTCACCATGGTGCGCTTAGTCACCTGGGTCATTCTTTGCCTGCGTTTGTCGCCACACTGACATCACTTTCCAGGGAACTTCTTTTTTCATAAATTCATAAATTTAAATAGAGCTAATGTGCTTCAATTTATTGTAGTTATTATTTTTATTGATAGTCAAATGGAAGCCCCTGCAAGTTGATTCCTTACTCCTTTGGGCACAATTATAGTAGTTAGCAATAGTGTTCTTGTTTTCAGTTATGACCACATGGTGAAGATACATCTTGAGTATTTCTTGAAGCATACTTGATTCTAAAGAGCCCTGGTTCTTAAGAGATCATAATCTTTGTTGTAGGAATGTTCATTCCTAATGGGTTGCTCATTGTCTCTAGACTTCTTTAGAGAACAAAACAAGGCAATTAGAGATAGAGATAAATGACTAATAGATGATAGATAGATGATAGATAGATAGATAGATGATAGATAGATGTAGATAAAGCATTACAAGTTTATACTAAGGCAACATGGATTTTACTTGACCTTGTCTATCTTACATCTGCATCTCCTTTTATACCCCAAATCCTGGTTCCCAACGATACCTACATAGTTCTTTATTTGTTTTACCCCACAAAACATATACGAAAGTCTCAGAATAATAATAGTAACCATACAATTACTGAAAACACTTGAAATTTTTTGACAGTGCCTTTTGTTCTAAAGATATATCCTACTTGGGATCTATAGGCAATTTCCATGTTTAAAAGTCACTTGAAATATTTCTTCTATGAAGGGATATGCCATCAACTCAATATATAGTTAAGTTCAATTTTTCATTTTATTTGTTTTAGTGATCATGTCTTAAAATTGAATTAACAGTATGTCTTGGAGATCTTCTCATAAGAGCATATAGAGATATTATTCTTCTTTTCACAGTTGTATAATATTTCATTGTGTAGATGTAACCATAGTTGATGGTTCCCTTTTGATTTACATTTGAGTTGTTTCTCATAAACAAATAATACTCCAATGAATGGCCTTGTGCATACATCTTCCCATATTTTCCAGTACATATTTGGGATAGATTGTGTGGATAAAAAAAGGGGTTCTATGGAAAGTAGCCTCACAGGGAGATCTGATCATAAATTCCTAACTGGGCAAGTCATGTAAAAGGCATATCTTTGCCTTAAGTAAGCCCTGCCCCTTGTTTCTGTGCATCTAGGTTAATACACCTTAGAAATACGCAATAAGAGAACACATATTCACAGTAACTATTCTGTAATCCAATCTCACCTTACTTTTTCCAAACCTCCATGTAATATATTTCCTCCTTAATTTCAAATGCATAAAAGAAGCTAAAAAACTATGACTCTCAGGAATATCTAAGATCTTGCTCCCCAGTATATGTCATCAGTTTGGCTCAAACTCTTACAAAAATTCTCTATTGGTTTGGACATTTCTTAAGTCGACAATGAGATACTAGAATACTAAGTCGAAAACAGTCAATAGATTATTCTTTGTCTTGAATAATCATAGAAGTCCTCCTATGTTTTATGGGTAGAATGATGAGATCTCTTCCCGAAGCTCAGGAAATGGAGAGAAGAGCTGTTGGCTCCTAATGTAAGTAAACAATTGTCTCTCCCAGGACTCATTGAGACCTCATGCCAGTGGAATTTCTGGAAGTACATGCAAACATGTCCTGCTGGAATGAAATTCTTGTTACAAGCATTCAGAACAGTCCTAGAACATCATCATTATCCAGCTGGAAACGCATCTTATGCACATATAATAGAAATCATAAAGAGTCAAAATTGATTTAAATATTCGTTTCAGAAGACACTATGTTGGAGGCCACCATGTAATCTCTAAGTAAGTAAAACAAAGCTATGTTTTCCTCCAACAGTAGAACATATCACCCTGGCTGAGTACCAGATAAAGAGTCAGTCTCCTGTTTGAAGGCAGTCCAGATCACTTGCCATTGAGAGGACTAGAAGGCACAATTATAGGCCTTATCTCTAATGACTGAGTTTGGGTGACTTAAACACACATATTATAAGACTTCAGTGAAGTCAAATATACGCATTTGTTGTTGTTGTTACTATTGTTATAGTTAAGTAATTACAACAATAAATGCTTCACGTCTTGGTTTTTTGAGAGCCAGTCACTGGGCAATAGTTACAACCTTCCTAGGCTACTTTCTGGTTCAAGCACACCATGGAAAATAGAAGATTTGCAGGAGAGCAAGCGAAATATTTTATTATTACATTGGAGAGAGAAGTGCTGTCATATTTGACACATTAAAACACTCTTATGCAGCTGTCTTAAACAGACGTGTCTGTATATATATATAACATATATATTTATTTCCATTTTATAAATGGTCTTAAATACCAATTGTAGCTTCCACCACTTTGAAAAAGCACTGCCTTAACCAACAGTTATGCAACAAAGGCTGCCACCACAAATGGTTCACTGAATTACACACGAATCATTTCAGGACACTCCGTTTAAAAGACACATTTCTACCAGTATAAGAATCCAGCTGTGTCTAGTGACTCCCTAGTGATATTAGGACTAATCCTTACCAGGTGATTGTTTCCAGAAAAGAATTTCAAGTTAGAGTATCAAATGGAAAAAAAAAAAAAAGTGTAAAGGAAAATGGTGAGACAGGCTGGCCCCAGTCAGACCCTCTCTGTGGAATGTGTGGAAAGCCTGCAGAGAAGTCATTGTGTTCGCATCTTATTTAGACCCAGAAGCAGCTCATAAATTCCCTGGGATACAAAATTGCCTGCTGAATTTGGTCAGCTGCCTGTTCCCTTTACTCCTCCATCCCAGGCCCATTGTTGTATGAAGGTATTCCCAGCTTCTAGGGCCACATAGGTGACTGAGCTGAATTGGGCTGGGGTGACTTGCATGGTCCATGGAACAGAAAGTACCAGAATAGGTAGTTATCAGGTGAGAGCAGCTGAATCCACTTAAAAAGTCTTTTTAAAAAAGTCTTTAAAAGATGTTTTTCTGTTTTTTGTTTTTTGTTTTTTGTTTTTTTAGCAGTGCACACACACTTTTTGGTTAATGAATTCTGCTTACATTGGAGTTCTGCAAAACATGAACAGAATGAGTTAAATCAAAAGAAAGCTACCACTCAGAAGTGAAGAAGTCCCATTTCTTGAAAACTGTGAGCTGTATACCTTTTTGGATTCTTGATCCACACTATTTTTTCTTCCTTCTATACCTAAATTCAATCTTTTGGTACTAAATACCATGTGATAAGGCTATACTGATATTCTTTCACACCCTAAAGCTCCTAAAATTGTCTCTAGAAAAGCCAGATAATGAGCAAAACAGTCCATGAGAAAGTTCTGTTATTCATTATTCAGCCAAAATAGCATCATGCAGAAACTTAGCTATTAAAGTTTGTAAAGGATAAACAAATGGACTATCATTCAGCAATAATTATAAAAGAAAGAAATCTTGTTATTTGCAACAACATGGATGGACCCAGAGAGGGTATTATGCTGAGTGAAATAATCAGACGTAGAAAAACAAATACCGCATGATTTCACTTACATATGTGGAATTAAAAAATCAAAACAAATGAACAAAACAAAAACAGGCTCATAAAAACAAAGGACAAGCTGATGGTTGCCAGATAGGAGAGAGGCGAGGGGATGGGTAAAAAAGGTGAAGGGGGATATAGTCAATAACAGTGTCATAACTTTGCAGGGTTCAGACGGTTACTAGATTCAGTGTGGTGAGCACATTGTAGGATATATTGACGTCTGTTGAGTAACTATGTTGTACACCTGAAACTAATATAATATAGTATGCTAACCATAATTTAAAAAAATAAAGTTCATTCCAATATATAAAGTTGTGCAAAATTTTTCTCAGAGGTCTTTCAATTTCTTATTAGAGCCTCCTTTCCTTTCATGTATTCAATAGATTCTTTTATTTCTGTAAGGATATTAACAAAAAAATAATAAAGTTCATAAAGTGAAAGTGGACTGAAGAAGTTACTTCAAAAACTCAATACAGTCCGTTCAGGGGCTGGCATTTTCATAAAAAGAAAACTTACTGAATACATCGAAGAAGTTGCAAAACTATTCTGAGCAGGTTACAAAAGTTCTCTCATGGACACCTGAAACTAATACAATATTGTATGCCAACTATAATTAAAAAATTTTTTTAATATAAAAATGTTCTCTCAGGAACCCTTACCCCATTCCCCCCAGGCACTCCCCAGGAAGGTGCCTAATGTTGACCTTGGATAGGAGAGAGATTAATGTTTTAAGTTACCCTGACAGCTCAGTGAGGGCTGTGTGAGTTGAGGGGACTCAGCAAGCAGGGAGGGTTTGCTCTGCAGCCTGTGGCAGGCAGGACGTCCCCAGACTCTGGAAGGCTCTGACAGAGCTGCACATTCACACTGCTGCCCTTCCTCCTCCTCCCTCTCTTCTCCAAAACAAATGACCTCGCTCAGATCCTGTTTGCACTTTACTTACTTCCTGCACTGGAGCAGTTTGCCTGTGGACTTAACTGCCGATTCCTTTGGAGTCTCCTAGCTGGTGTTTCCTTCTTCTGGTCCTTTTCTCTTGTGCATTTGTTTCTCAGAGTAAGCCCTCCCAGGGGCCCTGGCTCCACTGAAGGAATTACAGGAAACTGGCGAAGGCATTCTCCCTCCATTCCTAGAGAGTCAGAAAGCCTGGGAATGGGTTTGGCAAGAAGGCCTCTTGTACCCTCCACCTCAGTTGCTTAGAGTGCTGTTGACTTCCTTCCAGTTCCAAGTGCAAAATATGTTTTCATTGCTCTCTGGGCTCTTCAGATTCACCCAGGGCCCCCAGGCCAGAGGGCGTCCTCGCCAGCCTTGTTTCAGAAGAGGAACCCAAAGGTTGCTGGAGAAGAGAATCAGGGGTCCTGGGACCGGGCTTTCTCTTCCTACTGTCCCTGCTTCGGCTGTGGCCTGCCAGCCCTCTCCACGATTTTCGGCTCTCATTCCTGCCAGAGCCTTTGTTTATCTGAGGCGCCAAGTTCCCAGTGGGAGTCCGCAAGAGTAACCAGGGCTGCCTCCCTTTTCCTCTAACTGTCGTGCCTCTCAATGCCGTCTTCTTTCCTTCTCAAAGGCAACTAGATGTTATGGATTTCCTTGGAATGAGGTCAGTGGACGTAGTTTTCCCCACGAATGTTCTGCTGTGCTGCAGAGACACAGAAGGGCAGAAGGATAAAAGGAATGAGTGCTGGTCCCTTGGCACTTGTCTCTCTCCAATCTGTTTTACCCAAACAAGCCAATACCGTTTCCTTCCAGGCTTTTCATACTTATGTGGCACATCTCAAGTCTTTAACCTTTAAGTTAGCTTTAAAGAAAAAAAAAAAAAAAAGAAGCTTTAAAGCCCTAACTAAAGGGAAGAATAGGGAACTGAGCATTTAGCCAAGGAGGGAGTGAAAAAGCAGAAAGCCTACAGTTATTTGATAGCTATTCTGTAGCCTATCGGCTTACAACTTTATACTTACCCATCTCAGTCTTTTTTTTTAATTAATTAATTTTTTATGGTGACATTGCTTAACGAAATTCAGTAAGTTTCAGCTGTACACTTTAACAGTAAGGCGTATATATATTTACACTGTTTGTTCACCTCCCACAGTTAGATTTCTTTCTGTCACACATATTGATCCCCTTTACCCTATCTACCATCCTCCTCCCTCCCCCCCCCATCTCAAGTCTTAATCAAGCCTTCAATCTTGTTTTAAAAGGGTCATCAGGGCTACCAAACCCAGCCTGCCAGTGCCGCCAACCAACTCCTGTAACCCTCTATTATGCCTCTGAGAGTTTAGACATCTCTCCAGAGGGTTGTAGACCAAGAACTCCCAGCCCCCACTCCATGTAACATCCAAACAATGACAATAAATGAATGATAGTATATTCAATGTCCCACATGAACTAGTTTGGGCTTCCTCACAGTGGAAGACTTAGGGAGTCAGGCTGCTTATATAGAAATTGAACATTTCAAGAGCAAGGAATCTGGGAAGTGAGGTAAATTCCACCGCCTTTTTGGCCTTACCTTGGGATTACACAGCATCAACACTAGTATATACACTCTATGGGACCGAAGAGTCAGAAAACCTTGTCCAGATTCAGGGAAGGGAACAAATACTCTACCTCCTGATGAGAAAAGTGTAAAAT
Source organism: Eonycteris spelaea (assembly GCA_003508835.1). Taxonomy (NCBI): domain Eukaryota; kingdom Metazoa; phylum Chordata; class Mammalia; order Chiroptera; family Pteropodidae; genus Eonycteris; species Eonycteris spelaea. The sequence continues at coordinate 2,638,725 of PUFA01000018.1, read as the reverse complement.
GATTTGTGGATATAATAAGTGATAATTGACTGACCACCCCTTTTGTTTTGCAATTAAATGCTTGTCATTGGATGTTCTCCAATTCTTCTGATTAGTCTTCAGTCAGCTTCTATCTTCCACGCCTCAGATGAAAATGTTTTCCACATGAAAATGTTAGCAGGTGAAATAGCTGGGCTCCAAAATTGGCCCCCTGAGGAACCACAGCTCCCAGCACTGTGCTCTTGTGTAATTCTGCCCCATCCCATACAGAATCTGGGCTGGCACTCGGGGAGAAAGTGCTACTGTGTGATTTCCAAGGTTAACTCATAAGAAGGCTTGCTATTTCCACCTGGGTTTTTGAAAAGCTCATTCTGGGAAAAGTCAGCCACTCTATAAGAAGTCTAACCTGAGACAACAACCTTGCTTTGAGGAAGTCCAAGCTAGTCACACGGAGCAGCTGCATCAAGACAGCAAAATGCTTGGCCATTGCCCAGAGACTTCAGCCGTCTGGGCCTGGGCATCCAGACATCTAAGTGAGAAAGCCATCTCTCACTTTACCATCAGTCATGCCCAGCCTGGTTAAGCACTGAGACGACTCCAGCCTCTCCATGGTCTGACTATAATCTCGTTTGAAACTCTAAGCAAAAGCCACCAGCTGCATCTAGTCAGCCCTCAGAATCTTGAGACATAATAATAATAAATTGTTACTTTAAGCCACTACTTTTGAGATGGCTTGTTATGTAGCAGCAGATAACCAGAACACCAGGTTCCATCAGACTCCACTTTAGAATGTTTCCCATGTCTGGTTCTCTTAAGTAGGTCTACAACATTGTATATTTGCTGAGGTGAAGCTCACTCTCTGCTTTCTGAGCAAGGACTCCTTCCTTTAAGAAAGTTCTTCCTGGAGGTGACACAAGACATGCTTGTAAGCAACTGTAAAATAAAGATTGGTATAGAAAAAGTGCCATGAGAACGTAAAAAAAGAGAGGGAGAGAATTATTCCAGCCAGAGCTGGTAGAATTGAATTGGATCCTGAATACCAAGTGGACGTTTGTAGCTTTGTTTGGTAGAAACAGGGAGCTACTAATTAAAGGTTTCTGGGCAGAAAAGTGATGTGATCAAAAATATGTTTCATGAAAATTAGTCTGAGAGTATTGTAAAAAGTCAGTTGCATTTGGGAGACACTAGACAACATGACCTGTGAAGCTGGAAAGACAAAAGAAACTTATTCAGGAGATAACAACAAAGGCCTTGAACCAGTCCGGTAAAAATGGGGTAAAGAGAATAGATTTCAGGGGCATTGCAGAGGTTGATAAGACCTGAAACATTACTAGTCTCACATACATGTAATAAAATTATGACACAAATTCTCCCATTTCTCTATTAAATGAAAACGAAATAAATAATTCTACAAATTTTAGTTTTGAAGGAGTGGCTTTTAGAATAAAGTACCTTTAAAATATACTTTATGTTCTGGAGAAAAAAAAGCACTTTAAATTACTCTTTTGAATATTTCTAGCCAGTCCTAATATATTCACATCGATTTATAATATTTTTCATTTATCCATCCCTCCTGAAGGGTAGTTGTGTAAAAGGCCTCTCCCCAAATTTATTTTCAGGGCAACATCATTTCTAATTTCAAAACAGTGTCCATTGTTGGAACTATGTGGTTGCTCCAAATATTTTTAAGGTACGAGCATCCTCTAGTGGCCAAAATAGTCTTTACCGCTTGATGAAATATGCATTTATATTTAAACAGTTATAGTTTGTAATTATCAGTTTTCAATAATGTGTTTATTGAGTTTCAGACCTCACCAAAACACAATTATAACCTAATTGATGTATAAGTTAATTTATTATAAATATTCCAAAAGAGTTAGTTCATCATTTATCATTCTATAAAATGTCTTCACTGACGAGCCTATATCCTTTTAAAACTAATTCAAGTTGAAACTATCCTCAAAATGTATATTTTCCATCTGAATCCCATCATTCCTTACATAAAGGGTCACCCTCAGCAGATTCTACTAAAGTCACCTATCTCACAATGGAATAGGGTCAGGCAAAGCCCCTGAGAAGTTATCGGGTGGGTTGTGGGGAGCGAAAAGAAAGGCATACTGAGTGCCTACTATGTGTCACACATTAGGTTTTATGCTTTACATCTGTTATCTTATTTGAAGCCATAAACAGATGTCATTCCATTCTTTTTGTATTCAACAAAAAAATTTTCAAACTCTTACAAGCTATAGTAAGGCACAGAAGTGAAGTAGACATTATCTCTGCCTTCAAGGTGCTTAGAGCCAAGTAAGAGAACTAGGAAGGAATCAGATGAGCATAGCATGCTGGGCAGGTAGCTGCCCAGCACTGGGAAGCTCAAGCACTGGGAAAACCCCAGGAGGAGGAGGGTGGCGAGCAGCAGGAAGACTTGCCTTCTCAGAGGAGGGATCCTGAGTTGACCCCTGAAGAATGCTGAGGAGCTGGCAAGGCGGTGTGGGAAAAGGGGGGGGCCTGAAGTCCCTTAGCATAGATGGCATAGTTTTCCAAGTGGGGCCCCTAGCATTTGGAGAGTGGTGAATGATTAATATTCCCATTTTCCAGATGACCTGACACTCAGAGAGTTAATTAAGAATTCTACCTCTAAGACAAAAGTGGGGCCTCAGCGATTGCATTGCTGCCTATTGTCACCTCTCCCTTATTTATTGGGTGGTGGCTGGGGCGGTGACAGCCCTGATGAAGCAGGTGCCAGGAGTAGTGGACAACAACGTAAGTAATTATGCCTGCTCTGGAAATGCCTCCATCTTTGAAAATGGCCAGAGTTGTTTGTTTTTAAGCAAGTGTGAATATCAGAAGTAGTTTGGCAGCTAGTTATGATGAAAATAAGCTTTGAGAATGGGCAGTGGGCAGCTTTCCCACTTGAAGGCCATCCACCCTTAGATCCTGACCTAAGATTCAATCCAGCTGTCCTATCCTGACATCATTACTCAGTGGAATTGCATCTTATAGCCAGCTAAGATTTAAAGTGAACAGGAAAGCTAAAAACTGTGTGTAATCAAAATTACTCTAGAAAATTTCTTAGAGTACCCATAAAATTATCTACATAAACATGGTTTCGTATATACAACCTGGTACTGTGCATCTTATAGACACTGAAGTGTGAGAACCATCGAGCTATAAACTATGAAGGGCCCCAAATTAGAACCTATATGATGTAGATGTCTGGGTGTTCAATTCATTCTGCCTTTAAGATTGCTGTCAAATACCTGACAGCTAATGGGTCAGTCAGTGGAGAATTCTAAATATTCCTGCTTGCCTGCATAGTTTATTACATTCTGTATTAACAAGAACCCTCTTCAACTTAGCATACTATTTTATTGAGTGTTTCAACTCTTCATAGGACTATAACTTGCACAGTATCTATCACATAATAGGTGTTCAATAAATGTTCACTGGATTTGAATCTGAATTTTGTTTCATTAGGTCTATATTTACATATTCTTTGAAAAAATACAGAAAAGAATTTGGCCATCTTCTTATTTTCTTAGGTGATATTTCATGGGTGGTTCCTCTGGATAGTAGTGATCAATTTTGTAACCTTGGGTATTGATTTTCTGATTTCTAGGTAGAATTGGACGTGCTCGGAATTTCTAATGCCAGTCTCAAGTTAAATGGACACATGATGGACTTCAATTGTGCCTCCATTTCCTTGAATTCTGAGGACAATCATTTAGTTACATATATTGATCACTATTGATAAATATATCAGATGATGTAAAGGAAAGGGAATATAAGGGAATCTAATTCACTAATAGGGCTTTAGTCCTGCCTTTTCTAAAGAAAACTAAAATCATGGCACATCAAAAGTCTATCCAACAAACATTTAAAAAATAACTTTCTATGTCCGAAGCTTTCCTTGAAGCACAACAGAGGACAAAGAAATGAATAATATATGGTTCTTACCCTAAAGGAGAATTCTTTTTTCATTTTTTCCCTTTTGAACATAAAAAGTTATTTATGGTAAGACACACTCATACAGTGAAACTAGTCTCCTCTCTTCTCTCTTAAATTAATTAGCTGGAAAAATACAAGAGTGTTTTCTATTACAATTATTTTGAATTTAATTACCAGATTAAGATATTCCTCTCCATATTCTAGCTTTATGATTGCTGGCATATTAATAAAAGTTAATATAATTTATTCAATGTTCTAATTTATCTGTTTTATTAAGAACACCCGACAATTTATTAATAAGCAAATCAGTTTATAGGCATTTTTATATAAACATTTCAATCATTTCCATAAATTGTCATTACCATGTCAGGGAGAAAAAAAAGAGAATCTATTTTTATTGAAAAGAAAGATATTAAGAAATAATTTTTTTCTCTCTACATAAGTTAGAAAATGATTGATAAAGTATGGACGTTTAAAAGTTTGTCCAATAAGTTGGGTGTCTAATGCTATGGTTGGATTTTGCAGTTATCATGTTACTAATAAAACTTTGGTACCTTTCATATATTTATTAGGCGTTTGATTTCTTTTTTTGTAAAAAGTTTATTCAGGTCTTCTGGTCATTTTGCTTATTAATTTAATAACATTTAATATTCTGGATACGAGTCTTTTTTTGTTGTTTTAGCTATATGGGTTCTAAATACTTTTCATTTTGTTTGGATGCACAGGTAGATGATGCCACAGCTAGTGTTGTGATTATCATTGTTGTTGTTGTTATTATTACTATGATGATGACTCCAGCCTTATCTTCAACTTCATTTATTTAGTCTGTAAACAAATCATTCAATATAAATATCTGATCTCCTTGGCCCAGATCTTTGTCATCTTGATTGAAAATTTATATACTTGTTGGTCTCCAGCCTCATTCTTCTGTATTTCAGACCTGTATCTGGAAGTAAGCTAAGTATGTGGTAAATACATTTGTCATTTATATTATTTGATGACACAGGTATTTGCTTTCTAGAGTCCTGATATTGAAAACACATAGCATTGTTAAGAAAGAAAGAAAGAAAGAAAGAAAGAAAGAAAGAAAGAAAGAAAGAAAGAAGAAAGAAGAAGAGGAAGGAAGGAAGGAAGGAAGGAAGGAAGGAAGGAAGGAAGGAAGGAAGGAAGGAAGGAAGGAAGGAAGGAAGGAAGGAAGAATTGATATAGCTACACTAATCTGTGCTTTCTAAATTTACAGATTCAGATGAAGAAAATAGGCTGGCACAAATTTTGTCCAATTTCTGGGTAACGCAAACTTGTATTCAGTGCGTTCAGATAAAAATATTGATTTCTCCCATGAGGTTCCCAGTTTTACAGAGAAAAATACCTCCATGAAGTACATTACATGAGACAGTGAATGGCCTTGCATTCTGGAGAAGAAATTACACAAGCACATCACCATCACATTCCCCAGAAGTGAAAGATTCTCTGGTGCCATGTCAAAACCAAGGTGAGATCCCAAAACCATAGGACAAATAGCACCCGCAGTGCAGCCAGCCTGAGTGGGGTTGCACATGGTGAGGATGTCCTTGTGTGATCAGTGTGACTTCCTGTTGTGGCCAGGCTGATGAGATGGGGTGGCAGAAGGCAGGAAAGAAACCAGACCCACACTTAACAGATGGCTGGCCACAGCTCAAGGGAAAGGGTAAACACTTCAGAAAATACTTGCCTAGGAGGCTTCCTTAGAAAGATGTTGAGGATTGTTAAATTTATACTGATGTTAGGAAAATAAAAATATTATTTTTCTATTATTAAGAAAGATCAAGAAGAAAAGCAGTGCTCTTAAGAAGACGTATAGTTTGTCAATTATAAAAGCAAAAAGCATGTTTCTTTCTAACATTTACATTTAACTTCCTTCATCATCCCAAATGCAAACTCATGAACTTACGGTGGCGAGTCCTTAGGGTCACCTGTACACGTCCCTGTCTGCTCCCCCTGCTAGGCAGGAAGATGTTTGAAGCCACATCTCCATCTGCTTAATTTCTGTAGTGTGAAGGCCGGTATCACACCCTTTGTAGACAACTCAATAGATATTGATTGAATTAAGGTTCGATAAAATGAAACAATCTGCTATGCTGTTATTGTCCTTACTCCAATTCACTGACCTTTACACTAAGGCCAAATACATTGTCACCTTTATACTTCGTTAAGGACATCTTTGTAAAGTTAGCAGAAATTGAAATCTTATAGTAAATTAGTCTCCATGTGTATTTTTTTCAACATCAATCTCAAAAAATTTTAGGAAGAAATATTATTGCATCTTTTTAAAATGGAAAAACTAAAATAATCATGAAAAATGAGTGCAATCTAAATAAGAATCAATAGGAAGTTAGTAAGTAAATTATGGTAATTGCTAATATGGCATCCTATGCAATCATTAAAATTATGATGTAGCTCTATATTAACAAAACACTATTCTTAGAAAATTTTTTATTTTACAAAAGAAGTTTAAAATATGTACAATAAATACATTTTTTATAAAAATATGTATGGGTATGTGTGTATTTATAAATAGGAACATAATCAGAAAGTATTTAACACTGGTTGTCAACCATGGATGAGGTAGGGAACACATTATAACTGATAGCTATTTTTACATTTTATGTGTTACTATATTTTATGTTTTTATAATAATGGAAAGTATTGTTTTACACTCAGAAAAAAATATAGCCAATTTAAAAAATATATAATAATAATCTTAAAAAATATTTTTGAGTTAATCGAAATCTCATCATAATAATAATTTAAATATTTTTCCATACTATTTGTATTGGTCAGCTAATGTTTTGTAACAAACCACTCCAAAACTCACTGCCTTAAAATCCTTATCTATTATTATAGCTAATGAGTCTGTTGAACACCTGAGAACTGACTAATCTTGGCTGAGCTTGGCTGATGTTACAGGCTTGTGTCCTTCCAAATTTCATATGTCGAAGCCCTAATTCCTCATACCTCAGAATGTGACTGTATTTGGAGAAAGACTCTTTAAAGAAGTAATTAAGTTAAAATAAGGTCATTATGATGACCCCTAATCCAATTTGATTGGTGCCCTTACAAGAAGAGGAAATTTGAATACAGACATTCAAGGAGGGAGAATGCCATGTGAACGTGAAGATTGTCACCTATGAGCCAAAGAAAGAGGCCTCAGAAGACACCAAACCTGCCAACACCTTGATCTCAAGACTTCCAACTTCCAGAACTGTGAGAAAATAAATTTCCGTTGTTTAAGCCCTGCATTCTGTGGTCCTTTGTTATGGCAGCCCTGGAAAATAATACAGCCGATATGAGCGGGGCTCCATCTATAGGCTGGTTGGGAGCTCTGCTCCAGATGCGTTTGGCAAGGGTCCTTTAGCTGGGACAGCTCACTCCAGATGTCTAAATTCCTTCTTCTGGCACTTCTGGCTAGCCCCAGGCATATCTTCCCACTCTTTTTATTAATTGGGGCTACAGAGGAACAGTCAATTGTAGAGTAGGTTGTGAGGCACTAGAATAAAGAAAATCAAATTGAAAATTGTTTCTAAAAATCAGTCAATAAAATTAACACATAAATTTATCATTATAAATGTTTAATTCTAATAGAAAATTCATAACAGCCCATTACAATGTTTATATGTAGTGATCATTCAGTATATATTTGTTGATAGATTCTATGTAAATTTATTTTGAATATGAGAAATGTTGCTAAAACAACATATATAAAATATAAGAAATTTCATTTGTTAAAACAAAGAAAAAGAACAAAAAATACATACAAAATACCGATGACAGAATTAACTGTAAAGTATTACAATTTTCTACCCATCATTAGTTTTCCGATTAGGAACATGTGAAAGAAAGCATTTTATGGACCTGCTAAAATACTTGATTCACTTGGATAGAATATTGGCTAAAATTTAGTCATCCTGATAGAAAATTTAAAAAAGAAAAAAAACAACTACGACCCTATTTTTGCATTATCAGACAACTTAGTTTTCTGAAGAGTGATAAGCCTTGTTTTTCTAAGAGGATAAAAAGATGAGAAAACTTTATTGAAATTTCCTTTCTAAGAGAAAGTAAATCGTGGTTTCATGTTCATTTTCCAAATCAGGAAGCAGAAAATATTTTTTAGGAAAGCATTGAAATTGAGAAGTAGAAAAAATTTTCCACTGGTTAATTATTTTTATGATTTGGTTTTTAAAATATTACCACTATACATATACATATATATAATATTTAAATTTTTTCTATTTTAAATATGTATATAGTTCTTTAAAAATTTTAGTATCTAATGTAGTCAGTAATGCAGTCACTTAAAAAGCATGTGGAATTTGCAGAGCTAAATAAACAGTGGACATGTATTTATTACACTTGGTACTGCGCATTCTCTGGGGATAGCTAAATGTGTGTGTATGGTGCTCCTTTGTCTCCTCTTAGAAACTGCTCTTGAGCTCTGTTATGAATTATATTGTTTAAATATGTCCGCACAGTTTTGGGAGAGTTATTCCCAAGTCATTTTCTAACTGAACACATGCTGCATCTGTTTTCTGTTTGTGAATACTGAATGCTTGGCACTTTAATTGGGATATTTTTCTTTGGAATGAAATAATTTCAAATATTCGCTTAATCAAAACATGGTTTCCTTTTCCAGTTTCCATCATGGATTGTTGGTAGGTTTCCCAGACCTGGTCTCCTGTGCAGCAGAGAGGGAGCCGCCTCCCTCGGTGTGTAAGAGGGAACGGAGGAGAAAGCAGGCGGTTTCCGGGCCTCTGGCTCTTCCTTTCTCCACATTCTGTGACTCTTGAGATTCCACCTGACTTGAGGGCTCCTATTTAAGTACTCCCGAAGGTTTTAACTGCCTCCCCTTCTTCTCATGATTTATAATCAATTTTCTGTCTTTTGAAAATTTTCATGGAAACAGAAAATTTTCCCCACAGGGGAAGTTCGGTGAAGCCGCTGGCACCTTACAGCTCCTTCCTCCGCCAGATCACTCAAAAGCGGTTGGGGACCTTGATTTGGGGGATATATATGTTTAAAAGAAACAGACCTGGCAGCAGGGTATGGCGTGGAGCAGGGTTGCTTGGACGAGAAAGAGGTTAAAGGGAAGGAAGACAAACTAGGTGACTACTGCTGTCATTCACGGAGAAAACGAGAGAGGTCACTGCCGTGGAACTGAAAGAAAGCAGCATGTGCTGCTGGGCCTCAGAGTCCGACGGTATTGGATTTGAATCAAAGCTCAAACACTCATGAGGTCTGCAACCAGCAAGGTGCCCACCCATTCTCAACCTCAGTGTCTCTACTCAGAGAACATATGAAATTAGCATCCATAGTTCTTACAAAGAATACATTATAGTTTTTAAATGTCTAGTATATAATAGAAGCTCGACGTTAATGTACGATTTTAAATGGACACATTTGAAAGATATTGTGAAGGGAAAAAAAAACAAAAAGGCCAGTGGACTAAATACAGGAAATGAAAAAGAAAAGTATCCAAAGATGAGAAGGTATCTAGGTCATCGACACACAGTTCTCTAATTTACTGACCATGGAACACTTTTTTTTCCCTCTCAAAAATAATTGATACCTACCCCTGGGGTAGGTAACTAGGGAATACTAAGGTTAACTTGCCTTAAATCGCTCACTAATAGTGACAGAGACAAGACTCACCTCTTCCCTTCCTTTATCTTCCCTTTCTGGGGGGAAAAAAAAGATTCAAAAGACTATTAGGCAGGGCAGGCCAAGGTATGTGTCCACAGGGGGAGGAATCTCAAAGTGTATTATCAGAGGTAGAGCAGTTGAGGGGGCCTCCATCCACTCGAAGGGTAGAGTGACATTTGGAGCCAGAGTCCTAGCAGAGTGAGGGGCATCCACACAGAGCTGATCTGGATAACTCTTCTGCTCCTCAAGGGATTAACTGGAATCACTCACTGGCACTCACAGGAGCATGGGCTAGGCTGAGGGCCCAAGATTCCTTCCCTCACGTGTCTGGCGCCTTGCAGGCGGGCAGGGTGGAAGACTGGGCTCAGCCGGGACTATCACTTGGAGCGTCTACATGAGCCTCTCCAGCAGGGCAGTTACAGGGTAGTCAGGCTTGTTACATGGCAGCTGAGTTCTCCCCAGTTACATGTCCCAAGAGCAGGAGGAAGCAAGAAACTGAATGGTCTTTTTATATCCCATCCTCAAAAGTCACATAGTGTCAATTCTGTATACTTTCTGTTGAAGCAGTAACAAACCCACCCAGACCAAGGGGGAGGACATAGATACCACCTCCTGATGGTAGGTGTGTCAAGAATTTGCAGGCAGTTTTTAAAAGACCTTCATCTCTCTACCTGCTTTCATTCTTCTCTCTCAATAATTTATTCACCACGCAGCAACCAGAATAATCATTTTAAACTGTGCATCGTGTCATGTTACTTTCCTGCTCCAGCCTCCTCAACGACTTTAATTTCACCTGTAATATCACTGGATGGCCCCTCTTTCCAACTCCGTCTTATGTCACTCACCGTGCCTTGCTCCGTGGGCTCCAGCTGCACTACTCTTTCCATTTCTCAGATGAGCTGAGTTCTTTTCTGCTCAGGACACTCAACATGCTGCTCCCTATGCCTGGAGTATGTGATACTCGAGTCCTACTCATTCTTTCAATCCTAGTGAAAAGTCATGTCCTCAGGTGGACCTTTCTGACACCCTCTCTCCCTTCATCCCCTCTCTCCCACATCCCAATCTGTTTCCTCACTATGCTCTTCATACTACTCCTTTTTTCCTCTATATAGCACTTGCCACAAGTCTAACTACACATTTGCCTGCATATTTGCTCGTTTAATGCCTGTCTTCTTTATTAGATTAGAAAGTAGATTATATTGGACTTAGGGCCAGTGCTGTGAACACTACAATGAATACATAATTCAGGAGACAGCTTAACAAAAGAAATGTAATTTTTTTTAATTGAGGTGAAATTCATTTAACATAAAATTGACCATTTTAAAAGGAAAAATTCAGTGGCATTTAGTACATTCACAATGTTGTACAACCACCATCTCTACCTAGTTCTAAAACATCTTCATCATCCCAAAAGGAAATCTTATACCCATTCAGTTCTTACTCTCCACCACTTCCCCCTCTGCCGTAGCCCCTGGAAACCACCAAACTGCATTTTTTTTTTTTTTTTTTTTGCTAAATAAGAGTTTAGGAAACTATTCTGAGGTCACAAAGATAGTGGAGCCCAGTTTCCGTGGACTTTATACTGCCTTTTATAGCTTCGTTAAGCATAAGTAGACATTGTTCCAATGTCGTCTGGCTTCAGCAAGTGTTCTAAAATAAGTTTTGTCGTAGGGTCCCCTCTGTTCCCTATGGAAAAAATCCACAAGTTCATCCTCTTATTACACATATCTCAAGACTAGACAGGTTCGCTATTTCAAGCCTCCCTCAAACCCAATGTTTCCAAAGGCAGTGAAGAAGAAACCGACTGGTGGTGATAGTGGCCGAGGGAGATGTTAGCTAAGCCTGCAGGAAAGAAGAATGAATTTGCTTTTTAGGAATGGAGGGCAAAGCAGGTGACTCAAGCCGGTCTGAGCCCACAGAGAGATTGGTTGATGATTTACTACTCCATTTCCTTGATGATCAGTTTACTGACTCTCGGCTCCAAATACATTCTTCTTTGGTTGCACTGCAATATTAATGGAATCTTTTAAATACTCATGATATGAAGCTCTGTCAGTAGAGGATGCTAGAGGAGGAAGAAGATTCTTTTCTCTGGTCCTGGCGTGTTCGTCTTGCAGCATTCTCTAGCACTCGATGTGTAGGCAGCTTCTGCAGCACCGGGCTCCCGTATCACCAGTCAGTTCTCTAGCACTTGGTCCCTGTAGTGTCCAATGGTCAGCAGCACCCAGCAGCCAGTAGTTTTCCTGTAAGCACTAGGGCAGCTCGGGCACTTTCACGGCAGAGTCGCTCCCTTCCATGGAAGGCACTTTTCCATGAATAGCTTTCAAACCTAGCACTCTAGAGGAAGGATTTCTGGCAAGTGTTGGAGGGTGGATTTCCAGCAAGTTCCACCCATCTACCCATATGATACCCCAGTGACCTCTCTGCCATCCAGTGAGTCATGGATGTGCCCTCTCCAGAGTCTGGATCTCAATCATGCGTGGGGTGGGGTGGGGGATGGGGGGGCTCTTCTGTGGATACTCTCTTTCAGCCCTAGGGGTAGTGGCTGTTCTCCATATGTTATTCCTGTGGTGTTTGTTTGTTTGCTTGCTTACTTGCTTGCTTTAGCGTTCATTCTCTTTATTTTAATAGATGATCCCTCATTACTCCAATCCTGCTATAATTAATAATCATATTAAACTTTTCATGTTCAAATTAGTGTGGTATCTCTCTCCTGGTTGGACTTTAACACAACGAAATTCTGGTCTCTGTGACCTTTATTATTTTTCCAATAGCAATTCTTTGTTATAATGAACTGATTTAAAATAATAATAAAAAAAGAATCTCTATAGGTAAATGTTTAGATATGAAAAACATATTGATATCTTGATTGAATGTCTAGTAAGTATATCATATTCAACAACCAAGAAATATATTGCACACCTACTATGCTTAAAGACATAAACGCACACTATCGATTTTGGATTTTAAAGACCTCTCAGCACAGGGATGGCAAAGCATTTCATCTTTAATGCCAGCTTCGATGAATTGTAATGGCCATCTGGATTGAGGATTTTACAAGAAAGTAATTACAAGAAAGTAATGATCAATTTGTGGTATCTGACACAGGTAAAAGAGAAGTGGAAAACATGATTATTTGTCAGCTGTTACCTGACTAGTTTTACAGATTAGTAAACTGAGGAATAGAGATTTAAATGACTTGGCCAAAGTAAAACTATATGATGTAAAGGCTGGGGCTAGCTCCATCCTTATGACTTCCAGTGCACTGCTCTTCACCTTTTGCGGCTCTAAATGATGATGGGTTTTGAGGAAATCAGGTAAGAAGTGCCAAGTTTAAGATGAGGCTGTTTACCTTATATAACTACTAGGATTTGGGATGTGTTATCTGGAAAATTAAATTTATTGCTTACCATCATCATAAATACTTCTGAATAAAAGGAACTTACAGAGTTTAGTTTTTTCTTTTTTTTTTTTTTTCTTTTTTTTGCCTTACTCTAGAAATAGGATGGTGGAAGAGTCATTAAATTAGGAAAGTCCAATGTGTTACCATTTTAAGATATGTTAATTTAGGTTTAAAAACGGTTTCAAAAGGATATTCACCATCAAAAGAAACAGCACAGAAATTGGACCTATCACCTGTAAACATTAAAGCATACAAATAAATGTGTCTAAATATAATAATAAAAAAATGTATTATTATTTGCCTTTGATTGATCGGGAGGATGACTGTTAATTGTTTGGACTTGTGATTGTAGAGAAAATCTTTTCCTGGAAAATAGTTTATGTCCATTCAAGGTAGATTCTATGAAAATTAGAAATCCAGTCCATTTAAAATATTACTTCTGGAATTCTGATGAGATGCAGGTCTCCCATTCTTGCACCTGGAAGGCTATTATCTACCACTGGAGCACACAGGGTGCACTCAGGCCCTATCACCTAGAATCCAGTCAAAAGCAACACAAGTACAAACCTTTCTGCTAGACTGCAGAATAAGGAGATTTTTGAAGTGTTTTTCTCACCTAAGGACATAGCATAAGTGCAATTTGAGACAGTAACAAGAGAAATTCTTGCCTCTTCAAGTCAAACATTCAGTTTATTGGTTGCCAGAACAGTCTTTTGTTGGTATTGTGAAACAGAGCAATTTTGATGTGTTCTCTTTTAACTTATGAACTGCCTTCCTAAACTTGCCTGTTTACGGAGAAGTTTTACCTATACATCAGTCTACTAAGTATATACCATATTACTGCAGGTCACCCTTAAGATGTTGGTTTCTGAAGAAACGAAAAAATAGTAACTAGTTAGATGACACACGAGAAAACCTAGAAACTTCTGATTTATCATTTTATCAAAAATTCACAATCAAAAGAGATTAGAGCCATAGATTTCGATCACAACTTTGTTCAACTCATTCCTAAACACAATTGGTCATAATGTGAGCCTTGCCAAAAGTTTTAAGTATTCAGAATTATACTATTATTTTAGAAATAATTAACTTATATTTCATCAACATTGAAACATTTTTAAACAAAGAGCAAATAACAATCTAATCAAGTAATCTATTCTCCCTCATAATCTATTCCACTGGAAAACAATTCATTAATAATCTTAGTTATAAATCTAAAGTGTCATCATTTCAAAAATCATAGAGGTTAGTCTAGTAACAGAAGTTGTGGAACAAGAATACAACGCTTCTGTATATTAACTTTACTAAGCTGCTTTTTCTAGAAATAAATTTCAATTCTTTTTTCAATTGCATTGAATGATTCCATCTCCAGCCAACATAGAAAATTATTCTGGTTCTGATATTAATTTCCATTTTGCTTTTGACTAGAAAAGTAAACAATAACCATTTACTACTAGATACTCTACTGTATTTTATGGATGTAAAGCTCAGGAATTAGTGTTATAATTATTCTACTTAAAGAAAAACCCAAATCAGTAAACCATGTTTTAGTTTAATCCATATAGTGCTGAATCCAATATTGCATTCGAAAGAACCTGTTAATATGTGTTCCTCAACTTGTTAAATGAACCAAGCGACAGGAGAAAACGCACAAATAGAAAAATCTTTCAACAGTGGAGTATCTGCCATCTTGTGGTGAAGTGGAGAAATGCAGTGGTTGTTGAGTAGCTTCTAAATACTAAATTTCCTGAGCATTATTTCTTCAAATTAACAATGCTACTCATGTAAATAGTCAGTAACAAATGTCATACTTTTTCTATAACCAATTCATAACCATTTTGCTTGACAGATTATCCTCAAGTAAATTTCTGGGGCATTAAGATCTCCCTAAATTTGCCAAGTCTTATTAGCTTTATTGCTAAAATTAGTTTTCAAAAGATTGTTTCTCTATCCCTACTGACCTAGTAGTTAGATATTTGTAGGCAACAAACTGTGTAGAAGGCTCAAATGCAACATATGTGATGTCTAAAGAACACTTGAAGATTTAAGACTTGCCTCACCGTTTTGGCTCCATCTGTTTACCTGACATCATAACAGCAGCAGAGCCAACACTGAGCATTAACGATGTACTAACTCAATTCTCACAACAATCCTGTAAGAACTATCACCATTTTCCTCATTTTAAATTAAGAAGCAACTGAAGCACAGAGACTAATGCACAAAATTATGAAGAAAAAGGGATTTAAGCTACTGAAATTTACTACTTGTGATAACATACAAATCGGTTTTCATTTAAAAACTTAAACTCATTATTTGTGTCACAATATAAATAAGAAGCGTTATGAATCCCAATTATCAGAGAAGCTTCAGCAGTATTTCTACTGAAAACACAGAATCCAGAAGATGCAGGTAAATTACTTCAATGTAGGAACTTTGAAGAATCTCCTATTGACAGAATACTAGCAGCTTTGGCAGGATTAAGATTATTATAACCATGAGGACATGAGAAAAAGACAGCACAGAATGCCTTCATTAATTAAAGGGCTATCTTCTTCTTTTTCTTTTTCCAAGTTGAGCTCTTAATGTGTTATTTTAAAAAATGACATGATAGTAATAGTTAATACCTACTTTACCTCATTCAGGACCACATGATTCTTCCAGATTTATATAATTTTCTCTTTGGTATTGGGGTTTTTAGCCACACGGCAACTTTCCTTCTCATTATGAGAAATTAAACTAAGTTAGTCGCTATTGTACCAGCATCATTTACTTGCATGTATCTGCAAGTCATCGAAAAAGATAATTTGAGACTAGGAAAAGGAAGCTGCAAGGTTGTGTAAAACTTCTATTCTTTTGACCAGAAATTATCTGCTTGCATTTTAAAAAACTTTTCTATTTCACACGGTCCAGCATTCAAATCCCTATGAAAGTAGCCAATTCTCGAATGGTACCATATTGCCGATCATCTTTCCTAGATATTATTTACATAAACAAGTAATTTTGTTTTTGTTTCTTTTTACACAAAAAGTAGTATGTCATGTGTCCCACTTCTTTACTTTTTTCACTTGAAATACTGACGACCTTTCCATATAACACATAGCTCCCATACTCGTCATAGCTGTATTTTTATAAGTATTCAGCCCATCCATCCTTTATCAAACATTTAGATTAACCTTTTAAAGTGTTGCATAACGATTTAAAAAAAAATTTTTTTAGGTGAGGCAACCCTTGGTTGACCTCAGATTGCAAGGACCTTGTCAGCTTATAATCCCTTTTTATTTTTTAAACCTATAGCACCTGGTATTCCAGGTGGTCTCCCATACAAGTATTAACCAGGCCTGACCCCGCTTAGCTTCCAATGTATAAATTTTCCAAAATGGAATTCTGAATCAGATTTGTACTTATAATTTTGATATAGAATGTCCAATTAAGCTTGAGGTTCTACTGACCGACCCTACTGCAATATACGACAACTTCCTAAAAATTTATACCATGACAGGTTTACAAATTAGGTTAAAGTATCTTTGTAGCATTTATTCACATTTCATATTTTCATATTTAATATTTGTACTTCTTTCACAATAAACTGCTCACATCCTCTTTGTCTTAAAAAAAAAGTTCTTATACTATCTTTAGATATTGATCTTTGAATTGTGAGTTGTAATTTCACATACTCTCAACCCCATGTCTTTTTTTGTTGTTGTTAGCCTACAGAATTTTTGTTAGACAAAGGTATCAATTATTTTAGTTTGGGATTGGAGACATATTAAGGAAGGCTTCTGTATTCTAGTACTTATGTTCTTTATTTCCCCTTTTGGCTATCCATTATCCCAACATCACATAGGTAATCTCTTCCCTTCCCAGCATGAAATATTTTGATCCAGTATTAATTCCCAAATGTATTCAGGTATCCTATCATGACATTCTATTATTACACTGATGTTTCTCATTATATACACCATAACCATAGCTTCTTTACACTTTCATTTCTGGAAATAATTGTTATTGCTGTTGTAAATGGGGTCATTTTTCCAATGGTTAGATATAGTAACAGTTGATTTTTCATGATTATCTTGAGGTTTTAGTTTTATACAAATGCTTCTATTTGCAAGTCGGAAAACAAAAAACCTAAATGTGCCCAAGGAGGTTCACTACAGTATGAAATGGATTTTTGCTGTCTTTTAAGACGGAACATTAACATAGCTGTTAAAATGAACTATACTCATTCAACAGAGGGGAGATCATCATATAAATGTAGAGCAAGTTACAGAAGTGTACGTATGTGACACCTTTCACAAACACTAAATACATCTATTCCCCCAATCAAGGAATGAGTTCTGTTAATTCCTCGTAATAAACGTTGACATGCTGACAGAGCCATAGCAAGAGTAAAAACATGAATAAGAGATGCCAATTTTAAAAGTAGTTACTTCTGAAGAGCGGAGAGGAATTAAATGGCAAAATGCATAAAGAGGGCTTCAACTTCTGTATAATTTAAAGAAAAAACTTGAAGCAAATATGGCAAGAGCGAAACATCTGTTAAATTCAGGGGGGTGAATGGGTGTTCAAGTTGAGGTGCTTTTGTGAATGCCTGAAGTATGTGTCAAACACAGTGCTTATACAGAAACATTTCTGACTTATCTAATATTATCTCAAAATAATCCATTTGGGCTTGGCAAAAAGACACTTCACTAATTTTTGCAAGTTCCTAAAATGTTTTTCTCCTTTTTATGACTTAGAAATTATCTGTCTGCTTTTACTACTACTAAGCTGTGGGAGCAGGCATTTTTCAATTAGTTGCATACCCAAAGCCTTAAATTGGGTAGACACTCAACAAATTGAATGATAAACTATTTTTTAAGAAACCTGATGTAAAAGTGGAAACTGAATGCCATATAAATTCAGTAATAGAACCAGGTTTTGTCTAATAGCAATTTTACTTTAGATGAACTTAATACAGGAAAGTTCTGGTCAAACACAACCATATAATTCCTTGTCTACTGGGTATATAGTAGGGGTCAGTAAAAAAATGTCAGTATGAAAGCTAGTTTCCTTTCCAATTATAGATTTCTTTTAATTCAGAATTTCCATTTCCAATTTTGGGGCATCTTTGGTTCAGCCTAAAGCTAATTCCTATATCTCAACAGCATAGCCTGTGCTATTAATTTCAGAGATAAATGATTATAACATCAATCTTTACCTATACTAACTGGCTAACCTACAGAGGACAATATGGTATAACTTCTTTTGCATTAAAAATAATTACCATTCTTTCCTAAAGAAACAATAGATGTCTTTGAAGATGTAATCAGTATTCTAATTCTACAAAATGATGCCATTATATTCTCTAGAAAGATTTTATAAAAAATAGACAAAAGACAATCCAAGTAGTATAATTTTTTAATAAAGATAATTACAAAAGATGGAAAAATCAGCTCGGAAAGGCCAATTACTTCTTTAATAGATCAGTTTTTTGACATAATAACTCACATCGATTTTAAATACTATCACATAAAGCATGGTGGAGAAAAATTTTGCTTCATAATTAGAACACTCACAATAGAACCTGCCAAGAAAAACAAAAACAAAAAAGCCATTTTGAAAATAAATACAGTCCATGCCAAAGTAGTACAAAATGAAGCCAGTCTTCCAAAAAAAAAAAAAAAAAATTTTTTTTTCCTCTCCAATTTCTCATTTTTTTGTGGGTTCTGAAATTGATGAGATTTTCGAATTCAAGGGTTGCTGAGTTGTTCTGATTTGGTTCTATAAAAAGAAACATGACATATTAAAAAATGGCAAAATTTCAGTTTAAATGCACTGACCTACTGATCAAGTCCTGCAGGCTCACACCAAGAACCATGTGAGCTAATGATGCCATGAGTGTTTCTGGAGTAATGACTGCCTTAATCTTTTTAGTGGTCTTATAATCTTTTCCAAGTTATCCTATACATACTAGAACAAAATTATGTGTGGCCAAGTATTTAAATGCTTTCTGACAATAAAAACCTCAATAACGGTTTCTTAAATTGTTATACTTGCCTAAGTGAAAGAGCAAGGTGAAAGATCATGAGTGCCTATATAAAAATTAGTAGCAAAAAGGTCTTCCTTTACGTAAAAGAATACAAGTTGATTTATATTGTTACGATACTTATTATTAGTCTTTGTGATTTTAAGGCAAACTACATAAATGACGAGCAGCCAAATAAATTGACATATAAACTGATGGTTAAGATGGCATACGCTGCACCAATACAGAATAAAATTCAAAGCATTTTATACAACTTATTGATATTCTCAGGTTCAGTCCAGTGCTCCTCAAAAGAATACATACCTTCCAAGTAAATGTTTATTTTTATAGCATATAAAAATTACTAGATAAGGAATATAATTTACCCTTTGGTATCTGTTTTTTCTCCACTATTATCCTTGGATTTATCTTCCTCCTTAACATCTAAAAACAAAAATTAGAAGAGATTGAAACCTATTTTGAAATAAAACATTTAAAGATAAACCTTACTTAAAATATAAAAAAGCTGTCATATACAATCTTACTATTTATGAAATAAAAACAAAAATCTGTATATTAGGTACTGTGCAAACTGACAGAGGTTCATGGTGTCAGTGTAACAACACAGAAAGTCCTTGTCCTTTTGAAAGTTTTGCTTCTTTGGGATCACAGTATTACAGCTGAAATATGTGCTGTGAAGTTAAGCCTGCAGACATGACCACAGCACTGGGAGATCAGGGAAGGCTACCACAAAGAAGTGGCATTTGAAAGGTATCCTGAAAAATGAATAGCTTTTGGGCAGAAAAGAGGAGAAATTTCATGAGTGGAGGAAAAACATAAAGGGACTCTGAGGCAAAAGGGAATTAGCAGGTCAGTAGGAAGAACCGAAAAACCAATGTGGCTGGAGTTTTGTTAGAAGGTTAGAAGAGTTGATGAATTATATAAGATCAGTCAAGAGACACAGCAGGACAAATTCTATTGTTTATACCATTAATTTTTTACCCTCATTATAAATAATGGAACTTTAATTTTTAATAAAAATTAGTGAAATAGAAATAACACTATAAATTCAAGATTGCTAAAACAAATTTGCCCAAATGTGCTCAATATTTTCCTTAAACAAATGAACCAAAGTTGTAAGAAAATGACCCAATAATAAAGATATAGTGAATTATAAATATTGTTAAGCATTCTACACAGACATTTCAGACATAATACAAACATGCGGCAATATGGGTATCATGACATTTGTTTTGACTTCTGGCTTAATTTTAGGTATGTGAACTTAAGTATGAAAACAGGACTGGGATAAAAAAAGGAATGGCTCTAACTTTAGATTTTAAACTATATATTTTATAAAAAGTTTTCTATGGTAATATTTCTTTCATCTGTAGGCCTAAGGATTTTAAGTTTCAAGGTCCTATAAAAAGAATCTTATCACCAAATAAAAATGCTTTTTAAAAGTATCAATATCAGTAACACAAATACTGAGGAGCTAAAAACTATGAGATTAATCTACCACCAAGCTATTAAGCCAGATCAAAAGGCACATGAATTTTTAACTAAAATAGCAATGAAAGACAACTGACATACTAAAATACACTTTCCTGCTTAGAAGATAAAGTGAAGAAAAAGCAAAGAAAGATTTGAAAATGAGAACACCAAATAAGGACAGACAAGAAGACACTACTGACAGTGAGAAGCAAGAAAAACACTACAAATATCCTATAGCTAAAGCCTAAGTCCTCCTTACCTCAACCATAGATGGAATTTCTAGATGTTAATCAGTACATAACAACAGACTGGAGCCATCATTGTAATATAATACATTGGGAAGTTAATATTAGAAAATGGTAGAGGATGGTAGCCCATAGAGGAGTGAATCCATGAGCAAAAGAACAGAACTAAATGTGTCCACATATGCTATGGATTCCTAACCCCAGTAAAAAAGAAAACAGAACCCAAGAGCCAGCTTACTCACATAACTTCAATGTCAACAGATAGGAAAAGGATGCTGGACTAGTATCTCTCAATTAGTTTTCCACATGCTACAGGGTCAAAATTAACTGGCCAACTAAACTTACGCTCATCACCATTACTTTTATATGGGTATTAGGTACCCATCAGGAAATGTACAAAGTGTTGAGAATACAGACATTTAAGATACTGCATTCCCCAGCCATGAACAGCTCCATCTAGCAGGAAGATTATGTAAAATCCTTTGAGGTGCTATATTATGTGTTAAATAAAATGACTGAGGTATGTGTAAGTGCTCTGGGATCTCAAAGATGACAGGTTCTCGTAGCAAATTCAATGCCCTAAAGCATCTATTTTCTCAATATACAAGATGACATAGCATTTTTAAAGACATAAGAAAGTATTATCTCCTCCCCAAGCCACTTCCCAAATCACTTCCCATCTTTCCTCTGTTTTTACGTTTACTTGAAACTGAAGAAAGTCTATTCTCTGAGCTTTTTCAAAATGGTTAGACTGGTCTAAGGATAATCTAATTCTTTGTTTATGTTTTATTCCTAGAAAATAAACTTTAGGAAGTTAAAAATTACCTTTAATTTCAGCTCTGCTCAGACTATAAATGAATCTATAACCACTGTCTTCTCTCTTACCCAGTCTGTATTATACTGCAATGTTGGCTATGTTAAATCGAGAAAGTAATAAGGTTTCCTATATTATAAAAGTAAATGTGACTAATCACAGTTGAAGAGCTCTAAATAAAATATAGTTAAGAGCTAAGCACCACTTATATGAAAAAAAAGTCACCTATCTAACATATCCACTCCTCCAATACTTGTATTATTGATTTCAGAATCTCATAACTGCAGTACAGTTCACTTTTAAAAACTTGCAATTTAAAAACCATTTACCAAAAAATTAAATCTTACCTGCTTTTTTGTCCTCTGTTTCTTTCTTGTCTTCCTCAATTCTAGCTTTCTTTGCTCCTTTCTTATGATCAGCCACATTTCTACGACCTCCTTCTCCTTCATCCTCTGAATCTGAGAATTCTTCATCACAAGCTATCCGTTTGTCTGATGCTCGAACTGATTTATATAAAAATTTTAATGTTTTGACAAAAGTATTCACAGGTTTTATAACTGTCACAGTGTATTCTTGTACAAATAAACTAACCAGTCACTACAATTTAAAGGGATAGGATGACATACTAAAAAATTTAAGGTTAGAACTAAATGTAGTTTGCTAAATATGAAAATTTAGCTCTGATCTAGCAATAATTCAAAGAAACATGAGAAACATTTGGGGATCTCCTAAAAGGAACTTTGGAGGGAAAAAACGTTTTCTAATAGGAGGTGGGGATGATGTCTTTATCTAAAAAAGTAAACTTTTATTTCAGAGCTGAGAGAGGAAGTAGACCAAAAAACCCACTATTAATACCAAGTATATTAGAATGTCTATACCATGATATACCATTATGCTATAAATCTAGTAAATCAAATTAAGTGGAATAAGAGGCTATAGAATCAAAAAGAAGGTGTTTCAGGTTATGTAACATATTCTAAATAAATGGGTTATTTTCCAATTTATTCCCAAATATACATAAGTGGTTAAATTCGTGGAAACTGCCAATCATATATGTAGTCATATAAATGGAAATTACTGACACTCCAATCATGCTTTGAGACATGATTGGATTTAACTAAGGAAGTTAAATCTATACAAGATTAAAAATGGAAAAAGGAGACGAAAGTAATCTAGTGCTCATGAAACATGACCCATCGTGAAGTTCTTGGGCAACTAAAATTTTCAGTTTGTAGTGTTATTTTAATAAATCAGAAAAAAGTAATGGAATACACATGAAGACATTATCTTACTAGAAATTCTCTTGTCTGGATCTTCTCCGTCTTCATCTCCACTATCTTCATGAACAGCATCTTCTGGAATAGCTTGCATTTGGACACCAGGTGCATGAGGTAACATGCGTAAATTTTCAAATAAACGCTGTCTAAATTACATATGGAAAGTTATTAGACAAAATTCATTTTCTTTCAAGTTCCTTTTAAATATAAGGGAAAACATTTAGGCAAAAAATTTCCTTTATCTAGTTTAACCTATGAATTAAATTAAAATGTACTGAGCACTGTTACTTTGCAAATTATTAACTCATTTAATCTCAAACTTTACAATGTAGGTACTATTTTATTGACAAAGATATATAAGCAGAAAGGCAAATTAACTTGCCAAATGCCACGAAGCTAGTGTGTGGTAGAGAGATAGCACAAACTCAGTTCTGTGTACTACACTGTCTCTCTAAACACTTCATTCTTGGAGACAAAGCTTTATTAGAAAGTTTTAATGAACATACATTTAATTTTCATGTAAAACAACGAAGTGTAAAATTTATAGTGGCCCCTGCAATTTAAAAACTGATTTTAACTGATAGAAAATGTTAATATTTTTGAGCTATAAAACCCATATATTTTCCATAATCTTAAAAAATTTAAAAAAAATCAATACGCTTAAGGTTTCAATGCTTTTGAAAAAGACAAAGGAAACATCTTATGTATAGGGCTAAAATGACCTAGTAAACTTCTAAAGGCC
This sequence comes from Eonycteris spelaea, assembly GCA_003508835.1. Lineage (NCBI taxonomy): Eukaryota > Metazoa > Chordata > Mammalia > Chiroptera > Pteropodidae > Eonycteris > Eonycteris spelaea. The sequence continues at coordinate 2,615,140 of PUFA01000018.1, read as the reverse complement.
TTCTAAAGGTTTCTAAATCTGTATCAAGATGGAATGTTTATCAAGTAAATTCAATGATATCTTACTTTATCTTTTCCATGTATTCTGGAGTATTCTGGTTTGTCATGTTTGAAGGACTAATATGCAATTTGAAGTCTGGTCCAAAATATTCAAAGTAATCATTATATGGCAATTCTGTTAAAAACATGAAAGTTACATATTAAAAGTTCAGTTTTCACACAAATCCATGCCTCAAAATCCAGATTCGAGTGAGAAATATTTCTAAAGAAAATGTTTAAAAGTGAACGCAAGGTGAATTCATTAACTGACTGTTCTCCTGTTTACATGATTTTGGTTGTAATCATTGCTCCATCTATTTCTATATAATGACAACTTATCCAAAAAAGAGATCATAATAAAAACACTTACCATTGGGAATCTCACAATCAAGGGCAACTGCAGTTTCATACGTCCAACATCGAGCAACATTACGGATTGTGTATCCACCTCCCCCAAGCATCAGCAGTGGTAAATTGAAAGTTTTTACAACTTCTACACATTTAGCATGACCTAAGATAAAGGGGATTTGGGCAATAATAAGTCTGCATTGTAACAGTTTGAAAATGAATTCTTAAAAAATAAACACGAACAAAATTTTACTCAACCAAAATGGCTCCCTAAATATTGAAAAAACAAATAATATGTAAAATTTTCAAGAAATTTCTAGTCTAAAACTTTTTATGAAATATCTTTCACACAATAATATACAAACACAGGTATGAGATAATTGGCTATTTCATTAGCAAGTATCCCTGATAGAAAAGACAAACATACAACTATATTAAGAATAAAACATTAATATGACACATTTTTATTAACTAGAAAGATGTTATATGAAGATGTTATGTTCATGTGAAGTCACATGGGCGGAAGGTAACAATGTAATATTATGCATAATCTAGATCGATTTTTTGTCACTGCCTATCCCTATAGACATGTACAGAATAGGCACGGAAAACTACATGACAAAGTTTAAATACAGGTTATCTTTAGGTAATGATATTGTGGATAATTTTCTTAGATTATAAAATTAGTATCTATTATTATTAAAAACAACTTTGATGAATTTCTACATGTAAAAATTTGAATATAAAGTAAACCCAATATAAAAGAAGTTTTCCTTTGGATAAATGTCATAGGCTCAATAAAAAATTACAAGTCACCAGTTACTTCTTAGAATGTTGTCATTCAGGCACATAAGTCAATCTTTAAAGAAAGAAAAGAAGAAATTACAGAAAAAAATCCATGCTCGTTGAAGAATATTTGGAAAACTCAAAAAGCACAAAGAAAAAAATACCTAAAACTCCATCACCCAGTTATTTTTAATAGTCCTTTCCAATTCCCTCTGAGTTAATTTTTTAAAGTTTAGTAATTTTTTAAATTTAACTGTATATTGTATCTTCATCTATTGTTTAATAGTTGCACTGTATGATTCACGACCCAATTTTTATTAATGCTACTAGAAAAATGTGACTTTCTTATAGAAAAAAACCATTTGGGAGTATTTAAAAACAAAACAAGTTAACTTACAGACTTCCAAGACAGTTGGTTAAACAAATTTACTTTTCCTACATTTCAAAACCTAATAAAAATGACTATGTGGGGTTTTTTAAAAGGCTAAAATCTATAAAAATGAAGAATGAGATAGAACACAACAGTAACGACATAAATGGGGGCAGGAAGGAAATGAACAAGAGGTAACTGACTTCAGCAGACCTGAGAGACCTGACGAGAATATGGTAGTGGAGAAAGCTTACAATCAAGTTTAAGATTTGGAATTACAAATACCCTTATATGCTTTATATAGCTGAAATTCTATCAGTCAAAATATAATGAAGATTTATTATCATAAGAGGAAACAGATGGTTTTCAACATATGAAATTCAACAATATGTAAATGCTATTTGGCTACTGTTAACCTATTAAAAGAGTCAATTAATTTCATATGGTTCGACTTAATAAAAGCAGAATAAAATTATACCATAATTCTAATGCTGCCTTAATATAGTACCAACTATAACATTAAATAAAATAGCCTTTAATATCTGTATTTAGCTATTTAATTCCATTTAGGCAAATTGTCTTTCTGGAAAAAGTTCTATTAGAGAATTCTTCATGTCTATGAGATAATTTAAAGTAAATCAACATGCTACCTAAAAATTACAAGGAAAACAACTCCAAAAATCATGTATGATATCTATAAATCATTACGGATCCACATATAATACATTTCTAAGAACTTATTAAATACAATTTTAGATTTATTTTCTTCCCCTAGTTCATTTCATAATGGTGACTTTTTACTTTGGTCTGGGCTTCTAGCATATGTTTATTTCAACATTTATCAAATTTAAGTATTCAGTGCAGCACTCAACCTCTCACATACATTTTCTCAGGAAGCTAACTGAAAATGTGCTTCACTAAAAGAGACAAAACTAAGAGGAAGAGAGAGGAAACAGCAATCAGGAAGCCAATACAACAGAGAAGCAAAGAAAGTTCCACGTTCTAGCAGGTCGACAGAGGGTACTCATCCAAACAGGACCAAGTCAGAAGGCTGGTCTTCAATAAGGTAAAACTGACAGAATACTGGATGCATCTGAACATAATGAAGCCATAGAAACACTTGGTTGTTTAGTAATACATAAAGAGAAAACTAGGTAAATGGAAAAATTAGACAGGAAGAACAAGTTATACAATAAACAAAAACTGGATAAGCTGAAACATACTTTAATGTTGTTCATGATACTATAAAGACTGAATATCACATATGAAATTCTGGTACAGACATCAGATTTAAATTGTAAAAATGGAGGTATTAAGAGTGTATGCGAATATTGGGACTAAAGTGGTGAAAGAGAGCTAAATCCGTCTTATTTCATAATGAGAAGTGAATATACAGGGCTAAAATGAAAAATTAAAAGTAACAAAGTTAGTACGTTATTTGGGGAAGATAAACACACTTAAAAAATCAACCGAACAATGAAAATAGTGGCCCTTGTTGGGAATGTGACAAGTCTTATAAAACTAATCACTTATGAATGTATATGTAAACTTGACAAAATAAACAAGACCTTATTGAAACAAGATTAATTGTAGTTAATACATGTCAATTCCAAATACATATAGACATGGTTTTCTGGGAATAGCACCCTTTAAAATTGCTTACCTTTGACTGTCAGATTGAAGCAACCAAGTCTATCACCAGAGAGTGAGTCTGCACCACACTGTAACACTACAGCACTAGGTTGATACATCTCCATCACTTTTGAGATAATCTATGTATAAGATAACAAATGTTATTATCTCGAAAAACCTTTTAGAATTTATTTTGATTTAAAAAATTAATACTTACAGGCTTAAATATCTGCCCGTATGACTCATCATCTATACCATCTCTCATAGGAAAATTGACAGCATAGTATTTGCCTTTTCCTGCACCAATATCCTAAAATAACAATTAAATAGATCTTAGAGAAAATTTAATGACATATTTGTTAAAATATTTTTAAAAGATTAAAAGACCAGGTAACAAGAACCAATTTTGAGCTTACCATTTAGGTTGAGAAATACAAAATAAGTGCATATTTTATCACATCCAGTTTATAAAGGTGAAAAGAGCTAGTTCCAATTAATCTGCAATGATTATTTTAATAAACAATTAAAGGTGATACGAAGTTACATATTACATAACCCAAGAAATTCATCATAAGCAGAGCATATAAGACAATTTTATGAGTAAAGTTGTAGGAAACATTGTCCAAAGACTCCTGGACAATTGTCTCTGTAATGCAGAGTTCTTGTGGCTCACAATGTGGCTGGCATGAGTTTATCTGTACTGAAAGAAAAGCCCAGACTTTCTTGAACTTATTAAAAGTTCATTTAATTCTATTAAGTTCTTTTAAATCTTCAGACTAAAGCATTGTAACCTGTTCTTTAAATGGGCTTGAAATAAATTTTGTTCCTACTTGTTGAATAAGTACCACTCTAGGCATGTACTAAAGCAACAAAGGAGAGAAGTTGAGGGCTGGATTCCAGACCCAAACCCAGACCCAGACCCAGACCCAGACACACACACACACACACACACACACACACACACACACTCACACACACACACACACACTCACTCACTCATTCACTTACTCAGGAGATACACATACATATATGTATATATGCCTAGAAAAGATGGGAAAGACGTTTCTACAAAATAGTGCTTTAATTACAACACTAAGGGATTAGGGGTGACTGATTCTTATGTATTTTAAATTGTAATGTCTCAATAAAAAGGAATCTTTAAGATTATTAATATCTGCACAAACTCTTCCCTTTTCTCTCGTGGAATCCTAGCTTGAATTAATTTCTTAGAAAGCATAGCTTACCTTTCAATATTAGAATTATTATAACCCAATTTTTGATTTAAAAAAAGCAAGTGGAATTATACCCCACAACTTTTCTTAAAGTAACCTAAGTTTTTATATATAACTAAATACAAACTACACAAATCTAGATAAACTAAAGTATTGTGGATCTCTAGACTCCTGCACTAAAAACACAGTTGGAATACACACTGACACTAAGAACAGAAAGTTGATCCACAGTTTTACCACTCTATGCTGGCAACTCAAAGCTGCTGCCCTTATTGGACCAAGCTTTATCCCCTTTCATTTCTTACTCCACAACTGCTACCTTATCATAGCTTTTTTTCCCTTCCACCTAGACTACTTAATACATGCAAGCAGCATTTTAACAATAGTCTAAGCTCAGAGTAGCCTTCTTTTCTGATTTAGAATGAATTGCCAGGTAGAAAAGGGGAAGTATCCAAACACGTACATGAATTTCACAGAAGTTCAGATACAACTACACATATAATTTACTTCCTTCCAAACTTGGGGAATATCTATATAATATTATACAGGCAGGAAAAAAGGGAAAAAAATTAAGATGACATTTCATATAGTAGTATAAAATCTTATGCTTATAGCTGGGAAAGCTTTTGCTTAATTTTCACTGGGGTACAATGATTGCAGACAAATGAATTCTACTGGTTTAGAGCAGTTCTTGAACTTCAGTGTGCAGAATAACTCAGAGTTTATGGGCCTGATAATATGTCTCTAACAAGTTCCAGGCTGTTGATGACTTTGCTAGTTTAATGATCATACTTTGAGAACCATCGGTATTTAGATACTACCGAGTGGGGAAAGACATCAAAGGAGATAACTGGAAATGACCTGAAAATATAAATTTGTGATTTTAAAAGCCACATAATTTAAACTGAAATAAATTAAACAACTGACCTACCCATTTATAAATAACGATTTCAATGTCATAACTATTACTGGAAGAGAATCACCTTGTGGTCAAATAAAGAAATGCCGCATCAGAAAAATAAGGCCACTAAACTTTCGGTTGCTAAATAAACTATACTACAGATTTGAAAAATAATCTTAACAAAATAGCTTAGAACTAATATTGAATGCCATGCTAAAAGGAATCTCTCACATAATCCAAGATAAATTAAAAAGTCATTCATATTTCTGATTAAACTTCAACATGCATGTGCTTTGCTCAAAATAACAAAAAATCCCCTCTAGTGAAGCAAAAAAACTTCAAGAAATTTGTAGAAACAGGGTTTAACCAATGCTGTTTACAATCATAAAACACAAAGCATCAAATGGAAACAGGTAACAGAAATATAATAGAAACAGAAATAAAGGCACTTAATTAATGTAATAGGCAGGCAGGGATAAGCTATGGTATTCTTTCTCTCCTCAAAAGATATCTACTACAAGTTTCAGAAGCCAAGAAAAAAGGAGATTAAAACTTAGACCTATTAAATCAAGACCAATTGTAAACGGAGGGCAGTACAAGACTCTGAAAAAGACTTAGTCAATTATTTTAATCCACAATCTTTCTAATCAGTACCAACGTACGCTACCAGCAGATAGGTTCTGAAGGTTCAAACTGAACATGCTTTGTGGATTTTCAAAAATATTTATTCAACTAAAGAAAATAGCCAAGCAAAAGAAAGTTATGTAAGTTCTCATTAAACTTTCGCTTATAGTCAGCAAAAGTGAATTCAAGTACATGCTATAAAATGACTCAATTCTGCATATGAGCTCCAAATTAATGACTCAGGAAAAATACTAGTTCAGGTACAGGGTTATTAGCCTCCTAGGTTAATCTCATATTTATTCAGAAAGAATTCAGTATTACCCTCAAGTCTCCTGTTCCAGGGAAGTATTCCCCATACTTGTGGAATGATACAGTCATTACACGATCTGTTGTATAAAAAGCTTCTTCAACACCATCACCATGATGGATATCAATATCAATATATAAGACTCTCTGATGATACCTGAAAAAAAAAAAGCAGTAAATAAGCTTTTTAAAGATTTTAAGATGGGATGAACCACCATGGATTCAGGAAACTTATTTATGAGTGCTTACATTCCAGAATGCTTAATCTCCTTTCTAGTCTAAGAGACCATTCAAACATCTGAATTTATAGTTTGAGCCTCAGACCTTTAAATCCTCCCTTTAGGTCCAATCAAAAAGGGAGAAAAGGCACTTACTCTTTCTGGGAAATATGTCCCATTCAACGTGCTTTAAAAAACATATACATGTTTCTATATATTAACAACTGAAAGTTATGCCATATTTAAGACTGTTATTTTAAAACATCTCTCTAGTAAATCTCCAATATTATAAAATAGGGTTTGGCAACCTATGGTCTATAGACTAAATATGGCCAATAGTCTCTTCTTGTATAGCCTTTGAGATAAAAAAAGTTTTTACATTTTTAAATGACTGCAAAAAAAAAAAATCAAAAGAAGAATATCTTGTGATATGTGATGATTAAATAAAATTAAAATTTCAATGTCCAAAAGACAAAGTGTTACTAAAACATGGCCATGCTCATTTGTTTACAAACTGTCTACGCTTCTTTTGTGCTTCAACTGCAGTGCTGAGGTGTCGAGACAGAAACCACATGTGGTACTCGCATCACTTCATAGTGCTGCTTGGAGCATTACAATCACGGTAATGCAGTTATAACGCAAATGCATTCTAAAAGCCACGTGTATCATAAACCATGACATCTTATTACCAGTGCATACCCTTGTCAAAACAAGATAAAAGGAAAATGAGCTTTAAATGTCACCCTTTTAAGACACAGTGAAGTGAGGATTATTACTGAATTAGATGGTAGAGCACTGTTATTTATTTTATGATACCACAACTGTGTTAAAAGAATACAATATAAACTGACATTACCAGACTCAACACTCATAAAATACTCACAAATCCTAGGAAAGCAACATTCAGAAATCTTAGAAATAAACAGAACGTCTCATCATAACAGAATTTCTTTATGAAAATGAAGCTGTGAGCAAAAAGTTTCTGAGTAGGTGATAAGCTGTTTAACCAACAGTCAATTAAATGATGTTTGACTGCACCAGTTGAAGAAATGTGTCCAGAGAAATTAAACTAAACTTGTTTTAAGACTATTAGCATGTGGGCAAGAACTGCTGCTAAGAGATGAAGACACAGAAACTAACATCAATAGTGAATTAAAAACAAGTGGTTTTCCTTGTTAGCTCTTGATTAGTCAACTGAAACAGACAAGTTGTTCATCTGAGGAGTCAATACAAAATATTAAGTGAGAAAACACTAATTCACTACAATCTGAAGTGGAATCTGCTAGGATATGTTACAGCTGATGATGGTAAAAAATATCTAACTTTTAACTCCAAATTCACGTAAGTATCTCTATAGATCTCTCTCAAGCTTCATTCAGTCAAGGATAGCTTTAAAACTAATTCCCCCTCAGCAACTTAGAGATAATAATAATATCCCTTTTTAGAGAACAAAGAGCCCCATTCTCTCTGAAACCTAGGCAGTAATCTTCACTTAATTGAACAGGTAACCAAAACCAAATTTCCTTTGACACAGGTTTTAAATGTTTGCCTTCAAAAGTTAAAATTTACAAAGTGTTAGAACATAAACTTCCATTAGTTGAAACTGCAACTCAAATCGAAATTGCCAAACTATTTCTAATATTTTAAAAAGGGTATCTAATGGCAGTTTTAGATATTTTATATGCAGTTCTCATTCTTAATAGTCCAAGGATTGATTTTCCTATTATGATTTGTAATGAATCTACTGAAGATTCACCATTAGCTATTTTCAACCTACTATTTACTTGATTAAAAAAAAAGACACAGATTTTTGTTGTTTTAATTAAAATGCTTTTTCACAGGAAAAATATCAATACAAATTAACTTACTTTAGTAATTCAAGGATGGCAAGCACAATATCATTAACATAACAGAATCCTGATGCTTCGGATTTCTTAGCATGATGTAATCCTCCAGCCCAGTTAACAGCCATATCAGTCTGTTGTCTGTTTAACTTGACAGCCCCAGCTAAGAAACAAGATGGGAAAGACTTTGAAAATGTTTAACTTTAAAAATTAGTGGCACTAGACAAAAGTCCTATAGGAAAGAGCATGCCATGTGTAAGACAAAAGTTTAAAACTATACAAGAAAAGATCATTGTCTAGTGTTCTAATAACAGTTTTTCCTTGAATATTTTCCTCTAGGTGTGATCAGATTAAATAAGAGTATATACAATGGTAGCTAGACAAGTTGAAAAAAATTCTCTAAGTGAAAATGCAATGGAAGTAAACAACTAAAAAGTAAAAAAAGTTCAAATATTATTATCATAAAGCATGAGGGGGGGTTAACGACAATTGTACTCTACTATAACACACTGACTACTTTGTAATCAAAATCTACCACTACTAAAACTTTTGTTTTAAACAAAAACTTAAAGGACACATACCAAATTTAAATCAACTTCAGTATGATTGAATCAGGACACTTACCAACTGAGCCACCAGTTGAGAGCTGACAAAACTCAAAGAGTCCATCAAACACTGGACAATCTTCTCCAACATTAACTGTGAAAGATGGATTTAATGTCAATCCATTCTGTGAATTAGTAAAAGCTTTTCCTAACAAAAAATATTTCTTAAAAGTACTTTATTTTGTTTGATGTAACCATAAAACATACATCATAGTAATCTAGCATTTGCAATTTAAAAATATAATTTATCATTTTATCCAAGGTAAAGTGTCATGTGAAAAAACACATTTTACCATTATTAGTGAACTATCTCTGCTCTATTAGTAAGAAATCAATAGCTATCAAAATATAAAAGATATCTGCTTTTATTAAAACATGGACTTAAATTTTCTAGGCATTTCTGAAATATATGATATTTTTTAAGTTTAATTAACTTCAATTGCTTTTACTTAAAAAAAAAAAAACTCCTTAAGTACACGCAACATTCATAACCTTAAAAAATATTTTAGTAAGTTCTAAAAGATACAACAGCTGGTTGCTTATGCCCATGGTTAACCTTGATCTCAAAAGATAGTAAGAATTAAACTAGGTTCCCAACAGCCAAGATATATAGAGGGAAGGGGCACTATGGCACAAGGAAACAAGATATACAGATACATGACACATTACGACATATTTAGTTCATAAGTACTGAGAGAATGAAAAGGACACAGATATATACTTATAACCCATTCTTAGTCTTTCCTCATTCTCAAATTATAATCCCTTTAAAAATAAGGGTCATATTTTATAATAGCTTTATATATCCCTAATTTATTAACACTATAATGAATACATTTTAGTTTCTTACAGCTCAGATGCATTTACAATCTTAATATGATTCAGTATTATGTTAAGTGTCAAATCCATCTTATTAACTCATGTGCCCTTGGGCTACCCATGACTTCTTAATCTAAGCCTGAATGTCCACTGAAAAAAAGACATAAATAATATCTATTTTATTTATATTATCAATATTTTGAATAAAATGAAATATACAGCAGAAATGTATATTAAATTCTATGATTGAGATTTCTAGCAACTACATTTAATTTACTATTACTGAAACTATTTTTCAAAAAAATCATCACTGAAGTTCATCAATAAAAATAATGATGAGAATGAAATCCAGTATGAGGCTTTAAAAGATATGTTCCAATCATTTTAGGATGACATTTTACATTCCACTTTCAAGCAAACTGATCTGTAATAAGATACCTTTTATCTATAAGAGAAAACATGTAGAAGAAAATGAAGAGCTTCATTAATATCACCACAAAGGACAGTAACAGAGAATATGTACTACAGTCCAGTTTGTCCAGTTTAAAGCACACAAACAGAAGACAAGAGGTATATACACCAGGCCATGGCCAATCAAAGTATAATCATTTTCTTTTTTTTAAAGCAAGGGAGTAAGGTCTCTCTACTAATATCCATTATTCCAAAGTTAACATGGGACCAAATTAAAGAGCAAGGGAATATTCAAATAGCCCCTTGGAAGTTTGGAAGACCAACAGACTTCAGCAGCTTTTTTTAAAAAAGTAGCTTTAGTGTTTTCACAATGTCTTTTCAAGTTAATAAATAATTAAAACTATTTTAGATCAGGAAATACACCTAGATTTGGATAACCCTAACTATAAGCTTTCTAAAAACATTCATTTATACTTATTAATATTGATATATATTTAACATAGAAACGTACATCGTTGCATCTGCTTACTATACTCAGACATGTTATCTGGTCTTATTGAACGTAGAAATTTGATGTACTCATCGCTGTGATATTTTGTCATTTCTTCCGCAGTGGCTTTATGGGGCCTCTGTGAAGAAAAATAAAGGTCAGAATTGTGGAATTCAACTGGTTATATTAGAGTTATCAAACACAAAGTATACTATTTCCCTTAACGACCCTCTCAACAGAATTAGGGTCTTCCAGAACGAAATAATTCCCAAGCTAATTCACATTCCTTTAAAAGTATTAGACCGATCTAAAACCAACTAAGAATGACTCACTCCTTTTATTGTAGTAGAAATGGCTCAACCCTTATAAAGTCAAATCCATATTCATAAATTTTTTTTCCATTATAAACTTTCTGCTCTATATCCATGGATTTCAATGACATCCTCGAATGAGACTCATTTTCCATTACATGCCTTGTTCATAATCTCTTCCTTTTCCTTTGCCTAACCTAATCATCCTTGTTCCAAAGAGCTCAATTTCATTTACGACAAACAGGGCTTTCTGATTAAAAGTCTTATACAACTCCTCCTTTTCTCTAAATGTTTACATCAAAAAAAAAAAAAAAATTCAAGTATGTACCCCAACACTGTTAACTGCTTCAAGTCTTTCTTTCCAAAAAGGTAAAAATTGTGTCTTATATCTGTTTATATATACTTCCACCTTTATCTACAAAAACATTTAAGGCAGTTGTATCTTATGTTGTTTTGTACTCTGCTTGTCCACCACCACAGTGTACAATAAATATTTATAGATTAATTTTCTGTATAATTCTTTTGTAACAGTCCCAAATCAACTCTTCAACAGCGTAACAGTCAGTAATTATTATTATTAACAAAAACATTTAGCATGCTAAATAGAACTGTTCTCTAGAAATGTAAAAATATGGCCTAGGGGAAACCTTAAATAAAAGGGCATGGTAAAGAAGCTACAGCTCCCACATTGTTTTCTCTGAAGGACAAAACAAAAAGTGTTTCCCTTTTCTTTCAGACCTTTTCATCTGCTAATGGCCCTCCACCAAGGAGAATAATAAATTTTCAAAGAATCAAAAAAAAAAAAAAAATCAGTGCTTAGTATATTCTCCAAAAGGTATACTCACATATATTTCCATTTTTCTATATAAGCCATAATTTAGCAGCAAGTTATGGGTCATGCGGATTCTATGAGGTTTCATAGGATGACCTGTCCATAATAATAATTTCCAATATCACCTAAAATAGGAGAGAGACAAAATGAATACAGACAAGAATCATCATAAACTAGTAAATTTATGTATGTTCACCACTAAGGCATTTACTACCTAAATTAGATTTTAAATATTAATGAGTTTAGATTTCACAACTTTCAAACTGTATTAGGAAACCAAGATATTATTATACACACTTTTATATGCCAATAATTCCATTAATACATTGTTTATTTATAGATTAAGGCAAGAAAGCTTTTGATTTACAGTTTACCAAAATTTCTTATTAAGATTAGCCCAAATAAAATACTTTACTCACAAACATAGTTTATGTTCCTTAAAGTAATACCTGCTTTTAGTATTTGCTGGCATATCGGGATGCTTAAGGTAAAATCTGAGTTTCAATGGTATGTTTAAAATTTTACAGCAAATATTACTTCTTGGATGATTCACTGGCATCCCAGAAATCCTTTATAGTTATATTTGGTGGGCTTAAAACATTCTATAACTGTATCACGATCTTTAAGGGAAATTTTGGCAACTGAAATTTAGATCCTAAATGTAAGTTTTGCTCATAATTTTTAAAGGAAATAAGGGTATTTTGTCTCATTCTTCACCACTGAAGTTATAATTCCTAGCCTATCTTTTTATAACATCTTATACTACAGTATCTTAAAACTTATGCGTGAGATTTATTTCAAAATAAACACCAAAATCACATATTTTCACCTATCAAATTTCAATAAAAGCAATACTCTCAGGTAAAACTCCAGTGTTTCTGTAATAAAGTGTTAAGGAGAACCCTTAAGTGTGTACCATTGTACTAATGTAGCAATGGCACTTACAGTCACTAGAAAGAAATGGTAGGGGGTAACCTGACAAGAAAAGGACATACGCAGAATTCGGTATTTTAATAAATGCTTAGGATCTTTGGTAATTTAAAAAAAGGAACATAAGAAACTACCTATCTAATCCATCCAAGTAACCTTTTCACCAACAGGGTCCTCGAATTATGAATACAGATAGCTTTAAACAAGTTTCTCTGCTACAATTTAGCGGCCCTACTCCCACCAATACTTACCTAAATGGCACAGGTCTACAAGGGCCGCCAAGCAACACATAATTGCTATTTGATTTATCAAGAATTCTTCCAAAAGATAAGGGGGTATAAAGGAACCATCTCCAACTTTGTCCTGCTTAAATCACATATCTTAAAATTCTCTAGATGGTTGCTTTATAGACATCTACTTCTTAATACAGATAAAATGTCTTTTAGTTTTATGACCTATAGATTTTCATTCATCTCATTTAAATGGTAATTAATGCAATGTGGACACTTTAAATGTTATCTTGTTTTCATCGAAATATTTAAAAATGCTTTACCAACAAAGTAAGTATTCAGAAAAAGTAGTCAAGGCAGCTTCCAGAACACTACAAACTTTGTCAATGTGAAGAAATTACCATAAAGAATTAGTTACCTGTGAAATTTTAGAAAATTCTCACTCTTCAGCAAGCTATGAGACTTGAAGTGGCTACTAAGGTCCAAAGTCCTTGGGACCAGATGTTATTTCAGATTTTTTTTTCCAGATTTTATAAACGTAATATAATATATCTGTGATGTCCTCGAGTCTGAGCGGCATTTTATAATCAAACTTTATACTTCTGCAGCAAAAATGTGCGAATATTCACAGCAAGTGGAGTAAAGGTCATAAATAGTAATTTAGGTCAAGCTTTTGATTCCCGAGGAGTTATGAAATTTTTTTTCCCAATTTGTCAGATCATTTTGGATTTCAGGATTGTGAAATGTACCGTTATCCCTAAAGATAAACTGACTAAAAATTATTCAGGAATAAATAAAGAAAGCTACTGTGTTATTTTGTCTTCCACAGACTACGGTACACTCGCAGCTTTAACACACTGGTCACTCCTCCTTCTTGAAACACTGGGAGTCTTGATTTCTACAGTACCACTTTCCTGAATTCTACTCCTACCCATACTCATTCCACTGACCTTTACATATCAAGGTTTCTCAAATCAATTCATTCATTTAATAAATCAAGAGCCTACCACGTGCCAGGCACTGTTCTGGGTGCTTGGCTACATCTGTGAACAAGAGTGCTGCCCTAAATCCTCTTAGGAATGGGTCACTAAAGTGCCCAATTCATACACTTCACATTTATCCTTTATTCTGTACTACCATCACCTAGCTCCCACTCTATTTCTAATCCATCAATGCTTTATTGCTTTTACTACTAAAACCTCCCTTAAATGTGTCCATGTCTATTAGCTGTAATCATTACATTTTATGTGAACCAACATGCATTGAATTCTTGCTCTCAATCTTACAATTCTACCACTCTTTTTCATCCTTTCTCTATTTCCAAGAGACTCTCGACTTAAAAACCTTCAATGGCTTTCTGAATCTCTTCCCAGTCTTGTGTGGGACTGGCTTTTTAGTATGCAGCCTGGCACCCTTGCCTTCCTCTTGCATTCCTTTCCATTAAGTGCACCAGGTTCTTTCTAACTACCTGAATGTTGCAGTTTGCAATGTCTTATGCAGAAAAATTCTTATTGTTGACCCATTCTCTTCCTTCAGGCTTTACCCTTGTCTAATTATCCTACAAAAGTGTCCTCTTTTCCCATCTAACATAGTCTTTTATTTCCTTCTTAAGACTAAAAATTTTTTGTCTACCTGGCACACAGTAGGGGCTTTATGCCCATTTGATATTTTTGAACCCAAAACTAACTGAATGAACAAGTACAAGCATACTGCTATTGAAATAGAGGGTAATGAACAAGTACAAGCATACTGCTATTGAAATAGAGGGTAATAAGACTTATCAGCCGGTACAAACATCCTTATACTTGAACTTTAAATGTTTTGATGCTATTACTATGGCTACCTCCTCCCCAATTTCAACAGCTTCCTTTAAGGATTTGTCAACAAAAGCATTTATATATTTTGTTAAAGGTTAGAAATAATTACTAATATTTCCTTTTGGTAGCATTGGAAAACTTTCTTTTTGTAGCAGTGAAAATGGATCCACTCCTGTGTCATCAAAATGTGGTGGTAGGGGGTACCAGGTATTGAATGACCTTCCATGGGCATTAAAACTAGTCAATGCGGAAAAGGATAAAGAGTGGACCGAGGACAGGGATTAGACCTATTTTCATTGTGAAACAGACAAAATGCCACTTATCCTACCTGTATGCAACTCAGTGGTTGTTAAGAACTAGAGAATGTTATATAAAAGTGCTCTATCTATAAAAATATAAAGTATTAATCACTTATCGACAATCCAAAAGACTTTTGATTTTTAAAAATTTAGATGGTGGAGGTATAAACATAAGAAAAACAGGCTCTCTGACCTAATGAAGCTTATTTCCTGGTGGGAAGACAAAAGTTAGATGATAGTGAGAAAAGGTAATAGTGTGAAAGCTTCTTTGATAAGATGAAAATTTGAAACAAGTGAGTGGTAAAAAAAATCTGAGGGATGAAGACCTACATATAGAAAAATCTCAGTCTAATTTTAAGAGTCATGTTTTACTATGTTTAAATAATATATGTAATGAAGACCACCACTGGTATTTATGAACTGCTTGCTTTAATTCATTCAGCACTGATTTACCTTCAAAGAAATGATTACTTGTTTTATGGATAATAAAGATTTACACTACAGCTAAGAATCCAAGCAGCTGTATTAAAGGCTACCTACATCTAGTAAAAGAAACTGGCACCAATGCTATAAACAAAAATCTAAGAAAATTTGTCAATAGTTGGCTGCCAAGTAGAATTCTTAAAATTTGCCAGAGTAAACTAGGAGCATACTGGGAGGCATGATCTTGGTAACTTTAATATTCTATCTCTGTATACTGCTAAGTGCTTTTCTCTGAACCACTTGTCTCCGAACATTTCAATGTGCTCTATCAGAGTAAAAAATTGAGCACTGAGCAATATATATATATATAAGTAATTGAATAAATTATATATACAGTTGACCCTTGAACAATGCAGTGGTTAAGAACACCAACCTCCACACAGTTGAAAATACACATATAACTTGACTCCCCCCAAAGTAACGATAGTCTTCCCTCAGTCCCTCAGTATCTGCAGGCAATTGGTTCCAGGACATCCCCCAATACCACAGCTTCCCATGGATACCAAAATCACCAGATGCTCAAGTCCCTTATATAAAATGGCGCAGAACACTGCATACAGTTTGTCCTTTGAATCCATGTATGTGGAACCTGGGAAGTGGAGTGCCAACTGTATACTCATTGAAAAAAAAACCCACCTATAAGTTGAACCCTTGCAGTTCAGGCCCATGTTGTTCAAAGGTCAACTGTAAAATACAACTGTACCATATTATATACATGGGTAAAATAGGCATTAAATGTGAATTGTTTGAAGTTTAATCCAAAACAAAGAATATTTAACATTTTTAGATAAAATATTAAAAATATGAGTATTGTAATCATGGTCTACCTCAACCTCGTTTTCGAATTACATTTAAGTACAGAAATCACATCATTTTTTAAAGCCAGAAGTGATTTCAATCACTAGCTTTTAACATTTTTACAGATTATTGTAGTCTTGCAATATATACAGGATGACAAGTTTTAGAAATATATTTTTCCAAATTTTGGAAGCAGTCAATAACTACAGTAAGAGCAATAAGAACTCTTACTTTTCTTCAAAGGTTTAAGGATACTTCATTCATCAATATCTGGAGGTTCACTTGGAACCAGCAGAATGTAAAGTGTACAGAGAAAAATACATGTCTTTTGAGGTCCCTTTTATTAGCTAGACATCTTCTGTGTCACCAAGAGTACGCCTAATGGTCTTTCCAGTTAAGTCTAAAGGTAGGATTCCTATGATCATAGAATTTACTACTCCATTCCTTTTTATCTTTCTTCTACTTCCTTACCAACAAATTTTTTAATTAGCTAGTTCCTTTAACAATAAATTTAAACAAATTAAAACTAGTAAATTATTCAAACCCAATTACTACTGGTACTATCCATTTCCAATCTAATCCATGTAGTATATCTTCAAGTCATAGAATTCTTTGGTGCAAAAAGCTTTACTTGCATCCTTTATCTTCACAATTAAAAAAAAAGAAACCATTTCTGCTACCTTTACACATACACAGACAAAACTGAATTTTTCTGGCCAAAAAAAAAAAAAAAAAAGTAAGCATACGGAATTAACTGCAGAGCACACTAATAATTGGCATAATGATACCTATCCAATTTAATAAACTCCGTGAAATAGTACCCCCCCAACCCAAAGAATATTCCAAATGAAGGCAACTACAAATTTCATTCTAAAAATGAGCCAAGGAAGAACTACACACCAAAGACACCAAACCTAACCATAAATTTCCAAACATTCAGTTATATACCTGTTGCTGGTCATCAGGTAAAGCAGTTGAACGGTCTACAATAAAGTGTTGATTAAGTCACAATCACAAGACTTAAAAACATTCAGTCTTCCACTCTACCTATCATCCTGCATCGTGCCCTTGGGATCAGGGCTTGCTCCTGTTCCCTCAACAAAGGCTCATCATAAATAGGTCCAGGTACCAACAGGTGGTTCATAAACTGCTACTTAAGCGTATCTCCTTCTACACTTCAGGCCAGATGACAAGAAGTTACAAAGGGCTTACTTTATCAGAGCCTATCACTGTCAACAGCACTAACACTGGTTTCTCCAACTTTTTTAATTTTTAAGCCTTTCTCCTTTACCCCAGGTTCTGACAAGAACAAATCTTTAAAGCTTTGGAACAATATAGTTTTAAAAATTAATTTACACTCATGGTTACTTGCTTTCCAATATGATCAGGGTATGCAAGGCCATGGTTTTGCCAGTGACCCAAAATATGCATGAAGTCTTAAAGAATGAATTTTAAGAAACTTTAATAATTGACGTTAAAATTAAAATGTAATCCCGTCTCTACTCCTCCACGATGGCATAATTACAGACCAATCTGTATTACACATATATGGGGTCCTCTCAAAAAATGTTTTTAAAACATGACTGTTACTTCTTAGCCCTGGCTACTAAGTATCAGACAATTTAGATTTCTTCTGTAAGATTTTAGATTTTCCCACAAATGACACAGGTGCTTGTTTTATATAAACAGGCATTACTACATTGACCCTTGCAAATTAAAGCGACACAATATGGCCATTTTTAAAAAATCAAGAATTATTCTGACCCAGTGCTCTAAATTCTTCTCACTTCTAAGATGTTGTGCTTTATAAACAACCGATGTAGGAAAGAGCTCCAAAGTTTGTCCTGCTTCAGAAAAATCAGGGCTTTCAGGTCTTTAAGCCTAGCTTCTTTGTTAAATTTTAGAATTCCTTCTCTGGAGAATGACCTATTAGGAACTATTTACCATTTTAACGTCTTTGTGAAAGTTGTAAACAGGTTACTTCTCCATTTAGTATAATTTAGGCTGATTTAGGAAACAGGATTCAGAGACTTAATATTACAGCTCGAATTCCAAATTAAAAGAATCCTGAAAATTAAAATCTGACTTTTATTATAACTTAGGTATGAGCTCAAGCTCACTTGATTATTTAGTACTTCTGTACTCCTCAAAGTTTTCCTACACCAGGACTCCCACCACCTAGAAACAGCTTTCACAAACGAGATGCCAATACTCTCCTAAACCTCTAAAGCAGGGTGGTATTTCCTGATCGAACAACGAACAACAAAGAAATGGGTGGTAACCACGTCTCACAGAGGCAAGCCAGGACCCATCGAGTCTGATCTACACAACAAAAGCAGAAACAACTCCAGCATTCCCTACCACCGTCGTATTTCCCGCGTAGACTAAATGCCTCAAGCTCCAAAACCATAATTTTTTTGAGGAAGTGAAGCCTTTTCATTTGCATGCTGAGAAAGTGGCGCTCAAAGAACTCGGCGAACAAAGGAGAGGGATGGAGCCCACGCAAAACAGCTGTGTGCGACCCCAGCCTGACGTGGGGCCCCCACCTACTCGGCCGCACCGACCCGGGTCGAGGGGTCCGGGGTGAGGCTGGAGGCGGAGAAAGGAGGAGCTCGGACCAGCCGGAGACGAAGGGGAGGGGAACCAGCGGGACTGGGGGAGCGAAGAGGACTAGAGGGGCGGAGCTCTCGAGCCCGCCGGGCTTTGTGTGGAGTCTGGGCCGGGGTAGCTGTTTCGACCTGGGGGAGGGGTTGGGCGCCAGGGCCGGTGCGAAGGACCCCCAAACCTCTGCTCCCACGAGGGGCGGGCGTAGAGATGCCAGCGAGGGCCGTCCCTTTCGCAACCACCACGAAGCCGGGGTAGGCCGGCGCCGTCCCAAGGCGGAGCACTGCACTGCCGGATTGGGGCAGGCAAGAGAAAAAAGTGGGGGCACCCACCTGCCTCCCGCCGCAGGCTCCGGGGGGCCGCTAACTGTGGAGGGGCTCCTGCCGGCGGCGGAGGGTCGGGAATGGGTTAAGATGCGGCCAAACATCGGTCCCTCCTCCTCCCCACCCCTCAACACCGGCGCCCACTCGCAACGGCGGCTCCAGAGCCCAGCGCGGCTCTGGGCCTGGCGCCCCAGCCCTGCCCGCCCACTCTCCCTGGCTCCTCACCATCGTAGTAGTAGCAGACTTTCTTCTTGCCGCCTCCCTGACTGTACGCCATGGGCTCCCCGGCCACCGCCGCCTCCGGACTCCGGCTCCTCCTCCTGCTGCTGCTGCCCCCGCGGCTCAGCGGAGAGCGAAGGGCTGCCGCGACGGTGGGGGTGGGGTGGGGGTGGCGGTCCCGCGGGGAGGCGCAGGCCGGAGGGAGGCCAGGAGGGGATGCCGGGAAGGCTCGGATCGCCCGGCCGAGGGGCCTACAGCGCTGAGCCGGGGGGTGGCAGCGGCGCCAACTCGCGACACTGGGGAGAGGGAGGAGGCGGCCAAACCACCTCTGGAGGCTGAGGGGAGATGGGACGTGTCCACTGTGGCTTCCACGGAAGAGGAGGGGACACAACTGGAGGAAGAGGCCTTTTCATTCTTAGGTTAAGAGGCCTTCTGATGATGAACGACTTTCATGGAGAGAAAAAAGTACAGTGGTAAAATGAGAAAAGGGAAAGCTTTCGCTCCTCAAGTAGGTGAGAGGATTTGGGAGCCGTTGAGCGCTCTCCCCTTCAGATCTTCGCACAGTGGTTGCGCCTATTCCGAGCCTGCGCAGTCGGTGCCTCCCAACCAAAGCTTCGGCCGCCCAGACCCCTCCGCGTCGTCCTCTGCGTCTCCCCTCCCCACTGTCGCTAAGCTCCCGCCCGAGCCTACCACGTGCCACAAGCTGGGTGCGGAGAGACCACTTTGTCACCCCTTCCGGCATCCACTAACCTGGCAGTCGGTAGCCTACGGACCTTCTGTGTGGGGTCGCTTCGGTTTCTCGGTTTATTTGTTCTTTAATGTAATTTTATTTTCTTTTACTATTAATCGCTCGGAGATTCGGACCTGTTAAGGGGACCTGTTAAGGAGCGTAGTGTATTTACTACCTGGATTTGAATGAGCATTTATGGAACAAATTTATGTGTTAGGCTTGGATCTCAGCACTTGCATTCATAGTATATTTCATTGATACCTGTTTATAACAGATAACCTGACTCATTTGAGACTTCTGACAACTCTGGGACTTACTTACATTCCTTCTTTATAAATGGGTATTGAGGAATGTGGTCCTCTCACTTGACTGGGGTTTGAAATCAGTCTTTCTCCAAAATTTACACACCTTGCGTACTCTACTATGCTGCTGCGGCGGCTGGCAGGGCTCTGGAAGACTGGCAGAAAGCTAAGAGAAAAGATTGGAGGAACACCTGTGTCCCTGCGTTCAACTAGTCAGCATTTGACCAAGCACCTAGTCTAAGCCAGCCACCTTGCAGATAAGGGTGTGCTGCTGACTGACTGCAGTGTAGCACTCTTATCCCAACTAAGTCATATCCAATTTTCTCCAAATACACACTCTCTTCTACACCCCCATTGAAAGGAAAGAAAAAAGCCGTATTGAAGTGGGAACCATTTGGAGCCCCTACCCAGAATACCCCTTTTATTTTGCTATTTGACTACAAAATCCCCAAGGTGGCCATACTGAAAATAGCGATTTTCCTAGACCTTACCCCCAAGATATTTAGGAAAAGTAAATGAGGCTCCCCCATCCCAAGTCTGTATTTTTAACAACTACCCCAGGTAACTGATACAGTTTGTACAGGAAGCATAGTGTGAGAAACATTGACTTAGAGTTAATTACATGGTATTGACTTTTAAAGTTTTGTTCTATCAAGTCCAAAATCAACTTGGTAGATTTGGAGAACAGAACAAATTGATTTAGTGGTAACTAATGTTTTTCTCAAAGCAAATATGAAGAAGTCTGATATGTGACGACTTCAGGAAACTTCCCTGACTCTACCCCTCCCCCTAAGTCTGTTTTCTGTACCTCTCACATGGTGGTTGTGACTTGCACTCTAGCTCAACACTCACCAAGTTACAGTTGCACACAACTTTTACAAATGTTCTTATTAGAATAGAGTTTCAGGAGAGGAGAGACCATATCTGTCTGGCACATAATTATATCACTAGTGCCAATGACTAGGGGTGAGTGACTTAAACTTTTTTGTTTTTGTTTTTGTCTGGATTGCCTTATCTGTAAACTGGAGCAGTATTGCTTGGAGAATAATTTTTCTTATGAATATCAAGCAGCTCAAATAAGAAAATAAATATGGAATAATTTTGAGCAATGAAGAACTGTGAATATATTTTGATTACTGTTATAATTAATAGTAGTAAATATTCTTATGGTTTGCATCCACAGCCTTTAACCTTGCACTTGTGAGAAGAACTTGGACATAATTTTGATTGTTCGAGGAGCTAGTTATATTGCTTATTATTTAATAATTTTAAATCAACAGAAGCAAATTATTTTACCTTTAGGAACTGGCATTGGAGGAGTTCAATCCAGTGCTAAGAGCAGGCCATGAACATTATGTCTTTAACCATTTATAATGAGCTTTAGATCATCAAAGCTAAACGTAGAAACAGTTATTGAAACCTATTGGCAAATGTCAAACTTCATTTGCCATTTTCAAACTCATCTCTTAAACCTTTTTACGGTTAGAAAAAAAGGGAATTTTAGTCAACATACAGAAGAAAACAAGGTAAAAGCATGGTTCGTAGAATGCACAATTGAGAATTGTTTTTATTCTTAAACTTTTTTTTTTAGTTACTACTCTGTTGATATGAATTTATTTTGCCAGTCTTGAAGATGTTTAGTGTCTTGAGATATTCAGTGATCTGTTAAACATATGGATTTTTTAGAAATAGGACAGTAATGCACCACTTAACAAGGGATATGTTCTGAGACATGCATTATTAGGTGATTTTGTGGTTGTGGGAATGTCATAAAGTGCACTTACACAAACCTATGTGGTGTAGCCTACTTCACATGTAGGCTATATGGTAGAGCCTATTGCTCCTAGGCTACAAGCCTGTATGGTGTGCTACTGTTTAAAACAATAGATTAAATCAAGCACAAGAGAAAATGATGCAATCAAGAGACACAGTACATATGAGATATACGACATTGCTGCCATCATAACACAACATACTTTTTAATAGCAAACTTTTTTATAAGTAGAAAGTATACTCAAATAATGATTAAAAGTAAATTGTAGTAAATACACAAACCAGTAACATTGTCATTTATTATCTTAACAAATATTATGGACCATACGTAATTATATGTGCTATACTTTTATATGACTGGCAGTGAAGTAAGCTTGTTTACCCCAGCATCACCACAAATACATGAATAATACTTTGCACTATTACATCACTAAGTAATAGGAATTTCTCTGCTTCATTATAATCTTATGGGACCACTGTTGTATATATGTGGTCCTTTTGTTGACCAAAACATTGTTATGTGGGGCATGGCTGTGTTTCAAAACTGATTGTCTCAGCTTATGCTAAAAATTAAACCCTGTTACCAATATGGTGACAGAAGTTTAACTTTGGGTGGTGAATACACAATGCAATATACGTATGACTGAATTGTCTTACTGAATTGTACACTTGAAACCTATATAATTTTATTAACCAGTGTTACCCCAATAAATTAAATAAAAAAATTAATCCATGCAACCAAATGCAGCAAATAGTTTAATTTTTAGTTGCTATAAAAGAATTATTCTTAAAAGCTTCTTTTTACTATAAAGAAATTTAGATTTCTTGGTGTTAAATTTTATATAGCAATTCCATAAAGTAATACAGAAGGTAGAGAAGTATAATGACTAACAGCAGGGTGTTGTCACAGACTAAAACAGCCTCAAACTGAATTCTGATCTCAGAAGCATGGTGCCTATTTTTATACAGTATTTATTACAAGTTATAACTTATAAATCTGGATAGTAGCACCAAACAATGAGATTCTAGTGCTATTTGAACTATGCATTTGTGTAATAAAAATTTAAAGCATCCATTTTCATTAAAAATATTTTTGAATCACAGCTCATCTACTAAGTTACTCATTTACATTGAACTTTTCACGATACCCCTGTTACCTTGTTAATTGATAAATGCTTTGCCCATCATCCTCAAAACATAGCATTTGATCCAATCCATCTACCTGCACAAATTTTTTAGTAAAATTCTGTACTCACACTGTGTCTGGGAAAATTTACTTGCTAGTGTTTCTAATCACTCTATGTATGTATCTTACTACTTCTTTCCTATCTCAATTTTTAAACTTCCCTTCAAATCTGATGCTCACTTCTCTTCACTGAGCACCTGTTCACTCCCAGGACAGTACTTCTAGTGTGAAAGCCAGGCATTAATTTCTCCACTTCTAAGATCACAATAACTTGTACCCTCGATGTGGTTGTAAGAGACTTTCAAATGTTTAAGGAACCACCAATAGATCTCAAAGCCTCAGATGACAGTGGAGCTCTATCTGAAATGGGGTTACTTGGAGGAACTCTGTGGAGGGATAATTAACTCATTTATGTGCACTCTGAATAGACGGCAAGAAATTTGTCCTTGAGTTTAGCTAAGGTGATCAGTGATACCTACCACCTGAGCCTTTGAAGATGGTCAAGTGTACCTCCACTCACTGGACAAGTTGTTATAGATGACAGAAGTGCCCTAACTGGCAGATTCTGAACCATCTCTAATACATCCAGCTGTACCTGAATTAATGCCTCAGACCAAGTAGAAAGGTCAAATCAAAGCCTTAAGGAGAAAGCCAATGGCTTTCTAAGGTAGACTCTGATGGATTATGGGAGTTCAGGAACCTGGCGGCATGATTGAAGTCAATACAGCACATTGACCTCATCCTGCTGCTTGGCTATCCTTGACAGTGCTTTAATTAAATGCTGCATGAGACAAATTGAATGAAGCTCTGTTAGATTAATCAGAGTGGTCAATGGAGTTACACATACACATGAAAATTTGAGTTCTGCCAAGAATGTGTGGAGTAGATTGTTTGAAGAGGCAGGTCTGTTGTAGCCCTAGGTAACCCTGTACATTCCTGCTGAGTATGCCAGATTTCTCTGTCTCCTGAGAATGAGCAGTTTCTGTAGCTAGTCACGTAGACAGCTAAGTAGGTCAAGGTGACCATATCATGACTGTCATGCAACTGTCTGCTCTCAGGGTGAGGGAGACTAACTTGTTTGCTGTTTGCTCAAGAAATCTGGATCCTTGGTCCTGGGTTTCGCTTTGAAATTCAACCCACTCTGTGTGTGGGTGTCATCTGGGTCCATCGCATATTCTCCGTAGGACTTGAGAGCAAGAGGGACTGACACAAATATGGTGATGTTTATGCCTCCTGCTGTACTGTGAGAAATAAAGTACTTTGTCTCTGAGTCAGGAGCCTCCTGACTTCAGCCGGAGTCCATGAAACTATAGCAAATAAACCTAATAGCTTGTAAGAAGGGATAAAATCTGAACGGTTTCATGGTTCATGATAATAGAATGCCCAAGTATTGTCAGCAATAAGAAAATTTTTAATACAGTGAACCTATAGACATTTTATTTCTAACTCAGAGTAAATCCTAGATTCTTCTTTCTGATCACAGGGGAAAATGCAAAAATTTCTAGCTTTGGTTAGGTTTAATTTAAAAACTCCATCAGGTTAGCAGTTAGCAGAGGAAAAGTGATATGCTCTTATTCCACTTGTACTAATGTTAATACAAAAACAAGTTGAGGTATTAATCAAAAACAATTGAATAGAATCAGAAATTCTTGAAGATTTGATACGTTTTTCATATGAATATGGACAGGGAATGACAATAATCCAGAACATGTTACCCAGGAGCAGTGGAGGTTACATTTTGCCAACTGACCTTTTCTTCACCTTCTCTTTCTCTTTTCTAACTTGTTTTCTTTTTATTTCATTTTTCCAGTTTTATTGAAATATAATTGACATATAACCTTTTTTTTTCTTTTTTACCCAAATTTTCCATTGCTGTGCCCCAAGAGATTATTACACTTTCCTTATTATGACAATAACTTCCACCTGAGTGTGCACAATCATAGACTCTGTGTTCTTTGGTGCTGCTCACCCTTTTTCTACAGTACAGGTTTCATATTTTCTAAAGCATTAAACTTTTCACTGTGGATTCTGGACTTAGTTATGCTAGTAGCAATCTTTCTTCACAGGATGTTCTGTTGATGGGCTACTATCATTAGTGCACCATCTTGCTTTGCAGAAATGGTTTGATATTAGTTTTACATTCTGTCTGTTGACATAATACATTTTTATATTTGTTGGCATATTAATATGTTAGAAATCATCTCTCAGGCAAAGTTTTAAAGGCAGATGCTAAGGCTTCCCCACCCCCCTCAGTTGTTTTATAGTTTGTTGTTATTACATTTCACTTGTGATAGTAAGTTAATTATCCAAACACATTTTCATTTCTTTTTAAGCTTAAACAACCAATATTTATATGAGGTTCAAGAAAAGATCTTGCTTAAAAATAAGACAAATGATATCTAAATTCATATAACATTTTCTTAACCCCCCTCTTTCCTAACTCTCCACATTTATCCTGCACTGTCCTCTATGCAACTTATATCTTAGCATGTATATTTTTTCTTATATTTATTCATATTTATCTCCTTTTCTAAAACTATAAGATCTTTGAAGGCATGTGCATTTGTTGGCTAGGGGAACCATAACAAAATACCACAGACTGAGTGGCTTAAACAATAAAAATCTATTTTCTTGTAATTCTGAAGGCTAGAAGTCCAAGGTCAAGGCCTTGGCAGATTTTGTTTCTTCAGAGGCCGCTCCTTTTGACTTGCAGATGTCCTCCTTTTTGCTATGTCCTCACATGGCCATCCCTTTATGTCATGCGTGTCTTAATCTCCTCTTCTTATAAGGACATCAATTATATTAGATTAGCACTCACCCAAACAACCCAATTTTAATTTAATCACCTCTTTAAATACTCTATCTCCAAATAAAGTCATATTCAGAGGTCCTGGAAATGAGGGCCTCAATATTTGAATTTTGTGGGGACATAATTCAGCCCTTAACAGGAGGGAAACTTTTCTTATTTTCTTCAGATTTGGGATGACTGATGTTAATATACAAGTTACTATGTTTTAAAATTAATCCAGGCTCTGTAACATATCAAAATAGCCTCACCCTTGCTACAACTACTTTATAAAATGTACCACAGTAACTTCCCTTGAAACTTCCTGCATTGGTCAGCATTCTTAATTGCCAGTTCTTGTTACCATAAGCACAACAGGAATGTATTAGATGGGTATAAGTGGCTGACAAAATAGATAGGAAAGCCAGAGGAGTAGGCTTGGAAAATTGACAGGAATCAACCAATTTCAGACAGACAAAACACAGCTAAATATCTTCATGTGAGGAGTCTGGTTACAGTGTTGCTTCCTCAATGGGTGCCTGAAACTGTTATTGCAAGCACCACCATCCTGGAGTCAGCTACCACAGTCACACCAGTGACAGTACTGTCCCTCCCTTCTCTGTGTATTCACTTCAGGATAAAAGTCCTTGGTGGGAGCAGTCAATAAACAGTTTTTAGGCCATATGCACCAGCTGTCAGGAATCAATGGAAGCAAGTGTCTGGGCTTTTTGGAGAGAGATGGGAGCTTGACTCCCATCAAAATTCACCATAGCACTGCCCCAAAAGAAAAGGGTCCAATTGCTGGTCAGCCGAAAAATATCCACCTCAGATATTAGCATTTTGATGCAAATGACTGGAAAAATAAACTCTGATGGTTTCTCTGTCTTATAATACTGAAAGGCTAATCTGTCTTTTCATAAAATAACTACTGTTTATCTCATAGACATCAGATCCAACTTAGGTCATTGTGATGGTTAATTTTATGTGTCAACGTGGCTGGGCCACAGGGTACCCAGATATTTGGTTAAGTATTATTCTGGGTGTTTCTGTAAGAATGTTGCTAGATGAAATTAACATTCGAATCAGTAGATTGAGTCAAGCAGATTGCTCTTCATGATTTGGCTGGGCCTCAACCAATTAGTTGAAGGCCAGAATAGAACAAAGGATTGACTTCCTGAGCAAAAGAAAGTTCTGCTAGCAGATGGCCTTCAGACTTTAACTGCAATATTGACATTTCCTCAGTGTCTAGCCTTATGGCCTTGGGATTTGAAGTACAGCATCAATAATTCCCTGGGTTTCCAGCTTAATGATCTACCCTGCAGCTTTTCAATGTGTCAACCTCCATAATCACAAGAGCTAATTCCTTAGAATAAGTGTCTTTCCACAGATACACACATCTTATCATTCTGTTTCTCTGGAAAACCCTGATTAGTACAATCATATTGACAGAATGAAGACTATGTCAGTGAAGAATAAATTGTGAGCTGCATAATTAAAATATGGTACACTACAGCTCTCCTATATTGAAGCTTTCTTTTCAGCTATAAGGATACCATAGAAACTAAGGAAGAAAATAATGGAATAGATAATTTAATTTATATATTTGCTGAGTTTCTTTTTACACTGTATTTTCAACTACTTTGAAATACTTAGGACAGGCAAAAAGATTTTTGCTCCAGATGGAAAATTATTCAGTATCTTTATAATAAAGATTTACTACAATTTAGTTTAGCTCATTTATTCTATTAAACAAAACTCTTACATTACATTATTTCCTTTATTACTCACTGCTTGTTTACATTCATTGGCTAGGTAGAGTTGAAGTAGGGTTAATTATTCACCTTACTTTTATTTCTTTATTTTATTATTATTCTGTTAAAATTTTAGATTCTCCAAAAGTTAATTTGTAAACTGAACTTTGGTATATTAAAATTATATTTTAAATCATTTTTAAAATAACCTTGATGGACTTTCCTGATTATAAAAGTGCTTGTCCCAAGTACTTAGTTGGTGCCTACCAACATTCTAATGAGTTTTTCTTTCTTCTCCTTCCTCCTTCCTTTCCTTTCCTATTTCTTTCAGAACTATAGTTTCAAGATTATTTGCTAGAACATGGTTATGATCCCAGAATGGTGTCTATATTGCAAGTTTTTGTGAATTTTATGAATTTTGATTCCTAAAAATTTGGAATGTATTCTACTGCAGAAAAAATATTGAGCCCTACATGTAATAAAAGTATTCTATTTTTCAAATCAAAGAATGCCTAGTGACAACCTTATAATTGTCTGATTCATGTTCATAGTTGATATGTTAGGCAAAAGAACTGTGTTAGTGATAATAATGATAACAAAGGCCCTGGGATGTCCAGTGATGCTCTCTTGGCAGTACAATCATTTCCCTCTCATACTTTTCCTACCTTACTATCTCTGAAACAGGTGTTCTCACATTTCAGTATACAGAAAAATCCTCCCAGGAACTTAATTGAAAATGCCAGTTCTTCAGTCCACCTCTTAAATTTCTGAATCAGAAAATCTGGAGACCAGGGAGTATGCATTTTAACAAGCTCCTCAAAAGTGATTCTGATGTAAGTCCTCAAGGTCCTGTGTCAGACCAAGGAAACACAGGGATACATTGCTAACACATGATACCCAAACATTTTCCTGCAGGTCAATGTGACCCACTGAGTTTTCTGGCCAAAGTTTTCCCACTGAATGAGTTATTTAGTTCAAATTAACTATGGACATTACTGGGGCCTGACATCTGCCTGTGCCACTATTATGACATCGAATGCCTCTAGGCACCATGTTAGTTTGGAAGGAATTAGTACTTAAAACTAAAGTTAAATGCATAAAACTTTGAATTATATAGAATTTTAGTTTTGTTTTATATAGGTAGGAAAATAAGAAAATATAAATAGGTCACAATTTCAAAAATTATCATTGTCTATCTCTAGCTTGAAATAACCCTTGGTAACATTTTGTTGCACATACTTCCCTACTTTTAAATTACATGCATAGGTCTATGTAAGCAGGTAAGAAAATACATTATAAAACCAAAAATAGGTACTTACTGTTTATATGCTGTTTTATAAGTATGTACTGTTTTAAATTTGCCTTTCCCCCAATAATAAATTTCTATATAAATAAATACAAAAATATTCTATGCATAAAGTAAGCTCTGTTTAACCAAACATGTATTAGATTTTTAAAAATCTTTGGCCCTTATAAAATGGTATTTTCTTTAGATCTTTATGCATTTGTCCAATATTTACCTTAAAAAGCTTTCAATATATAGTTATTTATGTTTAAGTCCATTAGAATTATATTATAAAACTGTGTCTTTATGAGCATAGGGGAAACTTATAGTTACAGTTTTTGTCTGTCTACCACCTTTCCCTTTCTTCTTCTGGTTCTTTAGGTAAACTGTATCCCATAATATCCAAATCTGTCCCCCCACCCTGGGCCGTGATCTTGGAAGCATTATAAATTACATGGCCTTTCTTCTCCCCTCCCAGGCATGTGCTTGTGATCCAAACGGTACCAATATATTCCCCCAGACATTGTTGATAGAGCAAATTGAGAGACTTATTCTTTCTGCTCTGGATGTCTTCCCTGGCCTTAAGAGGCTGTTTGTACAAAGAACAAATGAGAGAAATATAGAGAGATGTAGAAAAATGATGGATGATAGGTAGGCAGGAAAGAAAGGAGAGAAGGAAGGAAGGAAGGAAGGAAGGGAGGGAGGGAGGGAGGGAGGGAGGGAGGGAGGGAGGGAGGGAGGGAGGAAGGAAGGAAGGGAAGGAAAGAGAAAGAAGGGAAGGAGGGAAAGAAGGAAGAAAAGAAAGAAACATTTGAGCCTCTGTATCTAAACATGTCTAGGAGTTCAAACTACCTCTGGACTCCCCAGTAATATAACCGTTTTTCTTTTCCTTGAACTAGTTGATTTGGACCTCTGTCATTTATAACCAAAACAGC
Organism: Eonycteris spelaea; assembly: GCA_003508835.1. Classification (NCBI taxonomy): domain Eukaryota; kingdom Metazoa; phylum Chordata; class Mammalia; order Chiroptera; family Pteropodidae; genus Eonycteris; species Eonycteris spelaea. Next base: position 2,584,923 of record PUFA01000018.1, on the reverse strand, counting down.
CTTGATAATACATGAAGCATTATAAAAAAATAAAACTGATGAAAATTTACCAGTCTTATCAACACATTATTTTAATAGTTATATACACACCTATGTCCTACATGTGGTCCACTATTTTAAAACATAGAATTTCTGCTCTCAAGCTTGCATGAGTTCTCATTAGCCTCTACCTGCCTAAACATCTAACTCTGCAGGAATGCTGCTCTTTAAGGAAACCATGATTTTTTCAGAGACTGAAAATTGGATTAGAAAACTGAAAAGTTTGTGTGTTTTCATATTTCAAAATGTCATTCTATAATATTCTTTTAAATTTTCTCATGGTGCAATGAAAGTATGGCTTCAATTATAAAAATTCAATTTAGTCATAGCTTTTCAAGAACACATATGCAAAAAGACTATTACACAACTTTGAAGTTGCACTTTTCCTATTCGTGAGAACTTATCCAGTTGCATTTTCATCATCTTCTCTTAGCACTTGCACAATTTTGGATGCAATTGTTGTATAAGAGCATATAAAGCTAGGAAGTACGATTGGCATACCTCATAAACTTAGGAGGCACACACTGTTACATCTCTTATTTTCCACTTTCTAGTTTGAAGACTCGCATGCCATACTTAACAAGAAACGTGATATCTCTCCTTAACATCTTTCCTCTCAAATTGTCCAAGAACTGGGAGACGACTTACTTCATAGGTTAATCTTGGCAAATAGAGGTGGCACTAAAATCTGCAATAGCTCCTTATTGCCCAAGGTGTCACAGGAGGAAGACCTTGCACAGACTCGTCACCCTCTGTTGAAAGGTGATCCTTGCTGGTCCAAACCTCTGTCCAGAATCTATGACATCCCTTTGTAGTTTGTTCCCATTCCCTGAGGATCATCCACTTTTTCCCAAAAGTCAACCAGCCTATGATTGTTGCTGAATTCAGGGAAGCTTCTAAGAATAAGTATTGCCTGTGCCTAAAGCAACCCTACCCCACAAACACTTAGGTTTTTCTCTTCTTTTAGAGGGTTGGAAAGAACTTTTTATTTTGATACAATTTCAAACTTTCGGAATAGTTGCAAGGATAGCATGAGAAACTCCTGTATACCGTTTTCCTAGGCTGGCCAATTATTCACCCTCATACATTCTTTTTATCTGAACCATGTTAAAATAGATGGAAACATTTCCGTGTGGATTTTCTAAGAACTAAGACATCCTTTACATAACCAGAGCAGAATTATAAAAATTAGGAGATCTAATACTTATAAATACAGTTATCTATTCCAGGGTCAATATTAAAATTTATGCAACTATCTCAATAATATTTTTATAGCTCTCCGTACCCCCCCCACTAGTTTAAAAGCTAATGTAGGATCTTGTATAGCATTTAACTGAGATTCTGTTTAATCTCCTTAATCTGGAACAGTTCTTCAGCCTTTCTTTGTCTTTTTGATCCTGCCATTTTTTGAAGAGCTATTTTAGAGTATTATTCTCTTTGTGATTTTCTGATGCTTCTCATTATTAGATTACACTTTTTTGTAGAAATACCACTGTTTTAGAGTATTATTCTCTTTGTGATTTTCTGATGCTTCTCATTATTAGATTACACTTTTTTGTAGAAATACCACTGAGGTGATGTACTTTTCTCAGTGTATCATATCAGGAGAAAGTGATTTTCCCCACTAATGGTCATGTTAATCATATTTTTTAAACAGTTGCTCCACTGTATAGTTGTTTTTTTTTTAATTTTCTCCTGATAAATAGTAAGTTATTTGTGGGTAGAGACTTTGAAACCCTCCATGTGGTTGCTTAGTGTTGCTCACAGCATGGCGGGAGAATTCTAAGAATGAACATACCAAAAGAACAAAGTCAAAGAGCATAACATTTTTATGGCCTTGTCTCAGAAGTCACATAATTTTACTTCTAAAGCACTTTCTTGGATGAAGCAATCACAAAGGTGTACCCTAATTCAAGGCCAGGGTATACAGAGCTCACTACTCAGTGGGTGAATGTCGAAGTCACATTTAAGAAAAACATTAAGGATTGAAAGCATAGGCAACCATTTTCGAAAGATGCTGTTGGCCACAGTAGGCAACACCATGCCAACTGAATCATAGCTCTTTTCTCCCAGCAGCATCACCCCTTCCACTCCGTGTCCAGTCCAGCTGTAGACCTCTGTGAACCCTCTTATGATGGGAGTCTCAGAGGAACCCTGGTCTTAACCTCCACTGGATTTGTTGTCTTGTGCGACTTGCTGCCACCCAGCACAGCCATCCAAATGAGAGGTGGCATGTTTCTCTGAGCTATGTTGGCAAAAACACAGGCAAAAAAAGACCCCGAGCCACTTACAAGCAGTAGTGGATTTTATAATGTCCTTGTTTTTCAGTTCCCTGTGGATGTCACTTTTGTACTCTGGTTTTAGGATGTGTACATATCTAATAACAATAGATTTCTTTCATCCCCTTGCCCAATACCATTTAAATTTCATACTGTAAGATTTTTAAGGGAGTGAAGACTTTTGGAGTCAAACTCCAGTCTCTGTTCTACTCCTTGAATAGGCTAAGACTTTTATATTCCCTACTTGTCAGGAGTATTTAGCAGCTGTGGAGATGAGTGCTTGGAGGAGGTAGTAATATGCCTCAACATACTGATCTAGTATGAGCCAAAAAAAATTAATTATTCTTAACTAAAGAATGTGTACATATTACATATTATATATGTAAATATATTACGAATAAGCAAAGAGCTAAACAGACACTTAGCCAAAGAAAATGTATAAATGTCAATTAAGCACATACAAAAGATGCTAAACCTCATTAGTCTTTAAGAAAATATATGTTATAGCCACAACGAGTTGCCACTGCACATGTATTAGAATGGCTAAAGTGAAAAAGACTGGCCCTGCCAAGTGCTAGCAAAGATGTGAGGCAACTGGAACTCTTATACAACACTAGCGGGAATGTAAAATGGTACAACCACCTTGGAAAACAATTTGACAGTTTATTTAGAAAGTTAAACATATATCTATCACATAATACAGCCATTCCACACCTAAATATTTATCCAAGAGAAATGAAAGAATATGTTCACACAAAGATTTGTATATGGATGTTCATAGAAGCTTAATTTATAATAGCCAATAACTTGAAACAATTCAAATGTCCATAAAAAAGCAAATGGATAAACAAATCACAATGTATCCATGCAATAGAATACCATTTATCATAAAAATAATGAACTATTGATACATGAAACAATGTGAATGAGTCTCAAAATAATTATGAAAGAAGTCAGAAAAAATAAATTCATGCTGTATAATTCCCATTTATATTAAAGTTTTAGAAAATACAAACTGATCTATAATGACAGAAAGCAAATTGGTGGTTGCCTGGAGGTGGGAGAGTGAGTAATGAGGGGCAGAAGAGAGGGAAGGGTTGCAAAGGGAAAGAAGAAACTTGGAAGTGTTGGAGGCATTGCGATAATAATTTTACAGATATATTGAGGAATCAATTACCAGTAATGCTTTATATAGACAAGTCAAAACTCATCAAACTGTATACTTTAAATGTGCGTAGTTTTTTGTACATGAACTGTATTTCAATTAAACAGAAAATAAAGAGTACTATGTACTCTAATGTATATATTCATTACACATGCTTATAATATGATATGTTTCAATTCACAAGTTGGGGGGTAAAAGTTATGTCATATTTATTTTTAACGAACTCTCATATCCTTTATCCTTTGATCTCCCTAGGATCCCCACTGTGATGAATTTAAGAATACTAACGGTACTTTGTCCAATACTAATACTTCTCACTATTATCAGGAAATCTAATGGTCCACCAAACAGCCCCTTTGCTGCTATTGCTATTTCAGCCAATGGGTCCTCAAGGTCCTAGGAAAAGAGAAGCTCTGGCATCAGCCGTACCCTGTGCCCAGAATGAACCTTCTCCTTCCAGTTCACTCCAAGTATGCACACAGTCTATTTCCTTTAACTCTACACAAAAGATTTGCTCCATGTACATAACCAAGGACACTGTGGCCTAGAAAAGCATTACTGGTAATTGATTCCTCAATATTAAATAACTCCATTAGAGAGCCACTACCCAAATCTCCTTCTACTGAAAAAAATTTTTTTTTTGAAGGAAGGGTCTGACTAACTCTACACTCAATCAATGTTTATCTTTCTCTATAATCCTTAAAATCTTAGGCTGTAGTATCTGTTAGAGATTTAAAGTGAACTCAAACTGTTTACTAGGTTTATCTTTATATAAATAATACCTTTAAGTTTCCAAAACGAAGGGCATCAAACCACAATGTAATGGTGTCTTCATCTTTAGGGTCTGAAACTTCATCAACTGTCCAAAAGGTCATTCCCTTAAAAATAAATAGTTTAACTTTTTTTTTTTTTTTAGAAACATCACATGCTCCCAGGATAGGAATTTAGAATTGACCTTGGCATTAGTGAAGGATTGGGGCTCTCTGTATCCTTAGGTGATGGGAATCCAAGGTCATCATGAAGAGTCCAGCCACTCTTCCTCAAGAAAAGCCACTCTTCCCCAAGGAAAGCCACTCTGTGGATGCTAACTGCAAATAGCTAAGTCAGGAGCAGAGCAGAACCTAGATGTTGCACATAGATATTAAAAACAGAAAGCAAACTAACAAACAAAGGCAGTAGTGGGAAGTTTGTAAGAAGAAGCTAGCCATTCCAGCGAGCCCTGCTCTTGCCTTGGTAGGCTGTTTCCAGATGAATTCAGGTGGCAGAGAAGAGGGCAAGAGTTCCTCTTAAGTGATTGCAGGGCTGAAGATGTGAGTTGGCCAGCATTTGTCATCCAAGTTACCTGAAAGTATAGGGACAGTGTGAACTCCCCTTTAAATATGCTTCTGTTCCAACCACTCTTTAGGGCTCTGTGTAAACTGAGTTCACTCTTCTCCTCTGGCACACACTCACCTGCTCAGAGATGCTCAGGAACTAGACACTATCACCCATCCTCCGTCACTTTGAAATGGTGATGATAAAGGGGTCCTCAGGAGTTCTCGGGCTGCCCACTCTGTGAATGCATCTTCTGTTTCTGCCATTACATTTGGAGGGTAATTCCAGACAGCCAATCTGAATAAGAGTTGGGAGAGCAATGAGCAGCTTATGAAAATGCTTCCATGTGCCTGCCCTGGTCCTTTCTTGTCTGTATATTTTTGTCAGCTTCGAGATAGTCACATCATTGGAGGAAGCACATCATTGGTCATATACCATAGAGGGCATGGGGCTCATGTACACATAAGTATTGAGTTCTATACATTTAAATCTTTTTACAGCAGACATGGAAGTGCCATGACAGAGTTCCCCAAAAGCTACCAAGGAAGCAACTACACAAAAGGGTGGCACTATGGCTTCCAGTAGCTTATAGCCTGAAATTATCCAGACCTATAGAAGGCAAAAAGCCAAAAAATTTAATGAGGTGCAGATGGAACAGTTTCTAATAGCGAAAACCTTTGCCATGGAAGGGTTGTGAGCATCTGAGAAGAACCTCAAATCCCAAATATAAACATTTGTAATTATCTGTGTTCTGTGGCCCATAACGATGATTACTAAATTTGTGTGTGATAATTTGCATTTCATAGTACAATCTTATTCTAAGAATCATAGTATTGAAATGTCTCAAGGATAGAACAAGGCATGGAATCAGTTAGGAAGCTTTGGTCTAATGTAATCGAAATCATAACTCAAAAATAGCTTCAACAATAAAAACATTTATTATCCCTCTATCAAGGAATCTGGAATAGGATGGGCTTCAGGGTCGGTTGAATCAGCAATTCAGCCATCTTGGCAGAGACCAGGTGTTTTAGATCACTTTCTCTGCTATTCATAGTCAGCCCCATCCTCAGGCTGGCATTAACTTGGGCATTGGGCTTTATTTTTCTATCTAGTAGGCTAGGCTATAGTTTGCTCCCTGAATTGGTAACTATAGCCATTAGAAATAGTTCAGAGCTTCCCACCTTGTGATGAGAATGGGTCAAGTGTAGAAATATTGACCCCTTCAGGCCTTGGGGCTGCCATTTGTTCCTATCCAGAAGCTGCTGTCACCTATGGTCAGTTATCTCCAGCCAGAGTGGAGATAACTGTTCCCTTTATCCTACTGTGCCATATGAATACTACCATTTTTCGTATTTGTCATATTATGAAAAAGGTGAAATAAATCTGATAAATTTGTCTATTGTGCGCAATATGCTTTTCTGTGGATAGTTCTCAAATACTTCTATAATTTTAACGTCTTTAAGAGAATAGATATTTTATTGTTTAAGAGTAGTTAACACTTAGGAAACACTCATGTCAGGCAAATTTATTTACATTTATTTAATGAGGAGGAATAATTTGTACCCATTTTACAGATGAGAAAACTGAGAAGTAGAGAGGTTAAGTAATTTGTCCAATAAAACATAGGTAATAAACACTGGAGCTTGTAATTGGACCCAGGTAATTTAGTTCCTGAATCTTTCCTCTTGTAGTTTGATTTGGAAACCTCTGGTAGAGATAGTGGTCTAACCGGGGATGTTAAATTTTGTCTGTGACCCACAGTAAAAAAATAAAAATTTTATTATGACCCAAATGCACACATACTGAAAATAAAAAAAAAAATTAAAACAATACTTACTAGGGAGGCAAGCATTCTGCTATTTCTATTTCATTCCATTCTATAGTCTACTCTTGAAAAAGCTAGTTGTAACTCCCCATAGTGAGTCATGATCCATGGTTTTAGAAACCCTGGAAATAGAATAGCATTGATTATAGTGTTGACATCAGAAGCTTGGTAATCATTTCTGAGCCAGAACTCCAATGTTTCAGGAAAAATAGGGGAATTTAAGCAGAAAGATAAAGGGATAACTTAGTTTCAATACAAATTAACCTCAAATTTCTAAGAGAACATTGAATGGTTTTGAGTTGTGAGCAAGTGGCTAGAGCTGAAGATCTAGGATTCAGCAACAAGTAATTGAAAACCAATCAAAACCATGAGAATGAGATGACTGGGGAAGTATGTGCAAAGTGAAACACGAAGAGTCCTGGGACAGAACTGCTAGGAGGACCAATATTTTAAGATGAGGCAAAGAAGCCCTGAAGGAACAGCTGGAGAAACAGGAGGCCACAAGGAATGTCGCCCCAGAGGAGCTAAGCAAGTCAAGAGGGGTCAGAGAGGTTGATCTTGATGGAGGCGGCAGAGCAGTGAAAGTTGTTCACTGAATCTGTAAGTTTATGAATCACAGCAGGTGGGAACTGCCATGCATCTTCTTACCTAGCTTTTCTATTTGAATTTCCGACACTTGCTGTTTCAGACTACATACTTGGCTGCAGCCTTGATTCTTTTACTGATCTCTGTTCCTCCACTAGGTGGCTTCTTCCTGGAATCCAGCCTGGATTCAGATACATGCATGCCACCAAGCTTTTGCCTGTGATGGAAATGGATATATATTTGGTGTCACTACGGGCCAGGTGCATACTCACCCTGTCAGGTAATATCACAACAGTCCTTCGAAAAGCAAGAATATTTTCCCTCATTTCATGGATGAGAAAATCGAGTCTTAGAGAAGCAAAGTCCCTTGTGCCAAGTCAGACAATTGGTGAATGGTAGATCTAGGATAAGAACCCAGGTCTGTCTGGCTCCAAAACCAGTACTCCTATATTACTTGTCAGCTTGCTGAGCCCTGAAGGCCTGTCCTGCCTTTAATCACTGGTCTAAGGTGGTCAGGCTTAGAGCTCATTCCTTAAACCCCACTGGCTACTGGATGGGTTTTTGTCCATCTTCAACGGGCCCTTGAACTACTGAGTGGTTAGCTAAGTGACTCTAGCTAGTGTAGCTGTCCAGAGTTATCCTCTTCCATTTCCCTCTTACTAGATCAATCCAGTATTAATATTGCCACATGATAGTAAGTTTTCTGCTATGTTCCTCTGCCCCCTGCCATTAAATTTCTTCCTCTACTCCCTCACCAGCCTGCCAACAAGGTCCCAGCATGCTCTGGGTAAAAAAACCGTGAGGTAAATCCTCATGGTTTATGATATTAAGGGTCTAAATTGACCACAGAACTCAATATGAGATGAAAGTATGAAGTAGTTACCAGAAAAGTGAATTCAATTATAGATTGCATTAATATAAAAAATATGTCTGGTGAAGATTTTGGAATGTTGTAGACATGAGGCATTCATAAATAATTCTAAAACATTCTCAAGGTGTTGCAAAATAAAATGGGAAAAGAAAGTAGAGAAAGATTGATTATTCCAAAAAGGTGGGAGGAGATGATCTTTGAAATGGACCTTGAAATATTGGTAGAATTTTGAGAGGTGGAGATGGAAGTCAAACATTCTAGGCTGAGTTAATGGTAGAAAAAAAGAAACGGAAGAGGAAAAATACATGTCTTATCTGAGTAACAGAAAGTGAGATGCATGGAAGAAAGTAGAGGAAATTGAGGCTTTGTAAAAAATTAGGGTCAGATTATTATACACTTTGAATACCACTGTTCTTTACTAGGTAGGTAACACATTGGCATTCTTGCTTATCAATCAGTCATTTGTGAATTTAGAAGATTGTCTTAATCCTTAGGGCCTGATTATGTCTAGATGAGCTGTAAGGAGTAACATTCCCTCTCATCTGTGAGACTAAGTATCAGATCCATGATTTGCAGTGACCTCAGGAACATGCTGTTAGCTTGCCTCAGGTGTCCTCTCACTAGGGTCAGCTGTGAGTCCATCAGACTGAGCATCCAACAAGTCAGCCAACCCCCTCCTCACCCATCTGGTGGTCAGATGTGCTCAAGGAGTGCTTTTCCTAATCCCTTTTTAGTAGTTAGGGCTTTTTTTTTTTTTTACTGCAAGTAACAGGAGCTTATACAAAAGAGAAATTTATTAAAAGAATTCAGGAATGTGTCACAGAACTGAAGGGCCAGCTGCAGTCCTGTTATAGGAATAAATTGAAATTAGAGGCTGAAACGGGAGCCAGGATTCTGGCTTCCTCTCTTATCTCATTGTTTTCTTGAAGTCAGCTTCATTCATCTTTCTCTGGAAACTGGCCACCTCTCCTTCTCTCATCCCCATGCAGAAAACATGGCCAACAACAGCTTCTGAATCCAAAGAAAGATTCTCTGCCCAGCCTCTGGGAAGGAACTCTGACTGGCTAAATTTGGTAGAGTGGTCACCCATGGTTTAATCAACCACTGCTGGTGAGGAGGAAAAATTGTATGAATCTGGCTGTGCAGAGCCACATAAGTAAGCTTGTGCATGGAAGAAAGGAGAGGCTTGTGAAGATTATAATTCTTTAGAACTGCACCATCCAATATGGTAGACTCTAGCCTCATGTGGTTATTTAATTGTAAATATAAAATTCTCAGAATTAAATCAAATAAAAAATTCAGGTCTGCAGTCACATTAGCCTCATTTCAAGTGCTTAATGGTGACACATAACTAGTGGCTACTGTATTAGGCAGCGTAGATATAGAACATTTTCATCATTGCAGACACTCTGTGGACAGCTCTCTTCCAGAGTTTAGACATTTCTGGTTCTACCAGCCAAAGCTTTAAGCATTCCTGCTATTGCAAACAGCAAATTTGGGGGGGACATGAACAACTCAAAAGCAGTTGATACTTTCCTCTTAGAACCCGGAAAGAATTTCTTTGGAGACCCCAGAACTAGTTCTTTTTTACATCCCATTTGAACACCTAGCAAAGCCTCCTAAACCTCATCATGCCTGAATTCTTAGTCTGCCTTACTTCAAAACTTTAATGATAAATTTAATTATGCATCTCATCTTTGTTATGCTAAGCCACCAGGAGAATGACATTCCTTTTCCTGGAAGTTAACAGTCTTTTCCAGTTCCCACAATATTCTCTGATTCTTCCTTCCGGTTTCCTTCTCAGTCTATTGTGCTCTATCAATCCTTTGTGTGGTAGAGATGGCCAACCACTGCTCAACATTTAGCACCCCCTTCACAGGGTAGAGATGTCACTGAGAGGTGGCTGCCCAGCCAGGGACTGTATTCTTCTGCATCCTGCCTGCATCCTGATGTGGACATGTGACTAGTTTTCACCAACGAAATGAGGAAGAGATTCATGACATCTCCCAGATAGGTTTTTAAGAAGAATCTGTGCCTTCTGCCTTCCCTGTTCTCTTACCCCTGTTTGTATGGAAAGGATTCTGCAGCTTTAGGGGTTGATAGAGCCATGAGATGGGAGGATTTCAGATCTCTGAGTTGCTCCACAGAGAAAAGTTACAGTCAACGAAGAATACTTGCAATGGACTGTGAACCTGGGTGTGAGAAAACTAGCCACTGATATTTTGGGGTTTATTTGTTATAGCATTTGTTTAGTATTGCCCTAATTAATACCTAATAAACTTCCTTACATCCTCGACCCTCTTGCCTTAAATTCTATCTCTTGCTACACCTTCAAAGGCCCTATTCTCCTGTAGCCTCTGGCAGAGCCTATTCATTCTCCCACAGTCTAGAGACCAGGCGGCTGAGAGGGAGTATTGGCATTTTCTTAATTCCTCATTGTGTGGGCAGACAAGGGGGATGAATAAGATATCAGTTTTGAAAAGCCCACCCCAGGAAGACCAATGACCCAATGAGATCCTGTAGCAGAATTTCTAATGTTTATATATATATCCAAGACATAATAATCAGTTTGCTTAAACCTCTCAGTTATGTGATAATTTACTGATGATTCACTTTAGAGCTTTGAAAAACAATACTTTTGTATTTTTATTTCTGAAAACAGCCCTAAAATTCAGTAGTCTTCTTGCATATCTCCAATATTACCCTGTAATTGGTGATTTAAGGTCAGCACATTTTTGCAGGCTGCCTAGAAAGAACTTATTTTTCCAGAAAATCATCTAAGTTTCTCTGCCACTTATTAAATTTATAGCTGATTCTTTCAAAGCTGACTTTCACCTTGACTCTCAGACAGTAGCAGAATATGAATTTTATGGAAGGTGACAGCACTGTCTTTCTTGAACAAAGTCTGCATCTTCTACCGAGAACAACTCTAAGAAATGTTGTTTAATACATATGGTTACAGTAACTTCCCCTCCAGAACTTTTTTTCCCCCCTATCTTTTGATTTGTTTCTGTATGTTTACTGCACTTGCCTCTAGCAGTTATTGAATCCTATGCCACTCACGTCTTCCAATTGATCACAAACATGTGCATAACAAGATAGTGTTCTTGTGCTGTGGTAAAACGTATCTTCAAGCAAGCACTCTGGGGCCCACAATAAATCAATGCATGGAACAGACACCAATAAAGAACCGCCAGGGTGCAGCATTCCTGAGTGGCAGAAACAGTGTGGGAAATGGCAGCAGATACAGCTGGTCCTTTGGAGAATAGCTATTCCTCCAAGGTCCTGTGCAGTTTCAGACAGCTAAGCTAAGGTTCAGCTTAGCTTAGTTTAGGCTCAGTTATAGCTAAGATTATTTTATCTCAGAATAACTGAGAGAAGTAAGAATTGGGTATCTCTCTTCACGTGGGTTTTACTTTTTAGGAATGAAACAATAGCAAATAGAAGTAACTGCCGTAACAGCAAAGAACTGAGATGAAGATCATGTTTAGAACCCCTCAAATCAGGACACGGTGTCTGACAAGAGGTTAGAATATCAGAAAATGGAAATACCTTAATGAAATAGCCCCTAAATCATTTAATTTAATGGGTAGGCAAGATTTTTTAAAAGGGTGAAAAGAAATACAGAGTCCTATGTCTTGCATAATTGTCATAACTATGTGTTTTACAGTCATGCTTCACCCCAGCCAGGGATTTTTAAATGCGGTTCCTGGCACAGCTGCATCAGAGTCACCTGTGTTGATGATTTAAAATAAAGATTTCCAGACCCCACGACTGGAGTGGGACTGGGGATCTGACATTTTAAGCAGTTGACCTGATTCTTCTGTTCACTAAAGCCTGCGAATCTCTGCCCCCTGCTCTTTTAGTAAAGGTAACGGTAGTTCTAAGAACACTACCCCACAACTCTCCACTGGAGGGACTCTTCTCATTTCTCTCAGCTGAGGTCACCCTTAACCTGTTCCTTGTAACTGCTGGCTTCCTCCCGCCTGCTGTCTGCCAGTCGGCTTGCTCTCTGCAGCTACACCGTGGGGAGTAGCTGTGGGCTCCTGTGGGCTCCATCTCCTCTCCCTCTAGGTCCAGGCTTTGGTCCCTGCAATTACATTTTACAAGCACATACTCTTTTTTCTTAAAGGGGAAACAATTTAAAACTCTCACCTTAAACAAAACAACAGTCACCCTTAGGAAACGACCCCAAAGCAGATTTTAAGCAGCCTTTTTTGAGCCACTGATTCAGACCACAAAAACAAGGTCAGTGGCGGCTGGGTCCTGTGCCAGTGGGGCGCTCTTGTCCTTTCATGCTTAAAGAGAAATACCGTGCAGCTAAGCTGCCAGTTTTATCTATCTATCTATCTATCTATCTATCTATCTATCTATTTATTTATTTATTTTAAATTTAAAAAAGAAGACCTAGATCTTATTTACCAAATTAAACTAGTTTTGATTTCAGACTTTTATTTTTGTAGCATTTATAGAAACTTATCGAGCTTTTTATTCAGCAGTAAGGTTTATTGATTGGTTATCATATTGGATGAAATAATTGTAATACATTTATAACAGAGAGACCTGATTTGATTTCAACTCCAAAAGATAATTAAGGGCACTTGGATTTTAGATGTCCACTCATGTTTTGTGTGGTTCACTAAAAATAGACCACAATCTAGGAGTTAAGATTCCTGTGCCAGCTTCCACTTACTACCCACCTCTTGATATTTATGGAATTAGTCATTTTCCAAATATTTCAGTTCCACTTTTCTAGTCTTCAGAAGAAAAAATAAAATTACAATAATAACAATGGAATCTCATCTCTTTGTTGGGGAAGAAAATTTTCCTTTTCATTGTTCTGGGTCTTTCAGCTGGTCTAATAATTAAATTGAAATAAGACAGATAAACAGGAGAAAAATGAATTTAATTTCATATGTACAGGAGCCCCATAAAATATGAAACTCAAAAGCGGTTAGGCAACAGGCTTATCTGCCATCCTGAGTGAGGAATAGGATAGGGCCCTGGGCTTCAAATGGGAGGAAGAAAATTCACAGGAGGATGAGAAGAGCAGTTGTTTGATAATCAGATATTTGCCCTGCCATTCTGGTAAATCTTCCAGATTAAAAATAAAAGTTATCCCTCATAATAACTCTCTCTGGGCCTGGCCCCTTATCTAAATTCTTTTAAGCAGTGAAGGGAGAGGCAGTAAAAGTTTTTTCTTCTGAGTCTACTGTGCCTTAATTCCCCTCAGCTCGAAACAAGTTCATCTGCCAAGGCAGCACATTTTGGGGTGACATAGTCTGCTTCTCTTCGCCCTCTAGAGAATTAGCAAAGAAATGAGAGAGGGAAGAAGCAAATGAAAATATAGAATTGGGGAAAATGTAATGAAAAGCCAAATGTGAATCAGAGATCAACTACAGCAGGCCCTCAGCCCTCCATATCCATGGGTCCTGTACCCTCGGCTTCCATCAATTGTAAATAAAATAAGGCAAAGTGTTAAATTGTTGCTGATGTGTACTAAATAGTTAGGCCTACCATCATGCATCTGTACTGAACACGTACAAACTTTTTTGGTCATTATTCCCTAAACAATATAATATAACAACTATTTACAAAGCATTTACATTGTATTAGGTATTATAAGTAATCTAGAGATCATTTAAAGCATATGGAAGGATACGTGTAGGTTATATGCAAATACTACACCATTTTATATAAAGGACTTGAGCATCCTCAGATTTTGGCATCTGAGGGGGGTCCTGGAACCAATCCCCCATGGAATCAGAGGGAGGACTGTATATCACTAGAGAACATGTGAACTGAATAGCATGCAACCTTTTCAGAAACAAATGTTTTAAGTCAGTATTCATAGTGGAGAATACAAGGATATTGATATATTACAAAAAGGGACATGCCGAGACTATGAATAAATTCTAATGAAAAGAGAAATGGATTACCTTCTATTATTACTTCAGAGGCCACAAAACTACAAGAAACAGGTTCTTCACTAGAAGGATATTCTTCAAACCTCTTTCAAAGATGACATATACATACTTTATTCTACATTAAATTTTATACAGAAAAATAAATTAGAATGAAATGCTTTTTCTATACTCACAACCCAAAATCCTTAGAAATCTAAATCTTATGCCAACTTAGAGTAAAAAGCAAAATTAGGAAATCATAATGCTATAAGAAAAGATCAGGAGGAAGATCAAATAGAGTCTACAGAAAGACAGAGAGACTTCTGGGATGTATATGTGGACACAGTTTAATCCACAGTCTATGTTAATCACCATTAGTAGGTGGAGTCTTCAGCCCACTTGACTTGGTAGAAATTCTTTTCAGTGGCAGCAGCTTTCTGATTCTCTCTCTCTCTCTCTCTCTCTCTCTCTCTCTCTCTCTCTCTCCCCCTCCCGCCGCCCCCCACCCCCAGCACTTTTATCTCTTTTCTTTCCTGTTATGGAGTGAAATGGAAGCCTGCTAGCGGAACACATCTATCCACTTGACTCTGACATAGTAACCTGGATTTCCCAGTCTATGCCACCTTGCTTTTCTGAGAGTTATTTTTCATTGCATTTGGAAGACAAAAGGTCCTTGGTGATAATTAGTAAAGATCCTAACATAGTAGCAGGCAATCTATCAGCCACAAGTTTCAAACAAAACACTTGGCCATCATTTTTGGGGGAGGAAACCTGTGGGCATCTTTCTCTCTTTTCCTTTGCATTTCACTGCCTATTGTCTGTCACTCACAGAATATGAATGTGTATGGCAGGATCAAGATACCACCGTCTGGTGTTCCTGCTGAGAGGGAAAAAGTTGGATTTTGAGCCTAGATCCCCAGTTTAGGTCACTACACACCTGTCCACCATTATCTTAGTTGTGTTGCCCAGAGTGAAAGCAGTGTTTGCTGAGGAGGAGGTGGCTGTTGTCACCATTTTAATGTAGCCTTGGGCCATCAGGAATTCATTCATCTGTCAATTCATTCATTTGTGGAAGGGAATGGCAGTAGCAGTTTTGATGAAGTGTGCCTGAAAAGAGATGTTTGAGGTACCTAGTCTCCTCAGTGGAGTAACATAGACCAGGGCCACTTTGGTACCAAGTGAGGATGGGATTTTGTCCTTGCAGCCTTTCCCATTGTGACTTGTTGCAGTGGTTAGAACAGCATGGATTTTATTTTTTAAAGAGAATTAGCAATTCGTAGAATTTCTCCAGAATCGAGTGTTTTGATAAGAGCTCAGTTACAAAGGAAAAGTTCTCTTGTGAGCTTTTTTTGTTTCGTTTTATAAGAAAGTGCAGCAGCATCGATTTATTATTTTGCTCTATTTTAGGGATACTCCTTCTTTAGAGATTCATTTTTAGGTGTCACACTTTATCTCTTCCTCTCTTTGGATGTGAGGGAAGCTTTGCAATATGTTCCTGTGAGACTTCTCAAAAGTGATAAATGAGATTTTCAATCTTCTCATTCAAACAGTAACTGCCTGAAAAGCCAAGAAGTGGAGTGAGGGGGTGGAGCTGAAGGTGACAGAATGATGAAAGATAAAGAGAAATAATTTGGAAAGGAAAGAAAGAGCAAACCAAGGAAGAGTTGTAAAAACTAGAAAAGCAATTCTAAATTAGATTTAGAAATGGCAGAATAACAAGATAAAGTTTTCTATAGGGAGAAAGTTGCTAGGCTGCCACACTTGAGGCAGCCTGGATTTTGTGAAAAGTGAGAATTCAAAAAAAGTGAGGGAAGGCTGATCATTCTCTTAGAAGCAGGTATTGATGAGGATCTGCAGAGGCAAGCCTGGGGCAGCTTCTCTGGAAACGTTACCTGATTCTGGGTTGACATCAGATCAAAAACGGGTTGTCTGTTTATAGAGAATTAATTGCACATCAAATATGTGAGTCATAAAAGTCACAAAGAACTGACCACAGGAGCCCTTCCCTGAATGTGGGACCCTGTCACTCTTGTTTTGCTTTTAGCTCCGGTGTCTTATCTCAGTCTCTGCTGGCTCCTGAAATTTGCTTAGAAAGGAAGGATCCAAATGATCACCCCTTTTAAATCTCACTGCCTCATGATGCATCTTCCTTCTTACCTTAACCTAGATGTTGGCTAGATTAAAGGAAAACAACTAGAAACTCTGTCAGGATCTGATGGAGAACACTGGTGTTTAGCTCCCTCCATTGTCTCCAGTAGGAAATTGTTGACACTTCTGCTTTATCACCCTGACTTTGTTGCCCTCTGGAAAGTCTGACTTTGAATCATACAGTGCCCAAAGCAAGAGAGCTAGACAAGCCTCTTCTCCCTACGTAGCTTCAAGGTTTCTGGTGTGAACTGAATAAAATAATGCATACAGGGGTGTTTTGTAAAGCAATACAAGTACAGTCCATGTGTGGATATGATTATAGTGCTATTCTTAAAAGCCTCACTCCATAGCTCCTTTTCTTGCTTTGTCTCCATCTCTCCCTCTCTCTTTCTCTTATTTTCTCTCTCCCTCCCCTTTTTCCTTTCTCTTTCTCTCCTGTATATATAACTGCATGAGCACATGAATGCATCCAGGTAAGCATATTTGCAAAGTGTCTAATACTTTATTTTTTAAAGTTTGTCCTGTGCTGCTTATGTAAAATTTTTATAGGGTTCAGAGTCCAATTAGTACCATTGTACATTTATAAGTAATGGTCAACTCTTCAATATAAACAAAAATTAAGAGCAACATTGAACAGAATAGAAATTGGAGAATGTGCTTTATAATGGGCATCTTTTTTCATCAACCTCAGCATTCTCAGAACAAACTGAATTCAGTAATCCCCATAAGGCCTAAAGATGAACTACTCTACTTTTAAAGACAATGATGAACTCCGTGTCAGGGTTATGCAAGAATATTATTGCTATTTCTTTTATTATCATATATAGTACCTTTCCATTGAAAAGCCAAAGGCACTTTACAAAATTTGACAGTGATCCTTACAATGTCCCTCTGGGCAAAGTAGGCTTCCTTACAAACAATAAATAATAACTGCCCTTTATTTTGAAATGTCTCTTGCAGAATTTATTAACAATGAAGTGGTTGGTCATGATTCATTGATTCTAAAGGGAATTTATTTCCTGGAGGTTAGAGGTGATGGTAGAATCCTATGGATCTCTATCTATTGGAGTTGTATTGACTCAAGAAGCTAGTTGCACCAGAACAACTGCAATGTACTTAAAAAGTATCTCTCATAATTGTTAATATTCTTTTAAATAGACAATGATTACATTACAGAAAATAAATATGGAGCCATTGTCCAATGTACTGACTCACTGAGGGTCTGCAAACCAGACGATGTAGCTACCTATGGGCATGTCTTTCGACTGAATTCTTTTGACCTAGTTTTTGTTTGTTTGTTTCTGTTTTTTTACTAGACATGATAATTACACTGCCTGGCTAATCTTCCAATGCTTTTGAGGGAAGTGCCTTGTTTTCAGGCCCTATTGAAAGAAGAGCCCTGGGCTGCCAGGGTACTGTGTGTCACTACCTTTCTTGAACAGAAGTGATTAGATTAGAATGAGTCCCTGTCCCAAAGGCAGTCAATGTATGAGCTAGTTAGTGATCTCGGCATAAAAAGATAATTTGAACTAATAAGAAGGTCTCTTTTGGGCTTTTCAAGTGGGATGTTCCAAGAGAATAAAAGAGTTAACAAAGGGAGAAAACGTAAAAGAGAATGAGGTAGAGATGGTCGTGAGTGAGAAAAACTATACATGAGCTATAGTTATGAATGAATAGATGCTTCAAGATGGAGAAAAGAATCGCAGACGAGAGGGTAAAGAAGCCAGTTCAAGGACAGAGTAAAAGGAGAAAGCGTGTGGAGTGAGCTGGTGCCCTGTAGGTTGTGGAGCTCTGTAGCAGAGATGTGCCACTGCTGAAGACTCCAGGGGAATCTTGGATTAAATTGCACCCTTCAGTTCATTCCTCCTGAGATTTGAGACTTGACCCTACTCTGGCTTCTCTTTCCGTATATCTGTGACATTCCTTTTCCTAATACCCTGATTATTTTAGTTATTTTGGGTCTCTGCTCCTAGAAACCAAATTTTTTTTTTAGACATTGGCCCTCCAGTCTGATTTGGTGCTGAGTCCACTTCACTGGTGTATGAATGCAAGTCATAGTCCTTCACTTCAGAGAAAGAAAAAAAACCCTTCTTCCCAGGACATCTTCCAATAATCTCTGAGATCAACGTCTACTCTATAGATGATTAAGAAAGCTAATTGCATCTTTTAGCTGCCAATCTGGATAAGGTGCTAGCCTAATAAAAAGGCATGAGAATGGGGGTGCTTATGCAATCTCGGTGCCTTCGCTTTCTAGCCAGTTGTTTTTATTCTACCCAATTACATTAGGATCAGAACACATACTCAAAATACCTGTTTATGCAATTGTTCATTCTTCTCCCTGAACAGTGATTCTAGAAGTAGCTGTTTCCTTCGGTCATCTAATATGCAAGAGCCATGCAACTAGCTCTTATAATTATTCTCTGGCTTTGACTAATGCTAAGTATATGTGTCGCTACTGAAAAATAAAACTAGAAGGACTCATATTAAAATGTTCGCCACTTTCATTAATGTTTACTCTCCTTAGTAATTATCTATTAAACAATTAAATTGCTATTAGCAGATGGCATTTACAGGGTATAAAATGCAAATGTCTATGATATCAAATAAATATATTTTGTTAATAGAATTTGATTTAAATGCTCAATGTTGATTGGACCTTTTCCCATAGAAAAAAATTAACATGATTGCCTATTACATCCCACTTAGATTAATGAATGCATTTATTCAAGAAATCCTGGTGGTGTCATGGGTTAATGATATGGAAAGATAGTGATTTTTGAGCATATGGTCAGTGTGAAAGATAACTGCTCAGGCATGGAGCATGCTAAGATCAAATGGTTTAATGTCTGTGAATCTTGTCTCTTTAGAGAGGATAGGACTCCTGAGTCATGAATTCCTGACATCTTTTCCATTTCCTTGAGGAAGAGAATGGTCTGAACATCAATGATTTCTCATGTTTTTCTCCACCAAGGATCTTTAAAAAATTATTTTTCCTCCGCAGATCTCTTGTTTTAAAAGAGTATATCTTTCAAATATAGTTATGTAGTCATTAATTTATTGAAAATATTTATTAATTCAATATACATTTAATACTCAATATAAGCTCCTGATTAGCATGAGAGAACAATCATTAGCATACAGGCTTTACAGAATATTAGTTTTTTTAAAAAATTAACATTTTAGCTAGTTTGTGCAAACTTTTCTCCTAGGGTTGTTGAGACATTGAAAATAGTTAAGAAATTTCACTGTCTTCTGATAGTTCTAGGGAACATGAAGATGGGAACAATTGTAGTACCAACTCTGTGGTCTTTCAGATTTCTCAGAGCAATCTTGATAGCAAATACTCATTTCTACTGTGATTTGGGATTTTAATAATGTGGTTGTTATGTCTATAATCGACAGATCTTGTCCTTCCTCCTTGCTAACAGAGCCTTGACTTGGTCAGTTCTTTCTTAGGGGACAACTGTTTTAGGGGAGACTGACTCCTCATTAATCCCAGGGAAGACTTGTAATTGGTTTATACCTTTTCTTCCTTTGTCTTTGTCATTCATTGATTGTACCAATGAGAAATGAGGGGAAGTCTGATGTTTTAAACCAATCAAGGTAAATATATGACAAAAGTCTGACCAATGAGAAGCTCGTGGGGAAGCTTCCTGGAATGCTTTCTTCAGTCTTAAAAAATGGAAGGAAGCAAAGGTATTTCTCTTCCTCTTTGTCTCATGTGTGGAGGTGCTGTGTAGTAATGTGATACCTGGAGCTGCTGCAGTCATTTTGTAACCATGGGGCAATTGCTGACACATTGACAACTGGCGAGCTAGAAGGATTGAAAGAATCTTGGCCTCGATGATTTATTAAGCAACTTTGTTAACTATTTCTGAAACTTTTTTACCTCTGGATTTCTTTTTATGTGATATGGCTTAAGTCACTTTTAGCTATATTTTTAAAGATGTTTCTGCTCTTTGAAGCTGAAATTAATTCAACTGACATATTAATGATTATACTTTGAAAAATAATAGCAATAAACAGATGTACTCATGGAATCTCAGAGTTGGAAGGGAATTTAAAGCTCATCTAGTCTGATTATGTTACGTGAATTAAAAATTAGATGGGCAACCTATGATTACTATTAGATGTTCTGAAAGTAGGCTAGCACTGATGCCCTGAAAGTTTCACAATAACCTAAGAGATGACATATTATCTATGAAAGGAGACCTGTAATAAATTGAATTGTGTTCCCCACCCAAATTTGTACGTCAAAGTCCTAACCCCAAATGTGACAATGCTTGGAGATAGACTTTAAAGTGGTAATTATAATAATTAAAAAAAAAGAAAAGGTCATAAAGATGAGGTCTTACTTCATCCAGCCTGACCGACATTATCATAAGAAGAAGAAGAGACACCACAGACACACTCACAAAAGAAAGGCCGTGTGAAGACACAGCAAGAAGGGGGCCATCCACGAGCTAAGGAGGAGGAGTCAGGAGAACCCAAACCCGCCCATACTTCGATTTTGGACATCTAGCCTCTAGAAATGTAAGACGGTCCTAGCAAATGTAAGATCCAAACAGAATTGCTTTAAATATAAGCAAATTTATCATCTCACATAACATTGAGAGTTCTAGAGTTAAACATTTCCAGAGTTTACCAATTAACAACTCAATAACATGAACAAAGACCCAGGCTATTTCTACTTTTTTTGTTTTGCAATCCTCACATATTGACTCTCTTCTTTTTTTTTTTAGTAATATTTCCTTATTTTACTTGTACTTATATATATGTGTGTTTGTGTATTTTAGTTGTAAACAATTTTATTACATGTTTTTATCACCATAGTCAAGATAGGTGAAATACTAATTTGTTCTTCATTTCTAAGCTTTACTCTTTCAAAAATCTTATATAAATGGAATCATATAGTATCCAACCTTTTGGCTTTTAAAAAATTTAGTATAATTCCTTGCAGATTTACTGAAATTATGTGCTTCGATAATTCATTCCTTTTTATTGGTAAATAAGTTCAATGGTAGGGATGTACCAGGGTTTGCCAACCATTCATCCATTGAAAGACATTTGAGTTGTTTCCAGTTTTTAGCTATTACTCATAAAGCTGTTATGAACATTTACATATAGGTTTTTATACAGCTTAACTTATGCATGAATATAATTATCATTTCTCTGGGATAAATATCCAAGAATCAATCCATTGTTGGATCATATGGTATATGTATGTTTAGTTTTTATAACAAATTGCCGATCTGTTTTCCAGAGTGGCTGTGCCATTTTACATGCCCACCAACAATGTATGAGGCATCCAGTTTCTCTGCATTCTTCCCAGCATTCGATGTTGTCCCTATTTTATATTTTGGTCATTTTTTCCTGTTTAATTGGTCTATTTATCTAAACTTTATTTATGATATGAGAAATCTTTATTTTCATTTTTAATGATTCTTACAATATCTTTAAAAAATGACAAAGGAGAGCGTGTCTGCCATTTGGATTTAAAAGTATAAAAACAATTCTGTATTCATCTTGAGTGTAAAACTAGCTTACAAAACATAAATAATACAGGCATGAAACATGGGGGTAATTGATAGTGATAAATATAAAATTTCATAAAGTTAAGTGATTTATGCCCCCATGGGAAAGCTTTTTATTTTGAACAGATAGCTCCTGAAGTTTTGATTTGCATTTCCCTAATGATTAATGATGCTGAGCATCTTTTTATGTACTTGTTGGCCATATATATATCTTCTTTGGAAAAATATCTATTCAGATCATTTGCCCATTTTTAAATCAAATTGTTTCTTTTTTTTTTTTTGCTATCGACTTGTCGGTTCTTTATATATTTTGAATATTAATCTCTCATCAGACATATAATTTGCAAATATTTTCTTCCATTTATTAGGTTGTCCTTTCATTTTGTTAATGGTTTTCTTTTCTTTGCAGAAATTCTTTAGTTTGATATAGTCTCACTTGCTGATTTTTATTTTTGTTGCTTTTGCTTTTGGTGTCAAATCCAAAAAATCTTCACCAAGACCCATGGCAAAGTGCTTACAGTCTGTATTTCCTTCAAGGAATATTATGGTTTCAGATCTTACATCCAAGTCTTTAATTCACTGAGTTAATTTTTGCACATGTGTAAGATAGTGGTTCAGTTTCATTCTTTTGTGTGTGGCTGTCCAGTTTTCTCAACACCATTTATTGGGGAGACTGTCCTTTCCCCATTGTTTATTCTTGGTTTATTTGCCATAAATTAATTGACCTTATAGGCATGTGTTTATTGTGGGGCTCTCCATTCTATTGCATTGATCTATATGTTTGTTTTTATGCTAGTACCATACTGTTTTGATCACTATAGCTTTGTATTATGATTTGAAATCTGTAGGCCTATAGATGTGTGCCAAAACTGAAGCCTGATTTAGGCTGAAACTCCCAGACAAGTAAATAGGCATCTTTAACAGAAAGACCAGGAGGTGTGTTCATTCTTCTGTCCTGGGGGTGGTAGCTTGCCAAGAACTATCTCCCTGATAATTACAATCCCATGGGACCCAGGAATGAAAGCCCTTTGGCTACTAGAGACAGGCAATCAAGGGGTGTCCCCTGAGTGGTAGCTGCAAAAACCTGAGCACCAGGCATGTGTAAAAGCTCTTTCGGGGAGATGCTAGCTCTCTGCATCTGGCAGAGGCAGCGCATGCGCAAGGGTAACGCCTGCGTTCTGAGGTCTCTTGAAGGGATTATCAGCCCCCAGGTGTGCTTAATCAGACAGAAGCCTTCCTTTCAGGCTGCAGCCATGATCAGAAGTTTACAGGTCTCTTTCCCAGAAAGACTGAGCTCCTGGGTCTCTTGCCTCTGGCTTTGCCCTAGAGGTAATGACCACTTAAGAACTCTTCTCGCTGGTTACAGTCCTGTGGGACCCCCAAGAGAAAGCTCCACTGGCCACCAGAACCAGGCCATGGAGAAGTGTTGCTGGGGGCAGCAGCAAACACCTGGGTGGCAGATGTGTGTCGAAGATCCCATCCAGGAGATACTGGTGTTTTGGAGTACAGCAGAGAACCTAGACTTAAGAAAAAAAAAGAGAGAGAGATGGTGTGTCCAGGAAGAGCAAAGTGGAGAGAGAGCAGGAAGATGGCACCTGTCTGTCTCCATCCCAGAGAGCATCCAGCAGGCCCCACATGTATGTCAAACCAGGTGCCTGCCCCTCAGGTTGGTGCTCCACCGTCGAGCAGATGGTCCTCGCCCACACCAAGTCTGGGTGCTCCTCCATCAGTGCTCCAAGCTGGATCCAGGCCAGGTAAGTCTGTGCGTGCACCGGTGCTTAAGTCGCTTCAGGCCATGGGTCTTGCCGTTGGTTTTCAAAGCTAGATGTTTTAGGACCTTGTCTCTCAGGTGCAGATCTTAAAAGTTGGTGGTACCTGATGTGGGGTTCGACCCTTTACTCCTCAAGGAGCAGCTCTGGGTTTGAGTTTCCTCCAGACCGTGGGCCATACCAGGAGTGGGGTTTGGGCAAGATTGTATCCAAGCCTCTCCTAACTGAGTCCATGTGGGACTTCTTCACCCAATTTCAAGGGGTCTAGGTGTCACCAGCCATAATTTAGATATTTTTTTTCCCCCAGAGGAAGTTCCATGCGTACCTGTAGATTTGTTGTATAGATTTATTGTGTAGATTTGGTGTGTAGATTTGGTATGTAGATTGGGTATGAGGAGGTGAACTCAGGATCCTCTTACGTCGCCATCTTGAACCAAGACCCTCCTACCCCTGAGCATATTGACTTTTAACCCCTAGGCTTGTCTGCACATGGCTGCAAGAGAACTGCATCAGTTCCAAACATGACTTCTGCACATAGCTGTGTAAGAAGCATGACAGCAGGCTTTCCCTCATGCAAACCTGTTTAAGGGTAAAAAACAAACAAACAAACAAAACCAAAAACCAAAAAACACACACACACAGAAACCACTTCTCCAGAAACTCCCTCACCAGTCCTCTCCTTATGTCTTATTAATCAAAATTGAGTATGGTGCTTTTGCCCAAGTAATCCTTTTAAGAGGAATGGGATTACTGTGATTGGTTTAGATCAATTGTGACTCACTCTGAAACTGGGATGTATGTGGCCCAGCCTCCCCTGCTAACTCAGCCAGGAACTCTGCAATAAGGGATGTGGGATAGGGAGAGAGGATAAGTCTTGGAGAGGAAACCAACACGTTCTCTCTTCTGTGTTTATTCCATTTCCTGCTTTGACCCAATCTATGAGCCTGGCATATCTTCTGCTAAGTAAAATTGTCAGGGCAGGGAAGACAGGATTGCAAGTACCATCTCTTAAGATTATCCAGCTTTCTTTGACCTTATGCCATGCGTATTAAGCAGTTTTCTCTTGATTAATTAGGCTACCTAACTACCTTGAGGTCTGGTAGGAAGTGTCCTGGGTAGCCAACTGACATAATTAGTACATTAGAGAGGTGTATCACATGTTATAAATTAATAACGTCATGTTCTGACCTCACATAATAGTCCCATGTGTGTAATTAGAGTAAATAATTTGTTCATTGTGCATTTAGCACTTTCTTGGGGCTGGGCACTATCGTAGGCACTAGACATTCAAAAGTGAATAGGATGTGATTCCTGCTCTGAGGGCTTCTCTCTCTCTTAGGAGCTCACTGTCCCAAAGGTAGCTATTATAGCAACTATTTAGGGAGCATGTGTCAGGCCCTGGGTTAAGTGCTTTCCATGTTTCATAATCTCGTTCCCTGCTACCTTTCTGACCTCGTTTCCTGGAATCCTTTTCCTCACTCATCTGCTACAGCCACACTGGTCCACGAACTCCTGAAGAAAGAATTTTGGGAATTATCCCTAACCTGGAATAACTTTTGCCCTGCTCTCCTCATGGCTAATTCTTCTATCTCCTTCAAGAATTGATTCAAATGTTGTATTCACAGAGAGGTTTTCCCGAATCATTCGACTTTTTAAAATTGAACTGTTTACACTGCATTGTTTCCCTCTTCACCGCACTGCGATTTGGGGACTACCGTTGGCGTTGAATTGGCACCAACAATCATCAGCTGACACTCTCATGTTAACATTTTGCACATGTATAAGAATGTTCATAGTAATGTTCCTTACAACAACGAAAAATTGGAAGCAAACCAAATGGCCAGTGGAATTGTACATTTGTGGTATATTCACTCAAGGTGACTTTATAAGGCAGTGAAAATGAACGCATGAGTCTTATAAACATCTTCTTAAGGGAACAAAGATTTCAGAGACAGGTATTTTTAGAAAACTCAAAAACAGGTAAAACTGAAGAATAGTATTGAGAGCTGTACACAGAGGAAGAGGTTAAACGTACAAAACATAAACAGGGAATAATAAAGAAAATTGGGAATACATTTGACGAGTGGATGAAATGGGGAAGAGAAAGCTAGATGCGATAGTATTGGTCGTGTTCTAGTCCTGTCCCCGCTTTGCTCTGACAGGATGTCTTTTGGTGATTGTTTCGTCTTCAGTGTTTTGTCTTATGTGTTTCAGCTCCAGCTAGGGAAATCGTCTTTTGTCTTTGAGAGAAAGGAAAAGTGCACTCCCCCAATCATTCTATTTAAACTTCCAACTTCCCTACACTTCCTGACTTCCTTTTGCGGTGGCTGAAAAATGACGGCTAAAATTTATTACTTGCAGGAAATTACTGCTTGGCTATGCCCATGGGAACACAGCTATCACCTTGGGAATTTAGGCTATCGCCCATAGGAACATAACATTCTTACAATAAGGTTTCTGCTTCTGTACTTTTGCTTGCACACCCTATCTGTGGGTCGACAGGTAATGAATAGAAGAGAAATAGATCTTTGTGTTCAGACAGAATGAGGAATGGGATTTTGGGCTTAAAAACCCTGTACCTCTACATTTCAGTGCTGCTTAATTTGGGGTTTGCGTACCCCTGGCAGACCCAGCTGGCTGAATCAAGAGTGTTTCCTATAACTCACTGAGTTCTGGTGGTCCGGGTGTCTTTTGGGGCTGGCGGCTACAACTTTCTTGCTTGGTATTTTTTTCCATATCATTTATTATCATACAATATACTATGTATCTCATATATTTTGTTTACTGCAGTGTTTTCATACCAGAATATAAGCTTCCTGGGGCAAGAATTTCTGTCAGTATTCCTAATGTGTACAGTAGTACCTAGTATGTAGTAAGAGCTCAATAAACATATTTATTTAACGAATGATCTCCTTTAAATAGAACTGTTATTTATGTAAGTTGTTCTTGATTTCAAAGCTAATGAATGGTGGAACCAGGTTTTAAACCAAGTTTTTCCAATGATAAAGTACACTAAATTCTCCATATTCTTTGAGTTTTTAGATCTGCATAGGTAAGTACCAGACCTTAGATCTTGGTAACTCTTGGAGATCTTATTTCCATGGAGACCTCATAGAGGTAGAAATCATACCAGTAATTTGAAGAGGCAAAATTTAACAAGTAGAATTGTTAACTTGCACAAGGTAGTGAAAATGGTCTCCAGGAGATAGAGAATTAGTAACGACAGAAAGCAGCACCCATCCCTAGGCTAGAGAATGAACAATGAAGGAATTTAGAAACTTAGAGAAATCCTCCCTCACGCCCAGGCTGAGGTTCAGAGCCTCTGGGGAGAGGATCCAGCGGCCACCAGAGCTTTAGAACCTTGCTTGTAGGAGGAGGCTGATCTCTACCATGAAAGCCAGGTCTGCTGACTACAGAGTGGAAACATCACACCGCTAGAAAGAAGGCAAAGCCATCCCTACTGTTCTGGCCTTGCAGAGTCTCTCTAGTGCCCTCTAATGGCAAAAGCCTTATATGACCCATCCAGCAAAGGAGATAGGTTTAAGGGTTCGGCTCCACTACCACGAAGCGAGGCAAAGAAGAGTGGATTTTGAGATGTGAGGCAATTAATAACTGGCCCACCAAGTTAAAGCCCCTGTGAGGCCTTATGATGTCAGCTAATAGTGTTTGCTGCTAGTATATCTGCCCCTGCTGTCTCTCATCTCCACAGCATGGAAAGTTCACTGCCCTGTAACCTGCCTTTGGTATCCTTGTATTTTTCTTTCCACATATGGTTTGAGAACAGTTGTTTCTTTAGTCTCATCGGTCTAATCAGGAAATTCATGTAACCAGATGGGGTGGCAAATGATTCTGCTGAAGAAAGCAATATTTTGGTTAATTTGGTCTACCTGTAATTTTTCCAAAATTAATTCCTCCCCAGTATTTTCATATATTTAAAGAAAGGACCACAGAGCTACTATCCCTGCTGGTCTTGCACACTGTACCTTCGGTTTGATTTTCTAGGCCCTAGAATTCCTGGGCAGTCCCACTAGATCAATGCATCTCCTGCTGAGAAACAGAGACTTTCCCTCTGGGTATGGACACACAGGGATTTGTGCTGTCCTCCTGCATAAGGCTATGAAAGGCAGCCGAAGTTCCTCTCATTGTTATTTTGATAAATGTTAATTTATTAAAGTTCCCTTTTCCCCACATCTCCAGATCTTTGGCCTGAAAATAGAGCAGCCATGCTTCTCCATCCTCTGTGGTTTCACCTTGCTAAGGGCGAGGTCTCAGGATATCATTTTGATGTCTGCTCCCTTCGAGGCAGGCCATTTATAGTTTTGCTGCATGGGCATAATTGTAACCTTTTTGAAAGCAGCAGGGCTTGTTTCAGGGGAGAGGTGAAGTACATTAAAGACAATAGCTTCTCTCATAGTCTGAACTGAACTATGGTTTGGGTCAGACAGATTTCTAATTGGTTTGGATTTTCAGTCCATTAAAAGAAAGCTCTGATTACATTTTACAGCAGGTCACTAGGCAAAAATCTGCTTCATTTGCACAATGATTGTGGTTCCGTTTCATTTGACTATGTCATTGGAAGACTCTGTGCCAGAGAGCAGAAGCATCTCATGGAGCATCCCATTCTCCAACCGCATCAAAGCACTTTATACACCACAGAGCCTTGAGGGAGGACACTCAGGTGCACTGGCTGATGTTCACTTATCCATTTCATTACATCTAATACCAGCCTCACATCTTCCAAACAACAGGGTGGTCTATGCATTAAGAAAATAGCAGTTACAGACCCCAGGCCCGAATGTGATGTGAATCTCCCAGGAGGCCTTGACCCAGGCAGGGAAAGCACAGATCTTTCAACTCTAATAGCTAGCTGAGGGATAGATGAGAAGGACAATCATAGTCCAGGAACATTGCAGTGCCCATTAGAAAAAAGCGTGCTTGCTTGTGCTTGTGATCTGTTATCTGATATTGTTTTAGAATGAGTGAAAAATGTGGAGAAGAGAAATAGCTGGGATTTTTAAAGTAATATACCTCTCAGCCTGGAGTTTTAGGATGACACTCTGAAATGTTTACTGTATGCATCAGTATCACTAACAATAATTATATTAAAAAATCACTTCCAGCCTTGGAAAGACATTATCTACTGGTAAAGCAGAATTTCTTTGCCTTTTATTCCTTTATGAAAGGGATTTACCCTAGTAACTGAGAGTCTAAAAAGGCATTTGTTTTTAAGATGCCAATCTCGCAGTGTTTTAAAATGTCAAAGCAAAAGTATTGCTTTTTTCCCAGTCAAATTAAAGAGTCCCAATGCTTTGTGGATAAAAAAATAAAATAATTTTTTAAAAAAAACAAGTATAAAAGCCATATTTTTCTTCACCTAAAACTGAAGTTCCTTACGAAACTCTGATCTTCCTGAGAGTGGAAACTATATTCTCTTTATGTTGGCATCCCTAAAGCCAACATAGTACTGACATGTCATCAGCAATCAGTGAATGACCATAGAGGAAAGGAAGAGGAAAGAAGGAAGAAAAGGGAAGGAAGGAAATGAAGAAAAGGAAACAAAAGGAAGGGAACCTTTAATCAGGGATAGAGTGAATATGATAGAAAGGAAATGCTTCAAGCAAGAGTAAATGACAATGGCTAAGAATGATACTTTATATGCCGGAGCCAATCTTCTCTTTATTCTTTGGGGGTCTTTTTCTTGTCCTCCAACACATTTTAGGGGGTCTGTCTTTCATACTTCGTAGAACAATTTTTTACTGTACTAACATGGGATACCAAGAAGTCTGGCCCGGGTTGTCCCTTCCTGCCTGTGCCAGTCTATCACAGTGGGACCTGAGGGAAAGGCAGGCAACTATTTGTGGTTTAATCTCTCAGAGATTCATACTCATTGGGCACATGGGAGCTAGATAGATATTTATAAGGAGATTAAAGCTTTTTAGATTAAAAAACAAAGCCAAGTAAGGGCAACGTCTTATTAGAGACAAATACACTTAATGTGCATTACTGAGAATGAGATCTTTTGTGGGTAATGTAGATGATTTTTGTCCTAATAACATTTTCATGATGTTAATTTAAAACATATTCTTAAAGCCTCAATTAAAAATGAATGCATTTCTTTGACCTCTGTGTTTTAAAAGAAGACTAATTTTAAGAATATAACTGGTGATTAATTACATCACTGTTTTCATAGATCTGATAATAAAATACTGTGCACTTTCTCCACACTTACAAAAATAATTACAGCACTTGATTTTAGAATATTTAGAAAATTTTCCTAGATCTTTCAAAAGCAAATGATACTGAGAGTGTAACTGCAGGTATGTAGCATTAATATTTCCTCTTAGTAGTGACACTTCTGTGTGTGGCTTCAGAAAGTAATAAATTAATCATTTTTTAGATGCTGACTCCATAACATAGCGTTATTCTTGTGGACTGAAGTGAAAATTTTGTGCCTTCCATATTATAAATTTCTACTCCTTCTCCACATCCACTGTTTATCTGTCTTTCGACTTGATAGAGGACATTGCCAGCCTCTCAGAGCCTACAGAGAAACCTGGAAGCCACCAGGAACCCTTCTTCCCTTTTACTCATCCCACAATCCCATCAGTCCTGTAGATTCTTTCTTCTTGTTAGCTCATCTCTCCATTCCCTCTGCTCCAGTACTACTGATGTAGTTCAGACTCTTATTGACCTTTGCTTGGACTGGTGAGATTTTTCTGTGGCATGTTCCCATCCATGAATTGATGAATTTAAACTCTTCAATATATATATTTTTTATATTTGATGAAATTAAATACATGCACTATTTGGCTAATATTTTATACATTATAAATATAAATTTTAGATGACATAAAGAGGAACAAAACAATAATTTTTAAAATTATGTTTTTCTTGACAGCACAAAAGAATTTTCTCACAAATTACAGAAACTTGTTAATATACTTGATACTTTATTATCAAACATCTTACTTTTAAAAATTATTGTAAGTAAACTTTTTATTAGACAATAACATACATGGAGAAAAGAGAACAAATGGTTAAATGTCCTGCTTGAATTTTCACAAAGTGAACATAGCAGTGTCACTGTGAAATTTAAAGTAGGACCAGGATTTAGAACATCACCAATATCTGAGAAGCTCCCCTTTGCCTGCTCCTGGTCACCACACCCCTCTCCCCCATTGACAAGAATAACTACTAGCCTGACTTCTGCAGATGAGTTTTATGTGTTTTGAACTTTATATAAATGCAGTCAAATAGCATATCTTTCTTGTGTCTAGCCTCTTTTGCTCGATGTAAAATTTGAGATTTTGTTCAGATTGTGGGTAACATATTTTTTCATTCTTATTGCTTAAATATCTTATTAATTTTTATGACTTTATACTATCAATAACATCTCAAAGCACAACTTTACACTCTGAATAAAGTTTTTCTTTCTTGATATAAAGCAATATTTCAAGTAAAGTTATGGATAATTCAGACTACTGGTCAACTTCTCTTCAGACCTATGTGGCCATTGTTTTAGGTTACATGTTTGAGGATGAGTTTGGGCTAGGAGAAGAAGCTTGAGTTCTGGCCTTTCCTTGTGCTTTATTCATTCATCTTACTATAATCTAACATCTCTTTGCAGGGATCTTTTAAAATTTATGTGTTTATTTTGTGAGGGCTAGTTTAGTTTAAATTAAATCATATAAGCCATAAATCCACTTAACTGGGTACATGTTAGCTGAAATATGAATGTCCTAAAGATGAGGAGTGCCCTGCCAACTCTTCCACTTTGTAGAACTTTCTACTCTTGCATCAGGATAAGAGGCACGTGTCCTCTGGCACATGGAACTGGACATGTAAAGTTCTTCATATTAACCCATGTATTAAATGCTATTAAGCCTTATTTTTTAGATGATGATATAACAAACACATGTCAACAGACGTTCTGATATTCTTTTTTCAAATTGTAGTGGATCTGCTTACACTCTCCTATGGTACCTTCTTCGCACTTTGGAAACCACTGATGACATAAATATAATAGCGTTCTCCAATTCTTTGTTCGCCTCCTATCCCACTTGAGTCTACCCTCAAATAGCTGCAAGGGTCATATTTTTAAAACGCATATCTAATTAAGCATTTCAATGTTTGAAACTCTTCACCTCCTTCCCACCCCCTTCACTAGCTATATAAGCTGCCACCAGCATACACAGCCAAACTCTTCATTCCTTCATTCAGCTATGCTGATACAGGCCTCCTTACTTTTGCTCATTTGGCTTCCTTGCTTAGAAGGCACTCTTGCAGCTTGTCTGCAGCAAATACTTTTCCATTTTTGCAACTTCTTAATCATTTTTTCAATGGAATTTTCCTTTCAGCAGTGGGCCATTTATGTCATAGGACTCTGCCCCTTACCTCCTACCCCGATTTCTAGTTCCAGTACCTTTTCAAGTGTTATACTCTCAGCAGACAATGATGACTTTCGAGTGACCAAATTCATCACTTATAAGAAAAATGACGTTCTCAAACTTTAGGAAGGCTTTTAAAAACACAGATAGCTGGGCTTTACTTTCCGAGTTTCTAATTTGGTCTTGTGTATGATACAAAACATGTTCTAAAAATTTGCCAAGGCTCCTTTAATGTAATGTTGGCAGTGGTGGAACACTGGTTGAAGTGTGGATAGAGGGATATTGTTGAAAGAGTATGCGCCATATTTGAAAGATTATATGCTAAATAGTTTTCTTAACAGCAGCACTCCTGATGTTTGGGCTCAGATAATTCTTGTTGTGGGGCCTGTCCTCTGTCCTGTGCATCGTAGGATGTTAACCAATATCCCTGGCCTCTATTCATTCGTTCAAGTAGTGTTTCCCTCCCAACCCCTCTCCATTCCTTTTCCCCTCCCCTCTCAAACTTCACCCTGGGCTGTAACAACCACAAATATTTTCATACATTGCCAAATGTCCTGTGGGGGTAAAAATCACCCCTAGTTGAAAAAAATGCTGTGCTGGATTCATCACTTCTTAGCTGTGTGACATTGAAAATCTAATTAGGAAATCTCTGTATTTTGGGATTATTGTCTGTTAAAATAGCATAATCCATCATGAAGTGTTGTTGCATGGATTAAATAAACTAATGTGTATGAACAGGTTTAGCTGATTCAGGCTCAAATTTGGGCTCATCTTAAAACTCAATATTCTCCTAGGTTTCCAACCCTAGAAGATAGTTTGCTTCATTGGCCTTTTTCTCCCTTTCATTGACTTCTGTTTCTTCTAGTCTGCGAATCCTCATGTTCTCCAAGGCTTGTTTTTAATAACTCCAGTGTTTACTTTTATGTAAATAACTATAAAATCTAAATCTCTAGGCCTTCTTTCTTTTAGTCTAGTTGTGTACCTACCATAACCTGTTGGATATTTTGATTTGATTTTTCTGCTGATACCTCAGATTCAACATCTGTAAAGGGCTTCATGCTATTCCTTTTTTTTCTTTCTGATTTTTCTACTTTAATGAAATGTATCATTATTCCCTTTTAAGTCAGATTAGTTAAGGAGTTCTTGTGACCTAGTACAGGGTTTGTGCCACATTTGAAGAAACAGGTAAGCAGTTAAAACAAGTTATAACTACTGAACTTTATTTCCCTATTACATATTTTGAGGAAAGTACAAAAGGCGTAGGGTGAGAATAGAGTGTTTAATGCAGAGCTAATGTCTTTATAACCTTCTTTTTCACTTATTGTTACTCCCTATTCCTTTTGCTTCCCCCTTTTTACTCTTTTTCATCTGTCCCAGACTTCCACACGTGGGGCTCTTCCCCTTCCTTTTCCTTTCATGCTAACATGCTACCTCCTCATTCTCAAAGTGAGAGGATTTTGCGTTGGTCTACCAGCCATGCCCACAGCTCCTGGAAAGTGGGTGCTCCCAGCAGTTCTCTACTCTCCCACGTCCCATACCCTTGTTTCACTGAAACTTAGCATCTCCCCATCCCTACAGGAAATTTTCTCTCCTCTGCCTTCTTAATTAGTGAGAAATCTTTAGTTAATGGAGTTATTCTAGCAAATAAAATTTTCCATCTGTGCAGAACCAAAAACACATGGGTTCAAACTTTTATTTTTGTCACCCTTGAATCTTCTCTTTTTCCATCTCTCAGCACCAAGCAGTCACTAAATTTTACTGATCTCTCCTCTGTAATAATTCATATATTCAATGCTGTATTTTCTTTCCCACCTTTACTATCCTAGTTTAGAAAGCCGTCATCTAAACTGATGACTCTCATATGTTAGTGTTTGTAAGCATCATCTGGAGGGCTTTTTAATACACTGATTCATGGGTCTCAAACATGATTACATTTAATTTGGTAGATCTTGAGTGGGGCTTGAGCATTTACATTGCCCAGGGACATTGATGATGCTGGTTGAGGACCACACATTGATCAAAATATTGCTGTGAAACTTTAATGTTCATATGATACGAAAATATTTTATGATGTGTTAAATTGCATGTAAACAGTGGGACTTGAAATCTGCATTTCAATCCAGCTCTTAGATGATTGGAATGTTACAAGTATGCAGACCACATTCTAGGTAGCATGGATCTGAAGCGGAGGTCCCAAATATAAATTCTCTGAGGGTCCAGGCAGGTAATATAAATGAGTGACACAGTCTGGTGGTTTCTGCAGCAATCTGTAGAACACAAGGCCCATCTAACAGGGACATTTGTTATCTACAAATATGGATGTAGTGCTGTCATATTTTTCAGGAGACTAGCATTGTTTTATTTGTTAGACATCATAAACACGATGCATGCAGTCTCAAACTTTTCAAGAACTGATGTAATATGTACAACTTAGTGTTGAAAAGGGTTTTTGTCTTTAAAAACAAAATTGGAAATTAAGGTTAATAAATGTTTAAATTATATGTGTAATCTAAAATACTGTCAACTAATCAAATATAAACCAACTTCTAGACAGTGGAGTATAAATTATATTTAATGTTGGATTGGGGTTCACTTGGGTTTTGATAGAAAGTGGGGTGGGGCCTTCAAACTCAGTGCATAGGTCCTGTGAGACTACAGAAGTCTCAAACAGCCTTTCTGGAGAAGCTAGGAATTCAGGTTTCATGGAAAGTATTCCCAGTTTAATTGTGGGCAACTTATTTTAAATGTTTGAAAAATGTAGGCATTTACAACAACACGGATGGACATGAGGGCATTATGCTAAATGAGATAAGTCAGAGAAACACAAACATTATATGAAATTGCTTTTATGTGGAATCTTAAAAAGCTGAACTGTAGAAACAGAATGGTGGTTTCCAAGGACTTGGGGGTGAGGGAATTGGGGGAAATTTTGGTCAAAGGGTACGTACTTGCAACTAGAAGATGAATAAGTTCTGGAACTCTAATGCCCAGCAAAGTGATTATAGTCAACAACACTGCATTATATACTTCGAAGCTGCTTAGAGACTAGCAATGTTCTCAATGTTCCCACACAAAAAAAGAAATGATAATTATGTGATATGATGGTGGTGTAAGCTAACACTATGGTGGTAACCATATGTAATCATATAAATGTGTCAAATCAACCCATTATCTACATTAAACTTTACAATATTACATGCCAATTATATTTCAATTAAAAAAAAAAAAGAATGTAGGCCAAATAAAATTTGCTGTGGGCCAGACTGGGCCCTTAAGCCACTAGTGCGAGTTGGTTTGATTGGCTTGGGTTATTGAGTCTTCTTGCTGATTTATCCACCTTAATTTTTTGACCCATCTTATTCACATATATCTCAAACTTCCCAAATTGTCAGTCTATTTATCTACAGAATAAGGTATAGATTGCTAAACCTGACATTCAAGAAACTACATCATTTTGCTTTTAATTACCTTTCCAACTTTATTTTTCATTACTCCTGCTACAGGAATCCTGTAGCTGGGTATATTACAATCTCTAGATTTTTGCTAACACTTTTTTCTTTCCTGGATGCCTGTATATCTCTTCTTCATTTATCTGATTCTTTCAGTCCTTTCAAACTCTCCCTATGTCTACATACGCTGTGAATTCTTTCTTGACCTTTTCAGACTACTGTTACCTCTTTCTGTGATATTTGTTGTCTTTAGATTTGGTCCATAGTTTATGCCACTTTATTTTTAATATATGCTCTTAAGTATGTTGGTTTTGTCTCCCCAATACATGTATGGTGATGGTGAAAAATCTAGAGTGGTATATGCTGCTTCAAAGTCTAGGAAATAAAAATGTTAACACTCATCAAAGAACCGACTTCCTTAAGATAAAACTTATGCTCTTGAATAATATTATGACACCAAAATGGAGAGTCAATACATAAAAATGGTCATTAATCCATCTTCCTGGGAACATTCTTATGGTCAATGAAACTTTGGACCAAATAGGCCAGATGTT
Organism: Eonycteris spelaea; assembly: GCA_003508835.1. Lineage (NCBI taxonomy): Eukaryota > Metazoa > Chordata > Mammalia > Chiroptera > Pteropodidae > Eonycteris > Eonycteris spelaea. The sequence goes on along the minus strand of PUFA01000018.1, from coordinate 2,549,098 downwards.
CTGTTCAAAGCCAAATGTATATTTTTAAAGTGAAAGTCTGTGACAAGCAATATAGGACATTAATTTTTGCTCAGAAGCTTCCAGATGTGTTCTTTGATCTTTTACACCTTCTCTCGAAGTGGTACAGATAAGACATAGCCCTGACTTACCAGGTTTTTTGTTGGATTGGCTTTTTATTACTCAGTGGTCATGGTTCTTAATATCAAATTGTCTATTATATTGGAACATGTTTTTGGGTGAGTTGTAATCTATTATTTATGTTTAATAAGAACTGCTCCTCAGTACATAAAAATTTCACATATAGGGTACTACCAATCCAAAGCTTCTAAGAATTTAAGTTTACAAAATCTTTCTATCTATCTTGGTGTTAACATTGAGTGCTGTGAGTGTCATTACTAGAATTTCCCTGACTTTGCCCTTTACACCTTTTACTCTGAGCGTGAAATGCTCTCATACTCTTTGTGGAAACCTAATTATGATGTTGGATTTTCCTTTCTGTCCTTCTCAGCTTTTATATCTTCAAATGACATTTCTTATTACCTCTGTTCGTAAGAGAGGCCATATTTTCCTGCAACCCGGCTAGTTCCCTTAATGAAGGGAAGCTTTGTCCATTAGTATTCCCAAGTGGTTTCTAAAAATAAAGCCTAATACTTTCTTTAGGACAGAAGTTAAACCAGCTAGTCTACAATTTTCTGACTCTGGAGCACCCTGGGCCTTTATTACTGTTACTAATTTCATTCCCCAAGAATTCCTTCTGAATGCTTGACTGATGTTACTCCAATTAAATCACCTTGGTGTTTAAAGTTTGTACGAAGAATTTGGCCAATCAGACCTTTTAAAAATGAATTAGCACTAGTTTTGACGATGTGGCCAGTAAATGTGGATGCTAGTCTTGTTCATTCTCTTGTTTTATGAGCAAATGAGCCTTGTGAGGTACACAAAGACAGTTTCCACTGCCTGCTTGCTGCAGCTGATGTACTTCTGATCCTCTAAAGAGCAGTTCAAAATAAAATCAGGCAGAGAACAGCAGAGTACATAGCTAGCTTGTCTATTTCTTTCACTTTGAGTTAAACATTTTTTTCTTTGTCTTTCTCATCTTTAGCCTAATGGTCCATCTCCAAACTGGAGTTAAGTAGCATGTGAGATGTTCACTGTCATCATCTTCCCATCTGTTCTTCTGCTTTGAGCAAGTTTTCCAAAACAATTCAGTTTTGTCAGTTTACACCTCATTTAAACACATTTAGAAAGCTGTGAATTACTGTCCTGAAAAGTCTCCCTAACTTCCAAATTCACCTGTCATTTAAAAATCCTATTTTCCCCATTTTAAATATTATAGATTTTCATTCTCCAAGGATCTTTGAAGTTATTAAAAATAACCCAGTAGAGTGTGATTCTTTACTTTTCTTATACCTGCCTTAACTCTGGTCTGGTATATTATTAAAAAGAAAATCATTTCATGTTTTTTCCCTAAGCTGTGAGTTTTCCCAATATTATCAATTTACTTAGAGTGGGATTTTTTTTTCTAGTATTCTATATTTAATAGCATATGAAAATAAAGTAAATAAAATATATGTGTATGGGGCAGAAAATATCCTGATTAAGAGAGGTATCTTGTCAATTCTTTTAACCAAAACGGATATAATTTTTAGGCATATGAGCATATTTCATACCAAAGATATGTGAGGTATGGGTGCAAGAACAGAGTGCATTTTTGATGAAAAGAATATGTTCTGCATAAGCTATAGAATACAGGAATTTAACAGAAAAGGCATTGAGGATAACTATGTACACAGAGCTATGCTAGGCATTGTTGAGCCATGCATGATTTTTACCAAGTTAGCATTCTAGGTGGGGGAACAAGACTTCGATATGCATATTTAAATGACAATATAAGACAGTTTTCATAAGAACTTACAGGGTTGTATCGGCAAGAGTGAAAGTCATTGGGTGAGAATTGTCCATGGAAGAATTAATACTAGAGCAGAGTTTTGTATAATGGGGAGAATTCATGTAGAAAAAAGGCAAGGAAGAGGGCATCTTGGATGGGAACAGGGGATTGAGTGAGATTGGAGTGAGATTTATAGTGGAGAAGCAAAAGATGTGGCAGCTCTTACTGAGTACTATTGTTAGTTAGGAGTGGGATCCAATTTTTAAAAAGAATCTGGGGCCAGGTCATGGAAGGTCTTGATTAGAACCTAAGGAATTTGAAGTTCATTTTTAGAATAATAAGCTATTGGCTAATTATTAATCTCTTTGTACTTGAGTTTACTATCAGTTAGGATAATAGTTTCTATTGCATTGAAATCATTATGAGAAACACTTGAATTAATGCATGTAAAGCCTTTAGAACAGTGCTTGTCACATAATAAGCACTCAATCAATATTAGTGATTATTATTTTAAATTATTATTATTAGTAGTAGTATTACTGAGCTGGTAGGAGCATAATAAAGATGCTTAATGACAGCCAATCCACTCAGCACTGCACAGGAAGTTTCCTTGGGCAATCACTCCTGAACCTCTTCTTTAAATCACTAAATATTTCCTTGTGAACACTTTTAAGTAAATAAGTTTGTTAAGTAAAATGGAAGATCTCTTTTCCTCATCCAGCATCAGTTTCCTTTGTCCTAGGTTATGTCCCAGTTCAGTAAATCTTACGCTCTTCCCAGTAGTACCAATGACACCAACATAGGATAGTTTGTTTGCCTGGTCACACTCAATTTATTTGCACCTTTGGTTTAATGCTGAAAATAGAAGCAAAGTGTGTCTAGATGTTCTCATCCCAATTTTCTCTGTAATTCTATTTTATATCTCTTCCTCACTCCATCCCTCTACGATGCCCTCTATTTCAATATCAAAAAACCTTGTATATAAAAATTAAAGAAGAGTGCAGAGTAACAGTTCCCTGGCCCTTGCACAGCTGTCCTCTCGATCCTTTCAGTCGCTCATTCCCTGGGCTCCTATGATATGTTACACATGGTGCCAGGCTTTAGGCACATACCCAGTTTCCTTTCTTTTCTTCCATCTACTTCCTTATTAAAGGAAAATGAAGATGAGGGAGGAAATGAAAGAATCAGAGAGAGAACAAAAAATGGGTATAACTGAAAGTAGAGGACAGAATAGCAGTAATAATGAAGATAAGAGGAAACACATTCAATATGAGATCAGGCTTCTAGGCTGCACACAGCTCTTTACAGCTTCCTGTGTGGTCCCTAAAGCAAACATGAAGGGAAAAATAACATCGTAAATTGATGCTGAAACTAAAATTCATATTTTACGCCCTTTCTAAGACCTAAAATAACTACAGTAAAGGCAGTAAAGGTATATAAGAATAAATAACTTAACCAGTAATATATAGAATAATTTTTTATAGGTGTGTCAGTATTTGAAATAAAACGTATTGTTGCTCAATGTAGTCAATTCTGGGTTCTCTCCTGGTGAGGCTGGTCACTTGTGTCTGTGAACAATTGCCTTTGATCCTTGAGGCAGATTATAAAGAGGCTTTAATATTCCCTAGTAATTCTCCATTTACTTTTTTGAATTATAAATATATTTATTCTGTAAGCTGTTTCTTCTACTTTACAGATGATGTATTTTTAATTTTTAAAATTATTTTGTTCTTAGGGCTTCTATTGTAACTTTGCAGTGATGTTGCTTATTAGAAAGAAAGAAAACCTGCCTGGAGCAGATCCTTGCTACCTGACGCCACCCAGCATGAGTAGGTCTCAGGTTTTCCCTTGCACCTGGATTCACTGTTGCCAGAACCTTCTGTGACTGGTATTATACTCAGCCTTTTTGAGCAGCCTGAGGACATGCCACACCCATGACCATAACAGTGCCACATTCAAGCTGCTAGCTCCCACGTTAGATCTATTGGACTGGGCCTCCTCCTCCTGGCCCCTGTCTCTGTGGGCTAATCTGCCTCTGAGTCACATAGCCACTTAGTATTCTCTGTCTTTCTGTGATTGGCTGCGCCAGGGAATATTCTGTGAAAAAATATTTAAAAAGTAAACTACAAAGGGGAACAACTCTAACAGACATTAAAACATACTATAAAACCTCTATAATAGAACTGTATGTTATTGGTTCCTTGGAGAAGTGGGTCATTCAGAATTAGGGCAAGGAAGATACACAATGAACCTGTAACATCCTATGCTCTTATTTAATGGGAAGACACCAGAGTCTTTTCCACTCAGATCAGACACAAGGGCACCGCTACCAAACCTTCAAAGACCACACGGTCCTCATGTTCTATAAATTAGACCGGAGGAGGTGGCAGCAAACCAAGGCCCACAGTCAAATCTGGTTCCCTGCCATCTGTTTTTATGCATTAAGTTTAATTGGACTGTCACACACAGTCATGCCCGCTGTTTCCTTACTGTCTATGGCTGCTTTTGTGCAAAGTTGAGTAGTTGCAACAGAGACTATATCAGATCCTAAAATGTTTACTATCATGTATTATCAACCCATTATAGAAAAAATGTGCTGACACCTTTCTACAGCAGGAAAACTTCCTAACTCTTTTTAAAAAAACAAGTTTAGCACCGATATGTAAGCTAGATAAAGATGGTACAAAGCCAGAGAACTACAGGCCAATATCATCAATATTGACGCAAAATACTAACTAGAATATAGCAAAGAAAATGTTTCCCTGAAACTTGATGACATAGGAGCTGAAACTTAGTGATTTGTCTTAGTGCCACCTATGCCCTGTGTTGTCACTGGTGGTAGTGGTTTTTTTTTTTTTGAGGTCGCTGCGTGAACATGAACACAAATTATAATTGTTGCCCTCAATATGCTTATAGTTCATGGAGGAAATAGACACTGAAAGTATTTCACTCAAGAGTGACTATGTTAATCAGGGTGTAAATGGGGGATGTAGGAGCAATTAACAGGCCCAGGCATTCAAGGAAGGCAGTTCCTTGAGGTTAGACACATTGCATTGTGCATTGCTGAGCTCATTTTACCCATACTGAGCGTAGCACACATAGACTCTAAGTAGGGACCTTGCATTGAGCACTGTTGCATTTCTTGTGTTCAGCACTGAGCCTGGACTCCTGTTCCCTCCAGGGCAGCACAGTCCATTCTATGCTATTGTGCTCCTTGTGCCCAGGACTGAGTCTGGCACTCAGCTTCTTGTGGAAAGGCACCTTACATCATGTACTGTCCAGTTTGTGTTCAGTACTCAGCCTGCTCTCTCTCTTGTGCGTAGGTCTCTTGTGCACTGTTGTTTTCCATGTGGTCAGCACTGAGTCTGAGGCACAGCTGTTTGGAGTAGGCATCTTGTATTGTGCACTGTTTCGTTCTTCGTGTCAGGCAGCCAAGCAATGAGTTTAGGAGAGTCACTCCCCTTGTACGTTGTTTGTTGTGCCCACTGGTAGTGTGGCACACCTCCTTGAGGGCATCATGCACTTTCATGTTCCTTGTGCCTAGCACTGAACCTGGCAGATAGTAGTAATTGGAACAATGCTCATTAAGCCTTGAGAGGTCAGCAGAGGTTATCCAGGTAAGTGTAGGGCAATGGGGGATTCTGGGTAAAGACAGTAGCCTGAAAAAGGCACAAATGTAAGTGTTGAAACATGTATTTACACCTTTTATTTCTATTTCCTATTTTTTTCCCTTCTTTTTTTTTTTTTTTTTTTTTTGGCCATTCCTGGAAAATGGGTCTTAGAGACACATTTCTGGTAACCTGTCAAGACTTCTGCTTCCTATTGGGGTCATACTGGGACCTCAGTTTCACTCAGTAGATTGTGCATCCTGTTAATTTGCAGTCAGATAAGATAACTTTCTTGGAGATGCCTTGTTAGGCTCAAAAATAAGTAGAACAAGCAGCAACTTTACTTTACATCCCCCCCCGCCACCCCACTCCATTCTCAAGGTAGAATGGGGGGGCGGGGTGGGGGGAATATGGTTTTCCAATGAAAGATGTCAGAGGTGGAAAAATCTTCGGTAACTCCGAAGGTGTAAGAAACTTTCAAAGAGGAGGGAGAACCTGCTTTGAAAGCCAAGTTAAAACCCTTCTCTCATCTGAATGCCCTTCACAGCCTCAGGTCTGGTCTTTTCAATTTGGCTTTTGAAGTTCTGTTACCTTTCAAGCTTAATTCATCTTGGAGTGTGGTAACTTATTTCAGAAGCTATATTTTGGAAGAGATGTTGAAATCAGAGCATATCCATGGGAATATGGATTAGCGTTTCTGCACTTTATCTCCTGTTTACACTGCCTCTGTTCAAAAGCGTATTCTCACACAGACCTGTGGATCCTACGCTATTGTTTCTCAACCAAATCGACAAGAACAAGCAAAGCGAATACATTAAAGGGACATCTCCATTCTGCTAATCCTTACTATGAGTGAGTGTAGGTCCAGATGTGTGACATTGGTGCCTCTCAGATGTCAAGGGGATTACCACCATTTTCTGAGGTTTTGGGTGTATTAAAAAATGAGATATGTCAAAATATGTGTCAGAGTCTCTTGAGGACTGCAGTCTAATCTCACTGGGAGGTAATGCCACTAGTCTAACTTTGTTCTTTTAGTTACTGTGAATTTTGGAGTAAATGGCCCTCCTTGGACCCCCTACACTAAATAAATATATCTAAAATCATCTGTATTTTGTGGTCTCTGAGTAGTATTGTACATCAGAAGCTATTTAGCTATTTTCAATAAACAATAAACTTAGAGATTCTCGTTGACATTATTTAAATAAATAGTTAATTTTTTTATTTGCAATTTTTAAAAAATCATTTACTGTGGTATAAAGTTTGAGTCTAGAGTCTGAATGGGATACAAGGGTGTATGACATAATACTTGCCCTAAAGTTGCCTACCATACAAAAGAAATGTTAAAGATACCATTCTCTTAATTATGGTATATTTACTAAGACAATAAAGTCAACACCTACAGTTTAGAGTAGATAATTGTGGCTCTCCACTGGACTGCCTGTCTGTAATGTGAGGGGTAGAAACTGCCGTAAACATTTCTTTTGAGTCTCTGCCAGAATCACCTGTGAGGTTCTGAAATAAACAGCTCAGTGGGTAGGCATTAACCATATTATCCATCATGCCCTCATAGATGTAGCTCTATTGCTTCGGGTGGATTTTCAGGTCAAGATTTTTCATCTGTTCGCAGCCACTGCCTCTTCATTTGGTGAATTTTCCAAAATCATTCATGCATCAAAGCATGTTCCTAAGAAATTTGTCTGTGTCTACATGATGTAACCAATCAATTGTGATACAATAATCAACTAGACACATGGAATGACAATTTCAATTTGCAGGTATTTCCACCATTAGAGAGTAGAAATAAGTGGATCACCCATAATCTGGTTATTTCATTTGTACATACAGAACCTTAATCAAACAACTAGCTTTAATCATTCTTTAATTAATACTAAATAATTTCCTGAATGTATCAAAGCAAATAAAAATGGGTGTTTCTCTTACTCTAGACTGGAGTGTGAATATGTACATCCCTGTTATTTTTACTATTCTCATAACTTATGAATTATCTCTTTGAGTCCACCATATTGTATCTGGACTTTTTCAGGCTAAGATGTATTAACGAAAGAGATAGAAGTCAAGGGTAATTAACAACAATGACCTGTACTTCTTTATACTATCAATGAACTAAGCTGTTCACCTTTAATATTATAAAACCCTAAACAATGATATTCAGAACATGGTTTAGTACTATGAAAGTGGCAATTAGTTTTGTTCACTGTTTTTGAAATTCACAATTTTAATTAATGCTTAATTAAGTGAAACATTTAACAGTGTAATAGAGAAAATTTAGGGGTCCATGTTATTGAGGAGCCAGGACTCTTACATAAATAGAAATTGACATCTGCTGACTCACTGTTCTATATTATGAGGTATAAAAGAGCGAAGTGATTTGAACCATCATTCTGGTATCTGTCATCAGAAGGTCTTTGTAGAGCAGAGTTTGAAGCTAGCCCTTGTTTCTTAGCATTTGTATCTTATAATACATTAGAAGTATAATGGGCATTCAGGAGCCTAGTGAAAGCCTGCACGGTGTCTGCTGCTGGGTGAAATGTTTGACTGTTTGGTGGGTTGGCCACCAGAGGTCTGTTTGCATAAAGGGCCTTAGAATCTTCCTGGCAGAGAATACATTCAAAGAAAAGAAAGAGACATGCAGACATGTTTAATCCATCTGTGAAACCTTCATCATTATAATGAAAGAGTGATTCATTCATTCAATCCACAAATGTTTACTGAACACCTATCATGAGATTCTGAGTTTAAAATGGTGTCAAATACCCAGATTTGTCTTCTGCTCCAGCCTGCCCCTACGGATATGGTGGATTTTGAACAAAGGAGCAGAAAGAGCTGCTTTGTTGATATTTCCGTGGATGGTTTTGGTACTTTCGTTTAAAGGAAGTAAAATCTAGGGAGAGAAAGGATACCCTCCCATCCCCACCCACCACACACATGCATTGTCATAGGCCTTTGGGGATATGGAGGCTGTGGCAGTACCAACTGGAGAAGCTGTGGTGCCCACCAGAGTTGCCTGTGGCACTGAAAGGGCCGCACCGAAGCACTGCTGTGTGGTGATGGCTGGCCTGTGTGTCGGAGGGTCTGAGAAGCCCTAGACTCCTGGGACTACCTTGGGAGCACGTTGCAGGACCTGGGACCTACATGAGGCATGAGCTAGCCAAAGAGATTAAAGAGAGAGTTAATTTCACATAAATAATTTTTAATTCTTTCTCCAAATATTTCAAAGACAATTGTTTGAAGGAGAAATTGAAAAGTTTGAGGTAACTTTTTCAAAATGGTCACACAGTAACCAATAATTTGACCAATTTCAACAAAACTCCATCCAATATACGGGTTTATGTGGCCGAATTCAGCTGGTTAGTCTGTGGATATAAATACAGATACTACTCAGTGATGTCTGCTCCTTTTGCAGTATTTCCCAAGTGGTAGCTGTAGGTAAAAGCCAAGTGTTGGGGCTACTCTGTTGTGATGATTCTGACCCCTCTACTCAAACACCTTTTGTTTTCAGGAATGTTTGGATCTCTAGCATAGAGCTCCCAAGGACATTGCAGGATCCCAGAGAGAGTTATTAATGCCATGGTCTCAGAGTTTTAGGCTTGGGTTTGTCTACTAACTAATTTCACACTATTTTTGTATTAGTGCCTCAAACACAGTAGATACAGATAATCATGCCAAGTAAACATTTTGTTTTTAAGTTTATCTTTACATTTAATTGTGCTTTCAGAGACATCTGATACAATTTCAAAGTGGGAAGACTTGTGGTGATGGTCAAGATCAAAAGTAAGGTGATTATCACATGGGGATGAGACATTGTTACCGAACTGCTGAGGACCACACACACGCAAGCACATGTCCACGTGCATATCAAACACAATAGAGGCAAGTTTATACTTGCCATGGAAGTATCTTACATATCCTGGAATTAGCAAAACATTTATTTTAACTATTAAAACTTATTATACTTTATGTAGTGACACTTTAATAGGCAAGCATGTTCTTTTATCAAAGTATTTGTTTCCATATTGGTTGAAATATTAATTTATTGAGTTTTTTAAAATGTGTATTCACTTTGGTTGGACTGCGACACCTTCTGATGTAATTTTTAAAAGGCAGCTGTGCAAACTTGACAGGTAATCGCTAACAAAAGAATGGTTTTGATTAGTTCCATAATGAACCATTATCATTAACTTCTTTCAGTGGCTTAGAAATCCAAATATGTCCATACATACTACATGTGTATTAAATGCATGTACATTTTCATTTTAACGATAATTCATATTTTTATACAGACTCAATACACATTACTGTTCAAGGTTGATTAAATGCAAGAGGGTTGAAATGCAGCCAATAAAACAAGATTAGAAAAGATTAGAAGCAAATTTTAATTAGAAAATTGCCACCTCAAATCCTTTTAGAAAGTAAGTGGACATAAATAATAAATAGAACCATTTAGAAACTTAGTTTGATAGGGGCCCTAGGCTAGAATTCTGGAGTGCTATATTTGGGTCACAACTCAAACTCTGGCTTTCTAGTGACCTTTAGTAATTATTTGATAGATCTTTCAGAAGCTAGGGATATACTAGGTGATCAATAAATGACTCTAAATTTCATTAATCCCAAGAGACAGAACTCAGGTCTTTATTTTCCCCCACAGGACAGTTTTTGAGGGCATTTGGAGGAGATACTGGGACCAGTCTGGGATAAGACCAAACCTCCTGGCTCCCATCTTTGGGGCTTTAGATTTTCTGCATTGAGGCTAGATTCTATGGACTTGTAAGGAGATTGGAAAAATTTTCTCTTTTCAGAGTAAAAACCATAATGTTAAAGATATTAAAAAATGTCACATCATCTATATCTCACCATAAACTTTTCCACAATATACCATTGAGGCTGTTTATTTACCCTTTGAGCTTCAGTGGAGTTGTTCCAGAAGAAATGAGGCTTGTTCTTTGTTTCCGTCACCAGGGAGTTATCTCCTTGAGGGTCACAGCCTGCATCTGCCTTTGGGGACTTGCAGGGGTGCCTCTTTCCTTCAGGATTCTGCTTGCTTTGTCTGGGAATTCCCTTTGTGATCGGTGGCTGTTGCCCCATCACCCTTTGACGATGAAGGGACATAAGCTGATTAAACACAACACCATTTTGTGAGCACCCTGTTTCCCATTATTTCTTGTATTCATTTGCTATGACTACTGTTACAAATTGGCACAGATTTAATGGCTTAGAACATCACAAACTTATTATCGCACATTATCACATATTATCTCACATTTTCATTATCTCATATTGTCTGCAGGCTTAGAAATCCAATAAAAGTCTCACTGGGTTAAAATTAAGGTGTTGGCAGGACTATATCCTTGTCTGGGTGATCCAGGGAAAATCCATTTTCTTGCCTTTTTTGCTTCGAAAGGCTCCCATATTCCTTGGCTATGGTCCCCCTTCCTCATCTTCAAAGCCAGCAATGCAACATCTCTCTGAAAGTTCCCAAAGTCTCAACACATTCTTTCATTACTAACATTTCTCCAAATGTCCTCTTCTGCCCCTGTTTCTACCTTTAAGACTGTTGTGGTTACACATGGCCCATCTAGATAATCCAGGAAATGTTCTCCATCTCAAGGTCTTCACTTCTTCCTATCCTCAAAGTCCCTTTTGCTAACTGAGGTAACACATGCACAGATTCCTGAGATTGGGATGTGATATCTTTGAAGAGGACATTATTCTGCCAACTGCTCTTCTTATTATCATTACATATTTCTTTAGAAATTGAGAAAAATGAAGTTTCTTAGTGAATTATTACTATAATTGTTATAATTTTCATCATGTAGAATCAAGGTTGAGAGCTGTGGTAGATTATTTGCCAAAATAGATTTCCTTGTCTGAATTCATACTCTCATGCAGTCCTTTCTCACGTGGATGTTGGACTTGGCCATTTGACATACTTTGGTCAATGAAAAATAGTAAACATAATGCAAGCAGATGGTTGAAAAGTGTTTGCACATTCATACTTGTCCTTTTTTACTACTTTTTATACCCCTCCGACTACTAGGTGAGTTTACTAAGTGATGAGACAGACACACGGCCTAGACACTGTTCTCGCTCAGCTAACAGCCAGCATTAGCAAGTGGCACAAACCAAGTAGCAGTGCAAGTCACCCAACATTTAAGAGAGGACACTTTATAACAGCTTTATAACAATTACCAGGTGATTCACCAGAAACCACAGGTGCATGAGGGAGGCCAGCAGAGTAGAGCCAAGGCAGGCCAGACGGTAACTGCCCAAATAAGCAACAGAATCATGAGGTAAATAAGTTGTTCGTGGAGAGTTGGTTATACAGCAAAAGTTAATCATTTCAGGAGGGAACAGGTAAAGGGAAGTCAAAACCGAGAATAGGTTGAACTGAAGAATAGTTCATTTGTAAGGGGATGTTGACAAAGAATATCTCCTACACACAAAATCATAGACACAAAGGTTTTTGGAGTGATCCTGTGCATGAGAACAGCAAAGTACATTGAGTCTTACTCCTCCTTATTCCTCTACCTTCAGACCCTGATTCTGTGATGTTTAATGTCACAAGGAATGCTCCAATAATCACTTTCATCTATTGGTGCAATGTCCTATTGGTAGAACTTAAAACATCCCCTATTCTGATTTTCCTATTTTATTTAATAGGAAGCTGAAGCCCAAAGAGATGAATTAACTTGTTCATTCCTCATAGAAAATTAAGCTTTATTTTCAATGAAACAAATACATTCCCTGGACACTCTTAAAAACACTTTTTATCTTAGTTGTGGGAGAATGTTGGTTTAGTTTTCTTCTCATTCCCATGTCTCCTGATATAATATCAGGATGGGTGGACCTGTAGTGAGAAGCTCATGGCAGTAGGACAATATGACTCTTCCATTGTCTGCATATGTAGAGAGCTGGCTTTAAAAAGACATCTTTGCCTAATCCTGGGGAAAAACAACCCAAGGATGAAGGATCCCATCAGCTGCAGCAAAGCTACTGGCCAGGAAAGGAAGTGAGAGAAACAAAACATAATGAGGGGTGGGAAGGAAAACTATAATTCTGTGGGCACCAAGTTTGAAATAAAACTTTTTTGAATAATAACTTCATCATCCCTTCTCATTCGTAAACACTTAGCATCTAAGGAACAGCTAGGTACAGACCCAAGAAAGCAGGCCTGGCTTAGGTACCCATCCTGGATGGTGGGGTAGCCAACCGTGTGGGATTTCCTTGAGGCCTGAGAAGTTGGTATGGTTTTCATTCTTATTTTTCATCTTTTCTTACATATTATCTACTGTGTATTCCTAGTTTCTTTCATACTTTGTGCTTCTCTCTGCTGTTTCTCTCATCCTGGAGTGTACTTTTCTGGCTTGTCTGCATTGTAAGATGCAATCATCTTCTTGTGCTTAGTTCAAGCATCATTTCACTGAAGTCCTCCTGACTCCTACAGGCTGAGTTAGCCTTTCCCTCTTCCAGCTTCTGAACTTTGACTCATTCATACTATTAATTCTGCTTGGTGTGGTGACATTGTCATCTGGTGTTGTTAGAAGGTCTTACCTTAAAGAGTTTGTATTAAATTTATTTATAGGACTTAGTGTTAGATGACCTGACATACAGCAATTACAAGTCATTTTACACACTAAGACCATACTTTTAGGTGACTTTCAGCGTGACCTTACCGAAGAAACGGGAAGTTTTGCTGTTGGTTTTAAAGATTCTTCTCTGGTGTCATTAAAGGGAAAGAAATGCAAAGCAGAGTTGTGTGCATTTAGAAATGCTGGAGGTGAGCTAGCGGTAAGCCAGCTCTTTGAAATGATGTTATCAATCTATAGGGAGCAACACACCTTCGTGGTGGACTGTTTTCAAAGGGGGAGGACATGTATTTTTAGAAACAATAAACCCTTTTACCAACAGCTCAGCCAGACCTGGAGACTGATATAGTTCACAATTTTAGAAGTGATGGAACGTGCCCAATAAAGTAGCAAGCATGCTGCTGCTATAACCGAAAGGGTATTGCTTTTCAACTGAGCTGCCTTTAAATAACAGACGTTTGTTCTTAGAATAACAATCAAGTGTTTTCTATGAGAAATACATTTTGCTATCAGTTAAATTCTGCCATTTCAACTCCCCAATCCATTTCTAATCATTATGAAGTGGCACACTCATTCCTAAAAGGTACAATAAAATGTAATTGAAAAGAAATCTTTAACAGTGCACAATGTAAAGAAATTGTTTTTGTGAGCTGTGTAGTAAGGCACCATTTATTAGAACCTTACCAAATGTTCATATTTTGGCCTAAATTTATCCTTGCACTAGCTATAACAATTGATAAACAGATTCTAGGGAGGCTGAATAACTTACTTAAAAAGACAGACTGTTTTTGAAATACTCGAGTAACACCAATTTGGGGGTCGGGGAAATCAGTGAAGAGACTTTTATTTAGTAAAACAGATGCAATTAGCTATTTTTCAATTATTGTTAGTATAGTTTGGCACATTGTCTAGTAGGGAATAATTGCAATGAACTTGCTTTAAAATTGTCTATATTTTCACCTTGTTAGCCTACATTGCTAAGATTTTGCTGTATTTTGTCATTTTTAGAGTGCATGTTTTTAGCAAAGTTTTCTTTTTTGCTTAGACTGTAGACTATTCTCCTATGTGAAAAATGGCTGCTGAGTATGCAGAAAAAGTATAAAGAACTTCATCAGGAACACACTGCTTCTAATCTTTTGAGATTTTCCATCCCTGGAAAATTCTCAAATTAGGCTTAGTAAGACAATCGCATATAGCAAACTGCTAATTAGACGAAGCAAAAGCTTATTGGCAGGGATGGAATTAGGACTGCGCTTGTCCTTAGCTCCCATCTTCCCTTAGCAGCAGCACAGCTCCAGGGGCCCAGGTAGTGCTTTCCACAGGTCCTCGAGCTTGTCTTCCAGCAGGGCCCTTGTACCAGGTACAGCCCCCAAGTAGTGCTCTTGTAAGGCTCCATCAACTTTAGTGGACTGGCAATTAATGATTATTCTTGCTCGTCCATTAACATAAAAGGTACTAAATCTAAGATCAGATGTGATTTTGAGGTATGGATATGCCTTTGTCTCTGTTCCCTAGTCTCTTTCACTCCCTTGAGATTTTAGTGCCTGTTAGTATTATTATAATTGGAATCCTTGGCTTTCGAAGTGGTGCAGTTTCAGCTTTACGATCCAGTAGAAACTTCACCATTGCTTAAACGATTTTTTTTTCTCTTTGCAGCTAGAACTGTTTCACAAAGCCATATGGTGCCACCAAACCTCTGGAAGTATCACAAAATTTTCATGATCTAAAAGCAATAACTTATTAAAGAGAGCCCTAGTGGAGCTACTGTAATGAGCTGAAGATTTCCCTAGAAGTCTGTTGCCTGTTTGATGACAACAGGAAACATATTTCTAAACAAGGAGGTTTAAAACCTTCAGTAGAAGTATGCTATTAAGTCATAGGATTTTTATTTCGATCTAGCTCAATCAGCAGTGGCTGTGGCTTCCCCCCCTCCCCCACCAGTGAAATGAAATCTGCCTCCAAAACCATCCTCCCAGGCCAGACTTCCTGTTTTAAGTCTCTGTGCGGAGGCTTGAAGGCTTAAAACAATTCTCAAACTTATTTAGGAAGAGAGACAACTGGAAATCACAGCACTGTTTTCTGAATGCAATGAAGAAATCTCTGGCTTACTGAGTTAAAATGCCAAATTATAAAAGCCAGCTCATGTCAAATAGACTCTTAGTATAAACTCTGAAATATACTGTTGGCAGCAGTAGCGAAGTTTAAGAAAAATTGGGAATATAAAAGTTATCATCTAGAAACTCCTATTCACTATTTTACTGAAATTAAAATTCCTCTATGAGTCTAGAATAAGATTCTATTTTACTGGTGGAACCTAAGCTTTATGAAACATCAGTGTTCCACTGGGGCATATTTGACAGCCATCGATATAAAGGTTATTAGCCTATAGTGCTTTCGGAATAGTTATATAAAATTAATGTTAATATGTGATTATGTCCTTCAGTGTAGTATTCAAAGAATTTCTTCTGATGGTTAGCTGAGAGTTGAGACACAGGGAAATATGATGACAGATTCCTTAAGTTTGATTTCATTCATGGCTTAAGGGAACAGTGATTGACATTTAGACCTGAGACTCATTCCGGAGTCATTGCACAACGAGCGGGGCCTGCCTGTCAGCGTGTGCTGGTGTCAGGCTGGGCCCATGCTGAGAGAACAGCATCACTGCTAATTGAAACAGCAGAGATGATTACCAAGGCGGAGGCCTGAGAAGCAATGTACACCAGCACTGGAGGGAAAAGGGCTTTTTATTTGTAAAAGTTCACCATTAAATCACTGGACAGGATAAACAACTCATGGAGAAAATTACACTTATTATAATCAAAAGGGAATCCATTGTAATTTGCTGATTTCTCTAGGCACTCTCAATGTAACGTTGAACTAAACTCTCTCAAACATCTCCCACTGGATAAGCAACCGTGATGGGAAAAAATCCAATTTTTTTTTTTGTCATTGATACCTCTTTCCACAGCTTTCTGAATTATATTTAAGCATAATATAGTGTATTTGATGTTAGTGAGCACCCAATTTAGCATTAATTTCTCTGGATGGAAATATGAGCCATATGTTTATGTAAGTAATAACAACACTATGCAATTTGATCATCTCTGAGCAGACTGATAATATTTTCATCTCAAAGAGGGAGTTCTGAGAGTTTGCATTCATTTTTAAAGCATCAGCAGCTTTTAGTCAGAGGACACACAAGTTTTCTAATCTTATTTTATTCAATTTCTCTACTGGTCTGACTCTGATTAGAGGTTCAAATAAAATTGTGATTCTTCTATTCCTTGATTATATTAAAGTATTTCTTGTCTCTCGGCACAGCAGCTACTGCAAGTAAATTAATTGTTATAAAGTTATGGCAGAGCAGCACTAGTATTCTTTGAGGTGACTATTAGAATAGATTTCCAGATGGTTGATTTTTTTAAAAAAATATATTCAACTTCACTTCATAAATACATTTTCACAAGGGTACAGGAAGCCAATGCAGAAGTGCATGTTTCCAGGTGTTCTCATATGCACATAAAAACAGCTTCGATTTGGGGATTCTGCAGGGGAGCGTAAAACAAAATGAGTAAAAAAAAAAAGTTGCACATAGAGTAATTTTAATCCATTCCATTTTTAAATACCACAATAAATTTAATTTTCACAATAAATTAAATAGCCATATTCAGTTTACAAAATAGAATTACTTAGTGTGAAACCATTATTTATAACAATATACATTATGTACATGACATTTCTCTTTGTTGACGTAGATCATGGGAAGTGACTTTCTAATGTGTGATTGACATCCTACAAGTGATAACATGGTTCGTATAAGAAAAGAATAGTGCAAAATCACCACAGGAACTTTGGAACAATGTCAATTTTATGAGATAAGACATTCTTTCAAATCATAAGAAAATAGTATTTTTTGTTTTCATGGCACCAATTCAGCCTTCCCTTAAAAATGAATGCATAACTGAATCCTCTACTTCCTGAAGCTTCACAGCCATTGGTACATTTTCACACATAAATCTTTTGGCTTAAATCTATGAAAATGGTGGGTGACAAATTCTGACTCAAAGGAAGACTTTAGAATAGCTGAAGTCACTTTCCCCTAATACCACCACCTCTTCTTTTAGTAAATAGCTTAGAAGATGCAACTATGCAGATAGCAAATGTCTTTTTTTTCTTTTGTAAATTTTCAGTAGAAAAAGAACTGATCTTATATTTGGTCACACACTGAGTATATACAAGTATACATGGAAAAATGACTCGGATAGTCATGTCTCGGAAAAGTGCATATTTAATCTAGAGGAGGCACTGCATGTCTCCAGGCACAACACATAGTGTTGTATGACTTACTATTTTAGGGCCAGTTCAGTGTCCTTCCAGTGATCTGGTAAAATTTTTGATTAAAAGGGTGAAAGAATTTGCGCAATTTGGTAATGACAGAGGGGTCCACCTCTGGATGAATGCGCCCCTTGCTGCCAGCCAGGCACTTATTAAAGATAATGTTAAATCGCAAGCAGTAAAACCCTCTTGTAGCATTGAAATATAAATTGTACTGACTTATTCTTGGGGGAAGATTTAGAAACTTCTCTACGAGCTGAAGTTCTGGCAGAGGCTCCGTGATGAGGCGATCTCCATCGACGACGTGAAATTGCTCAATTGGAAAGTATTTCAACCACCTTTCCAGATGTTTGGTGTAGATGCTGGTTCTTACCGCCTTGTACTTTGTGTTCACTTCACAGGTATTAGGGTCTATTGCCAGCTTCTCGAACTTGTAATAGGTTTTATTCTTCCTCTCCTTCCCCTCTAGCACCTGAGTGTAATCAGAAATAGCTCTTGTGGTTGGCTCCCTGACAATGATCAACAACTTGATGGATGAGTTCATTTTGTAAATCCTTTCTGGAACCTCCTCCGTGATAAAATATGCCGGGCTTTTTCAATTGTGATTTGCTGAGGGTAGGAAAAAGGCATCTTTTTCCTATACCACTCAATACCCTTGGCATAATTCTCATCATTGTCAAAAAAGTGGATTTCTTGAGAGGCTTTGACCACTGCCGGATGGAGGTTCAGCATCTCAAGCAGGGCCCTTGTGCCTCCTTTCCTCACCCCAATGATAATGGCTTTGGGGAGCTGCTGGACCAGGTCATGAAGGCGAACCTGCTCCTTGGAAGCGTTGCCCTTCCGGAACTCATGCAGCAGGCCACGCTTAAACTGAAGGGCACGAAGAGGAAATTCAGCCTGCCCGTGGGCTCCGAAACGGCCTTCAATGGGGCAAATGGGCTGCAGCCTGTAAGCAAGAGAGAGATGCTTTAAGAAGCTCACTGCAACTAACGCCTCATTTTTCTGCTTCCCCAGTCAGAGTAAGACATTAAATGCATAAATAAAACCACTGTTTCCCAGCCTGATGTAATCCATAATGAACATACGTTTGAGAAATTTTATTTTAAGCAACACTGTATTAAATGGAGCACATATAATTGATGAGATTTTTTTTTATTAGTGCTCCTTAAAATTTTTATTCACTAAGCACTTAATTGACTACGGCATGTACTTATGTTCACAGTACAGGACGGACAAGTGACACATGCCATGCTAATGGCCTTTTAACAGCTCACCAGTTAATATCATTTAGAAAACGTGAAAGGTGGAAGATTATAATCTTTGGCTGGGAGACTGAAGGGCAGGTAGAAGGCCAGTCTTTTGGGTTTTATGTGCTATTATTTCCTTGCAGCTCAGCAGCACTCACATGGTTCTTAAAAATCTTTGAGATACAATCTGAAAAGAGGTCCTAGTCTCTGCCCTTGGCTATTTGCATCATCAACCTAAAAAAATTCCCAAACTAGCACTTGCCGACCTTTTTATTTTATGAGAATTTCTGTCATTGGCCCTGTGGACAGCTAGAAAAGTACTATATTCTGCCTTTCTTTTTCTTTCTATCTAAAGAGGTCTGCATATAGGAACAAACCCAGAGCCATCAGCAAATGCTGTATATCACCTACCCACCTGGGAACCACCGGACCACACCTGGGACCAGACATAAATAAGACCTTGGCAGGGCCCAAACCTCAGCTCATCATTGCAGGTCAATTTAAGTCAGGGAATCAAGCTCAGAAGGAGAGATGCAATAGAATGGAGCCGGAAAAGGGGATTTCCACACACACTGACTTAAATAATTAACATCGTCACTGCTTTCTCAGAAAGGTAATATCACAAAGATATTAGTCTGCAGTGACTTTAATTTGGTCTAGCCAATATATGTGGCCATTAAATTGAGTTTGGGTATAGTCTGGAACTAAACTGAAATTATTATAATTCTTTGTAAGTGTATCCAAGATAGGTATTAAGCCATCTGGTAAAGGGTATAATAGTGAAATGGCTGTTAAGCCCATTCCTTCAACTAAGGATTCTAGTTATCCTAATAATTTGGAGTTTGTTCCCTCCTCTGTGGCAATGAGGCTCTCTCTTGGTTTTCCCAAGAGATTCTATTGTACCTTTCTTACCTTCCTTAATGTTTATAATTAAAGGGAAAATAGAAAAACCTCAAGGTCATGCCAAGGCATTCTGTAGCATTGAGAAAAAAGGCTTGGCCTGTGCTCTGTTTTAAATAGCTATCTATCCTATTCCTTAAGGAAACATAAAAATATACAAATATAAACATATTTTACTTTCTTTGTGGTGCTTATTTTTTATGATTTTAAAAACAACTCGTGCTCACTGTAGAAAATGTGGAAATATAACATACTATTAAAAAAAAAACAAGGTTTACCATAGTTAACATTTTATTAACTGAACTTTGTTTTTATAAATTTGTTAATGGGATTAATGCTAGAGCTCTAAATGGAAGATACAAAAGTAGCAACACGTACATAGTGAAATATGTTTTTAATTGTGACATTGACTGGGATATCATTAATTCTTTTTTTAGCTCTTCATGGGAGAATTAAGTGCTAATTCCCTGAGGCGTTCACTTAATGTAATTGATGGACTTCTCTCCCATGCATTTAGAATGATGCTAGTGCCATCCTTGGGAAAACTGAAGAAAAAGTCCATCAAATCCTTCTCTGTAGGACTTAATTCTCTCCAGGAACCCTGGTCGGGAAAGGCAGAAACAGTCTCTGCCCTTTCAAGCTGGAAAGGAATTTCCCTACCTCTAGAAATGACCATTTCCTTCTTTCCTTTCTTCCTCTTTACCTTTACCTGGTAGCTCATACCCTACAGAACAATTGCTTTTTGAACTCCCTTAACTCAAAATAGGAGAAAATATCATCTTACTTCTACTTCCTGAAGAGTGAATTCTGAGCACAGGCTTTAGACTAAAAAATACGGAGTCCTAGGATCGGAAGGGACAGGAGAAGTAACAGAGCTCAGCCTCCCATAGAAAGGGCCAGAGCTTCTGCTACTAAAGGATAGGCCTAAGAAAGCATGTGTCAGTTTCAAACATAATCTGCTCAAACCCTCAACTGAGAGCTTTCGAGAAAGCCTACCAAGCAATCCAATTTCTTATAAAAGCTATAAGAGACTGTAGACAGGTTAAAAATGAAAAAAAAAAATCATCAACTAAATAACAAATGCATTGAAAGCTAACTAAAGACATTAGGAAGAACTTGACAGAAAAGTTCCTTTATGGGCATAAGACAATAGTACCACCTGAAGACATTTTAATAATAACTAAGCACTATTAAGCACTATTTCTAGGAAACTGCTTGAAGTCAGTGATAAACTCTGGATTATACCATTTCCTAGATTTAGCAACTAGTGAGTGGAAAGTTTACCCAGGACTTTTGAATTTAAAAGCATCCCAAGGGTTCACTTTACCAGTCAAAATTGACACTAGCTGAAAGAAAATAAAGACTATTGATATTTGTTAAATATCTCACGTGTAAGATCTCCACATTAGAAAAGGAAAATTTTAAGGAATATGTTTCATTTTAAAAATGACTTCATTTTCACAGAAAATGAGAATTGAATGCATGGAGAACATACTTCAGTTTTTTTCAGTACAACAGTTAATTTTAAAGGGTAAAGAAGGAAGCGTCACATTTCAGAAATTCACATCTCTGTCTTTAACAATCATACCAGATGTAGGACAGCCCAGAGGTATTTAAATATGAAGCCATATGCTATTGTTGGGACTTCCGAAGGTCTAGCACCTCTTGACTATTTGCTTATTTAGAGCCAACTCCAAGTTCTGTAAATTTCCTCTCCAAGGATTTTCCATTGCTTTCTGGGCAATTACTCTGAGTGACAGCCTCCCTGTCTGCTACATTCAGACCTAATAAGCATAGTTAAAACTCCCCAGGCCTGGGAGCCATCTTTCCAGGGAAGTGGATTCCAAACATGATGAACTCCTTTACAGGCTCAAAATAATTTTAACTCTCCTGGTAGCACATTAATTGCTCACTCATAAATTTCAAAATGAAGATACATAAATACTTCACTGTTTTGCTAGAGGTCAACAACCAGATGCACGGCAACCACAATGAGCTGAGAATAATGACATTTTTTAACTGTACACGGCTTTATCCTTTTTCTGAAAACAAATGTTAATGCACACAGAATATAAATTGATCTTGACGAACACCTTGGTTTGAGCAACTTGGATCTCTTTTTATTAAAGGCTCAATAAATCAAAATCAATACTGCAGAAAAGCATGTTTCTTGAGAATTTTGAAGGAGGAAAAAAAAAGGGATAGATTTAAAATTATGTCCTAAGGAAGTTTAAGTCAAGAAACACTTAAAGCCACATGGGCTTAAGTAAGTGTTTAATCACCTACCTATCCAAGCTCCCAACTCTGGTGACTAGATACAGGAGACTCCCAACGGCAAGGCTTCCCAGCACTAGGAGCTTCTGTCTCAGCCACGCCTGCTGTTTGAATAGCATGGCCCTCCATCAACCTTCAGGACTTCTGCAGCCTGAGAGACGGGGATACAAGGGGACTCATCAGCAGTCATCTCTTATAGGCTCTGTTGATTGTCACAGAGCCAAGCAGGGGTGGAAACAGGAATTAAGTGATGCCTCATGAAGAACAGACCTCGTACCAACCTTGACAATGTTCATGGTGTAATTGGTATTTAGCAAAACTTTCTTTCCTTTTCCTGGCCCATGTTATAAGATCAAATACTAAACCAGGGGAAAGATACTAACTAGACAGAACCTGCTAGGCAACTGCTAAAAGAAATTAAAATGCATGTATTATAGATGTAGTGTGTACATATATATATATATATAATATATATATATAATATATTTGTTGTTAATCATTAAAAAAAAAATACTGATAAAATGAACAACTGAGCAATGTGAGGTTTACCAGCAGGGCATCTACTACATTGAAGGTTCTGCTTCAGAATAACAGGACAGATGTAGAAATTAAAATCTCAGTTTAGTAAGTTATAATTTGGGGCATACCAATGACATATTTTACTTACATATTTTAAGCTGTTTCTTTACTTACTGAGGTTATCAGCGGTAATTACCAGGACCTTGTAGGTTCAAGGACAGTGAACCTAAGTAACTTGCTGTTTCCTTTCAAATTCCCTGCCCTGTCCTGAATTAGACTGACCAATTCTGAAAACATGCTCAGACTGAATGCCCCTGCTACGTAACCCCTCCTAGCTCTCTATGAATTTAAACAGGTTTTTGCGATATGGGGTTTTGCCCTTATATCATGGCAGAAGCTTACCTAGAAACATTGTACTCATAACTGAAATAAGGTTGGCTGAGGAGTGTAAGGCTTTACTAGTGCTATTATTAAATTTTTGGGAAAAATGCAAGCTTCCAATTCAGCCTTTCTTATTAAAAATAAATCCAATCCTCCTTTCAAGATAAGATTGTTTGCTTCTTATTGAAATTCAAAATAGAAACCCTCGGAGAGACTACAGCAATGGGTCATAGTTAGAAATTGTTTTCCTGCAATTATGTCTCCATATTTGCTATGTGAAGACTTTCTCCATACGAAAGGGATATACTAGGATTGATTGATTGATTGATTGATTGATTCATCAAAAATTACTGAGCACCAATGCATTTCTGGCTATTCTACTAGGTTTATGAGGGATTCCAAAAAAGATCCTGAGGAGTTTTAGCCCTTAGGAAATTAATAATGCAATTAAGGAATTTCGAAACAACCAGAGAACGCAAACTAACTTATGATATTGTATAATAAATGTTGGGGAAAGAAAATAAAAGAAATAGTCAAGGATGTAGGTTCCATGGAATGGATATATATATAAAATTTGTGGAATATAATTCATGGTTTAGTGATGTGGCTATAGGAGGGCACCCCAAAGGGTAGCGATAAGAACAGCATCATCCAACACACAGCTAATGAATATTTGTGGACTATGCCTATGTCCTTGATTCTGTACTGGGTACCATGGAGATAGCTACCAAAATGGAAGTCTGCAGTCTAGTGGAGCAAACAGATATTGAACCATAGGATTCACGTAAACCTACATAGGATTCACGTATACCTACAAACATAGGATTCACGTATACCCACAAACTGCAATAAAAATTACAGGATGTAGTGAGAAAGAATAATAGGAGGAACCTACTTCAGTCCTTCCTAAAGAAGTAACACTTGGGCTGACACCTAGAACTTGAAGAGCAAGCTCAAATAATGACTGAATATGAAGTCATTATTTTTTTCTATTGTCACTGAGGATCTTTCATTCTGAAAAGCTCGAATTCCATCTACAGAATCTCCCTGTATGATTAGCCCAGTTACTACCATGGAGATTTCACACTGTGGGATAGGCTGCTACTACCAGTCCAGTCTCTCTAGGTCTGAAATGCCTTAAATGCACCCACTGGGTTTTTTGTTTGTTTGTTTGTTTGTTTGTTTTTCTCTCTTAGGAAGGCCTCATTTCTCCAGCCTTTTGTTTGCAGGACTGGCTTAACTCCTTATACTGCCTCCTCTTTGTGGCCCAAAGCATCCTCATGTCTGCTATGACACTGAGGAGAACTACAATTAGATCTCAGCTAATATGAGTGAGTCATCCGTGGTGAAGTGCAAAGACCACTGGATTGGCGGTCAAAGACCTTGAGTCACATTTTGGTTTACTTTTGTAATGGAAACTTCCTGAATTTTGGCATTCTCATCTGTAAAATAAAGATAACAACGTCTGTCTCACAGGATTGTCATGACGTGAGCTTTGTGTAAGACTCTGTGGGATAGAACTTTAACAACATTTGGGCACTGTACAAAATTAAGCATAATTAATTCCTCAGGAGGCTGATAAGTTTGTTCTTGTAATGCATTTTAAAGAACAAAATAAATGTAGTTTCCATTAATAGTATAATTGGATTATAAAAAATATAAGCCCATTTTTAATATAAATAACTTTTAATGAAATCTCCTGTTAAACATTAGAATGTAAGATGGCAGAATTACCATAAAAAAAGCTGTTAACACTTATCTTGTTAGGCCGAAATCTCTTGGAATTTTTGAGAAATGAGGAGGTCAAGCCAGTAATTCCTAATGAGCTTCACTAAGACACAGGAAGTGAAATCTCATTCTGTTTTGTATTCAGTCTCAGACTACATGCTAAGAGACAATACCATAGTGGCCTCTGAATAAACCTTGCTCAGGAAAAACCAAAAAGACACTTGGTTAATTTAACATTTAAGATGCCTCTTTGGTTTTTCTACATCATGAAGTGCTCGAGTGTCACCAGGACGGAGTCTTAAAAGCTGGGAGTTGTTGCCTTTGCTCTAGGAATATAAGTTAAAGAGAAGCCACACCATCCAATCCTTATGAATACCACTGTTAAACTGGGAGAAGGTTAACTGCCCCTCCAACACCAAAGTCCCTTCTCTTTAGCTATGCCAGCTTTAATGGATATCTTAATAATTTTTCATCTGAGCAATCATACTGGTGAAAAGCAATTCATATAAAGTGAATGTTATAAAAAAAGTGTATTATTTCTTTTTTATTAAAAAAAGATTAAAGACTTACAGTGGCATTTAAGCCTTCATCTCTAGTTTTTAATCTCTCAGTGTTTTTCATTTTGTGTGCCAAGAAAAGCATAATTATAGTTTTTCCAGATTACTAAAACTTTAATAGACATGGTGCTTTAGCTGTACAAAGCAGAGTATGTAAATAATAGAGTATGTGGCCAGTAGTGACACATTCTAAAGACATCTGGCTGTTTCTCCAAAGCAGCACTAAGCAAAGAAGGAAATGATTCCCAAGCTGAAACAAAGAAATAAGGTAATTCAAAAATAATAATAATAAAGGTACATTTAAGTGCTGCTCAAAAGCTTGTAGACATGGTTACCATAAGCCCCTGGTACCAGTAAAAATGATAACAGAAACAATAGCAGCTAAGTTCATTAAAAATGACTGAACTTTTATAGCAGAATTATTACAAGGAAATTGTAACTGCCTTTTGAATATTAGCTCATTTATCTGGGCAACAGCCTTATGAAGTGGACAAGAACTACATTTATTGAGCACTAGGCTCTCTGTTACTTTCACATTTATTATCTCATTTAATAAAACAGACCTGTGAAGTATTATCCATTTTACTTTTTTCTGATGGAAACTGATGAGCAGAAAAATGAGCAGATTATTTACCAAAAGGCATGTAACTAGTAAATGCAGGAGGATTTAAATTCAGAATTACCTGACCCCAAAGAATGTGGCCCCTTGATTGCAATGCCACTCATAGAGCTTTGGATGCTCACTTGGGACACTCTTAATAAATACTTGTGTATTGATTGATGAGAGCAGACAAAACCACTTAACTCCAGCCAAATCACCTGACTGAACCTGGAAGGGGCTGGGGAAGTGAGAAAAATAAAGTAAAAGAGGAAAAAAGTTTCCATAAAAGGGAAGGTAAAGGGGGCCATTTGGGTGGTTTGAACATGATAGAAGGAAAATATTAATAAGTAATAGTAATAATAATAATCATAATCATAATTAGAAGTCATGTTTTTACAGAAAGTTGTTTTTATAATTTATGAAGTGTTTTTCATATTCACTATGCCATTTATAATTAAAACTGACCAGAATAATAGGAATCCACTTGTTCCCCCCCATAATTCAAGCACATTCTTTTTGAAAGCTTTTGTAGTAGATGATCAAAATAACATTGGTTTCGAGTGCTGCTTGATTCAGATCTCCATAAAATCTTGGTTAAATCCATCAATCACCTCTCACAATTAATTGCCTCATTCCCCTTCTCCCTTCCCCCAGCCCGTCCCTTCACCATCTCAGTGAATGGCTCCTCTCCTGCCCACTGCGTCACTCGACCCAGAAACCCTAGAGTCTTTCATCCTTGGTTCTATCCCTTCCCTAACACCCAAGAGGCCAGTCAAATTTTACCTTTAAGATACTATAGAATCCACCTACTTCTCTGTACTGTCCTTTGTGACTGCTTTGGTGCAGGTTGCACTTTTTCTCTTAGTGTGTTATGGGCTCCTAACTGGTCTTCCCCACTATGGTGTGGTTCCTGCCTTAATTTATTCTCCATACTGATGCCAGAGTGGTCTTTCCTCACAGAAATTTGGTCATGTTGCCTTCAGGTTTAATATACGTTAATGGGTCGTGATCATCATTCATATATTTTTAAATGACCCTTTATTCCTTTCCAAAGCAACTCCACACTGTCCCCAGTGGCTACATATACAAACTTCACAGAAGCCGCTTGCAGTCTTTTTGAATAGGTCATAGTCAGTTTTACTTCAGGGCTGGAAACATTAGGTTTCCACAGCCTGAAAAAAATAACTCTGTGCCTAATTTATCAGGTCTGGGACACCAATAAAAGGCATCCCAATAGGATACTAACAGCCTGACCTATAGCACTGCCCTAAAGAGTAAATGAGCATGTGAAGTAATTAGAACATTACTTGCCACATAGTAATTCTCATTAATGTTAGTAAGTCTACTAATGCTTCCTTTTCCCTTCCTCTCAGGCCTTGGTTTAATTCCTGTCTTTTAGATCTTAAGGTCCTTGAGTAAGTCTTTTTTGATTGCTCCGGCTGACTGACATGTCCCTCCTATGTGTCATCACAGCATCCTCGATTTAATTCTATTGAAACCAAATAATAATTGCCTAGTTACTGTGTGATCCTCTAACCAGAGTGTAAATTCCAGGAGATTAAGAACTGCACCTTGTTCATTATTGTATCACTAGAATTTAC
This sequence comes from Eonycteris spelaea, assembly GCA_003508835.1. Lineage (NCBI taxonomy): Eukaryota > Metazoa > Chordata > Mammalia > Chiroptera > Pteropodidae > Eonycteris > Eonycteris spelaea. Next base: position 2,521,855 of record PUFA01000018.1, on the reverse strand, counting down.
CATCAGAGATGCTCAGTAAATTATTGCTGAATAATCAGATAGCATGAACTTTGACTACCCTAATAGCTATGGCATCTGGATACCACATCTCTTCAAGTAGGAAACAGTACTTTATCTTTGTACAGCACTTTGCAGATTTACAGAGTGCTATATAATTAACCTACTTTTCCTCGGCTTTTTATTTTGAAAAATTTGAATATTTATATGTCCTTTACCTAGATATACCAATTGTTAAATTTCGCTACATTTGCTTCATCTTTCTCCATATAAACACATACTCAAACTATTAAATCTAGCGTTGTTAACTTCTAGTTTGGGGCTTTTTTACATCATATCATTCTACCTCCCATTAAGTTCATGTAATATTGAAAATGTTTTAGATTTTTTTTTGGCAGGAATAGATATATCACTCTTCCTAAACATCAACTTGTAAATTCTGATAAGTAGGGTATCAAAAAAAGCTTTGGCAATGTGGCGAAGGAGAATATATTCTTAGGAGAATATTTCTTGTTCTATCTCTTATTTTACTTTTCTCAATTCTTTAAAGGAAGAAAAATTAAAAAGCTCTTTCTACATAACATGAAAGTGGCAGCATCTAGTGATGCCCGTCCATCTAAATGCTGGCGCGGCTTGAACTTTGCAAGCCAGTTGTTAAATCCATGATTGAGAATTACATTTTAGAAATTCATAATTAAATAAATTAAAACAAAGGCAATAAATATTAAAAACACATTTCCTGATTATCATACTACATTTACTATTACTATGCTTTTGAGGTTAAGTCTATTTTATTTGTCTGGTGGAGAAATTACTGTGCATCTCTTCTCAATTCCCCACTCAATGAATTCTGTTGGTAGCTTAAAATTGGCCATAGAGTAGGATTTATACAACTGAAATTTACAAACACTACAAACTGTTCCCCTTCCCCAAGAGCGGGTTGTTAAATATTTACCAGCACACTACTGATCATACCCCATTTGTTTGTCTTCTGTGCATTCATTAATTAGGTCTTTCCTGGGTACCCACCAACTGTGTAGTATTGTGCCAAGTGCTATCAGGAAAAGGAGGGTGGACCGACCTCTCATGTTCCTCTCTTTTTGGCCTCCTCCATTCTCCTGCCTTTATGTGGTATCGTTTTCATTTCTGAGGCCTCTGTAATCCCTTCCCCCCTCCCTCTTTTCCCTTCTTTCCTTCCTTCCTTCCTCCTTCCTTCCTTCCTTCCTTCCTTCCTTCCTTCCTTCCTTCCTTCCTTCCTTCTCCTTTTTACTTTCTAGATTTTTTTCCTCAGCTTTCTCCTTCCAGTTTCTCGCTGCACTCTGCCACTGACTATGTTCTCTAAATAATAGAACTTAAAAAGAACTAATGCAGTACTATTAGTTAATGTTGATAGTGAAAGTATAGCTAAATGTCTTAGAAAATCTTAGAAATATTTAATAAATCTATAAAATAATTTATAATTAGTTTGTATGCAAAATAAGAGTAAAAGTCTCCATTTTCTCTTTTTATCATCACAGATACCTCTATCCTCTGAATCTCAGATCTTTCTTTCAGGGCCAGAAGGGCTCCACCAAATTCTGACACTAAGATTATAACCACCTATGTTGCATCATCAGCAAATAGTTCATCAACAAATATAGTCAACAAATATTTACATGTGCTGGGCACTGCAGATACCAGGAATACTGTGGAGAATTAGAGACACAGACCCTGCCTCTTATCTTTAGCATTCAAGATCAGCGCTTGATAAAAGTATAAAGAAACTGCATCTTCCCTTAAACGCAGAGCCCAGATGCTCTTAGAAGGCTGCAAAGGAAGAAGTTCCACAGGTGCAGAGTCAGCTGGATTTCAGAGTCTCATCTCCTGGCCCTTAGATCAACCTTCTCCATCGAGGGTCTTTTTCTCCAACCCAAGGAGCCACAGTCAAACCGCTCTCCAAAAGGCACTATTCCTCCCTTAATAGGACATTTTTCTTCAAGACTCCCTGCTAAGTGAAGACTTTATTGGTCAGGGTTAGACCAGATTTTGTCAAAGTGAGTACTTGTGACCAGACAGGGCATGGGCTCTGTGCTCAGCAGGGCCCATATTTGGCTTAATGATTGTTGTCACTGCCTTAAAATTCCTTATAACTGCTGAGCAAGAGGCCATATATTTCCTTTTGCATCGGGCCACAAATTATGTGTGCAGCCCTGCAGCCAGACCTTCCAGCCTTCGGAGAATAGATTACTTGTGTGTAGGCTGTGGCTCTTCACAGTGGTGCCTCCTCCTTTTGTCAGACCTTTGGCTTTAAGAGACTGATGTCATCTTAAGCCTACCATATAGGAACACAATCCTTCACGTTTTCTCACAGAGCCAGGAATTCCACTCCTCTTTATTTCTCTCAGTTATGTGGTCTTCTTCGAAGCCCATCTCTTCCCTGGGTGCCCTACACTGCGAAGGTCTGTCTTCAGGAACATGAGAGCTACCCACAAAGCCTTACAGTCCTAAGTATTATATTCATGGTAAAGCATGTGTCACGCAAGGAGAATGTTCACACACACACACACACACATCAGCAGAGGGGTCTCATTATAATAGATTAATGAGGGGGAAATCCTGTGAGGTGAAGAGGGGTATTATCACCCTTATCACACAGATGAGAGACATGAGACTCAAGGCTTCTGCTCTCTCTACAGGGCAGAAAGCTATCTCACCCTTTCCTCTCTTCAAAGCAAAACTAAAGAGTAAGCTCAAATTAAGTTGCTCACTGCTGTGTGACCTTGGGAAATCACTTAACCTTCTTCCTTGCTCTTCTGTTTTTTTTTTTTTTTTCACCCAAGAAGCAAAGGGCTTGGAAGGGATGAGTTCAGCAAGCCCTCCTGCACCTAACATTCTCTCATTCTAAGGAATCCCACCAGATTAGCAGTAAATGAGTGTTATATTGAGAGATTCATGTATAAGGAAGTAAAGTCAATTGCAGCAGAAGGAAATTAGTGCCCGAGGTAAATCTCAATTTCTTATTATCCCCCAGTTTTAAACAGTCTTGACCTCATTCAAGATGGCTGCATCACATTTTATTTCCTATTACTGTGAAAAACAATCCTCTTATTCTAAGACAGGAAATTTCTCTGAAAAGATACTGACACTTAAGAGTCTACTGATTAGCTTTCAATGTGCCCTGCTGCCAGAGAACCCAGAGGAATCACATTTTGAAAAAATTAACCAAGGGCAGCTGAAGAAAATTATCATAAAGAATTTGCGTTTCTTCTATTATAATGATCACATAAGAGAGCTGTAATGAGAAAGAAACAAATGAAGAGGGGCACAAGAACAAGGGCATGGAAAGCAGTGTTCTGCACGTGTCAAGTTGAATGTAGAGATAGGGGTGTAGATTAAGAGGAAAATGGATATCATTTGTTAGTAGATTAAGCAGAAAATGTATCGGTCAGGGAGCTCATAATTGCTCTATCAAACGGCTAAAGAAGCTATTTAGCTCTTTGTTTCTTCAGTTAACCATGAAGGGTCAATGTTAGACATGAAAAGGAAAAAAGTTGATAAATTATACAGAACTGCAGAGTTTATTACTGCTCCGTGCAGTTTATTACTGCTCTGTGCTTAGTGCTTATCATCCTGGGAATTACTGCAGGAATATCTTTGAGCAAATTCCAAATTTTCAAATGGGTTCTCCATTTTTTTTCCTTCCATTCAGCTTTTGATACTGTGCATGCATAATTCATCACAGCTACCATTATTACCTTAGCTTGAGTAGCCCTCTGGCTCTCTATATACAGAAGGATACTCATTTTGCATTTGTAATGACCAAACTTAAAAAGGAGCCAGTTAATTCTGCTTCTGTTCAGGGGTCTCATTTAGTAAAATGGTGTCTTAAGAGATGGGAACTGAATTTTATTTTGACATGGAATCCCAATTACTTTTAAATTTCAGCATCACATTGGTACATGTAACATGTAATGATTATAGAAGGAAGGTGTGTTTTTCCCTCCTAAAGTTTCTTTTCATTTCATTAAATAGTTATTGGAAGTTTAGTAAATTTGTCCTGCTAGTGAGTTCAGAAGCGGAATCTCTCTCTAATCTTGCATTTATATAGAAAAGCGTGAGTTGGAGAGGTATCAATTAATAAACATGGTCCAAACAGATCATTCCAGTAAGTTAGATCCATGAAGTTAAAGAGGTCAAGTTAACTGGATAAGTTCTTTCCTCTGTTTGTATAATTGAAGTCAATGTATAGTAATATTAGATCTAATTGTCACTCCCAGTAATAGTTGAATATATTTATTTTCAAATCAAGTGTAGTAATTACCAAACAGAAAGTCAACTTTTAGTCTTATTTCCTATCTTATAAATTTTGTTTTTGGTGAGGATCAAAGAAATTGTGTGTGTGTATATATGTGTATATATAGTATATATAAAAATATAAATATCTCTTAATGTCATAAAAAGACTAAAAGTATGGTGACGTTTTTATCATTAATTATCATTGTAGTTCTCATTATCCTCTCTCTGCAGTGACTTTCTCTTTTTTAATTTCTATAACACTAAGCTAGCTATTTCTTTTATGACTGAGGATGATAATTTTTATGAAGAATTAAATTATTGGCAATCTGATTACACAAAAATATGACTGTACTATGTTGAAAATTACCAAGTTAGATTCAGAAAATTTAATATTTTTAATATAAAATTTAAGCAAATATATAGGTACAACCTCCTGAAAACTTTAGAGTAAGATTTCCTATTATACGCTTAATCATAATAACAACACAATTTTCACATTAGTACTATCTGTGTGGCACTTTACAGTTTTTAAAGCTCTAATTTAAATGCTATTTTACTTGATTTTTACAACAAAGATAAGAAAGACACAAGGCTATTTTATTTTCCGTTCTATAGATGAGGAAGACGACACCTGGTCCAAGCGTGGTGCCTGTGCTCACCTAGCTAATGACTTGCAGAGTTCAAAAGAGAAGCTAGCTGTATTCTCCTTCAGTATTTGTGAGAAAATTCATCCTCTTTCTATGAAGAGTTAGCTTTTCTTTTTGCACTGGAACTGGACGCTTATTACGAGTGGAAATCTAATCCTGCTCAAGTGATTTTTGCTAAAGTCTAGGACTTGGAAGAAATGAAGGAGATATAAAATAATTTGGAATTAACGAGTGTTAATATTCTTTCTCTCTCTTCATTGGATCATCAGTTCCTCCTAGAAAATATCCTGGTGGGGTGAGGTGGATTACAATAGATTCATCAAGGGTAAAAAAAGAAGAAAAAAACAGTTAATAATTTCTGAGAACAATCATTATGCTAATGATGAATTTAGAACATTAACTCCAATCATCTCCTCCCAACTAATATGCATATTTTTGGTCGAGATTTTCATTTTACTTTGTTTCTCCAACCCCTCCTAAACTAGACATTATTTTCGTTACTGTTTTAGAGAATCCTTGTTTGTTTAGATTTATCCATGTTTATCCATATTGTCACTCACTATTTTTTTTTATTGATATTAGCTTTATGGAGATATAATTCAGAAAATTTTAAATTCTCCCATTTAAAAGTGTACGATTCAATGTATTTTAATATACTCACAGAATTTTGCAATCATCACTACATATTTTAGACCATTTTCATCACCCTCCAAAGAAACATTGTCCCACTTGGCAGTTACCCTCCCGTCTCCATCTCGTCTTCCCCACCCCCGGGCAACCGCTCATCTACTTTCTGTCTCACTCTACCTTCTTGCATCTCAGCTCTTCCATTTTCCCTTTGCTAGAAGTAGAATTTCCTCTCATTAGCAAACAAAAGCTGTGACATTTTCAAACCTAATGCAGAATATTTTTTTTCCTCAATTGCTTCTCCTTCCCAAAGGGGAAAAAAAAAAATAAGTAGTCCATACTTTCTTTACCTATTTTCTCTGTTAGGATGATCTAATTCCTAAAGGATTTGTTAGCTGATGAGACTAGTACTGAGTTGAAACTTAATTTAAAAAAATAGATTATTAAAATCTTCACTCTGAAGATGGGGCTTTTAAAAAAATATGTGTTTTAAAATGTTTTAATGTTCAACAAATCCCTCTTAGGGTAGTAATCACCTGTAAAACATAAAGAAAACAGGAGCTGGCAAAGTAGAGTTAGCACCCAGAGGGGAAGCAACTTCACTGCGGCCAGGGAAATGACCTGAGATGTAATAAAGCCCTCATTTATTGAGTGGTGTTAAAGCACAACAAAGCTGGACACTAGTTAAAGGTGGGAAGACAGACTTTATTCAGTAATACTACTGCAGCAGGGGAAAGAGACTTCAGTATGGAACTGAGCTGAACTCTGACATGTCAAGGTGCCTGTGTATTTTAAAGGGAGAATGAAGGAGTAGAAAGGAACCAGTGGGGCCTCTAACAGAGTCAGGAAAAGTGGAAAAATTACAAAAAGTGGGAAGGGGGTTGGTCACTGTGATCAGCCATCTGGGTTTGTTAGTTTCATTTACCTGGAAGGGGAAAAAAAAACTTCTTATACCTTCAGGCAGGGGGTGGTTTTGCTAACTGGAGCAAGGCACCCAACTAAATGAGGCCCTTACTCTCCCACAGAGACTGGGAGGCAAGAGAGGGAGAGCTTAAGATTTATATCTTAAAGGAGCAGAGAATGGGTTTCTAATTTTAACTTTTCTAAAGTAACTGCTTTAAGAGGAGATCATTATACACTATGTTGGGTCTTGGCTGGAATAAACTATAGATTCCTTTGTCAGCATTGGAGCTCTCAGGCAGGCATTTTTAGAAGGGCTGGAGTCTTCTATGGACTTGGCCTTAGGCTGCTGGAAGCCATGCTAGACTTTGTTCTAGTCTCTTAGTTTGTGCAAAGAGCAACTTTTAGGAGATGAGAGCAGCCTCTAGCCAGCAGCCAAAAAGAATGCAGAGACTTCATTCCTACAACCACGAGGAACTAGATTCTCTCAACCACAAGAATAAATTTGGAAGCAGATTCTTCCCCAGAGTCTCTGGATAGACCAGTCAAACTGACAGCTTGATTCAGCCTTCTGAGACTCTGCAGAGAATCCAGTCGAGCCCGCCTGGATTTCTGATCTACAGAACTGTGAGCTAATAAATGGGTGTTCTTTTTAAGTTGCTATGCTTGTAGTAATTTGTTATGCAGCATTAGAAAACTAATACAGGTGTATTTCTCCATCTGTAGCTTAAGAAAAAAGGGCAGTAGAGATTTCTTATCCTGAAGCTTTCTTCACACAGAATACTGAATGCCAAACAGCAAAAGCTTGCCTTCAAGAGATACATTGTACCCCTAACAATGCTAGTTCTTACACTCACACTTTGAACAGAGGCAATAATGCAGTTCAGTTTGCGATTGGCAAGAAAAGATTAATTCCGTGAAATGGTGAATATTTTTCAATGAAAAGGCAAATCGTTATGTCTGACAGTAAGTCAGTACTCTGTGTTATAATGTGCACACACTGTCTTCATATTACTCTCCCAGAAACCAACCCCTCTGTGTCTTTTTCTCAAGCCAGTACTCACCTGTGGGCTCTGGAAGTGGTTTCTCTTCCTGATGACGCTCCAGGTCTCTGCAGCAAAGTGGGACACTGTGCATTTAGCTAAGTATTGATGTCACCTCACCCCCAAATTTCCCCTTAATCACCTTTCTAGCTTCATTTCTTATATGTCCACAGAGACCTCAAATTCAGTAAATATTTGGTTTCCAAAACATCCAGATACTTTTCTAATTTCCCTCATGCTCTTCCTTCCTCTCATGATGCCCTTTCTTCTCTTTACACTTGTAGAAATTGTATATATCCTTCGATATTCAGCTCAGATGTCACTTCCCCCAAGAATCTTTTCTAGGTTCTTCCAGACAGAATCATATATTTCCTTTTTTTTTTTTCCAAAGCATTCACAATTTGCTTTTGCTCTCTTTCATGTAAATAATGCCCACTTTCCCCACAACATTGTTAAGTTACTGACATTAAGAACAACTACACGACACACACACACTCACACTCAAAGACTGGCACAGTTCATTAGTAGATGCTCATGGAATTGAGGCTCCTATCTAGTTAGATAAGGAAGATAATCAGTCGAGGCAAAAATAAGTCTATTTTTCCTTTAAGTTTATGACTAGGCATATTGCTCATTACTTTCTCCTTCAATTAGATTGTGTAGACTTGATATTTCTCCCAAGCTTCTAAAGTATGGGTGTTCACCACCACGGTCCATCCCAATCTCTTCAAACCCAGATTATTTCATTAAGGTCATCTCCCCGTCTTGTGTCCATAATATTCTCACAATCTAAAACACTTCTACATTTCCAAACCTTATTCGGCTGCCATTAGCACACGTTCAGACATGCTGAAGGTGTTAAATACCTATAGATTTCAAAGGCATAGTATGAAAAAAAAAGTAAAATAGCTCAATAATGTTTAATATTGATTATGTGTTGAAATGATATTTTGCTTATATATTGGGTAAAAGGAAATATAAGACTAAAAATAATTGCACTCGTTTCTTTTTATCATTTTTAACGAGGATACTTAAGTCTTAAATTTATGTATGTGGCTTGCATTATACTCTATTAGACACTGCTAGCCTAGGGCATAAAGTTCCAATACCTGAATTTGGCGTCGTAATTCACATTTGGCCTTGATTTCCTTTAAAGGCTCATGTCCATCATAGCCAGTATTTTTTCAGAAGCCCTGTTCTTATTCTTTTCCTCTGCCCATACTATTTCTTGTGTGACCTTCAATCCTCTGATTTTGCTTATCAAAATTCTATCCCTTGTTTAATCTTAGCTCCACTGCCTACTAGAAACCTTCTCTGATCTCATCAACTGAAATAATTTTTTTTTTCTTAAAGGAAGGATTCTGATATGTAATTATTTGTAAATCTATTTCACCTCTTCCATTACTTAGAGAATAGAGAGAGTTTACTATACCTATGTATACCTCCAGAAATAGCATAGTGACTTCCCTGGGTGACTTTCAGTGTGTGATACATAGATGAATGGAGGAATTCTATTTAAGAAATAGGTCACAGGTTATATACATGTGTATGTACATGTATATATAGACATGCTTTTGTATGTATGTATACATAGTGTAAGTATTATTTTATAATTATTTAATGAGAGGGAAAACCAGCATGAGGGAAAGACGAGCATGAAGATTCTCTGAGTCTTTAGGGGAGAATAAATAATGAAAATCTGCAGAAAGAAAGAAAGACTCCGAACATTAGAACTGGAAGAGACTGGAGAGGGCATTACTCCCATTTCCCTCTTCTTACACACGAAAGACTTCCCACTGGAGAAGTTGAGTAACCTCTGTTAGAGATAAACCATGTGCCAGATATGCTGCTGTATCTCTTATACTCAGTGCAACACCTGATCCTTAAGGGGTCAGTAAACATTGGTCCAGTGAGGGAAAATGAATAAATGAACAATGCAAAGTAAGCACACTGGTGAATTGAAACCAGAATACAGATCTGATTTGCGGAGTAGCAAGATTTTCAGTCTGCCACATAGAGAGGGGAAGAAGTAACGGGAAGCAATAGGGAACTATGTTTGAAACATGCGTATTAGCTGACTGTTAAATTAGCCATGTGGCAGTTTTTCTGACAGTGGCACCTAGGAATAAGTAGATTTATACGAGTAAATTCCACTTTTCCTTTCTGTTCAGATGACCCCCCTCCAAGCTGGTTAGTGCTTATCTTGCTGCCTTTTATTTGCTTAAAGAGAATGTAGTTTTAGTAATTTTCAAAATAGCAGTGATGGATTTTCATTGATTTCCCCCATTCTTTCTTGTCCTGGTCTCTTTTGTACATTTATTGTGCTCGATATTTTACAGAGCACATATATTATATCATGAAATTCTGAAAACAAATTTATTAGGTATTATTAGTATTCCCACTTTGAAACATGGAACTCAGAAGTTCATGTAAACTAATCAAACATTACACAGCTAAGAAGTGTTGGAGCTATATGTGTCTTCTATAGTATTTCTAAATACTATGATTGCTTCCCCTATTATTTCCCATTATTATCTGTGAATAAGAACACATATTCATTACAGCTGGGGCAGGAGGTATTATTCATGGTTGTTGAGCAAAGGAAAGCCACTGGTCAACCTTATGGCCTCAGCCTCACCAGCCAGCTTCTTATTCTTCAGAATATTCTCTTCAAAACACAACTTTTGGGGTTTAGCATGTGAGGAAATGAAATAACTTTTCTCTTAATAATTTTATCAAATATTACAACTAGAATAGTTGCTAAATCGTCTCCCCAAACCTTTATATTGGGGGTCCTCTTGCTACATTTCTGAAACTACAGTGATGAGGAGATATTGACATTTTTGGGGAACCTATTACAGGTAGAATTCTCACTCTGCTAAAGGTGAGGAGGCCTATGAAAGCATCAAGATTTTGAAATATGAGAATTAGGCTTTGATGATATTTTTTTTTAAAAAAAGTGAAAAGAATGCAGGCTATGATTTTAAATGGAATGGATAAGTAGGACAAAATTAATCAATAAATCTTAGTTGAGGTTGTTTACACAGATCTATGCATTTTACATATTTTCCATCTGTGTAAGGCAATTTGCTTGTGACTGACACAATTTGACAACCTGGTTTATTAGTATACTTTGTAACTAATTGTGTATAAAAACGCCAACCGTATTTTTCCCATTGATATCTTAGCAAGGGGAGTTAGTCTGAAGTGATAAATGAGTGTCCCCCAAATTATCTCCCTTCCTCCCTCCCACCCTCTGTCCCTACTCCCTTCTCTCCCCTCTTCTTTCTTCTGCTCTTATCTTGAACTTCTTAGTGAAAACAAAATATAGAGCATGAAATATTATTGGAAAACTTGTTGATCATGCATATTGCCATGGGCATGCTATGTCCTACCTTTTTAATGTTAGGAAGCTTGAGTAAATGTCTGCTATCCCCTCGGGTTGTAGCCCTGCTTCTCCCATCCCCCCACTTCTTTTTTGGGTATGATGGGTTGATTTAAAAAGTGCCAATAAAATAAAATGAAGCGGTTCCAAAATATGTAGACTTGCATTATGAACTCCTTAGTGTTAAAAATGAGTATATCTTAACAGGAAGAACATATTAAAAGAACAAGAAGCAAATAATAATGAAGTCATTTTACTAATTAACTTGGATGTGGTAGCATTGCTGCTGCTGAAACTAGGCAATCAACTTGCTTCTCAGCAAGTTCTGTTGAATCATAATGTCCTGTTTCCCCAGTGTCCACATGTCTATTTAAAAAAAAAAATGTTTGTATCAAGCTTTTACAACAAATGCTAATACTGAGTTGTTGTTTTTTGGGGGGGGGCGGGGAGGTAACCATTACCTTCCATGTGGAGGGAAAAATAAGTATTACTTTCATTTCAGGGGGCCTAATTATAACACTGCTTTCTATTTTAGTCCTTATTTATTTTCCTATTCTTTAGGGGTTGGGTGCATTTAACAATGAAACAAGTAGTGCTCCAGTGTGTAATTAAGGTTTCTTTGTAGGATTAATAAGTACGTCTCATTAGCCCCACTGAACTTGAGGTGTTAATCTTCACCTTGGCGTTCTAATCTTGAAAAAAGTTTGTGGATCAAGTATTGAAGTATGTTGAGCAAACAGTTTGATTAAAGCCACCAAGCCGTCCCATCTTATTGACTCAAATGCATTTACATAAATAAATGTTTAGATGTGTCTTTTTGTATGTACAAAGCAATAGTCTAGAATGACCACTGGAGCAAGCCACCACCTTGGCCTTCCTTAGCAAAAAAGTAGAAAAGGTATTTGCATTTTTCCTGATTTACCTCTGTTTCTATGACATTTTTTTTTTCCTTCACATTGGGGAAGAAGCAGTGAAGCAGAGCACAGCAGCCATAGAGAACTCTTGTAAAGATGTGCAGGAGGTTACACTATGCACATTCGCTGGCAACACTCTGAGAGGAGTGGGCTCAGTTTCACAATGACATGGCAGATGTCAAAACAGCTCACTTCCAAACCCTTACTCAGTCAAAATCGTCATAGACTTTTCTCTTTGTTTTCCAAAATGACAATGATTTAATAGACAAAAAAAGTCAGTGAAAAAGATATTAAAAGCCAAGTGTCATCTCTTTGATCTTCAACCACATCTTTGTAAAATTAGAGAGCTAATTTTAAAAATTAGAGAGCTAGGTAATCCCTTAGGTCCTTCCACTTATAAGATTCACAATGCTGTCAATTTAGTGGAGTAACCCATGCCTACCTCCAGGAAGCCAAGCTTCTCTTCTTTTTGTTGTCATGTGCCCAGAGCAGCACGCAATATGTGCTCAGTAAGTACTTGTCAAATGAATGAATGAAGTAGGGCCTTGAAATGCATTCTAATAGCAAGTGCTGGCTAAATCTTTATGATGAACTTAGCAGTGGGAAGCTTCTCCTCGAGGAGTTCATAATATCACAGGGGAAATTAGTTTAAATAACCTGAACTTTGCAAACCCACAAAACATTCTGTGAGAAGTGGTAAATGTATGAAGTAGACTCTACAAATCACAAGAGCTTAGAGAAGGTCATGCAGTCTTACATACAATTTGGTAGCCATTCTGGTTTTGGCAGATATAAAAATGAAATAATAACAATAAAGTGATCAAAATCAATAAATGTGTATATACTTGCTAGATCTCAGGCACTTAATATATATGTAGTCATATTTAATCTTTATAGCACCATGAGAGTGGTATGATTATCCACTTTTATAGATAAGTGAACTTATGGAGTAAGTGTCAATTAACTAGCCCAAGAAGGTCACTGGCTAACAAGTGGTGGGAGAGGAATTTGAACGCCAGGACTGACTGGCTTTCCATGATCCTCCACGATGCACCTAGCTACCTGATGAAGGGAACTAAAGTTTTGCCATCCTGAAGCTGCCTTTTGGCGATATTGATTTTAAGCTGTTTATTAAGAAACAAGACTCAGAAAGAAAATTTGACCCCTTCTCTTCCCCCGTTCCCTGTTTTAGAGATTCATATGGAAAAGCCTATTCACAAAGGTAATCTCGGGATGTTGCCTTGACCTAATTTGAATTAAGTATGGTAAATAAGAGGGTCTTATTTAACAGGGGATGGGCATGTTAGCTATACATGTGTCCATTGTTTCTGAGTTGCTTAGCAAGAATATGCCTGCCATGTATGTTCTGCTCTTCCTCGACTACCTGTAAAGCGCCCATTTTCACTTCTGAAATCTAAGACCCCACTTCCCTCCTTTTCTCCTTTTCTCCAAAATCATATATGCCCAATGTTGCTTCACTGTCTTTGGAATTTTCATGCTTATGTGAATTCTCCATTCATACGTAGTAAAAATTTGATTTTCTCCTGTTAATCTGTCTCTGTTAATTTGATTATTAGCCTAGTTAAAATAACTTAGAAGGTGGAAAGAAAAAAGTCTTAATTTTTTTTTAGCCACCACACTGGATAGGAAGTACACTGAGTCATAGGAGAACCTGGGTCTCAAGCTGTTCCTGTTAAATATGCACTTGCCTTCCTTCTTTGCTTGTCCATCCCTATAGAGCTTGGGAAAAACAACCTACATAACTTGGTGCCTCTTTTGCCCTCTGGGAATTTGTTTTTTGGATGCTTTCTGTCTGCCCCTCTCTGCTTGTCTTGACCTTTGATATTTACATTTGTCTGGCCTAACCAGACACTGGGGATCGGTTTTGACTTCTAGGATGTGATATCACTGGTCATTTTGCCCACCTTATTCCATACTTCTGGCTCTTCTGTGTCCCTTATCTTTCGAGTTCTGTTATGGGTACATATTGTTTTTCTTTTTCTGATATATAGATATCTGGCTTCCCCTCACTTTTACCTGGGCTCTCTATTCTGCAGTGTCTCTTCAGTGTGATTTAGGGCATGCGTGATGACAGGGCATGGACAACCCAAGTTGATGGTAAAATATGAACAGAGATAAGGAAACAGAAACAAGATTGTCTTGTGTAGTGGCCGGGTGAGAACTATTTGGAGGGGGAAAAGATGATTTGTACTAAAGAATGGAAGACTGAATGGAAGGTATTTTAGATGATAGGCTTTCCAATAAGCCAGACATGGGTGTGTATAGATGGTAGAGTGAGAAAGAGCAGAAGCCCAAATGATTGAAAGCTGTTAATATAGAAAAATAATTCAATTTTAAGAGCACCGAAAGAGAGGGGAGGAAATATTAGAGTAAGAATACTAGGCAGAGGGATGATGCTAATTTATCCAGACATGAGGCAGCAACAGCTTGCCCGGGGTAGAGAGATTGTGTAAATGGAGAAAAAGGGGTGAGTAGAGCAGGATTTTGAAGAAAGGATCATTATGATTTGGAAGAAGGGTGGATATAATATATGACATTTTGGGATTGTCTCTAGTTTTCAAAAAAATCTCGGTTTCTTTGGAATAGGTCAAAAAGAAGGTGCCCAAGGAAAAGATTTAAAGTCATTTTTAATATTTCACTAAATATTCATGTCAAGTCAAACATCATATAGACAGGAAAGCAACCAGCAATAATTCAATGTTATTTTGATGTCATTTAGTATAAAGTATACTTGGATTTTTCTCTTTTTTAGTTTCTAAACCATGAATTGAGATTTCTCAGAGGCGTATGAGACTCTGAAGAACAAATTTTTATTAAACAATGTACCACATAACCTTTCCTGAATAGATGTTAAATATCATAAAGAATGAAGTTATTCTTTTTATTTCCCCCCACCCCTCATAGATATTTTTAGGACATATATTCTTATTCCAATAATTGTAAACTACTGTGATGATGCTCAAATTATAGTATAGTGGAATTTCCCTGAATTAACCGTTGGAAGTAAAGACAGCCAGAAGTTTCACATTTTAAGATTTTATAAAACAGGCTCACGTGATGAACACTTCGGTGGCTCCCATGCTTCTGGCCCCTGATGTTCATGCCTTTGTGTAATCCACTTACCTCAAGTATGTGAGGGTCCTATGACTTGCTTCTAGCCATTAGAATATAGCAAAGGTAAGGGGATATCGCTTTTGTGATTTTGTTACACTATATATGACACTGTCAGCCTAGTAGGCTTGCTCTAGAGTCCCTTGCTGGCTTTGAAGAAAGAAGCTGCCATAAATGCTCAGCTGCAAGAAGGTGAATGCTGGCAATAACCACGTGAGCAGGGGGGTGTGTCCTTTCTAGCTAAGCCTTCTGATAAGAACCAAGCTCTGGCTGACACTGTGACTGCAATCTTGGGAGACCCTGAGGCACAGAATCCAGCTAAGCCAGGCTCCTGATTCAAAGATGATGATGAGATAATAAATGCATGTTATTTTATGCTGCTAAGTTTATGGGAATTTGGTGCATAGCCTAGAAAACAAATACGGTTCACGTTTGTTCTTTATCTCTTATTGGCTCTATAAACCAGTGACTAGAGCTTTCGTTTTCCCAGTGACCAAGCTAGAGGCATTTGGAGTCATTCTGAGCTTCTCTCTGTCCCCTTATGCCCAACATCTAACCATTTTGCACACTCTTGATCTACTTCCTGCCTAGTTCTTCTTTTCCATGATTATTCCCTTCATAGTAGTGAAATTCAGAGACTAATCTTAATCCATGTCTTACTTCAAGGCTGAAGCTGTGAGACACTCATGTGAGCTCACTCCTAAAGAGAACAAGGTAGGCAGTTATGTTGCCAAGGGCAGAGGGTAAATAGCCAAACACAAAACTGATGGTGCTGCTGAGCTGAGGCAGAGAGGTGCCAGGGCCTTGTTAATTCCACGGGTGTCATTAGGGGCAGGGGCCCAGAAACAGCTCACTTTACTATGGAAGCACATTTACAACTTGTCTGCCAGTTCTCTTCATTTCCTGCCTGACCAAACACTCACTTGGATCTTATTCCCCCTCAGCTTCCATTGCTAAAAAGACCAGTGGACAAAATGAAATTCAATGCCTTTATGACTTTGACCAGAGCGAGAACCATAAAAGATATTTCAATGCCCTTCCTACATTCTTCAGGAAGATTATATCTTCTCCTTTTCCCAAAGAGCTGAGAGAAAAGTACAGTGTTTTGATCCATGCCCACCCTGAAAGGATGATGAAGTTCAGGGTTGTATGAGGACACTATTAAGGGCAGCAAATTTAGCAAAGCAGTCCAGGTTTATGAGAAGTATGTCAGCCGCTGAACGAGTGCAGCGGGGAAGGCTAATGGCACAACTGTTCATGTGGGCATTCACCCCAGCAAGGCGGATATCACTAGATTAAGGCTGGATAAAGACATGCAAAAGATCCTTGAACATAAAGCCAAATCTTGCCAAGCAGGAAAGGAAAAGAGTAAATACAAGGAAGAAACAATTGAAGAGATGCAGGAATAAAGTAATCTTGTATACAGCTTCATTAAAACTGTTAAAATGAAAAAAAGAAAATCTATCCTCTACGCTGTTCCCAGACTCATTTTCTAAAACACAAATTTGACTATCTCACAACCTTTTCTACTGCTGTTCAGGATAAATCTGTAAGCGTAGCCTCCCTAAAGCCCTCCCTAGTGTGGCCGGCCTGGCACATTTCTGGGTCCATCACCTATGCTCCAAACTCTGACCCTGAGTTTCAATGATACCGATAGTTTATAGTGTAGTTTCCAGAGCAAATTCACACTATTTTCATCTTTATATTTCTGTTGAAGTTGTTCTCACTGTAATGAATGCTTTCCTCCACCATTTCTTAGACTGACTTCACTTCACCCTTTAATATTCCAAGGAAGTATTATAACCCTCAGGGAACCTTCACTCTCCTATTGAGGAGGATCATTCTAGGCCAGGATAAATAGAGGCGTTTAAAGGGATCCTGTTGAACAAGCATTAGATCTACTGCAAATTGCTCACTCTATCCGGGGGCATGGGGGGTGGTAACATCACTCTTCAGCCCACCATCAAATCTTCCCCATAGCTAACAGTAATGCTACTAAGTTTTAAACTATGTTGTATGGCTCCTCAGTGATAATTCAGTCTAGATATCATTGTGTATATCTTTTTCTTTGGCCAGGTGAAAGTATATAAAGGTATGCCTCTGTACCGCAATATTATTAAAACACATCTCTTTGGGTAGATGTGGGTTTTTATACTTTAATATAGAAATTTCATTTCCCATGAAAAGGTTTTTCACAGTGACCCTCCAAATGGTTTCTGAGACAACTGAGAAGCTCACAAAATGAGAACAAATGAAAGAAAAAGATTTTGGCAATTAGGCATTTGAATTACTAGAGATGATAATTATTATGATTATATTTTTTGATGCCAGAAACTTACACAACATATGTGAGACATGAAAGGAAGTCCACGTGGGTTTAAAAACTGGAAAAGAAGTCAGCAAAATGTGTTTAAGGTACTCAAAGTGGTCCAAGTAATTAGTAAAGGAAAGAACTTTATTATTCAGTTTGGAAATTTACTAGAAATACAGGTGCCACTAGGGGTCTCCCTAATATCCTACAATTGTTGGGAGACCTGACTATGCAGCATAGGTTAATAGAATAATGAATAAAAATACTCTATAATTTAAAGTATATTCCATAGTAACATTAACAATTGCATGTGGTTTAAAGCTGGAAAATGAAACTTTATTATTTTAAGGTTTGCTAGAGTTCAAAACGAATTTATGTAAATAACTTAGCAAATGTAAATATGCACCTGATTGAGAAAGGCATAATGTGTTTCACAAACTCAATTTCTTTGGTGTAATAAAAGGAGGAAAAAAAAACCTCATTTAGTTTTCTGATTACTTTTTCTTCCTGAGTGATATAAAACCAAAATAATAAAATTTTACCATCTGAACTCTTGTATCATATCAATAGATATTTATTTATTGATATGACATAAATAGCTATAGATACATAGATATATATGTAGCAGATATTATATTGTTTAACTCATTCAACAGAATATATGGAATTAAAACTTAAAATTATAAATACTAATATATTACCTGTAAAGGAATCTATGAAAGGCTTGGTCCTATGTAGATATACTGAAGAGGAAAAGTAACTTTTATTATTAGGATATATTAGATTTATTGTTCTGAGGCATGTGAAATGAAAAAAAAATCATTTTAAAACTTTTTCAGTAATATTAAATCATATTTATGACAAAAAACATTAGTACTAGGAAAGAAAATCTTGGACATTTAGCATCTTTGTATATAGTATATTGATTCATGTTTGTTTCCACAGACTTTCAGATATGTTCACATTATGGACACTACATTACATATTATTTGCTTCTATTTTTGTTAAATGTTGTAGCATGA
The DNA here is from genome assembly GCA_003508835.1 of Eonycteris spelaea. Classification (NCBI taxonomy): domain Eukaryota; kingdom Metazoa; phylum Chordata; class Mammalia; order Chiroptera; family Pteropodidae; genus Eonycteris; species Eonycteris spelaea. The sequence goes on along the minus strand of PUFA01000018.1, from coordinate 2,503,602 downwards.
CTATTTGAAAATTTCACATAGAAGTGTATTTGGTGACAACAGAAAACCAGTTTTCCTTAGCTTTCCTTCCTTATTCTTTTTCTTTTTATCAGAGTATAGTGTACATTCTCATTCATTTCTGTTTCTCATCTCATATTTTAATTCCCCACTAAAATTTTAAATATAGTTTTTAATGAACTCTATCTTCAATGGACAAAAAATAAAAAGAGCAGTGACAAAATTGTGTGAGCTGGCAAATAATTCATTCTTATTTTTTATTTTTATATATGTGTGTTTTTATATTTTTTTCCTATAAAAGACAAATGCATAACTTGTGTACAGACATTTAGTTGTCTGCTCCTTTTACTAGGACATGAAAAAGCAAAGACAACCTTTGAAAGGAAAGGATGGGAATTAAGTATTAATATGTTTTCTAACTTGGACTTTGACTAAGCAAGCACAGATCATACTAAAACATTCAAGGTATCATAATAAAGTTATTATGGTCTTTTGCTTAACCTGGAAGGTTTGGGCTGCGACAATTCTTTTGCTAAATTTTTTTCCTTGAAACTTAAAACTTAAAAACCAACCAAACAAAAACCTTCAGTTTGATAACTGAAGTCAAAATCAGAAGCTCAATTACTTTGTTACACAATATATTTGAAAATACTGGGTAGCCACTAGCTTTGGAAATGTAGGCAAACATATAATGAATAATTTATTGATATATTGCATATAGATGATAAATTAATATTATCTATGTTTCCAGACTTTACGGCCACTCTCAAATAATTTTATCTCATTGTCTCAGGTGTGTGTATATGCATATTATTTATATTTATATTTATATTTATATTTGAAAGTGTATTTATATGCTTGAGCATGAAAGAAAGGCAACTAGAAATTACTTAATGAATGCATATATCAAGCAGCTATATAAAGCACTAGGAGAAAGGAAAAGCGTTTTTTATCCTGAATAATATTTTCTGAGTTATTTTGAGCTTATCCTAGAATAAATGACTGCATAAGGCCATTGGCATGTGTGTATATATATATATATATATATATATATATATATATATATTTATTTATTTATTTCAGCATAAAAAATGGTTAAGTAATTAAATATCATAAAGATGGCTAGCTCATCTTGCATTTAAATATATATTTAAATAAATAAATGTATATACACATGCGTGGTATGTATGTGTATGTATATAGGTTTGTAGATTTTTTTTTGAGCAGTTATAAAGTCATGCATTGCTGGCAGCACAATGAACTATATAATAATGCGTGGTTTCTGTCTTTACTAAACTTACTATTTTGTTGAAGATACTTAACTTCAAAGTTAGATAACAATACAAGACAATAATGCAGGTTATGGCAGGAGGCAGCACAGTCAAGAGCGGGTCTAGAACCATCATAGGCAAAGATCTCAGGGCCTGCACAGGTTTTCCCAGGTGCATGAAAGGCTGTTCTTGTAGGTTCCTCAAGGAAACTGAAGGATCAGGTATAAGACTCTGTTTGTTATCAAACTACAGTTCTAGTCATCTCTACCTATTTTAAAGACTATAGCTTAATTGTAACTGTTTTAAGACAGCAACCTTAAATTAAAAAGTTCCATCTTCTTAGATTATTTGTTACTTCATTTGTTACTACCAAAGTACTGAACTGTCTTCTGAAAGTTTTTGCTACCTATTCCTCAGTTTTAATGTAGGACATGCAATATAGAATTATGTCATCATAATTCCCATTTCCTTGAGGTCTATTTCAGATCATTGTTTTTCCTTTAATCTTGAGTGCAAAGTCTACAGGTCGTAAAATCCAGAATATCTCAAAGGTCATTGAATAATCAACAAAAATTAATCGATTTGCAATGTTGAGTTTTTATCATGTGTCTGTGCCTAAGGCGAATGAAGCAAACTAAGTGGATTTAGCTCTCTAAATCTAAAGCACAAACTATATCATGGATAGTTTATGAGAGGTCATGAACGACCTTTGCCCAATAATCAGTTTATTAGGGTATTCTCAATAGTTGATCTCACATAATCCACATATATTGGCAGGTGATGACCTCTCTCTTCTTCCCTATTATTTTTCATTCTAATTGCTCAATATTAGAGTCCATGCCTTCTCCCAGCTGAATTATGAAGGCCAGCCTTACCTAGGCAGCTGAAACCCTCACAGATTCGACTCAAAGCTGCATGATTATTATGACTCTTGGCCTTTCTTATATTGTTCGTCAATACTTATAAGCATTGCAGTCTATGAATAAAGCACAGCTCAGGACATTATTCCTAAGAGGAAAAAATGTGGCTAGTTTTCCCACAGGTTGAAGAGGACCCAACTTCATGGCTTATATTCTAATATATTTCACTTTCTATCCTATAGTATGGCTACCTTTGGTCAGAATTTTCCAAAAATAAAAATATCCTTCTCAAATTATTTATTTGGGACACATGGGGTAAAAATTCCTAGCTTAAGCACATGTGTGTGTTGGGAGCCATATATAAATGGGCTGGTGGGTGTGTACAGATCTACACATTTTCTCACATACACATCCATCTTAAGCAAACTTTATATTCTTTACATTTTATTCCTGGATATAGGAACTCTGGGCCATTTTCTCCAAGCAGAGATTGCAGACGGTGAACTAGCATCCTACCATACCTCAGTTAAAGAGGAAAATTTGATGTCTGGACATGTGTAGTCTTGTGGAAAGGAACCTTATTTCACTCATAGACAAGAGCAGTAGTATGGCTAGCAGTATTTCCCCAGAGATGGCCTGATTTAAAAAAAAATCAATATCAACTCTTGACACATTTTCATTTACATCAGCGCATGGCTTTCGGTCAGGGCACAAATCAATAGGCAGCTTTTAACACTGCCCAACTATGTCTTCCTATTGGGCTTCAGGCAGGCCATTTGCCTTTAACGTACCATGTTTCTTGGGGAGGAAGTTTAATGTTTTTTCCTATGACTAATCACAACAGCCTAAACTGAAGCATTAATCACATGACATTTTCTTCATCACCACTTACAGCCAATTGACTTTTTACTTAGTGAAAGCATTTGAAGGAGATGACAGTTGTTCTAAGGGGGTCAAGAGTCAATGGGAAGAAATATTTTGTTCTAAAACATATATAGCATATGGCTTCTGAAGTTGACACTATGTCAGACAGTCTTCACAAATAGCTGCCTTATCATTTTGTAGGTAGGATCTCACAGACAAGATGGAGAATAAGATTTGTTTAAAATTAAATTGCTAATTAAGACTCATAGCATTTGGATTGAAAACAATTAATCTGTGCATTTCTATAAACTAAAAGTCACATCCAGGGTCACTAGCAATTGGAAAAGTGTTTTCTCTAACTTTTAAAAGTGAATTCTTTTCCTTTTCTTTCTTTTAAGCTAGCATAAATATTTGTTAGGTCTGATGCCATCTGAGACTGGCAACCTCTCCAATATTAGCAGTCTCAACTAAATGTAATATCTACTTCATTATTGCAGCTACTCAAGATTTCTAAATAATGAATAAAATGCTTACATTATTCACAAGCCACAAAGAGGTTATTAAGCTGAATAAGCAGAGGCTCACAAAGGCTTGCAACATATTTATCTAGGGCAATTCCAAAGGACAAAAATATGAAAAAGTAACCAACTATATTATATTGCATTATATTTCTATTATCCCAAGTAGCAATAATATCTTTTTAGAGCAGTGCACCCCTAGGACACCAGTCTCCTCAGATACTCCCTAAAATGGGACTGTGTGTTAAAGTCAGTTTGGAGAATGATGCATATGATGTCCTCATCTTGGTGATTTACAGTGCCTGCAGGTATATCAAAGGCTCCAAAAATATCTTCAGTAAAGAAGACCGTGTATTTACTGCAGTATTTCCTCTTCTTCTAACCACTCTGCTATATGTTTTTGAAATTCTAGCTCAGAAGTAGTTATATGTAGTCCATTCTATTTCAGAACTATGGTATTCCCAGAACACGAGCCAGTTCTGGAAGTTCTACCTTCTGTCCTGAAATGGGAACTGGTCTGTAGATCTGAAGGAGCCTGCTGTGTTTGTCTCCCTACCCACCCCACTCAGCCCCCGGGAGCACAAGGACTGGTGTTTGAGATGTTTGGGACATGACCATGATGTGTCCCGTGTGCCTCATGTGCCTAGGAAGCATTTTGCAGTGATGGAGGATGGCACAGACACAGTTAACTTGAAAGGTAAAAATAGACCTTGATGGCAGTAATATACTCTGGGAAGCAAGAGTTAGGCACTCTAGCATGAAGGGCTTACATGGTTTTTGTGTCCCCTTTTAGAATGCTCTGTTTATTGTATTGAATGCTGTCACATAGTATAACCTTATTTCAAACTCTATCATTAAAATTACATCATAATGCCAGCATGTTGAGCTATAGCTAAGACTATGTAAGAATCTGAAACTTGGCATCATAAACACACCATTCAGAAAAGCCCGCCTTTCTGAAGTGCAGACTGTGCCAGAGTGCCCTTCCTCTGCTGAATAAAAGGTGCTGGACCAGTGAAGGTTTTTAAAACCCCAAATAAAAATTTTCTTGGTACTTCCACACTTCCAGATGACTTTAGTTATTGCAGGTACATTTCAAAATAAAATTCCCATTTATCTTAACTTAAAAATCAATACTGTACTTTTTAGGAGAGCGATTACATCTGAAAAGGGTCAAATAACAATACCAAAACCTTCGATGTCTTGCATGTTTTACTTTGTTCAGTATCAACTGCTTAATTGAATTTTAAGGCCTTTTTTAGAAATGGTTACTAAAACATGACGTAGAGAACTTAAAATAATTTTAAAAGGTAAGAGTTTAATTTTATATGGATTGCAATAATATAAGAAGCACACCAACCTCTGATTTGTGAATATTACCTTTTAGGATGAGATAAGTAGGCACAAAAGAAAAAAGTAAGTTGATTTATGGAAAAAAAACCACTGAGTAAACAACTGTATAGGTGGTAGAAAGATATGGAAGAGCTCATGAAAAGTGATTGTAAATGGCTCATGTTTGAGAACCACAGCTCCACAGTACTAGCTGACTTCAGAAAACAGTCAGCATCTCCTTACTTGTTGTTTTGACTATATCCTCAACATCTTATTTAGTGCTCTAATTTGCAAAGTACTCCTCTATTTGTATCCCTTTTGATATTTTAAAGAATCCTGATTCAAAGAAGAGAAGCATTTGACTTTCATTTTTAAAATGTTTAAACCACAGATTTTTTTATAAGTTATTAAAATCCCATGACAAACAAGTGACAGAGCTTGGAATTGAACTCTATTCCTTTGATACTTAGTCCATGTGCTATATTTGGAAAAAATACTAACAGCTAGGGAACAATGTGTGTTCAGATTTCCGGACAAAGACACTCCTTCCTTTTCACCTCTGCTGACTAATTATCGGTTAAAGTTATATCTCAAGAAATACAAAACTAACTCATCTTATCTGATCATCAGTAAGTGTTTAAATTAGGGGTGCTTGGTACCTCGAGTCCAGGTTCCCTATAACCAGTTTACTCCATATTTTCTCCACATGGGTTCAGTTTTGAGCTTTTAGAGGGCTGGTCCCAGTCTCCCAGATTCTCTTGAACCCTGTTGCTTCCTTCACTTAACCTCATCTCAACAGCCAGTCTTGGCGCCACTTGGGCAGCTGATTTTATTCTGGCGCTTCACTTGACTTTGTTCATCTGTTTGTCATAAAATATGCAGGCACTAATCTTGAAAAATTAATGTAGCTTCCCTAAAAGCCAACCTGACTTCTTTAACCGTCCTTAGAAAGTTTAGAAGAGCTAAGATGTGAGACCAAATGCAAAAAAAAAAAAAAAAAAAAAAAAAAAGAATATTTTGGTCTAAGTTACCCAAGGATGAAGGATATGTCACAACACACATTTTTTTGTGGCTCTGAATAACTCCTTGAATCAGGCTTATTTAAAACTTCAAGTCTTTGCCACACTTTATCCATTTACTTAAAACTTTGATAGGTTTTGGAGCAAGTTCTTGTGCTCTGGGATACCACTCATCTTGGCAATTCCTAAGAGCATTTTCAAAGAACCATAGAAAGAGAAAAAAGAGTTTGTGCTAATGACCTAGTGATTTTTTTTTTTTTTAGTGAAGCATGACAACTCTCAGAGTTGTCAACAGAAGCTACATTATGTCGAGGTAATTTTACTGTCAACAGAATAATTGTGAATGAAAACTTTTGCTTAGTACAGGAAAAATACATAGGAAAAAGAAGGCAACAGCTCAGATGTTTATGGACACCTTTAGGAGAGTTGAAAAAGCCACACGGTCCCTCAAAAGTCCTCCGAAATTCCAAGCTAAAGAAATTTTAGTCAAACTTTAATTAAAGCACATTTTAACTTTAGGTTACCACATGGTATGGTTTGGTATTATGAGGTAAGACTTTCAGCCTTCTTGAGGGATTACTAATTAGTCTATTTGTTTTGTTTTATGCAAAGGGCAGCATAGTTTTACTATTTTATCTGATCAAAGTTTATATTTGTTATATCTTTGCTAATGTAATATAATATTGATTATATTTTATATTTATATTCATTTGATCAGGAAATATAACCACAATAACATTTCCCTCTGTGGCTATATATTGCTGTCAGCTTAGAAATAATTTTCAAAAATTAAATTTGGTGAAAAGTTCAGACTTCTTTTTCTTTCAGTCACTACTACTATTTTCTGTAGGATGAACACTCTATAAATTTGCTGTAATAACTAGCTGATCAGGTTTTAAGTTAATAAACAGTTCAGGTAGTTTTCTATGTTAACAAATGTTTCTATACAATAACGTACACATCTCCTTCCTTATTTGGACACATCTCATGTTATATAATTATAATATTTTTTAAAAAATATTCTTTTTTGAATCACAAAACTACCTTAGTGAGATCAAATTGACACTGCATAGAAGATTCACGAAATAAGTTGCACACATATTCTTTCACTTGTTCTTTCAAATGGACTTGACTCTTTATGGCATCAGCAAAATTTGCATTGATTACCCAGTAAGCTGTAATGTTGTTTTCGATCTGAACTTAACAAATCAATTTTACTTAGCACTCTGTTTTTTTGACTTTGAGGTGTTTAGGGTAAATAGATATTATATTACCTATGGAAGAACGCTACACTTACAATTAAGCTAAGGAGATAATTTCATAGGAAAAAAAAAGAAGAAAATAGGACAAAGTTTTGAGGACAGCGGGATTCCTAGAAACATAAGAACTGTCCCTACTTGAATGAAATAAATTACATTATCATCCATCATAAGACTAATCTAAGAATAGCCATCTTGCTATTAAAATAGACCTATCATCAAGTAAAATAAAATGCTAAAAAAATAATAAAATAAGCCTATTAAATGAAATGGTAAAATACTATCATTTAACAGAGGGATAACAAATTAAGAAATACCATTAATGACAGAATGTTGTGTAGATCTGGCATTCTATAAATGTTCCCTGAATTGAGTAAACAAAAAATACTTACAAAAAACACAGTCACCCTTCCCCACTCATAATATATTCTACTTGTATTTTTATATAAATAACAGTACAGTAAAAACTACACATAATGGTCATATAGCTGTGCTTTATAACATTATCTACAACTACCTCTTTTATGCTATACATAAAATGACTGCCCAGGAGAGGTGTCCAAATTGTATGGGAGAATATTTAAGATGGAATTGAAACTTTTGACAAAAATCCTTGCTAGTTTAGCATTGAAGCTTATATACTTGCATACCGTTGAAGCTTATGCATGAACTAATGTTCATGGTAATTATGAAATGTAAGGTACTATGTAAAAGTTGAAAATGAAAACAAGATTCTGAGAAAGTGTACAATCATCTATTCCTAGCCAATAATTAACAAGGAAAAACTATTTAAATGGAAAGTTACCAAGTAAGATATAAATTCTATAAGGCTGTTATGTATTTTATCATAACAGTTCTTATGTTTCTAGGAATCCCGCTGTCCTCAAAACTTTGTCCTATTTTCTTCTTTCAGTTTTCTTAGTTTCTGTTACTGGTGATAAAATTAGAAAGCCAGCAGATGAGATAGCATATTAAAAATAATTCCATTAAACAAACCTCAGAAATTGCAAAGAGAAAAGACTTATGTTAGAAATTATATTGAGAAACAACAGGAAGAAAACATAGTTTGTAGTTTTCCCCAATGCCCACATTACTAACTAAAATTGGTAAGAAATTAAGAGGAAACACCATATTTTTCTAGCTGTTTTTTTTTTTTCATCCCATGAGTTTGAATTCCTGCCTTTTGATTAAAAAAATAGAAAAACACAAAAAATACATCATTAGCAATTGGGGTTTATCTCAAGGATGAAAGATTGGTTTAGCATTTGAAAATCAAATGATGTAACTCACAATGATAACAGACTAAAAAGAAAAACCATAAGATCACTCAATAGATGCTATAAAAGCATTTGAAAGAGTCCAACATTCATTTCTGATGAAAACCTCAGCAAATGAGGAATTGAAGGGAATTTTCTCAACTTGATAAAGTTCTATAAACACCTACAACTAACATCATACTTAATGATGAAAGATTTAACGCTTTCCCCTGAAAATCAAGAACAAGATAACGGTGGCTGTTCTCGCCACTTCTATTTATCAACCTTGGGAAGTTCTAGCCATTCCAATAACACAAGAAAAAGAAAAGACAAATTGAAGAGGTGGAAGTAAAGCTGTCTTTATTCACAGATGGCACGGTTATCTATGAAGAAAGACAAAGACTGATGGAGTCTATAAAAATGCTACTAGAATAAGTGAGTTTAGTGATGTTAAACACAAGTTCAATATATAAAAATCTATTGTATTTCCATATATGTAATGATCAATATGAAATTCAATACCATTATAAAGCATAAACATATACAATATTTCAGAAATAAATTTGACAATAGATATGCAGACCTGTACACCCCAAATTATAAAACATTGCTGAGAGAAATTAAAGAAGATCCAATGATAAATGGAGAGCTATACCTTGTTCATAGGTTGGAAAACCCAATATTGTCAAGCTGCCAATTCTCCTTAAATTAATTTATAAATTTAATATAATTCCAACCAAAATCCCAGTACACTTTTCTTGGGGAGTGGGTAAATTGCCAAGGGGATTTTAAAATTCAAATAGAAATTCATAAGATCTACAATAAAATAAGAATAAAGTTGAAAGACTAAAAATACTTGATATCAAGACTTATTCTAAAGCTGTATTAATACAGCATGACAATGGTATAAGGGTGGGCAAATAAATCAATGGAACAGAAGAAAGTTCAGAAATAAGCCCACGTATGTATGGACAACTTCTTTTGACAAAGGTAATTTAGCAGAGACATGTTCATCTTTTCAATAAGTGGTGCAGGAACAAATGAATATCTACATTTAAAAAAAGAACTTGTTCCATATCTTGCACCATAAACAAATATTAACTTAAAATGGATCACAAACCTAATGTACAACTTGAAATGGCAAAATCCATAGAATAAAACATAGGAGAATATATCTGGGTTCCATTTATATAAAATTCTGGAAAATGCATTCTAATCTATAGTGACAGAAATCAGATCAGTATTTGGGGGAAGGAAAAATTAGCAAAAATGGGTGGTTGGGAGGGTATAAAGATATATAGGTATGTAAATATATAGGAAGGTGTATGTCATTTTGTATATAGTCTGGGTCCAATTAGAAGGGAAAAACAATATAGTAATCCAAACAGAGAAAGTTGAATATACAGAATTGTAAACTATACCAGGAGATTGGAGTAACCAGGGATTGGCTAGTAAGATATAAAGAGAACTCTATAGGAATAGTAGATGTAAGGAACAGCTATCATCATGAGCTCTGTGATTGAGCATCTGAGAAAAAGCCCTGCTGTCAACCTCTTCAACCTGAGGTTAAGATATCGACCTTGTTGGAGAGGTTACAGTTAGCTTTGGCTCATTCGATAACAGAGAATGTTGCCGTGCTGCAGAGGTGGTGCAACTTGACTAAGATCCATCCTCTTGGATGGGGAGCTGTTCACGGGAAGTGTTTCATTGGAGGCATTCAGCTATGAAAGTGACTGAGGGAACGTTGCGGGAAGCTTCTGGCTACCTGCACTGCTGGGTGCTGGGCACTGACCGTAGGAGTCTGGCCCTGGAGAAGCAGATGTGCTTCAGGAGCCTGCCCAGTCAGTGCACGCTGCAGAACTCAGAAGCAAATCTCTTTCCTCCTGTGACATCTCTCCAGCGCCCTCTACTGACAAAGCTTAACGTAGTGTCTGTCTGCTGTAAAGGAAAAAATATTTAAATGACTTAAGGTAAAGCAGGCAAAAAGGATGCATTTGGACTTGAGGAGCAATAAATCATTAACTAGTGCAAAGGGATTGCAAAGAAGCATAAGGACTTTTTTTGGGGGGGGGTGATGTATATGTCCATTATCTTGATTGTGGTGATGGTTTCACAGGTATGTACATGTCAAAACATCAAATTGTGCTCTTAAAATATATGCCGTTTATTGTTCGTAAATTATACCTCAATAAAGCTGTTAAAATGCATACAGCATTCTTCTACTTCTCTCCTAATAGAAATAACCCTTGTTTCACACCAAGAGACAAAATTGTTGACCATTATAGGCCCCTTGCTTTATTCAGAGTGAAATCCTCTAGGAGCTCTTCTTATAGATCCACTCTGATTCCAGTTCAGGAGCCAGTTTTGACTGAGGAAGCTCACCTCTACCTGCCTGCTAGTGGGGCCAGGGATTAAAGAAAACTCCTTGCAAAAATATATGACCAGCTTTAACCGAGACTTGGTTTTCCTGCACAGACTGTCTGGTTGCAGCACAGCTCCTCACTCCTCCCTCCTTAGCCAGGTCCTGCTTCCTGGTGTGGTTGGATATCCCTGGACCCTTGTAACTCCCTTCTTCGTGGCTGCTGCTCATTCGAAGTTTTAGACGATACCCTGGATTAAAGCAGTGTTTGCTACCCTTGCAGTCTTAGTACTGACTGTCTTTCTCTACACCCCCAGTCTACTGTAGATTAGAGAGCAATTCTGCATTAATTTAATTTTTTTCAGTGACTACTATGTGTAGGTATTGGGTTAGTTATTAAGGCTACAACAATGTTCAATACAGACATAGTCTTTACCTTCATGGAGCTTACATTTTAGTAGGAACTGTAGAAAGTGTAAGCAAAAATATCTCTTAACATGCCATGTCATTCCTCAAACCAAAATTAGGCTAAGCTTCTTGAAGGCAGGTACTCAGAAACGGTGCACCATAGTGATGCCATTTAATATGCACACATATAAACAGTACATTTACCCTTTTGGATGACCTTTTGTTAGATGGGTTCTTATTAGAGAGTTGGGTTGCTTTGCCCTTAAATTAATCTGTCTGAAGTAATTAAAATTATTTTTGAAATATATGAATGTGGCTTAGCATCTATACATTGTTTTATTTCCCTGTCACTGTCATCACTGCCATCATTAAATGAATCTTAAGCTTGTGGCTGCACTGGCTGAAGTGGGGTGGGGAGTTGAGACATATATCAATTATTCATTAAATCAATAAATAAAACATGTTTTTGAGCATAACTCTGTGCTCAGGACCAGACAGGTTCTGTAGGGATGTGGGTTCTTATAGATGTTAAATTGTTAAATGTTAAAACTCATCAACAGAGACCACTTGACTTGAGAACAGTGTCATTAACCCCGGGCAGAGGTGAGCAGTGTGTGGATCTCAAGGTCAAAGAAGTCCCTGTGGAAAAGATGGGATTTACAAGGTGTTTGGGAAATTAAAAACTTGAAACAAAGAAGGAAGGACCGATATAAGAGTATGAACACAGGACATGATATGGGGTGAGGCATGTGAGGCTATTAGGAGTGTCACAGAAATTTTAAAATCTCTTTTTCTTCCATTTGTTCACATCTTGTGACCTTCTCAGTTATCTCAGGAACCATTTGGAGGGTCATTGTGAAAATCCTTTTCATGGGAAATGAAATTCCTATATTAAATTGTTAAAAACCCATATCTATCTGAATAGATGTTAGTTTTAATATTATTGTGGTACAGAGGCATACCTTTATTATACTTTCATCTGGCCACAGAAAAAGATATACACAATGATACCTAGACTGCATTATCGTTGAGGCAGCCATACAATATCATGTAAAACTTACCGTTATTACTGTTAGTTATGGGGAAGATTTGATGATGAGCTGAAGAGTGATGTCCCCTTTGATAAAGTGAGCAATTTGCAGTCTGATGTTTTTCCAACAGGATCCCCCCGAAACCTCCATCTTGGCCTAGAAAGATCCTCCTTATTAGGAGGGTAAAGGCTTCCTGGGAGTTACAATACTTCTGTGGAATCGTAAACGTGAGGTGAATTTTTAAAAACTGGAACTTGTATTTGCATATTGCATAATGTAGTAGTATCTATTATTTAGCAGCGTACATGAAACATGTAGAGTGTAGTAGTTTCTAACTAGTTAAAACAACCATACATTTGTTTCTAAATTCTCATTCAAAAGGCATAAGGCAAATCCTTATTTTTTAATAATATTGTTGCAATAATTACATTTAATTAATTCCTGACCTCAGAACACATAATGTACCATTCCATTGACTCTAATTTTATTCAGTAGATCTGTATGCAACTCATATTCACCCCCAAGGTATAGAGACGACAGATCTGGCCTCTTGTTTTCAGTAAGCTGTCATTTTGTACTGCTTTGGGAAAAAGTACTATATGTATGGACCTGGAAGAAAATAACAATATTTTAATAATACAACATGGAAACTATGCTCTTCTCAGTCAATCCTGTACTGGTTTCAACAGAGCAAAACTAATTCAGTGTTTTCTAGGCATAGTAGGCTAGAGGGAAATCTTTCAATGAACACCGCAATGAGATGACCCATATTTGTATTGCAAAATAAAGTTCAAGATAGAAACATCCTTTGCAAATTAGATATAAACTGTTCCCTAGGTACCATGGAAGCCATCCCAAATAACTCTGCACGCTGTAGTGGAAGCAGTTACACCTAATTTCCTAAGCCATTTCCTAGTCCCTAAAACGAATGGCGATCCTCATCTGCGTTGGTCTTGTGATCTCTGCTTCCCTGGGTGATAGAAATCCCTCTCTATGCACTGTTCTCTTTACCCCGCCTAGCTGAGGCTGGAGGAGGGGCTTTTTCCTGACAGGTCCAGGGGCCAGGGACAGAATGTAAAACTGGGTTTACGTTTCAAGATGGATAAATTGCACTTATTCTTTAAAAAAATAAGCGATCTGGAATTTTACTGTCCCCTTGGGGTCAATACTAGGTACCTGACCTGTTTTAGAAAAAAAAAAGATGACTTTGTATTAGTTTCTTTGGGTACTTCAGTTGCAAAACTCACAAATCTTGCCATTTCTAATAACCTTAAATCTCTGAAATCCCATTTTTGAATTTTCTGCTCTGTGACCATTACTTCCTATTATTCAAGCTTACTGATTCTGGTCCTCTCACTCCAGATATTTCCTGTCCTCACTGAGAGCTATTATTTCTGGATATTGCTAGTTTGCCCCTTCTAGCCATCCTTTTCATGCCCTCACTCCCTATTTATAGCTAGGATTCTATGGTTCCACTTTATAACCATTCCTTGAAAATACTCTAATCTCACTCCCCTTTCTTCTCTTCATCACACTTCACCTGGCAAAACTCCAACCATGGTGTATGCTATGAACTGAATTGTGTTGCCTCCAAATTCCTATGTTGAAGCCCTAACCCCAAATGTGACTCTATTTGAAGACAGGGCCTTTAAGGAGTTAATTAAAGTTAAATGAGGTCATAAGGAAAGGTGGGGCCCTGATCCCATAGAATTAGTGTCCTTATAAGTAGAGACATCAGAGAGCAACCCCCGCCCCCTTCCTCTCTCTGTTTGCCATATGAGGACATGGGAGACGGCAGCCATCTGCAAGCCAGGAAGAGAATTCTCAACAGAAACCAACCAGACTGGTACCTTGATCTCGGGGCTCCAGCTTCCAGACTGTGAGAAAATAAATTTCTGTTGTTTAAGCTACCCAGTCTATATTTTGTTATGACAGCCTGAGCAGACTAATGTAGTGTGAGAATAAGGACTCCCCAAAGATGTTCACAACCTAATCCCCTAAAGTGTAAATGTTTAGGTTATATGGAAAAGGAGAATTAAAGCTGTAGGTTGCTATTTAGAGGATCTTGAGATTGGGGAACATCCTGCATTCTCTGGGTAGGCCTGGGGTAATCACATGGGAGGCAGAAGAAGAAGAAGCAGAAGGCTGACGGCATCAGAAAGACTTGACCGATGTTCCTGGTTTTGAAGATTGAAGGGAGAAATTTATAAGCAATACACTTTAGAAGCTGGAAAAGAAATGGATTCTCCCCTAGAGTCTCTGGAGGAATGAACCCCTGCTGACATCTTGAGTGTAGCCCACCGAGCCCTATTTCTGAATGCTGGCCTCTAGCAATGTAAGATAAAACTTTGTATTGTTTAAAGCCACTAAGTTTGTGGTATGTTATAGAACAATAGCAAACTAATACTCACAGTTAAACCCAACTCTATGCCAGCACCCACAGAACTAATCATTGGAAAATTTACACAATCATGCTAAGTGGTCTCATTGCAAATATGATAATATATCAAAATTGACCTTGACATTTCAGGACACTGTTATCACACTCTTTCCTAAATTTACTTTCTGTCTGAGATGACTATTTCACAACTTTGTTCTTTCTCTTATCCCTCAAATTAAACAAGCTTGTTTCCACCTGAGGGCCTTTGCATTTGCTGTTTCCTTCTGCTTAGAATGATCTTTCTTCACTGGCGGCTGCCTTCTCCTCATTGATATCTCAATTCAAATGTTCCCTATTTTAAGAAGGCTTCGTTGACCCTATCCAAGCAAACCTGAAGTTGTTTTGTTATGTTACTGAAAAAAAAAAAACAAAACTTTCTTTATAGTTTATATCAGTAACCACATTCTCATTCATCCACTCATCCATTCCTTTACTCATTTATCATCTTTGTGCCCCATAAGAATGTAGGCATGGCATAGGTTTTTCAACTAAATTTTACTCTAGAGTTAACTTGGTTAAAGTAAGATTTGGGCAAATCAAAGTCTTTTTTATGTGATCATTTACTTGTACTTAGAAGCAGTATGGAAAGAGCATTCCTGTAACACCTGCCAGTTTTGGCCAAAGTTGACATCATCAGGCCGGGCAGCTGCAGTACCCATCTTTGTCTTGTTTCTACAGTGATTCTGTGCTAGGACTGAGGACAGTAATAAGTTACTCAAACAAATAGCTTATACCTAACTGAGGGCACCTGTATTTTAATTTTTGTTCTGCCATTACAGTGACAGGCTCTGGCTGTCTCTGAATTTTTTGCTCATGCATTGTTTTGGTCATTCAGGTAAGAATGGAATAATCTGGATGGTAGGAACAATTTATAGTTCTTTAAATCACTACAGCACCAAATATATAGCAGGTTCTCTGTGAATAGTATGATTCATTGATGGATTTTCAATGAAGCCAGGAATATTGCTAACCTTACCGGGGATTTCCTTTCCTCTATACCCAATAAAATATCCACGTTTACCTTATCCATCATGTTATTACATTTAAGTGTTAGCCATGAACAGGGGAATAATAATTCCCATTTCCAATTTATGGAATAGAATGTTACTGAAATTTCCTTGATAGTAATGGCATAAGCTCTTCAGAGCTTTTCAACAGAGGCTTAGCTGTTGAAGATCCAATGGGACTCCATAATAAAGTGATCCCTCACAGTCACACATTTTCCCATTTAGAAAACTGTTCTTTTAAAATCTGATTACGTGCAGATAATGTCTATTTTGTTATTATATATGTGTTTTTTTTTCTGATTGGTACGATATTCATACTCTGACTTTTCTTTTTCTTGGCTAAATTAATTGTAATATTATGTATATAAAAATATATATGTATATGTATGTATATGTGTGTATTTATGTGTGTATATTCATATATATATATATATATATATTTTAGATGAGGCAACCCTTGGTTGACCTCACAGATTGCAAGGACCTTGTCAGCTTACAATCTCTTATTTTTTTTATTTTTTACGCCTACAGCATCTGGTCTTCCTAGGTGGTCTCCCATCCAAGTACTAACCAGGCCTGACCCTGCTTAGCTTCTGAGATCAGATGGGATCAGGCTTGTTCAGGGTAGCATGGTCACAGATGTAGTATAATATATAAATGAAGTGATAAAAGATGATGAAAAACTTTAAAGGAAAAGCAGGGGTTAAAATTATAATAGATAGTTGTGTTTTAGCAAAATTCTATGGACCAGTTATTTTGTTGTAATTTAGACTCAGCCATAAGAAAATATATTATTTTTTGTGTTAAAAGGCTATGTGAGGATGAGTCATTCATTCATTCATTCATTCATTCATTCAGCAAATCATCTTTGCCATTGCCCTTGTAAGTTTTATAAATGCAAGGACTGTATCTGTATGGTTTAGTATTGTCTTTCCAGTTAGCCACACTACCTGTCCCAAAATCAAATGCATATATGCTATGTACAGTACAAAAATCTCTCTCAGTACTCATTGACAAATATAAAGTTCAACAACCTATACAAGAATACATTTTAATTTTTATGCCTTCCCAAATATTTCTCTCTTACATAAAAAATATATATATAAAAATAACACATTAATGTCAGAGTGATTGATGGTGGCTAAATAATGTATTCAGTCCCTGAAGATATATATTTTTTTAAATCTTAATTTTCTAGGTAGATCAGAAAAGTCTCTTACAGATGAATTCAGAATAAGGAATAACAGCATTAAATTGAAGATGAGGATGAGTGTATGCAGTAAGTATGTATACCACAAAGCTGGCAGTTTTAGGACCCCTTGGATGAATCACACTGTTCTCTTAAAAAGCTTAACAAAATCTCTATTAGTTGGGTCTTGTTCTGCTGTTAAGAAAAGAGTAATGTCATACATCTATCCTATCATTATAGCAATGATCTGATATTAACCTCTTATAGAAGGAGAAAGTGAAGCATAGATACCAGGTTGAAAACCACTGGCTTTAAAAACGTATTCTTTCCCTTATACTGCAATCCCACTTCAAATGCAAAAAGCATAGTGTATCTAGCTGTGATCTTCTCTCACATTATTTCAAAAGTCCAAAGAGATGCCAAATAAAATAAGTTGAATTATTTGAAAAAATTTTTGTCTCCTTTTACTTTCTGTTTGATTCTGTTTAGTATTGAAGCAGGCTTCTATGATTGAAGGTGGTAAATGATAGATAGAGTTCAATAGAGTTCTGTGGTGAAGGGTAAGTATTTTAGTGTGTCCGTGACCTGATCCAAAGGCTATTTCTAGCAGTTTGTCATTTAGTACAGAGAAGGTTAGTGAGGTGGTGTTGATATACGATCTTTTATGCTCTGAATTTATCACTGCAATTGAACTGGCCCTACAGTTCTCATTAACAATGAGCAGTTATCTTTTGAGACTAAGGAATGGAATAAAATAACTGCTTTGCTTTATACTCCAAACCGTGTTGTAAAGAAAAGTCAAAGCTTCAAGTTTAAAGTATTTAGCTAGAGAAATTTAGAGCATCCCATTGAAGTAAAAATAGTGTTAGCATTCTCAGAAGTAAACCAAATAAGATCACGTGGATGGGATTGCTGGAGAGAAGTGTCTAAATGTTAACACCACCATGAGAAGTAATTAGTTCTAGTAGAGAATGAGATTACCTTAAAAAATGTTCTGGCATCTTAGCACACATTACAAAAGGAAAAGAATTATCTGAAGAAAGACAGTGCCAAAGAAACAGGAAGGCATTGTGGAATATGAGAAAAGAATGCCAGTCTAGAACCTAGGAACCCTAAGTTTTAGTTTTTGATTTGCCCAGGTACGAGCTAAGTGACATGCAGCAAGGACTGTAACCTCTTACCTGGTAGTATCTTGCTTGGATATTACTATCAACCTCTTTTTATGTTTCTGAGTCAGATGACAGACTTACTAAGTCCCCAAATTCCTCTGCCCTCGCAGACCTTTCTAATTTGGTCAGATTCATCACTGACTCCAACAGCATTACAAATAAAGTTAAAATGTCTTAGCAGGCCATACCAGGTCTTTTAAGGTCTGACCCTCTCTAGCCCATCTCCCTCAGCTTCTCATCTCCCTCTGCTTCCTACCTCCTTCCTAATCATCTTCCCATGCAGAACTATTTGAGCTTCTGCTCTAAGAGCCAGAACTCCATTTCCCTCACTACTGACCCAAGCAACTCTTACTTTATGTGATTAAGTAATGGCTTAATTCACAGCTGCCTTTTCTAAGAAATTTTCTTGACTCTTCCTCCTGGATTTGGTATCATCTTTTGTTATACCATATAGCACTTACTATATTATAATAATATGTTTATTTGTTCTCCTCCCTTTACCCAATAGACTAAAACCTCTTGGCAAATGTAGTAAATGAATGCATAATGAATGAGAATCAATTCTCCTTTTTTCTATTATTATTGTCTTTTTTGGTGGAGGGGAAGATGGAGTTGAGTCATTAGTTAATACCATCATTAAGAAATCACGTCATCATTTTTACTAGGAGTTAAAAATACCTCACCTTTATTCTGGCTGAATGCTCTGGTGGAAAATAACTGATTGATTAACTGAATTAATTTTAATTCATTAGAATACTAAAATTAATCTTGAAAGAATACTTTTAAAGCAAAGAATCTTGAATTTGGCTTTGAATGGTAAGTTCCTTTCTCCTTATTTCTTCAATCAATTACCCCCTTTCCTACCCTATCTTGGTTTATGTGTTCATAGAGTTTATAGCTGGGTGTCACCTATTTCTGCCAGAAAACATAGAGGCAGCCTAGAACAATGGAACAAAAAACTACTCCATGCAGAATCACAAAGTCTGGGTTTGAGTTTGTCAATTTTTTTAGTGTGATGACTTTGGACAACATAATGTCTTTTGAACCTCAGTCTCCATGTCTGTAAATTAGAATGATGCCCACTCTACAGAGTTATGCTAAGGTTATATGTGCTGTGAAAGTACTTGGCAAAAAACAATTAAATGATAAACGAATATGTCATTACTTTAAATCTAAAAGCAAAGCATTAGTATTATTAATAACCAGCTCTCCACTCTAACTTTTTTCTAGAGATACTATACCAGGTTAAAAAAAGGACTAATTTGGATTTTATCTCCTCTGCCAAGTGGTTCAGATAGAAACCAGAAAAATGTGCATCAGGCAGCCCAGATATAATCCACAACATAGATAACCAACTCTGTCTAATCAGAAATTCAGGAATAGACATCTCTGCCCTATGGATCTACCTCTCAGACATTTCTGTCTCTGGCCAGACATTCATCTCTACGAGGAGCACTGTAGGCAACAATGGGAATTCAGAGCACACCAAATGTCTCCACGGTGTCTCATATTCTGAAAATGCTTTTACAATCAATTCTATATATTATGCCTCATAAGGACTAGAGAAGTATGTTAATATTATCCTTAGACCAGAAAAGGAAGACAGCTAGCACTTAAATGATTTGCCTCAGGTCATAGAGGAAATTAATGACAATATTAACATTCACAGGGCCTTCTCTCTGTGGCAGGAAGAACTCCTTTATTCTTCTAGTTGTAGGTTTTCTGTATTATGACCAGATTTACCAGTCTTCAAGGGAGGTAACCTTGAGGTACTGTTAAGGGTCTAAAAAAGCAAGTATAAATTCTTACTGGCTTAGCCATTCCCGATTGTCATAAGAGGTAGGCACAGTTTTTAGTGGAAAAATCATGTGTGGAAAGAAGTTGATCTATAGTTAGGCAAGAAATAAAAGAGAAGAAATAGGAAGGCAAATGTATGTTTTGTTTTAAGAATATGGTGGCTTGTCTAGTAGACTAGTGATTCTCTGTTGATTTCCTAAGGATTGGCGTTAACTGTATTAAAAACAATCTGTATATACTAAAGCAATTGTATCTGGTTATTCCCACTATTTACCATTATTGACTGCTGGTTCCCAGTTTTTCTATTCAAGGTACATAGTTAATAAATTAAGTGAACTTGTAATTTTAAAATCTGAAAATAAATATGAGCTCCCACAGTTGGGGCAGGACTCATGATCAGAATGAACTGGTAGAAAGGCATATGTCTTTGGCATTAATCTCTTCACCAGTATTTCTGGTTTTTCTTATAGACAGATTATAGGAGGGTACTCTCTCATCCCCTTTCAAGATAGGCAAGGCATAGGGCTTGCTCTGGCCATTAAAATATGAGCAAGAATGACACATGTCGCTTCTAGGTGAAAGCTTTAAGAACTAGTGCGAGATGTGCCATAGGCCTTTTTCCCTCTGCCATAGTGTCTGGTATTTGACTGTGTTCCAGATTGTGGCTTGTCTATTTGCCTGATTCTAAACTGAAGCCAAAGGAAACAGAGAACATCCAACCATGGTGGATTTATAGTTAGAGTGAAGGGGAGAGAGAGAGAGAGAGAGAGAGAGAGAGAGAGAGAGAGAGAGAGAGAATGAGAATTAAATCACTTAGATTTATGGGCTGTTTGTAATCAAAGCATAATATATAGTCATAATTGATACAATTAACCTTATCCAAATGGAACAGATACACTAAAGGGAGTAAGAGATGAGAAAAGCATATGAAAAGATACATATTGAATGGATAGCTACAAACCTAAAGGGAAAAGTTGAATGCAAATTGAGGGAAGAAAAACAGAACGGTAGAAAAGTGCAATGTGGATGTATCAGCCAAATTTTTCCTAGCAGATGGTAAAACCAGCATGGCAGTCAGACCACCAGTCAGAGACATTATTCATTTGAGCTAAGTCAAAAATTCTGTTCTGATAAAATGCAGAATCTGATAAATTATTGATTTATCCAGAAAACGAAGTGGTCTTTAAAAAGCAACATTGTGGTTTTCCAAAACAGAGGAGGCAGTAAGGGGAATTACAAATTGGAATGAAATTGGTTTAGTGAGGGAGAACTGCTTAATATTAAGGGAGTAATAGAAACAAGAGATTAAATAGCTACTGAAGTAGGGAACACTGGCCATAAAGATGTACTCCAGCTTTTAGAGAAGTGAATACAAAAGATTTAGAGAAAAGATATTTATGACCCCGAATGACAAAATTTAAAAGGGCTTGGTAATCTGGATAGATCTATCATATCACATTATGATAAGGTCACAAATAATCCAGATTCGGAACCCTCAGTTTTTGTAGGATACATATTGCTCTATTAATTCATTCAACAAATGTTTATTGAGCAATTAAGAGTTAAGAATTGTGTTAGAACATTGGGGATCGAAAGAGAATATAATTCCCGCCTTAAGGAATTTATAGTACAGTGAACCAAACAAATAATAATTAACCAATCCCCAGCTAGCATTTATGAAAACTTAGTATTTGCTAGTGGTTATGACAGGACTTTTACATAATTTCCCCTAATTTTTACAAGCTTGCTATATAGGGATTTATTGTCCTTTTTAAAAACAGAAGACACTGAAGCTCAGAGAGATGAAGTAATTTGGCCCTACGTCCAGAACTGAAAATCAATTTTCGAAAATGTAAAATAGCACTATATAATCTTAGAGTTAGATATGAAAAGCACCAAGTTATGTTTAAAGAATACAGATATTGATATCATATAATGTACCATTCCATTGATTCTCTCATTTTGTTCAGTAGATTTGTATGTGTGCTTTAAATGAACAATAGATTTATTCCATAGGAAAAAAAATACTATTTTATATGATTCCATTTTGTTTGTTTTTTTCAGTTCAATTGAAATATGGTTTTAGAAACTCATGGGACATTAATGATTTATAAGCCATATTTTGAGAATCTTCCTGATAAGTCATATGTAAAATACTAAGTTGTTTTTCAACAAAGAGCCCAGAAATCATTTAATATAGAAAACAAAAAGGATACTTAGATAAATAAAATCGTCCCTAAAAAGACAAGCAATGATCAAACTGGTTTTAGAAATTTATAGCTGAAGGTAGAAAGTCTCTTCTTTTAAGAGCATTTTAGTTCTTTTTCTTCAGGACTTAAATTCTAAGAAATAAAAAGGAAAGTTTTACATATTTTTTCAGAAGTCCCAGAAATGCACACCTATAATTGGAGGAGAATTTGGCATTTGAGACTACAACTCACCATTTACTACAAGCCAAACAGCTAAATTGATTTTAGCATTCTAGAAGAAAAAATTGCACGTTTGGTGCTGAATTGCTTCCCTACGAGCACTGAGCCAGATATTAATGTAGATTTGAAAGGAAACAAAAAGCGTTCAAACTCTAATGCACCTCAGGCATATAAATCGGGATTCAGTCACTTTAAATTAAGTTGGATTTCTTGAAGCAAAACTACTCTTATTATTTCAATATTACTGCTCTGACCCACCGTTTATATACCACATAACAATGTTCTAAATTCTTCAGATACAATAGAAATGAACACCTCTATGCTGGAGGCTCCTGTGGTAACACTGACTTCCAGGAACAAAGACTCACACCAGAGAGTCAGCCCATTTTTTAGGACTTGTTAAGACATTCCACTCAGAAGCCGTTCAGTAACCTGGTGCATCAGAGAAAAAATTATTATTTGTCAATTCTTTTAAACCTTTGTTGCTTTATTCTTATTTTAAAAGTAATAGAAATTTATTATCAAAAAATTAAAAATTTCAGACAAGTGAAAAAGACAAAAATACGTAATCCAATTACTGAAAAAAAAACCATGGGCAACATCTTGGCTTATATCTTTCTAAACTCTTGTTTGTGGACAATTATATTTTATTTTTATAAAAGTGCAATTCTAGCTATTTATAACCTAATTTTTTCACTTAATAACATGTTAAAAGAATATTTACAAATAATTTTACATAACTGTGTGAAATTTGTGCATGATTATCTTATATATATATTTAAACTAACCACTATATTTGAACATTTAGGTTGTCTCCAGTATTTTATTATTATAATATTTCTTAAAGATATTTGCCATGATCTTTGGAAAGAAATCGAATATTTATTTTAAAAAGTTACTTATTTATCTGCATTTTTATTTATCTGTATATTTTTAACAATTTAACAAATTGTAAAAAAATAGCATTTTGGGGTGGGAATACAGTTATTGATGATAACTAAGAAAGTAGTATCAGATCTTAGTTCTGACATCTTATTTCATTTTCTACTCACTGACAGTATAGTCCTAGGCCTGACCTGGGGCTAGATGCCAGGGCTTACTGCCTTCTCTATCCTTCTTTCCTTCTTAATGAGACTGAGTTCTTCCCCTGGCCCTGGGAATGAGCCTGGTTTGCGTAATGCTGGAATAAAGATCCAGCTGGGATCCTCTATGTTTTGCCACTGTTTAGCAAGCGTTGCTACTGAAGGTTTCCAGAATGTCTGATGAGCCCTTAGAGCATTGCTTTGTCTGCCTGGAGTCCTCTGGAGTCACCTCTGCAGGATCCATGTCATCCTCTGAGTCTGACCTTTAGGCTTGTGCTTAAACATTTCACCATTTCACATAAATGTTCTTTTACCTATCATAAAATTTAGTGAGCCCTTTTTGGAAGTTATCGGGGCCTGGGGATATAGCTGTGAATAACACAATCTCTGTAATCTCTAATCTCTGTAATTTAGTGCTTGTTAAAAGAATTAACAAGCACTAAATTTTTCTTTGCATCTTTATGGAGTGGGTCTATGTTTCAGAAATCCTGGAGAATTTTGAGGGGAGATTGAGAGAGGCTAAGCAAGTATTCATTGCATTCAGTTGGAAAATCTTTTCAGGAAGTCATTTTTAATAAGGTGGAAGGCAGATTATGTTTAATTTGGAATGATTGTGTCATTGGGTATTTCTGATGTCTTTAGCATATACTTTATTTCATTGATTTTCTCCTTTTAACTCGTGACAATTCTTGTTAACATAAGCTTGGAAGAAAACAAATCACCTAGGATATTTAAACTGTACTTATGCTAATATATGTTACCATACATACGACCAATTGGGTCTCTACCATCTACACAATTCTCACTTTTGGAGGAGTGTGTGTTGAACAGTAAAGAGTATGGCTCAGAAGCAAAGAGACAGGGTTGACTCATGGATCATAATATTATCATTTATACAAGATTATAACATTTGATCCACTGAACTCCCACTCTGTAGATATCTCCTTTTAAAAATTGAATCATTAAGGAGGTGAAAACTTTTTCCTATTTCAGTGTCAAGTGTATATGTACAGCATTAATCTATCTATCTATCTATCTATCTATCTATCTATCTATCTATCTATCTATCTATCTATCCACTGCCCAGATTCACAACAGTAGTTGAGAGATCTTAGAAATCTAACCTGTAATTTTCATTGCAGATATGATAAACTAGAGCCAAAGTTAAATGGTTGGAGGTTCCTTCATTTCAGACCAATTAAAAGTGTGAAGAGAGCAAGGTTTATATCCTAAAGAAAACTTCAAAAAGTGTCAGAAAAGTCAAAATAAAAAGTAGTTAATAGTTTTTCAATTAAATCAAGTCCAAATTCTTCAGCCTGACATTCAAAGTCCATTTCCCGTTTTTAACTAATACAAGTTCTCATCTCCAGCCATATCAATTTTTGAGCACAATTAACATTTTACCACAAGCATAAAGATACATTATACCATTCAGCATGCTAACCCATGGGCTTAGCCTACTTTATACCTAACTCAGAAATCCAATCCTCATTTTCTCCAGACAAATGGGTCTTTTTTTGGCTATGGATCTTTGGCTCACGTCTACCCTTTAAGGAACTCATTTACATGCCAGTACAAAATGTTACTTTGGAAAATTAATAACTCTTTGCATATATTAATATTTGGTGCCTCAAACACAGTTTATTTCACCCCTCCCACCCCACTCCCAGATTTTACAACCCTATGAACTGCTAGGATATACCGACAAAAATCTGTTGGCTTCTCTCTGGATTTCTTTTCTAAAGCATTATAGGATACCAACTGCCTCTCTTCGTATCTTTACTGTGGTCATCATTACATCTGCTCTCTAAGATAGTGGTCAAAGCTTGCCCTTATCAGCTTCCTCCCACCAAGAGGGAGCTCATCACAAATAGCTTCCTCCCTGGTTTCAAGACACCACTGAAAGGCTTTGTGGAATACTTAGCTTCGATTTTTCTAATTGCTATCTCTGCTGTTTCATCCAGCTCTTGCTATGATTGACTTTGCCACTCTGGACCTAATAGATTAGGCTCCTGTCCTTCTTCTTGAGGCTGCACTGTGCTCCTAGGGCTGACTAGTCCTCATAATCCTAGCTCCAGAGACCCAGCACAAGTCAGAACTGCCTCCAACGTGGAGGGAATGAAAAACCCAGGAATGCAGGTTACACCAAGGATGTACATTGGGCAAGACTGAAACACCTGGGGCAGTTTATAAGTCCTTATTCTACAAGTGCTTCAAACAGTCTTACCCACTCCCAGTAACCACCCAAAATGACACTAAAAGAATATGTTTTTTCTTCTTATCAGACTAATATTTAGATTTAACTAAATGAGTTTTATAAATGTTCTGGCTTATACTTTTCCACTATTATGACTCAGTTTGGTAAGCAAATCTGTCCAAGACCATTCCTTTTTTTTAAATTGTTACCTCTTTATGAAAAATAAATTCTGATAATGAGAAGAACACAACACAAAAGATTTAACCTTTTTTTAAAATCTCTCTTTCTTGGTACATTTGAGACAATGTAATTGAAATGCTCTCTTCTTTCAGAAGATAAAGTGACCATATTATTAACAATCAACTATTGATTTTCATTTTTACATTGTTTTGGGTCATTTGGCATATTTTTTCCAGCAAATTGCTTTATGGTAGTAAGGAAAATGTTCTATAAAATGAGCAAGTAAGATGCAACATTTAAAAGCTTGGTCCATCAGGGTGATTCTAGCTATGTGGTAAAAGTAATTTATTGGGGTGGTTACTTTTGCTAGAAATTTCTTAAGAGAGGCAGCCAGGATATAAGTTTACATATCTCAGATTGTCATTAAACTCGATCTGGGGAAAGGAAATAAAATGTCATTGATTTTTCTCTGTAAGATGTGATATCTACTGCAATATGTAAAATGGAATATGATCAACAAATTAAATGGCTTTATTTTTCTTTTTATAAAATACAAAAGTGCTGACATTGAAATATCTTTAGAAGGAATTAGTATTTTTACTTTTTTAGATCATATCAAGAACAATCTAACAATCCCCTTTAACTGAGACTAGTACATATAATTTGCCCTTACTGATGCATACAATTTTAAAGGTATATTCTAGAGGTATTTAAATGTGCTTGAGTATTCTGAGAAAATTAGGTGTAAAATTTAGGGCAATATATCAAAGATATTGTAGACATATAAAACTTGATTATGGGTCAGCAAAAAAGAGTCACTGAATTCTAGAAAACCAGTTCTCTACCATTTCATGAAAGTTGTTAAATATTTAGCAAGATCAGAAGGCACTCTATTTTTGGCATCATCTATATCAAAGGCAATTCTTAAGAATTGGTAATTTGGTAGACTCTTATTCCAATAATGGAGGCTTACAGCACATATTCCTGTTTAAGGCATTAACATAATAAACAGCATAAGGGAGACCCTAAATTGAACTCCTGATTAATCGATTCTCACAGTGCAGAGAGTACTTAGTGGATACCAAGCTGAAATAATAGCACAGTGTCTCAAATACATCAAGTTGACGATTACCTGACTAGCCTTTCCTGCTGACTCCTTGTCGACACGTGATAGCCTGCCTACCTGGCATTGTTTGACTCTGCTCTAAAATGCAGAAATAGGAAAATTACCTTGACTCTTTTTTGAAGTAAAATACATGCAGCACAGAAGCTGACAGGCACAGCTACAAGGAACTAGGAAATAAAGCCTTCAGAGATCTCTCAGAAAAATATCTATAGGAGGCCATTATAACAACAACGCTCTGAGGTAAGATTCTATCTAAGAAGCTTTAATCAAAGAGTAGCATGAATCTTATATTCTTGTTCTTTATTCACCACGATTAATATTGTCAGTTCCTTAGGGCACTCGGTAAGAAACATTTCAAAAAGACTCCCTGGATACACCCAGAAAAAAGTGCCAAATACACATTCTGCACAAGCCAAGAATTGAGTGGATAGGGAGACATTTTAAAAAAGAATAAGAAGACAATAACACAGAGGGGCCTTTATATATTTTTCATAGCAAGTCATTCATAAGCAGTAATTCAAACCAGCCCCAGACAAACTTATGAAAAAAGTTCAACTGGATGTTTTCCAGCTACTTGCCTCAGGTGTGTTCCTATCTCTCATTCCCCTTTCCCCCTATTAAGTGTCTTATTAGAAGAACGTCTAGTAAGAGGCAGTATACTATAGTGATTAAAAACACTGTCTAAATAGCCAGGCAGATTTGAGTTTAAAAAACAGGTTCCCCCAAGTTACTTGCTTATAACTTGGTGAAGTCACTTACACACTCTGGGCCCAGTTTATTCATGTATAATATGAGAATGATAATATCAACCTCCCAGGATTATCTTGAGACACAAGTGAGGTACCTAATGAATCTAAGAGCCTAGCACAGAGCCAGGGATGTGGTACACATTTGATAAATGGCAGTTGCTTTTATTATTGTGAACTGATTCTTTCTGAATGAATTTGATATAACTGCAGTTCATCCCAAGGGCATTCCATTTTAAGAGGAATTTCTAAAGGATTGCAAAACTTTCAGGACTGGAAGATGGCAATTCATGTTGAAATTTCAGGCACCCTGACAGACTGGTTGGGGAGTTAATTTTTGTTATGGGAGCCTTCTTTGTGTCCTTCAAATAAATGCACAGGCAGCTGTGAGCACTGAATCTGGGTTAGAAGAATTGGGTTCAAATGACAGTTCTGCTACTTGCCATGTGTGTAACATTGGGCACATCACTACTTAATCCATGGCCTAGGCTTTCTCTTGGAGATAATGATATATCATAGGGTTATTAAGAGGATTACATGCCACAAGGCACAAAAATAAGTGCTGTCAATGGTCAGTGCTATACAACTGTAAATTATTACCTTGATCCATTCTTTCTCCTTGTCACAGAACATACCCCATGAGTGATAGAAAGTTCTTACCATAAACAGACACATAATAATCTTACTGGCTAACAATAAGCCAGAAGTAGAAGAAAAGAAAAACAAAACAAAACACATTCTAGCATTCATTTGGCTAGAGGAGTTTGAGAATCATCAAAAATGACCTAGAGAAATAATAAGCAACTAAATGGGTGGATCCCAAAGCATTATGCTAAGTGAAAGAAGCCAGGCATATAGTACGAAATGATGAATGAGTGGATAGCAGACTGTGATATATACACACAAGGAACTATTTATTAAGCCTTAAAAAAGGTGGAAATTCTAACATATGCCACAACATGGATGAATCTTGAAGAAATTATGTTAAGTGAAATAAGCTAGTCATAAAGGACAAGCTTATTAGGATTCCACTTATAGGAGCTGCCTATAGTAGTCAAACTCAAGGAGATAGAAAGTCGAATGGTGGGTTTCCAGGCACTGCAGAGAGCAGAGAATAGGGAGGTAGTGTTTAGTTGGTAGAGTTTCAGTTGGGGAAGATGAAGTTCTGGAGATAGATGGTGGTGACGGTTGCACAACATTGTGAGTGTACTTAATGCCATAGAACTATACACTTAAAAATAGTAAAAATAGTAAATTTTATGTTTTTTAATGTATATTTACTACCATAAAAAATAAAAAGAAGCCAGTACAAATAGCACATCCTATATGACTCAATTTATGAAAAATTCTAGTGCACACAAACCTGGTCCATAATGATAGAAAACAGATCGGTGGTTGTAAAGGTCCAGAAGATAACTTCCTAGGGTGAAGGAAATGTCCTGTATCTTGAATGAAGCGGTAGATATAGGGAATATACATTTCAAAACTCATCTGTGTGCATTAACATGGTGCATTTTATTAAATGTAAATTCTACTTCATTATGATGGTTAATTTTATGCGTCAACTTGGTGAGGCCATGGTACCCAGTTTGTTTAAACACCAATTTAGTTGTTGGTGTGAGGCTACTTTTTCTTAGATGTGATTAACATATAAATTAGTAGATACTGAGTAAAGTGGATTACCTAATAATGTGGGTGAGCCTCATGCAATCAGTCGAAGGGTTTAGGAGGAAAGACTGAGGTCCCCTGAAGAGGAAGAAATTCTGTCTCCAGATTGCAACAACTCTTACTGAAATTTCCAGCCTGCTGGCCTGTTCTGCTCCCACAACTGTGTGAGCTAATCTGTTAAAATAACTCTATAAATCTCTTTCTATATACCTCCTATTGGTTTGATTTCTTTGGAAAACTCTGACTAAAGTTGCTTAGAAAAGAAAAAAAAATTAATTACCTAGAATACTCTTTGAAAATAAAGATTCTTAGCCTCCACCCTGAACTTATTGAATTAGAATCCCTAAGGCTAAGACCTGAGCCTATATAGTTTTTAAAAAACTCTTCCAGATAATTCTGATATATACCCCTGTTTGAGCATTGAAAATATTCTGCAATCAACATCTTAATCTAACTAAATAACCAACAGTTTAAGAAAAATTTGAACACATCAAATTGTGTGTATGTGTTTTTATTGTAGTTTCTGAGTATTTTATATAAAGAAGAAAACACTTTTAGAAGAAGGCAAAATTTCTCCTCCCCCTCAAATGAGGTAGAAGAACATAGTGCAAACATACAAATACTTTGAACTGGTCATCTTTCATCTAACAAATGGCGATTGAAGCTTATAATATCCCAGGCATAGTTCTAAGGGCTGCAGATATCTGTGGAGATGAGTAAGCCAGACCGAGGTCCTGCCCTCATGGAGTTTACGCTCTAGTCTAGGAGGCTGACCTTAGAGAGAAACCAGTTAAGCCTACAACCTGAATACAGGTTTTCTTTACAAAATAAAAACTTAATAGGGAACATGTTGGACTCTGGGCAACAGATTAAAAAACAACAAAAAGAAAACAAACATGTAGATCTTAAAACTTGTACTTTTATCATACGATTTATCTGAGTGTGCTGAACCAAGACTTCAGCAGCGCCTTGGGGTGATTAAGAAAATTATGGAGAGTAAAAAGTACAGGAAAATAGAGTAAGCAATTAGCTCCAGTCTAGTGTGAATGTCAAGGAGTGAATGTGGGCTCTTTATAGCTCCCCAGCCTTGGTCTTTCAACCCTTAGTTGCTACAAATATTAGGTAGCCATGAATATTTGGCAGTGGAGAAAATTTGCTGCTAAAGCCTTGTCATTGTAGAAAAGACTGTTGATAAATTCTTTTTCTTTGTAGTGGGCAAGACTAACTCCAGGAAAAGAAAAAGGCAAGTCTCTGGCTTTTCTTTGTCCATTCATCTTACTCATCAAACAGAGATTGTAACAGTATGTACCTCGTAGACTGTGTGAGGGCAAATGGGAACATAGTCAGCTCTCTGTAAATGTAAACTATCACCATTGGTATATTGGTCTCTTTATTGGCCAGGTAGCCCTCCAGGAGCTGGGGATGCAAAGGCAATTGAAACATAGCCCACAGCAAAAATCTTAGCTTCTAGCAGAGGAGGGATGCCAAACAAATGAAGTATTCTAATTGCTATTGTAGGGATCAGTAGTATTACCGAAAAAGATGTTCTCTGGCAGGGAGAGTCAGGTGAGCCTTTGGGGAGAGAGTTTTGCCAGTTGACTCAATGTAACTGTACAAAGGCGGGTTCAGGAAAAAAGAAAAAAATTTCTGCCATTTGTGTGAAAAGTGGTTCTAATAACATTAATTATCAAAGATTTTGAAATTCAAGTGTTTAGGGTTATGTTATCAGATTTGATATTTTGGCTGTGATAGAATTAAAGCTCAGTGTAAAGAACATGTTATTTTTAGATAGTGAGGAGAATCAGATAAGTCGAGATTCAAAGAACATTAGAAATTACGTAGTCTACACTCTCAATGTAATAAGGAGAAAACCGAGGTAAACATAGGGAAATAAAAACACAAACACAGGTTTAGTCTTCGTGGAACAAAATATGAAAATTGTCAATAGTCCACACTGGTTTATTCTGTGCTGTCCAATATGGTAGCCACTAGCCACATGTGGTTATTTCAATTTAAAATAATTATGATTAAATAAAATTAAAAATTCAGTTCTTTGATTGAACTAATGACATTTCAAATGCCCAATGCGACTATTATCTCCCAAATCAAACAGCATATATACAGAACATTAACAGTATCCTGCAATGTTCATTGGACACAGCTATGTTAGTTTTATGCAGCAAGAGAAAAGTAAATTTAGTCACTATTAAAAGCATGTTATAATGAATAAAGAGCTTATTTAACATTATGACCAAAGTTTTTAAGTGTACTGCTAAAATTATCTATGCAAGTGCAAGCCTAAAATTTTCTATGCATAGAGAAATCTACCACAGCACACAAATGTTTCACAGGAAAAATTGGACAGGCATCATCATAGATTACGTAGCTTTACAGATGCATCAAAATTGCATGTGTAATTTTGGAAATGGGGTGGAAACTAATATTCCAATTGTCATACATTTCAAGAGCAATCTAATGCAAATGCCTAAAACACAGATTTTCAAAAAGAAGTAGAAGGAGGTAAATGAAAGGTAAGTAGACCATATTGAGGAGAATATTCATAAATTAGAAAGCAAAGTAGCAAATATGAGTTTTGTTCTCAAAGTCTTATGAAATGAACTTTTAAAAAGTTAGTGACTTTTTCCTAAAAATTTGGGAAAAAGTGTAAAGCACTTTTCCCTTTTTAAAAACAACTTTTCAAGTTTAAAAGTACATAAACTATCAACATTTAAAAGATGTGTTTAAAAAGGATATGTCATGGAGAGAAAATGTCCTTAAACTTAGGGAATACATTTTTTACATGATGATTAGAAATAGGATTGGGAGCTTTCTTTCACAAAGATGACTTTAAAGGACTTGAATATTCTGTTTTAAAGTTTGTTCTGATGCCTAAGAAGTCAGATAGCTACCAAATACCTTTGTCCAATTTAGTTTCTTGTATAAAAATTCATACATTTCACTACCATAAAATCACTCTTTGTCATTTTTTCCCCTCTAGATTTCTCACTCTGACTAGCAAATTTTCCTTCCAGAGCTCATCATCAGCTTTGGCCTGAAACCTGAGGGCATTCAGTATCCCAATGTGCCCCTTCACTGATGCCAAGGGAATGCCTGCTGTGGCTTCCAACTGGAAATCCCTCTCCCATTATCATTAGTGTGTTTCATCCTTCAGCTTAACTTTTTATATTTTTACTTAATAAATATTTCAAAACTTTATCTTATTTTTACCCTACATTTTAAAGTTCCTTTTGTATATTGAAGATGCACTTTTTTCAATATTCTCATAACATCCCAGTATAGAAGTTCTCAAACATCAGTCTACTAACCAGTGCTGAAAGGGACAAAATAAGAAAAATAAGGACCATGCGATGACCATATATGCATATGGTATGGTACAGACAGTTGATTTATAACCAATACTCTTGTATGATTTTATGAATTCTCAGTATAACTTTGCTAAAATACCCTTCATTTTATTGCCTGCTCTTACAATGGAATTAAAATTTATTGGCTAATGTGATTTTGTTTTCAGACATGAACGCAATGATTTTTGATACCAATTTAAACACAGTGTTTACCGTGAAGTTTGTCATTTCTAATTATGCCATATAAATACTTGACAGGAATAAATATCATCTTCTTGTTCTTGTAGCAGCTAGCTATCCAAGGTAGTTAGAAAGACAATTATTCAAAATTCATCCAAATACCAGCAGGGCAGGCATTTTCCAAGAATGTGCTTGTGGTCACAAACAAAGCGTTTTCCATTGCTGTCCACTTACAGTATAAGAGGAACAGGAGACAGAGCAGTGTATGGCCTGAAGCAATGGAGACAGCCTGGCCCAATTTAAATAAGAGTTTTGTCTAGGTTCAAGGGGAAAATGCAGAATTGTAAATAATTACGGGCTCGGTAAATATTAAGTAAGGTCAGCACCAAAGTAAGCATGTATACCTACTGTGAACCCAGGCTCGGTTGAGTAGTTTTGAAAGACTAACTGCGAGACTTTGGGGCTGCTGTCCCATTCACCACCTGAGGCCCAGGCTCCCCGTCAGGCCAGTCTGAAATCGGAGGACTTGAGTTTTGCCTCTTCTTTTGAGAGATTTTCAGGGCTGAGAAGACTGGATCTTACATTTTCACTGGTCTGTTTTCCTCGTTCGCTTATCCACATTATGCCTTGTCAAACTAACCTTCAAACAACCCTCCCAATTTCGTCTCTCTTCCCCAAGCCTTGTCATTATGCTTGCTTCTGAGAGGCTTCATTCTCCTCCTACTTACCTTCATTTTTCACTCCTCATTTCTCACCCTTCTCTCCAATTTCCTCTAGGTCCTGCATCCAGACCTGCCCTTCCTGGATTATCCTTCCTGCACAGATTCTGTCATTTCCCATCCTGTCCTCTGCCCATGAGGGCATGATGATGGCCTGGTCTCCATTGCCCTGTCCATTCCTTTATTGTACTCTCCCAGAGTGAGCTCCTCTGAACCTCCCCAGGATCTGAGTCTATACTCTCAGGATTACAGAAATGAACAGAACCCAAGAGCTTCTCTGGCCTATGACCCTGTTGTTCATCTGAGGACACTGAGATAAAAGGAGAGGATGAAGCTGTCTGTAGAGGATAGTTATTGCTCATCTGTTCTATTATATATCTGTGTATGTACATGCACAAAAGTGTCTAAGCACAATTGTATTTTAACTAGGTTTCTGTCAATGCGGTAGTGTTTTCTTGTTTAACCCTGCAAAATGACTTCAGTGGTAGAAATTTCAGGCTGGGAAGAAGAGAGTGGGTATCTTAATAAGCCATTGGAAAATATATTGTAGAGCATTATTCATGTGGTCAGTGAATATTTCTTGAGTACTTCTTGTATATTGGACACTATTTTAAGCTCCAAAAATATAAGAAAAATAAAGCACTTTGAATCTCAATTCCAGTGGGGGAAAGAGCTACATAAATAGTTATAACACTTTGTGATAAATACAGAGATCGAGATACGTATAGGACGTTTCAGTAGCACAGAGAAGATGACTCTGCTTGGGACATGTTGGAGGTAGAGTGTTTAGAGCAAGTTTCCAGGGAGATGATCATGAGATAAATCTTGAGGATGCATAGGGATCCAAGCAGGCTGGAGGAAGGACAGAGAGAAGCCAGACCAGAAAGAGGGAACGAGATGTGAGAGATACCATGCAGGTGTGTATGTGGGACTGTGTGTATGTGTGTGTGTGGAAGGGAGAAAGTATGTGAGTGGGGGAAGAAGAAGAAGGAGAAGGAAGAGTAGGAGAAGGAGAAAAAAAGGAGAGAGAAATTAAAAATTCAAGTTTAAAGATGCAATGAGTCAAGAAACTAGCAAACCTTGAAGCTGAAGGCTAGGCAGAGACTTGCACGTGCCAAGTCAAGACATGCAAGGCTGACAGCGAATAGCAGCCACCGGTGGTGTGCCAGCACTATGCGAGGAGCTTTATATTCATGGTTTTGTGGAATCATCGCAACCCCATAAAATGGGCATTATTATTGCCATCTGTTCACAAGCAAAGGAACTGAGGCCAGGAGAGGTTCGGCAACTTGCCAAAGGGACACCGCTGTCCTGGATCTAAGGTCTGATGCAAGGGTCTTACAGACACTGTATCACTTAGCCATCTCTTTTCTCTCTATGGCCATCTGGTTGGAGCACAGTTTGGGAGGCCCAGGAGGGAGTCATGCCAGGCAGGCAGTCAGAGTCCTCTGCATACAGCTGCCTGGAAGGCAGGATCCACAGTGAGAAGGCCTTTGCTTCAGGTCTGATTCTGGCTCAGTAGTCCTTAGCCTCGGTGCACTGTGGAATCATCAAGGAAATACCTGCTTGGGCCTTGCCTTGGAAATTCTCATTTAATGGGGGCCAGAGCATTCGTTTTTGAAAGTTCCTCAGGTGATTATAATGTGCAGCCAGGGCTGTTGTAAACCACTGTTTCTATGCAGGGTTTGCCAGGGCTCAGGGTTATTCTCTTTATCTAGGCCCTATATGCATGCCCCTTTCTTTCTGGCCTCTGTCAATCTCTTACCTTTCCTGCAACATCTTGAATTTTTGTGCATGTTCAAGTCCCCTTTAAGCTTATATCACTGTTTCAGCTTACTACTCTGACATCTGTGCTTACCCTCCAGGCAAACCATCAGGTCTGCACAGGGTGAAAAAGCTCAGAATGCCTGTGTGCATCGGGGGTTACATCCATGTGTGAACTTGATGACATACTGGCTTTTGGTATAAGTGATTGCTAGATCGGGGAAGCAGGGTTGAGAGGGGTGGGAGAGATAAAAAACCTAAACTAGTGAAGAAATAAAGGTGGAGAGAACACTATGAGCTCTTTCTTCAGAGACCCATGTGAAGTTTGTGGGCTGCCATGGCCTGGCTGTTGACAACTGTCCTTCCTATAGAGTGACTGCAAATGTTCCCTACACACCTACTATTCGCTTCCTCATTCCCAGCACTACAGATTCTACATTCAATTGTGACTCAGATGCTAACCTGAAAAAATAAAAACAAACAAACAAACAAACAAAGAACCCTATTTTATTCATTTTTTTTGTTTTTGTTTTTGTTTTTAGATGTCAGAAAAGTGAGATGAGAAAAGATATGAGTGATCTGAGGGGAGGGACTCTGCCTGAGGCAGGAACAGGAAGGGATGATCACAGCACTCCCCAGGCAGGGAAAAACCAAGAAATGGATAGGATGTTAAGGACAGAAAGAAGCAGTAGAGTACTGTGAATGAGGCAATGAACACCAGTGGTCCAGGGACCCTGCGCTGGAACAGAGGGGGCAGATGCCAGCCAACCCAACCTGCTCCCACATTCTCCTACTGCTCCTCGCTCACGCTGTGTACTCTGGCTGTCCACCTTCCTCACATACTTTCTATTTTGCCCTCGCTCTTTCCCTGCCTGAAATGATCTTCCTTAGACATCACAACCACATACTCCTTTATGTCCTTCATGTCTTTATTCAAGTGCCACCTTCTCCATGAACACTCCCTTGGACACCTTCTATATCACTGGAGTCAACATTGCATCCCTAGTTTGTGCTTTGTTTTTCTCCATGTCACTCATTATTCTAACACACCACATGTTAGAATCCCATACCATGACGGCAGAGATATTCATTCTTTGCTTTATCTCCAGCATAGTCTCCAGAATAGAGACTGACACATAGTAGATGCTCAATATACATTGGTTGAATGAATGAGTAAATGAATGAATCCTGCCTTGTATTATGATTGCTAGAATAGCTATCTATCTAGTACATTATATTATAAAATTGTAAGGACAGGAACTGTGCTGTATCCTCAACATATGTCTCATGATACCTCATCCACAAAAGTTCACACATATTTGTTGTGTTGAACTGAATTGGCATTAACTTGAAATCCTTCAGCTTCTCCTAAAAGAGCCAGTTTGTTTTTTTGGTTGTTGGTTGCTGCGATGTGCTGCCCTGATTTTATGGTTTTGGCACTGACTCACTTGAGAATACAATTTAAGGAATTTATGGCAATTTAAAAGCCTTGTTTAGTTCAAGAGGAGGTCACTATAGAAAATTCCTCATTTCATTTGCATAATCCAAGTACTTAAAATCATTCTGGACATTTTCATGGAATAAGGCATGGGGGCATTTTTTTCATATTGTGCTCTACATCTTTCTGGCCTCATTTAGGTTCTTTTAATTATAATAGTTACAAAAAATGATATTTATAGAGTATCAAAAGTCCTGATGTTTTTATAAAGAATGACTTTTGGAGAAATATCATTCTTGAATATTTTGCCTTCCCAATTTTATTCATTCAGAGGACATAATGTATTCTGCTGAGGAACTATTACCAAAGTATTTTTTTTCCTAAATAGATATGTGGATATGACAACATAATGCATCATAGCAATCTTACTTCAATGACTTTCTGGGTCATTTGGCAGTATCCAAAGTAGAATCTGAGAATGATCTCTTCTTGAATAGATTATCTGGAAAAGATATTTTTTCCCTTAATGAAAACAATCTTCATTTCTCTTTTTCTTCTCACATATCTGATAATTTACAGTTTCAAAATATAAAAGTAACACTATGCTGGCTTTAACTCTTGGATACTGGGACAGCACAGTTGCATATGGGAAAGCCACTTTTTTTTCATTTGTTTATTAAAAGTGATGAGAAAGACATACCTATGGATGCCACATAGACAAGATCCTCTGTGGTCCTAGATTAGAAATGTTTAATGTCTCATTCTGGTGTGCCAAATACTGGGACTTGGTATTGCTTCACAGATATTTGCTAAATTGATACAGTAAACATAGTAAATTGGTAATACAAGAGTGAAACACAAAAAGTAGCATAAAATATGACTCTTTTCAGGTGACCATTCAAAACCCCCAAGTTCTGTCTCTTTCAAATCTGCTCTTGGAAAGGAGAAGTGAGATAGGTAAATACCTCTGTCCATAGTGCTAACTAACAAGGCAGGTATTGTTTGAAGGGAGCAGGTATTGTTAGCCTGATGCTCTGCTCTTCCACTTGACTTCCCTTCTTTGTCTGCTTTTTATATTTGATTCTTCTATTCCTGTTTCCTCTCTCGCACTTTTCCCATGTTCCATTGCTTATGTCTCCCTTCGATATGTAACACCATGTCCTACCGGTGGCACTGATGACTAAAAAGATAGCTGGATCTTTGAAGGAACAGGTATTTTTAGACTTCCCCAATACACCCAAATAATAAGCATAGAGTGCAGATGCACTTTGCTACCATTTATTAAATCTTCCTATGGCCTGGATACTCTGCTAGATGCTAATACTTTATCCCTAATCATAAAAAAATAACACTAGCTTTTTTAAAGATAAGAAAATGGAGGCTCAGAGAGATGGGTACCTTGATTAAAGTCTCACCAGTAGTAAGTGGTAGTAACAGAGTAAATATCCACATCTGTCCATTAGCTGTCCAAATGCCCATTTATGCACTCATTTGGCAAGTACTATCGAGCATCTATTATAATCCAGAGCAGGTTCTAAGTATTGGAAACAGGACAGTCTTAGATTTCATAAAGTGAGAGGCATATTACCTTCAACCACTGAATTGAATTGAACTTAAAAAATTACTCTCTTTAGAAATTCACTCTTCAGATTTTCTTTGTTCCCCCCAAAAGGTGACTCATACAATATTAGCATAGTTAGGAGCAAAGGTATTGGGGTCAACGTAATTTTGTCTATAATTGAGGTAAGAGAAGTTGCTGCTTGAAATGACAGGATTTGGGGGAGGGCAGAAGGTTTTGACATTGGGAGATGTCAGGTAAAACTTAAAAAGTGGAAACCAGAGATAAGAGAAACTGGATTGGAATGAGCAGGTAACCATTTAGGAATATATTACATATACTTTAACTTCTTTTTTTAGCATTCTTTCCCTACCCCATTTTGAGGTTAAATGAATGAAAATACCACACTTCAGAGTCCTTTGAATCTTATCCATCTATGCGGCAATTCTGGTAAATATGCAGAGTAGGAATAGAAGAGAAACATTCCATATGCTCCACCGTTGGAATGGAGAGCCAGGTGAGCACAGGTGGCAGTGGGGCATGTAATCAGCCAGAAGCAGCACCATTT
Source organism: Eonycteris spelaea (assembly GCA_003508835.1). Classification (NCBI taxonomy): domain Eukaryota; kingdom Metazoa; phylum Chordata; class Mammalia; order Chiroptera; family Pteropodidae; genus Eonycteris; species Eonycteris spelaea. Next base: position 2,464,806 of record PUFA01000018.1, on the reverse strand, counting down.
GGTCTCACAGGAATGTCTCTGCCCTGTTGCCTGAATCTTCTCCACGCTCTTCTTTCAGAAGAACTTCTTTTGTGTTTGCTGCAGTGACTGAGGCAGCTTTTCATTTCCAACTGCCCCTGAGCTTTGATGTTGAATAGCTAGGCCATCGGGGACACATCAACATAACAGCCGAATGGTAGCCACTGTCAGTAGGTGAGGAGATTGAAGCACATAGGACAGCAGTTGGAAAACTCTAGGAAGAGCACAGAATTTAAAACTCTTCCCAATGGCATGAGGAATAAAAGGCGAGAAAAAAAGGATGAGGAAGGTAGAACTGTCCTCTGTAGACCACTTCATCTTCTGGGTAATGAGCATGAGTAATCTCATTTATCTCTGATTCTGCTTTATGTAGGTAAGTATAGAAGGTGCTCAATAAGCTGAAGTTGAATTGAATTCTGCTGAATTTAGAATGAAAGATATAAGATTCTTATCTGTCTAAAGATTCATACACTATTACTTATTTAATACATCTGAGATTCTCAAATCCATGCTAGATTTTGCCTTGTAGAACTTAGATCTGTTGCAGATCTGCATCCAGCTCTTTTAACTACCATTGATGTGTCTTCTTCAACTAGCGAGGCACTATGCAGCATTAGCAAGAACATTGCTGGGAGTCAAGAGACCAACTGGGTTTGGCTGACATTCATACTAGCAGTAATTGGTAGTGACAAATTAGAATCCACATTTGATTCTCAACTCCAAATACATCCAAATGAATTTATTTATTCATTGGACATGTACCAAATGCCAGGTAACAGCTATATTAGCATAGAAAATCATTTCACCTTTTTGGATTTTAGTTTCTTTTTTGGTAAAATTTAGGGGAATAGAAACATTAGTTTTCCAAGCGATGAATACAAACTACCAGTTATGCTAGAGATGAGTGTAAGTAATGCGCAGACATGGCATTAAATAACACTGAACCACCTGGGGAAAGATTTATTTCCTTCTAATTCCTTTTTTAATCCTCCTGTTTATTTAAGGAGAAAAGCCTCAATTTGATGCTACAATGCACCACAAGAAAAACTTGGTTATCAATTTCAAAGAGTTTTGGCATTACCAGACTAGAATTTAATAATGTTACTCTGTTTTGTCTGTTTTTTGTTGTTCAGTAATTTTATTTATTTTATTTTATTGAGGTAATATTGATTTACAACATTTTATAAGTTTCAGGTATGCAACATTATAATTCGACATCTGTATATACTACGTTGTTCTCACCACTAAATGTCTAGTTTCCACCCATCACCACACAATTGACCCCCTTTACTCACTTCTTCCTCCCTCCATCCCCCACTCCCTTTGGTAACCACCAAACTTGTTTGCCTCAATGAGTTTGTTTTTGTTTGTTGTTTTGTTTTTGTTTTATAGTTCACTTGTAAGTGAAATCATACAGTACTTTTTTACGGTTAAACTTCAGTTTCTGAAAAGTGATACTGATTTTCCACTTATAATACCGAGGGAAAAATTCCTTCTATATTAAATGTGTTTGGGGTTTAAAAAGTTTATTTCAATAATGTGTTAAATAATTGTGAAAGTGGTGGGTAGATCTAGCTGAAATCATGAAGGTGGTGTGTGACTGGCTGGATAGAAACATTAGATATTTGAGTTAAATTAGAAAATCTCTCAGCTCTGCCCACCCTGCTTGTCATAATGTTCTAAGATTCATTTGTAGAACAAATGAAGATTTAGAAAGCACTGGACGTTGCTGAGTCTATTCCACCCTCACCTTGGCTGAGCACCAACACAGAGCACTGGTATAATGTTCAGATCGGCTCCAAGGCCACATGGAAGAGTACCTGGGACAGAGGAGCACAATGAGGAGCTCTGGGAAGAGTCACCAGGGACAAGTGGGGCTCACCTGTAAAAAATGGCAAGTTTGCCATTCTCCAAGTGGGAAGCAGACTAGGACAGAGGTGAAGGCAAGGGTTTTGAAGCCAGGCAGCTCTTTGCATTTACTAGTTATGTGATTTTTAGCAAATTATTTAGTGTCTTTGCTTTAATTTCCCCACCTATAAAATGGGGAAAAATACCTACAAGAATGTTATAAGGATAAAATAAGGTAGAGTCAACAACAATGCCTGCAACAAATCAAGTAATAAATGGTAGCAATTATTTTTATTCATATGAGAACCAAAATGGGATTTTGAAAATGCTTGATACACATGATTCTAATATCATAAGGAGAAGGAATTGGGAATCTGGTTTCACTGTCCCATTAAAATGTACTCATCAACTTTACCATTGGAAACCATCTCTTCCTGCCTCCACTACTCAATCTCCATTTACCCAGCAACCACGGACAGATACCTGGGATCTTTCTGAATTACTTCACGGCACTGCTGTGGATAGCTAAACACAGCCCGGTATATTAACTGAAAATTTTTATCATGTAAATATAGACACTAAACTTGTTCTGTAGCATATCAGTAAATCAGTGATGAAGAAGTTATTTTTCAGATCTCGAAATTTCATGTATTATTTATAGCCTCTGAATATGTTTAAAGCTAAACATACCAGGGATAAAAAAAAGTTCCATAAGGGGAGAAATAAATATGCTAAATGTGTGCAGTATATCTGTCCTACGAGGTCCAAGCATGTTTTATGCAGTGCTGAGAGCGTGTGAGTGAGAGCTGAGCTGCATTTCCCTGGTTGTTCTTTTTAACTATAAAAGAAGATGATAAATTATAAATGTGCCACCCAGCCACCCAAGTATGACAGTTTTAATTTTCTTTTTAACAATATATACAGTACTAAATGCATGAAACTTAGTTGAAATGTGACAAGCCAGCAGAGGGTATTTGGAAGGTGAAGCTGAGAAGGTGAACTTGGCCTTCCTGCCCATTAGTTCCTGCTCTGTAGCCATTAGGTAGGGACTGCCGGTGTTCTCAGGACACTGCCATGTTGCCACCTCCACACCCGCTCTATCTAAGACGATATCACTCTTTCATGTGTTTCTTTGTACACAGGCTTGCCGTGCTAATGAGTGCCAGAGTATTCTATTGGCTGAATAAAACAACTGCTTTCCTGCTTCATTTTTTACCTCACATTTTTTTTCTTCATTTCCTACAACCAGTGATATTGTCCGTAATATTCATGATATTTCTTCATTTCCACACTGTCTCTTCTCTCTCACACAATAATGTCCTGCCTTTTAATATTTCAAGCCTCGTATTACCTCTTTTTCTTTTTCATCTTTATTTGTTAAGGTTTTTTTCTTGGATCATCACTGTCTGGTTATTTCAAGGGTGACAATTTCCCACCTCTGTGTAGAATCTTCAGAGGAGGATGTGAGGAGCATGCCTCTTATAGATGTGCAATTGTACTTAGGGTTTAAAAGTCTTCATTCAAATAAGATCTGAAGTATGGGATTGGCAAACCAATGAAAGCAATTAGTAAAATGAAAGAAATGCCATCAATCTTCTTTATCTTTTTCATTAAAAATCCACTTTGTGTAGTAACTCTGAATGTGGTCATGTGATGGGCACAGGTGTCATGGGAGATGAAGATGTCTGGCAGGAAGGAGGGTACAATAGCTGTGAGAGTCAGTGAGGATAACACAAACCTTCTGGTCGAATAGAATTTAAACATGGCAATTTTTGAAAAATGTTTGTCAAGATGAATAATTATATTGCTGATAAGTGTGATAGTCTTCTTGCCCTTGCAGGTAAAATCATGTTATAGTAAATATCATCACAGAAAAGTATTCTGTATAATAAAACTATTTCAAAGTTTCAGAAGAGGGGCTAAAATAACAGCATTTAATTGGCCTAACCTTATAAATTCTAAGTAAGGAAGAATCTTATGTAAAGGCTTTCCTAAATTTCTATTCATTTATAGGGATAAGGAAGAGGAAGGAATAAATGCTGCATAGAATAATGTTACTTCTTTTCAACTGTTTTTAGGTAAAGATTATCTTCCCACCTCACTCACCATTTTGTGCCTCCTTACCTAAAATATTCACAGACAAAAATTTTCAAGTTTTTGGAAGACAACAGATATAAGTGGTGGACGGTGGTCCCAAGGAGTGTAGTGACTTAAACAGTGTAACAGTGAGTTTACTAAGATCTCTCTACTTTTCCCCTTTATTAATTCCAAAGTACTTGTCACTCATTATATCTGTCTTATCACCTGTCTTTCAAACAAGGAACATAATTTTTGAAGTCGCTTCTTACTAGATATGTGCTGGCATAATAATAGTATCTGCTTCATAAGACTATTGTAAAGGTTAATGAGTTAATATCCATAAAGTGCATAGAACAATAACCAGCATGTAATAAGCAGTATGTAAATGTCTGATGGAATAATAGTGATTATCATTGTTAACAACACATATGCCGTATTCAGTGGGAGATCACTGTGTATAATTATTACCTAATTCCTTTTCTAGATTTGTGTTTTTCATAGAATTTTTTTTTCATGTGCATGGCAGAATAGGAGGTGATTAGGTATGTAGTGCTATTGCTATTCCAATATGAGATTTTGGCAGGAGGTGCAAATGCTCTAGAGGCATTCCCCACGGCAGCGCGATCACCCCCTGCCATTCTGTAGACTGCGCTGACTGGCACATCGCTACTCCCGACAAGATGGATGATTTGAATACCAGGAAAACTGCTGTTTTGTATTTTCAGGCTGAAAGACTTTCCTTCTGTTTTGGGCTATACAAAGAGAAGCATGCAGTGCTCCCAAATAACGGCAGGGGACCGCTGCAGACCTCTCATCACTTCTGACTGACTTAAAGCCAATATATTTAATGAAATGATTACTTTATTAACTGGATTTCCCACCAGTACTTGTTCAAAAGGTGAAATTTCACAAATAAAATCAAAGCCTGACAAAGTCCTTTTTTCTTAAATTTCAAAGAAGGAAATCTGCTTCAGCCTTGGGACTGTCTTTGATAAGATGTAAAATAGTCTGTTAAAGGACTTATACTAAACACTCCAAATGTTCCTACAGTCTGACCAAACATGACCATTTAGTTATGAGAGACATCCCTGTCTAGAATATCACCCTCACTTTAATGCGTATACAATACCCAAGCAAAGAAAAGGGAACTGGAGATGGCAGATCCAGAAAATCTGTTGATTGTTTTAAATGTGTTCTAATCCCTGCTAGATGGAAAAAGCAAAGCCTTGGGATCAGGTAGATCAGGGCAGTAATCTCAGCTCTGACTCCTACTAGCTATGTGATCTGAACTATTTCAGTTCCCTTATCTGTAAAATGCTTAGAGTTGACACCTTCTTCAAAGTGATGTTACTAGAATTAAATGAGCACTTTTGAAGCCTTCCTATAACAGTGCCTGACAAAAAAAACAGCTGTTCAGTAAATGTTTGCATTTCTCTGTTAGTCAGGACTGGAACCATGGGAGTCTTCACAAGGTGAGGGCTTACCTGTGTCCACAGAGTCTGGGCCCTTCAAACATGCTCAAGTGATGCTCATGGAAATTACTCTCACCTGCTCACCTCTTTTTCACCCCAGCTCCTTTCCTATCTGTTGGCTTTCGTTCCGAACTTGACTCTCACTTGTGGCATCCCTCATTGTTTACCCTAAGAATCTTGACATTAAACGTGACCTTAAACTTTTCATACAAACTAGGTTCTAGTACTGTATCCATGTTCCTTCAAGTTCTGGATCCAGAGATTGACTTTGCTCTTCTAGGTTATTCCTGATAGTGCATTCCAATCTTATCTCACAAATAGCTCAAAAACTCCCTCGTCAAAACAAAACAAAACAAAACAAAACAAAACAAAACAAAACAAAACTACCTTGTATTAACTTTTCATCATCTTTTCAGAAATAGAGTTCTTAATTATGGAAAATTACTTCTCTAAGTAGCTTAGTGTAATTCTCATTTGTGTGTGTGTGTGTGTGTGTGTGTGTGTGTGTGTGTGTGTGTGTGTGTGTGTGTGTGTTATTTTCAGTATTCCCAGCAGTATGCCTGTACTACCTGGGCCCTGGTTTAAGGCAAGGATGAAACAAAATGAGCGTTCAGTTTAGAAAGGCAGATTCCCAAATCAGAGGACAGGAAAGATGGGAGTGCTCGCATGGAGACCCAGAGCCTGCTTGATTAGAAGCAGGGAGACTGGAGACAGTGGCTCGGGCAAATTTCATGGACAGGAAATGACAGATGTCAAGACAGTAGTGGTTAAATCGGAGGGTCCAAGTATGTGGAGCAGACAGCATCAAGGACACCAAAGCAAATAAATACAGCAGATGCACAAGTGAGATTTCAGTCTCTTGGGCTGTCGGGGGAATTACATGTGAGAGGAAGTGTTCATGAGCCTTTGACATGGGAAGGCCCAGGCGTTCACTCTGCAGGAACAGGGTTGTCTGCCACCAAGCCACGGACCCCTTCTCTCTAGGCTGATGATTTCTAACTACAGTGTTGTACATATCAAAGCTGAATTTAAGGAATTTGTGGAAAGTGACCTTAACTGAGTTATTATTATGCCTTATCACCTTTAAACTAATGTATCAGTGAAAGGACTGCATATCTTCCTAAGCTTGCATGAAAGGAGATTTTTATTGAAGACTGGCTAACAAAGTCTCATCATTTTCAAAAGAAGAAATTTGATTTAGAAATAAGATTGCCTTCAGCATTTCCAATAAAATCAACCAAAATAATTGAACCTAGTTACTTCTGCATGTCTCTTCTCTTTACACTATAGTTCTATAAGAAGCAATCCTTGATAGTAGAGAGCCTTATTCTGATGACCAACCACAGAAACAGTTAAGTAGGATACAGGAGATAGCAATTTGTAAGCACTGTCAAAGTCATTGCTGTTTAAAAACAAACAAACAAATAAACACACACATGAATAAAAAAGGTAGCCAACTCTGTCCCCCTCTGGCCTAAACTGACTAAATTTTGAGAGAATTATATTATCAAAAAAAGCAGAGAAGTCTGGCCCATAAAAACCTGTGATTATTCAACTTCTTACCTAGGCTCCAGAGAAGGTATTCCATCTTAATTAGATGTGGCTAAGGGGGATGATGGACAAGCAGGAGGGGAAAGGCAAGGGAGGCCAATGGCCAAAAGGGCTCTACCGGGGTCTACACGGGGACAACTCCCCAGGAGGGCAGTGCATCTTAAGTTCCTGAGCAGCAGAGTGTCATCGTTGGCCAGAACCAGAGACTGCTGTGCGTCCCGCGGTTTCTTTTCTGAATGGAAGGTGTCATTGCAGTTGTCCTATCCCTGCACCAACACTGCATACCGAGGTATGTGGGCAGCGCCAGACGACTTGGCTGTTTATAGGTCACCAAAATATAGGAGCTATCACTGCTCTTGATGGAAAAGGCGGTGCATGACTTTGTGCTGGATACAAAGACTGGGCGGGGCTTTGAAAGCACTTGGATATTCGGCTATCCAGAGGCACAAATGTGGGTGGGGATCGCCACAGACTTTGTTTTCCATCCTTCCTTGCCACTAGATGTGGCCAGATGACCGAATTCTTGCTAATAGAACATGAGTTGAAGTGATGGCTACCACTTCCAAATCACAAGAATTTTGCTTGTTCTTCATTTCTGCTCCTCCATGGGAGGGAGCATGGCAGCTCTCATCACGAAGAGGGAGATGACTGAAAACAACATGTAAGGAACCTGGAACTTGGAACCTGTAACCTAATGGACCAGACCTGAACTTGAACCTGAACTTGCTCTAAATCCTTAGGTCAGTGAGAAATAAACTTCTATTATGTTTAATCTTCTGTTGTCTGGGATCTCCTTGTCCTAGCAAATATATCCTCTTTCATCCCGGTGCATGATTTCAGAATGGTTTGATGTAAGAACAGATATAAGTATCAGCTCTAGAGTAATTTAAATTTGAAATGTCAGTTCTAGATACCAGAAAGTCGTTTTTCTAGACATTATAAATTCCGAGGTCAGCAGGAGTTTAGTATCCGGAGTATATTACCATCCTGAAATTACATGTAAAAAAATATAGTACTCAAACACAGTCCCAAATGAGTTAAAGCACTGTTCAAACTCCTGGTAACTCCCTACCCTCCCCTATCAAGAAGAAAGAGGCTTAAAATACAGGTCGCTTTTGCTGGTTAGGTGAACACATTAGCTAAATGAGAAATGAAGCTATTCATTCCGGGAAGATGCTCAGGGACTTTTGGCTTAGGGTTCCTTTAAAATACAATAACTTGTGTTCTCTAGGGAGTAGGAACAGCTAATTACATTTTTCTTAGCTGCCATCAAGTTCCTTTGTAGCAAACTAGTTTTTTGCTCCTTATTGTCACCTAAATAAAATTAATTTAATAATTAACTGCTTTGAATGTCTTGTGGAGTTTATTATAACCTATACTCTTATTCATGTGGACTGTGGTATTCACATTGTTCTAGATGTCATATAGCCTATGTCCACACAACCATTAACGTAAAAACACCATGAAGCTCCATCAGGCTCCAGCTGCACACAATACAGAATGTTGTTTAGTATTTGCCTCTCTAATGTCTTCTAAAACAGGCAACCTCATAAGCAAATGTATAGAGACTCAGCTGCCCTATTAACTACATACACCAAAAAAAGTATTCACATCATACCTAAGACATTAGACAAGAGTAGACAACCTAGGGAAAGTCGTTGCAATTAGACCTTAGTATGGAGGACTGAAGGAGAGTGCCCTATTTCATTCTGACTCAGAAAAGGATTTGTGAAGAATATGAGGGTTCATAAGCTATTTGGGGATGGTAGGAGAAGGTATAGGGACTTGCGTTCTGAGGCATACAATATAAAAAAAAAAGAGGGCCAGAGAAGAAGGTAATACCAGCGTGTGTAGAAGATGTATTTGATAATTACAATAAAACTGAAAGAAAGCATTGTCCTTGTGGTTATATTTATTTACTCATTATAAGCATAGAGGAGAAAAACCAAGAAGGAACAGGCTAGCTGTCTTATGTAAATTAAACTGGAAAACTTGTGTTTTGTACATTTTAAAAACTCAATGTTTTGCTCGTTCTTGAGAGTGGGAATTCTAGTGTAACTAAGAAGATAAATATACTTACTATCCTTTTATCTCGAATTTTTTACTGCTTGTTTAAAGCATGAATAAAAAACAGAACATAGATATTTTCTTGCCCCTATAAATCTTAAATGATCATCTGTCAAATCATTCAAATGAAGATTAATGCTAATAGAATGCAGCACCTAAAAATGTTGGCAATGAAGTATAAGCTTTATGTATTAACCATGTCGAGTAAGAATTTTTTGGTATTGCTTATTGTGGGCAGCATGATTTGACCCGCAGCATAGCTATCTGAAACCATGTAATAAAAATCTTTTCTATAATGGGGTTATGTATTGGCTTTAAGATCAAATGTCAGTGTTCTTTGATCTTTGTCGCTCAGATGTTCTCATTTTTGTGGAACAGGATTCAGCAGGTGTTTGATTGTTTATCCAGTAAAGGGGAAGGTGAGCTGGGATTAAATTGTTATAACGTAGCTTCATTTTAGCCCTGCTGAGTCTCACTGAATTTGGAATAATTGTGTTGCTGCAACAGCAACCTTGCTAAGTACAATAGAACATGGAAAGCTTGGCTCAGAAACTAATGGACCGCAGCTACCATCTGTGGGGTTGAAACTAAATGCCTCTGAAAGAAATACTTATAAATGTAACTGGCCATCTTGTTGATCAGCTTGCTGGTGGACAGGATTCCAGTTGCCTCAATGAAACAGCACAATCTCTTTCTGGAAGCTGACAAGTAGATGAATAACCATTTGCTTCTGAATACGCATTTGCCCAATCAATACCAATGTACTCAAAGCCCCTTTGAAAGAAGACACTTATAATCAAATTATGTAAAACACCGAAAATTATATCAACACTTCACAAACTGTAAATTAAAATAGAAAAACATAAATTCTTGTGCCAGTGTTTATATGAGCATTCTTTCCCAATTTAACACATTCAGCTCTAATACGCCATTCTCGGTGTCTGTGTTAACGTAAGCTGAAAAGTTTAAATTTATGTTTCTTAACTTACTCAAAGAAAATTTCCTTCTCGATTCTCGATATTACTCCACAGTTTTCTATTTTTAAAGAAAAAGAATCAGTCGTTGCAAGTGCACAGTTGTGTTTCTCCCAGGCAACCACTCCATTAACTACTATTAGCGCATCTACACTCTTAATTTCTTTACTCCAGAATTTTTGACTCCAGAATTTTAAGCTTTTGAGAACATAAATCTTCACTGACCTCCAGTTAGGGGCAAAATTTTGAATAATTAAGAATGATTCCATAACTACGTCATCTAAGCATGAACAGTTTTTTGCTTTGTTTTGTTTTACTTTGTTTTGGGAAGAAGCAAGAGTTTGAAAGTCTAAGCAACTCTACAGATTTACTTTTCTCATCTTCTCAGAATTTTATTTTGTAGCCCAAGGAAATCCAGAGGCTAAAGTAGATTTTTGCTGAGAGTTTGTCAGGTGAGAGGGGATAATGCTGGCTCAGTTCTCTGGCTCTACACACTTTCCTCCTGTGGCCTGAGTCCCACTTGCAGGTGCAATATCACGTGGCCTGTTCCTTGACCAGTCAGTCTCCATCTCAGCTGGATGAGATGCCAGGAGCTCAGGAGCATGCAGCCTTTGTTGCTGAGGGTTTTGGATCGTGATTCCAAAGCTTCTGCCTTGTCTTGATTTATTGGACCTAGTTTTGTTAACTGAATCTGCCTGGGAACCTGCCTAATAATTTCCACTCTTTTGTTTACCCCGTGTTAGTTCTAGTCTTCCTCACTTTTCTTATCTCCTTGACTCTACAGAGAGTTGACGTCTTGCCTCTGAGCCCTAGCCAGTGGCTGAGGCCCTATTCATTTGCTTGAATATTCCACTTACTCTATTTAACTTGCCCATAGGAATGTACTTTTACTGCCTAATGTCTATGGTAGTGGTAACACAGTGACTACTGCCCTTCTGATACTGGGTTCTGTCTCCTAGTCTAGACTTTCTCAGAGTACTTACAGCTGCCATATGTCTTCTTCTATGTTCCCAGGCCCTGGCCCCCTGAATCTACCCTGCTTCAATTCAATATAACTAACTCAATAATGTTAACAATCCTCCAATAAGTGGTAATAAGTTGAAATGTTTGCATATTCTATTGGAATTCTGTTACACTTCCTAATTTTCCAAATGTCTCTTTCTATAGCTTCATTGATATACTTTTCCTTTCAATTCATCTGTTGAAAAACTGTGTCCCTCTTGATGGCAGGAATTGCCTGATGCTCCTCTTTACATTCGTGTTTTCAACTGGGCAGAGTACCATCACATTATGTTGGTGGAGAGATCAGGCTTTGGTCCCAGACTGTAATATTCTGTCTTATCTCACTCTAGTTAACTTTTCTGTGCTCAGCCAGATAAGATAGAAGTGGCAGTATGGTAAAAGTATAAGGCCAGTACAAAATGTAATTAATTTTCACTTCTTTTTCTTCTATGTCAAGTTCCTGGGGCTCTCCTTTCTCCTTTTTCTTCTGTCAGATCAAGGAATCAACTAGAATCAGCCTTAAGCACTTTATTAACAGCTACTACCTCAGTACTTACAACAATCCTTCAGGCTGGGGAGATCAGACTCCTTTTGCAGATGATGATGGTAAGACCCAGAGAAGTCAAGATCATTTTGCCTTTAGCTCTTTACTGTTCAGGCCCCTTCAAGTGGACAATAGTGAGCAGGGAGGAATTACCTAGGCGACCCAAGGGGACTGAGTACATGTGGGATCAGGTGGGGGTTTAGTGGGGAGCAGAGAGGATCTAAGAGAGTTTTAGTTCCTGGGTCAGGCAAGTGGGCTAAAGCAAAGGAAAATCCAGCTGCTGGAGATTTGGCTCTTGGACCTTAGTCTATTAAAAATTTGGGGGTGGGTGGGGTAGAGATGCAGAGATCGAAAAATCTGTGTACTAAAGGCTATGTCTGAAATAATTTATCTTTTGACCATCTCTGACTTTTTGCCGTGTGACTAGAGAAATGTGGAATCAGTGGAGCTGCCTGCCCCTGAGGAGAGGGGAGTGGCATCTGGCTTATTTTCAGATCCTGCTCTTCTTGGTTTTGGGACAAATCATCCAATTGGCACTATTTATAACTAAAAGGGAACCCTAAAGAGGAACAAAATGGTAAAACTTGGATTGAGTATAGTAAATCAATATTAATTATAAATATGACTTGCTTATATTTGACTAAAGTCCTTAAGTGGCTTACAGGGCCCTACAAAATCAGACCACCCTGCCCCATTACTCTTCCTGATTGAGTAACTACCAATTCTCTACAACCCTGGCCTACTCCCTTTCAGCCAGGTGGTTCTCCTTGCTTGGGAGAAGGCAGGAGTAGGCACACACAAATACTTAGCAAGTTCCTGCCTCAGGTATTTGATACTCAGTCTTCCTTTTCCCGAGATGCATGTCACCTGGATGTGGGCAGGGTTTGCTCCCTGTGGCCTCTGAAAAATTCATCTCACTTGAAAGGTCTTCCCTGATTGCTTTACTTAAGAACACAACCCCACTTGTCCGATCCCCCTGGCACTACTCATCTACTTGACTTCGCCTTCTCTTGTTTATATTTGTTTACTGTCTGCCTCTCTCATTCCTCATCCCCATCCCTACCTAGAATGTCAGCTCCAGCAGGACAGACCATCTGTATTTCATTCACAGCCATTGACCCAGCACCTAGGAGCCCCTAGCGAGTAGTAGGTGCTCAAACAGTATTTGTCGAATGAATTTATGCTCATTATTTCATGCATTGTCCCTGGAGGTGGCAGGCAGGAGTGAGCGGCGCCCTGCATGGCTCACCACAGGTCACGCCAATGCTCCACAAGACAACTGGTTCCTTAGCTATATCCTCATTGCAACGAAGCAACCATGAGATGCCGTGTCCATGAAAGGACCCATTATATCATACACCTACGTGACGTTACATATTTTTTAAAGAAAAATTCCCCAAAGCATGATCCTTTTCACATCTTTTCTAAACAAATCTCACATACCAAACTGGGTTTGGGCTCGGTGTGGAATGTGAAGATAAACACACCCTACCTCTACAGAATGAATTAGAGGCAGTGCTTTCACATAGAGTTCCGACAGCCCCCTGAACTAATTTGCTGTGCTTTACCCCAGTGCACCAATAGGAACTGCCTGTGGAAATGAATGAGCTGGTTTGGGTGGACAATACTGTAAATAACAGCCACCAGGAAAAAAAAAAGTCCTGAGGAAAATTAATTTTCAACAGTGGAACAGAGCAGGGAAAACAGAACTTGCTTCTCCTGCTTATGATTTATAACATGTCCCCTCTTAACTCACAATAATGAATCACTGACTTTTCCCCCAGGAGTTTATTCTCTCTCTGGGTTTGACTCTGCATATATGTATACACAAGGACTAGAATTTTCCTTCAATTTGGAATTCTTCTGTGCTATGCTTCTACATCCTATTCTTTTTAACAACAACAAAAAATCTTCAAGAGGAATTTCTCCAAAGGGAACCTCCTCCTTCACTCCATTCCTGTTTCTTTAGAATTCTCAGTTAAGTTTCACCACGAGGCAAGTTTCTAATATAAATTGTTCATAAAATGTATATTCTTCTAAAAAAAAATTTTGTAATTCAAAGGTAAATGTCAAAGCTGTGATGAAAGCCCATTAAAAAAACATGATTAAAAGTGGTAGGCATTTTGTAGTTGTATTTAAGTTTCAAAATATGTACTTAACAGATCTTAAAGTAACTGTCTTACTAATAGTCATATAATGTGCTATTTAGTAATCAGTTTACCTGGAAATCCATCAACTCTTAGTTATGTTTCCATTTATTATTTGTACCTGGACTTGTTCAGAGCCAGCCTCTTTTTAGCAAAGTTTCTACAGATTCTGTTGCTAAATCTGGTGGTTACACTTCTCAACATCCAGCTTATTTCACACCTCCCAGCATTTGCCACTATTGACCATTTATCCCCTTCTTATCTAGAAACATTGTATCCCATTGGTCATGATAACCATCCTCTTCACATTTTCCTACCACCTATAGGAAAATGTGGCTGTTTCTTCTCAGTGCCCTTTGAGGCTGCTCTTCTTCCACCTATATTTTAAATATGGCTTTTCCTCAGAGATATGTCCTAGGCTGCTCTCTTCTCACTCTAAACTCTACTTAAGCAACCTATCCTAAGTACATGGCTGCTGCCAATACCGTGTTATTTACATCTTCATCTAAGATTTCTCTCCTGAATGCAAAGCTATTTTTTCAATACTTACTGGTCTTCTGCACTTAGATAACAGTCTCTTCAACCTTAACATGTCCCAGTGGGATGCATTCATTTATTCCACCTTTTTTTCCTTCTGCTTTTTTTCCTTCAGTGACTACCATGACTATCCATCTCATTGTCCAGGCTAGGTCCATGGGTACCATCCCAGATTTCAAAGTGAGATACTTTCTATCCATTCTCTTCTCCCTGTTCCCGTTGAGACCTGGATTCAGAGCACTGTCATCCTCTACCCTGTTTACTGTCTTGACCTTTTAGCTGGTCTTACTGCCTCCTGTCTTGTTCCCACCCAATCCATGCCTACTGTGCACCAAGAATGTTCTAATATACAAGTCTGATCAAGACGCTGAAATTAAAAAAAAAAATTCAGTAGCTTCTCATTACCTCCAGGATGAAGTTCGAAGTCCCCAGTCTAGCCTATAAGGCCTTAATGGATTGGTCCCTGCTTGTCCTTTACATCTTTCTTCTTTCTTCTTGACACATTTCCTTTTCTTCCCCCCATACATTTGCTCCTAACCTTCAGTCTTTATGAAAATTTTCCAGTCCTTTAATGCTGTATCCTGTGCCTAGTATGCTTTTGTCCCTAAACATTCCTTACTCCTTCCTGACCTGGCTGCTCCTATGCATCTGTCAGCTGTCAGCTGAGGTGTCTCCCTTCAGGAAGTTTTCCTAAAGTGAAGTGCCTCTCCTGTGTAATCTGTAGTGTCTGGACCTCCCCTTCATGCCCCGTCCCTCTGCACTTTAATTACCTGAGGACTTGCTAGCCATGCCAGCTCTGTGTGCCCAGGGGCAGTATCTAAACTGGTTGTGGTAGAATACTCATGTCTTGTGCAGTGCATAGAACATAGTAATATTTGTGGAAAAAATTAATAAAATGAAGAATAAAATCTAGCTATCAGGTTTTAACAGACTTTATAGCATGTCTGTCCTTCCATAAAGTATGAACAGTGGACTCTTTACTATCTTTAGACTGAGGTTGTAAAACTACCCATCATAAAATTAAAATGACAACAGTAACACCACCTAACATGGAGTATCACGTGCAGGCACTGTGTGAAGTACTTTGCATGTGCTACGTCATTCTGTTCTCATAGTGTTCTATGAAGCAGAGACTGTTTCTCCACAGATGAAGAAAATAAGCCTAAGTAAGATTGAAAATTTGGCCAAAGTCAATTGGCAGAGCCAGGATTCTATGTAACCCCTAACTCCCTGCCCCCCAAACCATTCAACAAAATGGATAAATTTGTACAACAAAAATGTATTGAATACTGTCTTGTATACCATACACCAAGGAGTATATACACACAATCCCTGCTCTACTCTAGTGAAAATAACCAGGAATATTAAAGAGAAGTACTATTTTGTATTTACTAGTTATTACCATCAGCCTGGCAAAAAATGTTCTATATTACATGGAAGAATATGATTGGGAAAACCAGAGAACTTTTCAGCTCCTCTGTATCAGATACTGTAATTTTATTATTTAGCACATAATATGAATGTGTAGGTTCCTTAACAGTCAAAACCAGATGCACATGCAAGTAGAAAAATATAATGGAAAATCAAATAGCAGATGCTTATTATCAGCCTTTTGTGGAAATCTATGCCAATTCTCTCCACTGTAGACAAGGAATGAATTACAGAATTCTAGAAGTTATTTGCTTCAGTTCTCCTCAATTGTTTTTTAGATTGAGGCTCAATTGAAAATAGTTAGTATGTATAAGAGAGTACCAGGACTCAGGAAAACTGATTGGCAGTATCTGCAAAAGCTGAACCTGTACTTGTCCTGGGACTCAGCTATTCCACTCCTAGAAATACCAACAGAAGTGCTTTTTATTGTTCATATAAATATGTAGTTGAATATTATGGTAATGCACATACAATAATTTTTTGCAATAACCCCAAACAAATCAATCCAGTGATCCTCAGTAGACTGGGCAAATAAAATACGCTACATTTAAACAATAGCATATGCCATGTAGCAATGACAACACAGCACAACTAAAGACAAGAGTGTGGATGAATCTCAAAAGCATCATGCTGAGCAATAGTCATAATTTTCTCATGATCTAGTTTACATAATTTCAAGAAACAGCCTAACCTGATCTATGATGTCATAAATCAAGAGAATGGTTACTAGGGGAGGCGAGTGGGGGGTGATTTACTAGAAGGGGACAGAGTAGCGTTTGTTGGAATGTTAGTGATTTCTATTTCTTGATTGGAGTGCTGGTTACACATGTGTGCTCACTCTGCGACTTTCCATTGAGCTGTGTACTTATGTGTGTATTTTTTTCTGTCTATATATCTTATACTTCAATAACTCTTCCTCCTCCATAAAAGAAACTTTGGCACTCTTATTATCAGCCTCATACTTTATTAAAAAATTGTCTGGTGCATTGGGAAAAATTTCTGGAATGCTGAAATTCTTAATTCTGCTAAAACTAACATTTGCTTCAGTCATATCAACAAAAATAAATACTTCAGGACTGAAAACGTTTGCTAAAGAAACAAATGTGTTTGATGAGAAAACAAAAACAATATTTCCTTTGGCAAGCATTTGTTGGGTTGGAGGTAGCAAATGTAAAACTTCCCAAGTGTTAGTGAATTTGCTTACATGCTTAATTTACTCAAGATTCAGAATTTTGAGGAGTTGTGTTTTTAAAAACTGTAGGGCTAAAAATAATTATAACAGAAATAAAAAAAATGAATTTCTAAACTGTTGCAATGGCTATGTCCCAAATGCACACAGCTGTATAACTGGCATGTATTAGGCATTCAAAATATTTGCTATAAGAATAAAAATACAGTACTCTTTAGAATCCTTCTTATCAATTTTTGTCTTATAGAAGTATAATGAATATTTTTAATACTTATAAATAACAAGTAACCTGTACTTCTTTACTATTACAGTAGACATAATAACAATGACTGAAAAAACAAATCTCTATCCAAGTGCTAATATTATTTACGAAATACCTGTAAATGATAGAATATCACTACATGATTTGTGAAGCAAAAAACCATTTAAAATAAAAGTTTCATTAAAGAAAAACTCTTAAGTTGTTAAGGCCTTAAAAACACATACACATAAATGCCTCCCCTCCCCATGGTCCACTACATTTAGAGAAAAAACTGAAGTATGAGTATTACTCTCCCTGGAAGTAATCATACATTAAACTGATGTCAAAAAAACCTTACAAAATATTAGCTTTCAGGAAAAAACACTTACAATTTATATTTTCTACTTTTAAGTAATGTATTCTTACTATGACTCTAAAATCTGTCTCAACCACCATTAACATTTTAAAAGAAAGTTCTCCAGTCTTACCAAACAGAAATAAATAATACCTGACAGCAGCATTAGGGAACATAAACATAAAATTACCTGTTATTAAAAACTGAGCACATTTTTCTCAAAGAAATATATTACTCGGCTATAAAATAGTATGTTTGCCATTTGCACTAATGTTTCAACATTATGGTTCAATCTTCTAAAAAGCTGACATGGAAAATAATGGCGTAATAAACTAATTCATCATAATGTGCAAAAGAAACCACTGGAATAAATTGTAATAACCTTTCAAAAACTAGCAGCTTTTAAAAGTATTAATTTCTACTCCAGATAATTGGAAAGGACACCTGGGTGGGTAGGCAATATTTTTTATGGGATTGCTCTGTCAGAAGCTCAGATTGTCTCTGGACTCAGCAATGATCATTTAGCACTAAATGACAGTGAATCTTGCAAATAGGTCTTCTAGATGGTGTTTGCCATAAATTACCAAACTCAACTCCCCTCAAGGTCAGCCATATGAGAGGGCAGGTATGAAATGGCCTTCATGGAGACCTAGAGTGATCCTCAGGTTTCTCATAAATGGACAATAGTTGTGTTGGCTGCCATAAAATCAACTTAATGGACTGACAACATAAATTACCATCAAACTTTGACAATATTTGTCCCTAGAAAACAGCTGAAGAATGCTTTTTATCAAAGTGGGGGTGAAATGGATAATAATATGTTTTGCTCTATACTAGATTATAAATATTTTTAACAAAACCAAGTGGGGAATGAATTAATATTAGAAGCCACAATCTGTTTTACTTGATGCATTAAAAATAGCATCTAAGTAATATTAAAACACTTGCTTTTTGAACTAATGCAATGGAGTGTGAGTGTGTGTGTGTGTGTATGTGTGTGTGTTCTAGGGAAGAAGGTTGTGTTTGCCTAGCCCTGGGTATTTTTACTAAGCCTAAACAACTAAAAAAAAATTGATTTCTTTCCAGTCTTATTTTATCAATGAAGTCCACTGGACCCATAGGAAAGATAGATTCTTCAGCTCTCACACAACTTTGAATAAATCACTAATTAATTTTCTCTATGGCTCAGTTTTTCCACTAGTAAAGTAAAATAATTATACAAAGACATTTTGAAGACAATGAAATTAATTCCGGGAGGAAGCACCAAATAAATCCCAAACTACTAAGGAATAATATCAACATATTTGTGAAGTAATCTACTCTAGACAATATTACTGGTCTTTAAAAGTCATTTGGTAGAAAATATAACAACAGCTAATCTAATAAATTGGAATTTTGGAGGTAAATTAAATGTCATTTTTTAGCTAAATTTTCATAACTTAATTAATTATACGGCCAGCCTATAACAGCAGTGATTATTATTATTTGTTGTTGTTGTTGTTGTTGTTGTTATTATTACAAAGCTACAATTATTTCCTCAGGCATTTTTAATAGTATTCATGATCTCTTTGAAAGCAGGTCTTCACTGTAGATTCAGCTAAAATAAATGATACATTGAATAAAAGCAAAATCTTCCTTGAATTCAATGGCATCTCAGACCATGAATATTATGTATGATATCCAATGAACTCTATATACTTTGTAAGCTATAAAAATTCCTAAGCAGGATTTACAGTTAATTCATTTTGTGTCTTTCCCTCCCATATCTAGTCGTCACTTCCTCTCACATCTTTCTTTGAACTATCTCTTGCCTTTATTTCTTTCCTTCTAGTCCAACTGTCACTTCTGTCCAGAACCTCATCACCTTAGAACTGAATTATTGTAGTAGTTTCTTTGCTTCTGTTCTCTTTCCACAAATTCATCCTGTCCAGTCCTGCAAAATTAATCTTTTTTAAAGCACTATTTTAATGATGTCATTCTCCTGTTCAAAAATTTTCAGTGACTCCCCATCACCTGGAGGCCAAAGGCCAGAGTCTATAGCTAGAATCAGAACCTTTGGCTTTCTGGCCTCACCTCCTTTTCCAATCCTGTTTTTTCCAGTTCTCCTGTACAAGCCTTCAGGATAATAAATGCACCTGCTGCCTGGCCATCTCCATTCTAAGTGCCTGCCTGGCTAATGCCATTCATTCTCTCTGCCTAGCCAGTTACCTTTTTGACTACTTTTAACTCCTAGTCAGCACCTCCAGCCATGAAATTGGAGTACTTTCTTTTCTTTCTTTCTTTCTTTTTTTCTCTTTCTCTCTCTCTCTCTCTTCTCTCTCTCTTCTCTCTCTCTCTCTCTTTCTTTCTTTCTTTCTTTCTTCTTTCTTTCTTTCTTTCTAAAAATTAAACACAATTTATTTCACTGTTGCAATGTTGCTTAACTGCAGTTTTTGTTGCTTAATGGTTTCCATGTCTTTTATCTCTAATTAATTTATAATGCTTTTTGAGAGCACGGGTGTTTGAGTTCTTATTCTCTGCAAATCTCCCTAGCAAGAAGTTATGAAATAGTTGGCAATCAGTATCACTTGTTTAATGAATAAATACAAAATGCTGCTATAGGCATCTTGTAAAATTAGTATGAAAGCTATTCAGGTGTGTTTGTGACTTGCGATATTTAGAACAGCAATTTATGTATGTGAGGCAGTTTTCCCAAGTTTCACAAATCTGTTTTAATTTTTAAGTTCTTAGTGAAATTAGATTATAAAATATGAGCTGAATATATGAGACATGCTAAAACTTGACTGTGATGTAAACTTGGGCACCATTGTAATAAACAAACTAGTGCATATTCATTAAATTAATATTAATTTTCTGAAAGTTCCTTACTAACAGAAGTTCAGTAATTTCTAAAAAAATTAAAATCATTTAAAAAATAAATTAGGGAAAAAAGATAAGTATGCAGCAGTCCAGAGTCTTTATTTTATAAATCAAACATGTATTTCAGCTTCTAATATTCTGTACAAAGGGCATAGAATTTGGAACTCAACAAGACCTGAGCTGGAAACTTGGTTCTGCTATTTATCAGGTGTGCCATCTTATGTAAGTAACTCAATGCCTTTGACCTTAAATTTCTCACAGGGCAAATGAGAGTATTAATATCCAATTCCTTTGAAAACACCTTAGATGAATAAAGCTCTTTTGAGCTGTTTATTAGGATAAGAAATTTAAAGTCCCTAGGGCACCTAGACCAGAACCTGGCATATTAATAAGTGGTAGCTATTATTATTGTTTTTGTTTTGTGAGTTTTTCTTTTTCACTCATTAAGTTCTGTCTTTTATGGAGACAACTATCTTCCCTAATAGTCAAAGAGCAGGAGTATAGGAGTCTCAAAGATCTGGGTCTGAATTGTGACATTACCTCTTTTTACTATTTATTAACCTATCTATAATTGTATAAAAGAATGTATAGGGAAAACAAAATCTCCTTGCAGAGATGGATATTCTGAAGACTAAGAATGATCTATTTTAAAGTGTCTAGCATAGAGCAGGCACTCTATGCACAGCAAATATTACAATTCTTACGAGTCTTCTCCCAGAAAGGTACCATCCTGAGATGCAATGAAGAACCCAAGTTCACAAATTTTTTAGGGAACAGAAGTAGGAAAATTTTTTCTCTATTATATTTTATTACTTTGCAGAAAACATAATTATAAAATTATTCCTATATATAATATTTTTACAGTGATTTATAGTTTATAAAATACCTTTATAACTTAGGAATATACTCTAAAAATATTCCTCAAATTTGCCATTCGTGGCTGTATTACACCAATAATTATCCTTACAACCCATTTTACCATCAAGGTGCTTAATAATTAACAATAGTGTTAAACTGCAAATATTAAAGAGGCTATTAAAAAAAGTTAAGTGTGTGATTGTCATAGGTCTATATTTTTCAAAATATCTGACATTCTAAATTGGTCAGATGAAATCGAGCAATCGATCATAGATTTTCTATCTCAGCAGTAGATCTTGGAAGTAGAGGCCTTTCTAAGCAAGTGCTGACAAAAGACAGAAAAGTGGTTTCTTAATTTCTCTTTGTCTTCTTGAATACAGTTTAAAATATCAGCTAGGTTGCCTGTTCTCATTCAGGTTAAAATATAATTTTAAAAAATCTGGTAGGTGGTTTCTGGAACTTATCATGTAAACAAAGGAAAAGAAAGAATATAGGTGTACTTTTATACTAAATAACTTTCTTAAATCTAAATACATGCATTGGGTTGTATGCTGAGATTAATGACATCTAAATGCAGTAGGAACGCAATTAAATGCTAGGAAATGAAAAGCATCTTCCAGTTTTATAAGACCGCTGTTTTTACTATCACAATAACTGAAGCACATTCTTAATAACTTATCAGATATATCTATTTCCTTTCAACATTTACAAGGTCAAAACCAAACCTCAGCAACAACTGGAAGTACCATTAATTCCTCTGAAAAACTTCTGAAGTTTCCAGAAGTAACAGGCTGGATCACCTGAGGCCTTTAGGGTGTTTCAGTACTCTGGGAGGTGCCATGTGTACTGTTAGAACTATGTGTTTAAAGGAAGAGTGTTATTCTTAATCCTTAAATGAATGAGTAGCTGGAAATACAACCATTTCTTATACAAGGCATATGGCTCCATATGCACCAGCCCTGATTTCCAACGTTTTGTCCTAGGTGCAATCCTTGGTTTAGTTTTATGGTTATTATACCTACATTTAAAACATGATGTAACATATTATAAGGGTAACTGCTACTTGGTAACTGATAACTGAACACCTTTGGCTCAGCACTTGTACTAGAATAGTCAGTCTTTTCTAGATCTGCTCCCAGAATCCCTCACAGGCGTGGTGTTTCTTTGTCTTTGATATTTGCTTCCTCTTATTGCTTCTACCTTCCTCCCATCATCCGCTAGAGATTTCAAACCTTTTGGGGACTTCCTAACTATTTCAAGCTTTATATTTACCAGACTCATAACTATTGTTTGTTTATAGCTTCAATGATAATTTCAAAGCCATTTACAAATAAAATATTTGATACTCATGATAATGTCATATGAGATGAGGAAACTGAGGCATGAGGCACTTATACAATTTGCCTGAGTCACTTGAAGTTGGCATCAAGAGTACCTGCCTTGTGACTCTGAATCTGGGCCTTATTAAACCCCTATTACATCATCATTTCTTGGTCTTTGGATTAGACTTGCATTGGAAATTCTTTCTCACCAGCTGTGTAATTTTTAAATGTGTTGGGTATTAAACTCTTTGAATTTTAGCTTCCTTGTTGGTAACCGGGGTGGGAGGTGGGGGGGAGGGGGTGGTAACAATACCTACTTCATAGAGTACTTTGAGGAGAAAATGGAATGATGTATGCAAAGTAAAAATCTTAAAGTAAAGTAAGCATTAAAAAATGTTAGTCCTTCCAATGCCATCTCTTAGTGATACTTCACCTAAAGGTAGTTCCTTTGGGTCTACAAAGGATCTCTGTTACTCTGAAATTCAGTGGTGGGCCAGGAGGACAGAGTATATTTCATGTGTCAGTAGTGTAACAAAATTTAATTTAACCAAGGATTTATCAGTCATCTACTACATCCCAGCACAGTGCTAAGTGCTACAGATCCATAAACGAAGCAGCAGCAGCCAAGGAATTTTGGCAGCAACAAGAACAAGACTTCATGATTTCCTAGTCAATAAAGAGGTTCCAAGAAGACTAGTCTGCCAAGTTTAACAGAGCTCTTGGTAAATTCTCCATTCAAATAGAATACAATGATTTTAAAACTTATATATTTTATAGTTTACTTGTTTTTTGTTCATTGAAAACCTGTTATTCATTCGTGAGAAATATTTATTCATCGAAATTCCAAATTTAATGTACATTACTTTGCAACTCAAGTTATGTTATACTGCACAATCAGATCAAATTTGCCCTGGTTTTCCCAAATTCTGTTAAAAATTTAAATTTTACCAATCTTTATGAAAGTGTCTCCCTCATTTCTTTCTCAATGAAAATTAAATTCATAACAATTACATGTCAGGTAGGAGAGCCACTTTGCCCCACAGGAAGAAACCATATGTGGATCAGCCCTGTGTTAAGTTTAAACGGGTTAGAAACAGAGCTGGATTTATTAAGTTTTTTTTTTTAAATGCTAATCTGATAGTAAAATATATATATATTGTGTGTGTGTGTGTGTGTGTGTGTGTATGTGTATATATATACACACACACATGTATACATACATATATTTGTGTATATATATATATATATTAATACATGGTTTCTATTAGAGCTTATCACTGCCATAGCTGACAGATATGACAGAATTTTTTAATTTAATTTTTTTATTTTTTAGTAAATTAGAGTCCTAGCAGTTCCACTTCTGGGTATTTATTTGAAGAAAACAAAAACCACTAATTTGAAAAGATATATGCACCCTTATGTTCATTTCAGCATAATTTACAATAGCCAAGATATGGAAGCAATCTAAGTGTCCATTAACAGACAAATGGATAAAGATATGGTATAGGTACAATGAAATATTACTCATCAATAACAAAGAATAAAATCTTGTCATTTGGAACAAAATAGACAGACCTAGAAGGTATTATGCTCAGTGAAATTAAGTCAGATAGAAAAAGACAAATACTCTATGATTTTACTTATATGTGGAATCTAACAAAAACAAACAAACAAACAAACAAATGGACAAACAAAACAAAACCAAAAATATGACTTACAGAAACAGATCAAATTGATGTTTTCCAAAGAGGATTAGGGGGAAATGGTGAAAAAGATGAAGGGGAATATAGTCAATAATGCTGTGATAACTTTGCACAGTGACAGATGGTTACTAGATTGGGTGTGGGGAATCACATACTAAGGTATATAGATGTTGAATCACTGTGTTGTACACGTGAAACTAATATAACACTGTATAGTCTACTCTGAAATGGCACATTCTACCCAGCCCCAAAGCGTTATTTTTGTATCCAACTTACATTAGTACATGGGACAAGAGAGAGCACAGAAGAGCCAGTCTCAGAAGAAACTAGAAATGAAGGGTTAAAAATGTGTTAGATGTGTTTGCTTTGTTTCCATTATTGTGTCGTCTAGATTATAAAATGCCCTAGGGTAGGAAGAGCCATTTGCTATTTTATCCATCCTTCTTCTTTGGTGACTGGGAACAGAAATACTTGTTGAGGTAAATTTTAGCCTGCATCAGACAAAAAGAGTAATGACTCCACCTCCTCTGGATTAGTTCCTTACAAAAGTATTTTACAGTCAACTAAAAACATTTCACAATGCAAACAGTCTTTAAAAATTCAAATCTAATGAAATTTCAGCATAATTTGGTTTAAATTGTAAGACTAGAGGAAAATAAATGTCGTCATTATCAGTAGTAAGTAATCACGGGGCACCTGTGCGTGAGGCAATGTGCAGAGTGAAACAGTCCAGGGTTTAGGATCATACATTTCTGTTCTCATTCTGCCTATTCTCATAATTTTAGCCAGTGACCTGACTTTTCAGGGCCGCAAGGTTCCTGTTTTTAGAATGGGAATGATGCTATCTATTTTGTAGCATTATTGTGAAAATTGAGATGAAATATTACTGTGTATACAGGAATAAAATAGGTCATGATTTTTTAGTGCTTGATATGTATTAGACTGTTCTAAGCCTTTTTTATTTATTAGCTCACTTAAACTACAATAACTCAAGGAGATAGATAGGAATACTATTCCCATTTTAGAGATGAGGAAATTAAGGCACAGAAAAGTTTTTTAAAACTGCCTTGCCAAGGTCACCAGCTAGTAACTGGCTGAGCAGGAACTCGAATTCAGGCACTCTAGCTCCAGATCGGTGTTCCTTACCAGTTCCCTTTGTTTGTTGCCTCACTTCATCAGAGCAACTCACGACATGCCCATTTTCCCTTGCCTTGGATTCTGGTACACAAAAATGTGACAGGTCTTGCCTTTCCAGAAATAAATAGTTATTGAGGACACAGGACATATGCATAAAGAGAGAAAAGCAATACATGAATCAAGCTGTCAAAATGCTAGGGGAAGTGTATAACTACAAGTTCTACAGAAGTTTGGAAAAGAGCAAATATGGAGATGGAGAAATCATCAAGATTTTGTAATGCAGGTGAAACTTGACTTAGGGGTTGTCAAGAAAACAGAACTCAAACCAGCAAAGAAGAGTTGGAAAAGTTATTCTTGACAGTGGGGGCAGCAAGGACAAAGGCTCTTTGTGTTCAGGAAATAAGGCTCAGTGTCCATGGGGAGGAAGGTTTCTATACAAGAACACTGATGTTAGAGAGTGGGAAGCAGTACAAAGTCACTTTGTAATATGTTTTAAAAACCTAAGAGAGTGAGGAGGACTTCCTGTCGGAGAGCCACTGGGGTTTATGCGTGGCTGTGTGCGTGTGCATGTGTGCCAGGTCTGGCAAGTAAGTGCTTTCAAAGACTGAGGAGACGCAGGTGTATAACGTGGATGGGACTGGGAAAAGTCAGATAACAAACTGCAAGATCACAGAGAAGTCTTCAGTACACATACCTACATTCAGACACTTCCCAATTATTCCAGCGATGATTATCTGGTTGGTGAGTATTCCATGGCCTCGCCTCACCTACCACCTGTCCTTTGGGCAGGTTCCCTGCTTGTTAGCACCTGAGGGTAGATGGAAGCAAAGCGGTTTTTCCATTAGTCTTTTTTCCCCCCATTCTGTTCCTTAGTAGCTGTGGTTAAACATTTGTTTTGGGAAGGAGAGGTTTGTTTTGTAGATGATTAGAACATTTTTTTTTAAATGGTACTTCCAGTCTTTTATTGAACATTTGCTGATGAAAAGCAGAACTCATATTTGAGCCGAACCCTGGAATATGTAATTGTTAATTCCCTTTGATCTGAGATGGACTTGTAAATTGGGGACATGTACTTTCAGACAGTGTTCTTGTACCAGAACCTTGGTTTTGCTGAGGTTTTCAGATGAAAGTAGTTAAATGTACTCTCCTTAAAAAAGGCTAATATTGCATACCTCCAGACTGACATTTATAAGGCCATATGATGATTATCCATATCAATTATTCTTACTTTTGTTACTACTTGAATATATTAAGCAAATGCTGCTTCTTCCTAAGTCAAATATATAATTACCAGGAGACCTGCGTAATTCTCTAGCAGCAGAGTACATGTTTGGCTCTAAAACTAAAGTGCTTTATTGAAAGGATAGAAAGAAAAAAAGAAAATGGGAAAAATGAAACATTGCAATGTGAAACTCTTTTTTAAAGCAGCATTTCATGATTTCAGGCTATTATTAAGAATGTATACAACATCTAAATAGATTATAAAAGCTCAGTCCCAATACATCTCTATCACTAGTATATGTCTGAATATAGTAGACATAAAAATTATTCTAGTCCAAAATGGCCAGATTATTCATTCTTTGAATATCTATCTTTTACTTGGGCCCATTGTAGGCAAATATATTTAGGGTGCAACGCACACACACACATACATACAATACTTTCAAGAAAGGAAAAGAACTTAAAAATGTATATACTTGGTTAATAGCCAGCTATCAAATCTCCTGTATCTTTTCTCTGATTAACACACTTTCAAACATTATTTTCAGTTCTTCCACTTGAATCTTTGTCAAGTCTTTACCTCGCAATCCCAACATTGCCTGACTATTTCTAGAGAAATAAGAAAATGAGTAGAAAAAAATCCATTCAGTTATTCCAGAATGGCACAGTTCAGTAGTGTCCACCCATTAGCCTGAAAACTGGCTCCATTGCTTGTGAGAACTTTTTGACACCTTCATAGGCCTGCTGACATTAACATAAAGCAAAACAAAACAAAGTCTCAACTCCTCTGCTTCTGAATTTGTTTGGTAAATGAGAATTATTACGAAAGTTCCCAAATAAATAATTATGATTATGAATAATTAAAATGTTAAACTCAAGTGGGCACTCAACATTCATTACACTGTGTAACTCAAGCCCTAAGGGTAGTAACTGCAATTAGCTCAGTTTTACAGCAAAAGAAAAATGTGACAATCAGTAATTGCAGGTATTTAGAATAAGAAAGAAAACAAGCTAACTTGCCTTTAAATCACCTTTTCCCATCTAACAGAGGCATTTCTCTCTATTTTTAACATTCGTAGTAATTCCAAAACACAGAAAAGCAAGAGATAACAGGAAAATCTATTTCAAATCTGTAAGTAGATGCACTTCAGCTTTATTAGCTGTTCTAATTGAGTAAAGTAGAAGGTAAGATATAACAATGATGGTTTTAAAAGTCTTTAAAAGATATTTTATAAAATTTATCAATATGTTTATTCATTTAATTTACAAACGTTTATTAAGCACTTATCATGGTGTTAGGGTTTAGGTTAAGTAATAGTTACAGTGCCGTATAAGAATTAGCCAATGGTTGCTTTTTAAATTTATACGAACTTATGTATACAAATTTGAATATACCGATATATTTGTATATTCTTACAAATATAAAGCTTGGAGTATATATCTATAATTTATAAAATGAAGTTTTCAAAGTGTTATTCTTTATTATTCTTGAAGTTGTGATAAATTATTTTAATTAAAAAAATTAAATCATAAAATTATTTATAATTTTTTCCCTCAGAACCTCCTCTATAAAAAGTGTATATGTATATATTACATTTATTTTATTTTGCAGTAATAAATGCTTTATAATTATTAGGGAATTTTTTTTAGATGCTTATGGAACTAAAATATAGTCAAGTTGGATATGATTTAGCAAATAGTAAGTACAGTTTTGTATCTATGAGACTGTAGTAAAGCAGATTTTCTTTGCTCTGAGACAAATTCAAATTGGCAATCATAACCCAGGAAAGGGTTGCCTTTTACTAAATGCCTTTTCAGAGAGATACATTTTGTCTTTCATATAAGTAGAGGAAAGAATTCATTAGAAAGGTGGAATGAGTGATTTCAGAATGATAAATCTCAAGTTACCAATTCCACTTTTAGTGACTAGTTGCCAGAGTCTTGTATTTGATATTTTAGGTTATTTAAATGCTTATATTTAATTTAAATATAATTTGCTAAATCTCAATGTTACTATATCATTCATTTTCAAATTAGTTCATAAAATAGCTCAAAAGGTGCTGTGAAATTTTAATATTAAAATAAATCAGGATCCTTTGAATCTTATGTTGGTTTCAGTTGTGAAACCATTTATGTTAAGTATGACTGTGGGGTCTCTGGCATAGCTATTATGTAATAGAATCAAATATTGATATATCATTGTGTTTTCTTTATGCGCACAATAATAGATCCTTTAATCTACCAGGCAATAATAGTCTATAACCAAAGAGATGACTGTTTAAACTTTAAAGGAATTTAAATTTTATAAGTAAATATCGCCCTTAATACATTTAGGAGGAACAACCGTTTTTGGCAGATGATTCGTATACATATATGAAACAAGCCTCTGCACCTCACTTTATTTGAGTTAATCCGATAACATAACCAGAAAGTGTTTCAAAGAAAATGTTCTGATTTTAACTTCTATTTCAACAAACAACATGGTCTACATACACAGGAACCAAGAGAGTGGGTAGTAATGTAGAAGTATTTTTCCTGGTCTACAGAATATGAGGATCTTCTAAAATGCTCTCAGTAGCCATCTGAAGTAGGTTTCTTGGTGCTGTGAGAAACTACATCCATGAACACCCTATAGTTGTTGGTGTGCAAAACTGCTAAGTTGTGCACTTTATTAATGATATTCCTACATTTATTAGGTATTGAATATGTATTAGGCACTGAACTAAATGTCTAATGAGGTGGTATTCTTAGGCCCATTTTACAGATGAACAAAGTGAGGCTTGGGCAGGCTGAGCCACTTGCCCAGGGTCACAAAATTAGTAAATAATGGTGCAGGATATGAAGCCTCACTCTGCAGCTCTGTATCTCACTGTCCTCAGCTCTCCATCTCAGAGGTCTAAGGAAGGCGTTCTCAATTGTGAGATTCTTACAACCACCACCACCACAGCAAAATACTTCTCCTTTGCATAATATTGTGAGTTAATTCAAAAGTGGCTTGACTATTAGTACCTAAAATCTGTTGCTCCCAATATTAGTATCCTCTCATACCAAGATATGCAGAATTTTCAAATATTTTATTAAAACCTAGGCCTTCTACTCTCCAATGAGCTCTTACAGTTGGAGGATTCTGCTCCCACCATTCTCTGACATCAGCTCAACCTTCCGCACCCTCCCATTCTGTAGGAATTTTAATTCTGAGCAGGCTATAAAATCAGACTCAGCTTATATATCAGTGAAGTTGCGTAGAATATTTCTCTCTCTCTCTCTTTTTTTCACACTAGTACTATTATGTGGCATACCAGGATGCCTTTAAGCAATATAGTATCTCAATTACCTCGACTGCCATCTGTTTCTGTTTTTTTCAGTGAACGATATTCCCACTCAAGAGCTAGGACTTAGGCACATTCTCTGCAAAGAATGTAGGTAACAAGTATAGATATCCTCCTATTTGGATATTAGATTGTTAGCAAAGCCAACTATCTATTGATTTTTAGTTTAGCATTTCAACTATCAGTTATCGCTTTAACTCTGGACATCCTCAGAAGGTCTGAAGGATTGGAACCATCACAAAATAACCATAATGAAGAGGTATTTTGAGGAGCAAGAAGGGGGAGACATGCAGGAGCATCTGCTTTGTTAATCTTGCTAAGGCCTTTAAATGCCATCTGTTTTCTCTTCTTTTCTGGCGACCATTTCTCCTAGGCGAAACAATTTTAAAAGGACTGGGGGAAAAATAACTTGAGAAACTAGTTGAGATTTTAATTCTTTATTTCATCTGCCAGACAGTGGAACACAGTTAACTGCAGCAAGTGTTCCTAATAGATAAGGGAATTGTTCATTCACATATAATTATGCTGACTCTAACAGTAGACATCACCAACCATATCATCTTCATACTATTAGAAGTGCTAGTAAGTCTGAAAAGAATCCATTTCGAGGAGGGTCGAAACTACTTTTATTTTACTTCATACCAGGGTTATCATGGTATAAAACTGATAATTCTTTTGGGGGAACAATTTTTGGACTATAAAAAAAAGTATTAAAGGGTAAATGAAACTGACTGCCGTGACTGGCAGTAAGTTCAGGCATTTGATGTTCTTTTGTGTTTGCTTTGGAATGTTAAACAGGTTGTGTTCTTTTCAAAAGAAAGCATTTTATTCAGAACATTCTCCCATGAAAGCTCTCTTTGACAAAGTGTCATTTTTTGATATATTACTACATGTCTGCCCACATTTTATATTCAAAAAAGGTAAGCAATGTTTTAACAACTTTTGACAAGCATGGGGAATTAAACCTCCACAGAGTCGACTCTTAATGTAATGCTGTAGAATGTTATATTTTCTATTTTGTACTTCTTCAGGGCAATGCATTTTAAATTATATCAATTTCTGGTTGAAGAAAGTTCAGAGAAACTAAAGATGAGTAATTAGAACAGAAAAACTTCAATTCCTCAATAAAATATGTTTTAAGCATATAATTCTGAATTGTTGAAAGAGCTACAGATATAGATATAAGTAACAGGAGATAAATTCAAAGAAAATCTAAACAAATTCAGCTACCTCTTCATTATACTTACATGTTACCTACAAATCATAAATTTCAAAATCATATCATCCTGCCCACTGGAAATCTCACATGGATAACCACAAACACCTCAAGTCAACCAACTGCTCTTCGCCCTGTGCCCCTCTGACTGTGACACTGAAGGCTAGGGTCCTGACTGCTCTCCAGCCTCATCTATCTCTACTCTGCCCTGTCCTTGCTTATTCATTCATCCAGAGCCTCTTCTGTTCCTCGAATACCTCACGTTCTTGCTTCTCTCTGCCTAGATGACTATCCCAATCAGCCTGGCTAATTTCTCCTCTTTTTGGTTATGCTTGGATGTCACTTTCCTCAGGAAAATTTCTCTGATAATTCTCTCACCAGGAGTCCCTTCTCAGGTCCTGTAGAACCCTTTCCTCTCCAGTCCGAGTTCCTGTCCAGCAGTGATGTCATTGTCTCTTTCCTTGCCTGTACCTCAATAGACTGCATACTCCACAAGGGCTCAGACAACGCAACATCTGTTTTGTTCGTTATTAAATGTCTGCTGCTGGGACTGATGAGCAGTGTCCTGGATCCTCTCAAACTTCATTAAAAAGATTAATGAATCACTGGAGTGAGAAGTTCATACATGAATAATTATTTTTTTTCCTTTTGTTGATAACACAAACTGTTAAACATGACCACTTTAAAAAATATTAACTATTTGAGTCGGCATGTGTTAATATTGATGTTGCCATTTGATTATTTCATTTGGCTGGAACAGGTTTCACATTTTGGTTCAAGAGCTTTCTCACACCACCTCTCTCTATCAAAAAGTGTGTGGTGGAATGTCATGGTTGTATTTGAGTTTGTAATACAGACTTCTCCTGATAACAACAAGGGTAGACTGAAAGGGGGAGAAAGGATTTATGGAGACAAATGTATAACATTTGAAGGAGCTTAAGGTCTTGCGTTATATCGCTGTGTCATTATCAGATAACTTTTAGGAGGGATGCTGCAACTGGGAAAAGGAGAAAATGTAAAACTAGTACTCTTTGGGTCAATCAGAGAAATGGAGCTGAAGAAGAGGATATCTTATGAATATTGTTATTAGATAATCAACAGCGGTAATAATCAATATACTCTTGACAATACCTTAAATCTAATAAAGCAGCTGTGGGTAACTAAATTATGATTATGACAAATTAGGGCAATTGGTTCAGGGTTCTTTGCATCCAAAATTCAAATAAGTAATCAAAGTGAAATTGCATTAGCTGACCTCCTCAGATCCCTTCTCACATATAGTAGGCATTTATTAAGCATACCCTAAATAACATCATGGCTTAACTGCTTCTGTATTTCACAAATGCCTTTGGATAAGGGGAAGGGTGGATAGAGTTGGCTGGGGGAAGGGTGGATGGAGTTGGATGGGGGAAGGTGGTGGTTATAAGGGGAAGGAGACAGAAGGAAGAGGAAGTGCTCTTTGACAAGAGATAAGTGTAACTCTTATTTAAAAAAAATATCACAGTAGTACTTTTCTTGAGCTAAGATTAAAAATATGATGAGCTTATGGAACATTATCTTCTATGGCAAAAGTAATATAAAACTAATTTTCATTCTCACATAAATTACTTAACACACCTGCCAGACTGGTTTACACATTAATCCTGGCACTGATGGGCCATCATATATAAAAGAGATTCTTTCTCTGTGTTTCTTAGTCTTCAGCCTTCCATATTTCTTTGTCTCTTTAGGAAATTCTTCTTTCTTATTTTGAAATATATGGAAATAGTTCACCAGGAGCACACATGGAGTTTTCATTGTCTCTCTTCTGGCTTCCTGGGGTCATCATGTGGATGATGGCAGAAAACAATTTCAAAGACAAAATAATGATGAATAAATTAAAGCACAATATGTATGTATGTATGTATGTATGTATGTATGTATGTATGTATGTATACACACACACACACATAGTCCCTATCTAAGAAATACATTTGTTTTACTAAACTGTATTTTCATCTCAAAAACTGTTCACCCTATCCTCACCTCTTTCCAAAATGCTTCTTTATAGCAAGTCTCATTTCAAAAGGGTGCTTCAAACTGATTCTGGAGAATTTAAGTTCTCTCTGCTCTTTTGGCAATATACTTTTTATCAGATGAGCAGAAACAATGTGGAAACACCTGTCACAGTAATTTCAAATGTCTATCATCTGCAAATTATACATAAATGATCTATGGTTGCAATGTGGTCCTTGAATAGAGGGCTTTTTTCAAGGAAGACAAACACATGCTGTTGAAAATATAAAAGGGTACACTGTAAGAAAAAGCCACTTGTAGCATATGCGGAAACTTACAGTTTTTGTTTTTATCTTAAATCAAAATGAAGAGAACATTTCTGAAAGAACTAGCCTTGCTTTTCATTCACCCAGAGCATTACATATACATACACGCCTACTCCCAGGTATAGACATCATTCACTCAGCTCCACAGGCTGTGGCAGGAAATGGAGTTGGAGCTGGATTAGCAACAAAGCTTTTCCTGAATGCCTACTCAGAGTAAATGATAGATAATCTACACCCTCACCCCACGCCATCCCCCCAAAACAAAGAAAGGCATAACTGTTAAACATGTAGAGGTTTTTCAAAAAGTACAGAGAAAGGCTTTGGGTTATAAATCTATTTTTACATCCTACATACCAATTCATTTTTGAGGTCTTAACTTATATTCTAGTCATTCTCAGAAATTGGTGCTGTAAGATGATTCTATTGTGCAGCCAGATCTGAGAATCTTGTCCTGAGATTTGGTGACAAACTCGCTTCCTGTTTCTCATTGCTGTCATCTCTTCACATCTGCATTTCCTTCATGACTAAGTAGACATTTTTTTTCACCAGGGTTTGAAAGTTATATTTTCCTATCCCATCCCCCTTTCTGCTCTCAGAACTGTTAATTCAGTTCTACTGGTTTGCTTAGGAAACATTAGACATTTTAACATCCAGGTTTAAAGAAGTAAGTATGTAGCAAAGTAATGCTTCTATTTATTATCTAAAATAATACCACTTGAAACAGCTTTTGATATAGGGGTTGCAATTTTCTAGGAAATAATAAGGTATGAAGGGCAATAGAAAACATATCTTTTTACCCTTTTAAATTAATAATATTTCAGACATAAACTTATGGGAACATAATGGCATGGTATTATAATCACTCCAGTATCCCTAAAGATTTGACATTTTACAAGAATGTATATGATACTCAGATGGGGTTCAAATGGGTCTAACCATCCTGTTGCTGTTTTGTAAAGCTGTATGTTCTATGGTAGTGTGGCTAAGGACAGCAATATCTAGCCCTCAAAAGGCAATAAAGAACAGTCTGGAATGTGCCTTATTTCTAAACTATGGTGGCATGTTATAGCACTCTTTGTCAGCACTTTATTGGTTTCACAAGAATAAAAACAAACACTGAGGTCTTTACTCTGAAATCTATTTCTAGAATTTATCTTACTAACAAAGGACTTAGTCCTGTGAGAGGTGTTCTAGTTATAAAAGAATTTCTCTTTGTAAAAGTTTATTTGCTATTTGAAAGGCTATACTTATTTGACACTCTTAATTTATAAATGCGCATTAAAAGCAACAAACTGTAAAATCATACTTTTCCATGATCCATATAATAAACTCAAAAGAAGGAAATTTACTGAAATAAGAATACTTTTATGTAACTGGGTGAAACTAGTTCATTTATGCATTTATATGGAAAGAACAAAAGAAAACCAAACTTTTGTGGATGTGAAAAAAATTTTGGAGTATATCAATTTGCTTTCAGCAGTGTTTCTAGTGGTTATTTACTTACCCCAATTGCATATTCATTGACGTTTTCAAAAACAGTCTTACTTTTTCCTTTCTTATATTTAAGCATACAATGATAGGCAGCTCATACCAGTGCTTTCTTTAGTTGTTTGGATTTTTATGTGTGTGTATATATATATATATATATATATAAACTTAGGTTGGCTCAAAACAATAAAGGAAAATAAAGCATATTTCCAAAGCAACAACAACAACAAAAATAACCCATTTTACTACACTGTCACTGCAGAGATGTGTCTTGGTGAATGGAATTTTAAACATGAAAGATGCTTTATCAATCATAACCAAATCCATTTACCAATCAGCCCTGCATATGAGTGACAAATAATGACAAATACAAC
This sequence comes from Eonycteris spelaea, assembly GCA_003508835.1. NCBI lineage: Eukaryota > Metazoa > Chordata > Mammalia > Chiroptera > Pteropodidae > Eonycteris > Eonycteris spelaea. The sequence continues at coordinate 2,429,523 of PUFA01000018.1, read as the reverse complement.
AAATAACAGGCTAAATGGCCAACAAACAAAAGAAAATCTACTCTGTAATTGTTTATGCAGCAAGAGTTCACACATTCTAGCCTGAATTCTGACTCAAGAGGGAAAGACTCAAAATGGGAGAATACACACACACACACACACACACACACACACACACACACACACACGCACCATTCCCCAACACTAGGGGTTACCAGAACTGCCCTATCAGATTTCCACAAATGTTAAGAAAGGACATAGAAACAGGAAGGGGTCCCTTTCAGAAATGGGTCATTATAAAGCTTTGATTTCCTAACTTGTTTTAAAATATGATTTTTCTTTTTGTCAGGCTGAAATTCTTCAGAGACAAGGTTCAGGAAAGTAAATAAAACATTATGGGACAATGGACAGATGGAGGTATACATTTTAGGCCAAGAAAACTGTCTTTATATAAAGCCTGTCTTTCTAGAGGGGAGAGAAATGAAGAAGAAAGGCTTTTATAGAATAAGGGTGATTAGAAGCTTTTCACAAAATGTCATGTCAAACGAGTTCTTTATGCATTTTTGAAAAATAAATGATCGATATTTACCATGTACGTGACAAGCTACTTGAAAACATACATTTTCTTTGTCTATTTTTTCCTATATTTAGCACAGGAACTGTGTGAGTTGCCCAAACAAGACCTTTTTGGGATGCGGGACATGGCGGGGACTCAAGCTCCTGCCACTTTTGGGTTCTTGTCATTAGACTCATTAACTCTCTCTAGAATGTAAGCTCAATGAAGGTAGGTTAATTTTTTTCTGTTTTGCATATTGCTCTATCTCTAGCACCTATAATCTTGCCTGGCAGAAAGTAAATATGCAATAAATATTTGAGAAATGAATAAATGTAGACCAGTTCCTCTGACTTTGGCTACTATATCTAATTACCAATTCATTGAGATGTCAGCATGTGTCAGACAATGTGCCAAATGCTAATTATTTAAAATCTAATCATTTAATACTCACAATGGTTATATGATAAAAGCATTATTACCTCCATTTTAGAATTAGTAGTGAAGTACTAGAATTAGAATGAGGTAGTTAAATAACTTAAAGTCTTGCAACTTGTAGAAATTAGAGAAAAATTTCATCTTGTTTAAGTTCAAAGCCTAAGCTCTTACTTTACTATGCTAAATCCTAGTTCGATCCTGCTTAGTCAGTGACTCTGCTCCATCCAGTCGACCCTGGTCTTTTCTGAACTGCTCTAACTCTGGTCTGGGGATCTTGTACCATGCTTGATGCAAGCTTTGCTTTAACACTCCAACATTCCCAGCACATCTCTGTGCTGTTATTTTAGGCAGCTTGGGCAGCCATAATAAAAAACCATAGATTGTTTGCTTAAATGACACAAACTTATTTTACAGTCCTGGATGCTTCAAGTCCAAGATCATTGTGTCAGCTCACTTAGGTTCTGGTGATGACTCGCTTCCTGGTTTGCAGATGGCTTCCTTCTCACTGTGTGCTCACATGGCCTTTCCTGGGTGCAAGCATGTGGAGAAAGACCTCTCTCTCTCTCTCTCTCTCTCTCTCTCTCTCTCTCTCTCTCTCTCTCTCTCTCTCTCTCTCTCTCTCTCTCCTGATAAGGCCACCAATCTTATTGGATTAGGACCTCACCCTTATGACCTCATTTAACCTAAATTACCTCCTAAAATGCCTATCTCCAAACACAGTCACACTAGGGTCTAGAGCTTCAAAATTTGAATTTTTGGGGGACACAATCCAGTCCATAGCAGATGTCCTTCTGAATTAAACTATCTGGATAGTAACAACCAAATACATTCCATTTTCCTGCTTTTAATCATAAGGTTCACTCTTGCACTTGCAGGAGTAACTCTTTTGCCACCTTTTGGGTTCTTATAATGTTTTTGTCTCAGTAATTTAGATATTAAATATGTGTATCTTGGTCAAACGTATACTGGATTTGAAGAACTGTACTAATTCATCATTCTGTGAATGCAATCTTCCAAAGGTAAACTCTCATGGGTTTCTTATTTTTTCCAGGGCCTTCATCCTAGCCATTCCATGATCAGAGTTAGCATACAGAGGAAAACACAGACTCAGGGGTCATACACCTGAGTGCTAACCTTCTTTCTATCTCTGTGACTTAAAGAGCATTATAAAATTTATAAAATATCTATTTTAAAATTATTGTTTCTCTAAATCTACCAGTCATAGATACCTCCTGATTCCCAGAAGACAATTTCAGAAGAAGTATCATGTGGCTTAATATAGTTTCCAATAGACTTCGCATCTATGTGCTACTTTCCTACATGTAACTTTGAGAATCCCTGTTCTGAGTAGACAATGACAATAAAGTCAATATAACTTTAAATTATTCCTTGAGATATCCAAACTATTTCTTAGGACTTTCCAATTGGACCATCAAATCTGAAATCATACTGCGACCTATTTATCACGACCTGTTTTTTTTATAGGAAAAAAAATACAAAGCGTATGACAGTCTCATTTTAGTAACAATAGCCTTGTTCTCTAAACTCATATTAAGTTTCTGTTGGGTGTCAGTGAACCTTGTAGAAGAGTACAAGTACATGGCATCATGACATGCATCAAAATTTCAAAATGTTATTGTAGACATGACTAAAATGTAAAAGTGTCCTCCTGGTGCAGCAATATGAACATTTTAAAGAAAACTTTCCTATTTTGGCAAAATAGATTTCCATAAACCATTTTTCTTCAGGGAAGTCTGAGTGTGTGTGTACATGTGTGTGTGTGTGTGTGTTGTGTGTGTGTTATGTGCACATGCTGTCCTGAATTGTAAAGTTCCTCTGGAGGGGAGATATTTCTTTATATGTTTTATTAGTATAATTATATTTTAAGATATAATAGGTTTTTTTAACATGATTAAAACTATTCCAATATAAGTATCCACAGTAAACACAATGCTATTATTTAAAACAGAATAAGAATGTGTACAAGTCACATACATTGTGGTATTAATAGGCAGTTCTTAGAAAAATTGTAACAAGTTATCACTATTAGATTTTCACATAATTACTTACAAATATAAAATACAAATTATTTATTTTGTAAGCTTCTATCAGTACTAAATTTAGATGATAATGCAAAATTTAAGTAGAAAAAGTATTTTTTGGAATTTTTCTCATCATTCAATAAAGATAATAAAGTTTTCCATGGTTGGGCCACACTGATGATTAGCTTAATTTAATTTCAGTTTCTCTAAAAAACAAACTATAATTGTAGAGAAGAGTTCTAGATAAGGAACTCGAAGATATGAGTCCTTGCTTTGCTTCTAACATTAAATAGCTCTGAAACTTCAGACAGACTATTAAATCTTCTGAATTTTTCTAACTGCAAAAGGAGAGGATAAGATTAGATAGGCTCTGAATCCTTACACGTTCTCCCAGTCTGTGATTCAGGTGGTTATTCCTATTAGGAGAGCCAATAGAATTAATCTCCATGAACAGAGAAAATGATCCTTCACAGGGTCACAGTGGCTAACCTTGTCATTATTAAACAGAATGCTCCAGGTGACATCCTGCAGTTAGTTACTCCAGCCCAACAGAAGCCACACTTGATGGTTCCTTACTCTTTAAAGTTCATTACTTATAACGATCTTTTGCCAACTAGTGGGGTTGACACTCACTCCATAAGGTACCAATATATCTCTCAGGAAAGATTTACTGGATTGCTCCCCTACACCAAGCCACATTTTTTTTCATATGAGTTTACACAAGGTTAAATAAAAAATTTCTGTCATAGCATTTAGCACAATAGATAGTTACAGGTCAATCTATGTATTAGTTACACACCTATTTATCATGTTTGTCTCTATCTTTAGGGTGTAAATACCAGGACAACTAAGACTAGGCTGTTTTTTTTTTTTCTAATTTGGTCTTTATTTTTTCAAGGAAATAAATGAACATACCTTAGACAGTGGTATAGGGCTTATTAGGGAAAACAGCAGCACCCTGCCCACTCCAACACCATTTTCAGCTCTCTAGAAGCAACTACTTTCTATTCCTCCAGCTGAATATTTTAGCATTTTTGACTATCTTTGTAAATATTGTGGTTATATTACTTTTCCTTGAATTATTAGTTTTAGGCATTGAATATTGATTTCCCTCTTGGAAGGCTTTAGTCTCCTTTCACTCCACCACCACACGCCTCACTCTTCCTATCATCCCACTCTCCCAATACAGTTAAGTCAGGAGTGATTATTACAATTACTAATACATTATTATTATTATTATTATTGTTTATGACTATTCTCAGGTGAGTCACAGTAGTATACCATGATTGCTTCCTTTTTGGCACAAATCCTCACTCCTACAGAGTTAATAATTATCTCATTTAGTTTGTTTTCAATAGCTTAGCACCATTTCAATCCTTCTCCTTTGCTTATTGTGTAAATCTCTCAATACGTTTAAATACCTTAGGTATTCTGTCAATTTCTTTGTTTCTTGGAGCTTTCTGCCTCGTTCTGTTCTAAACTGGTTGGTGCACCAGTTTAGATATCACGCTGGGTACTCCCAGTCCTTTCTCTTGGATTGTATCTATGCTTCCTGATTCCATAAATTGTATGTATTCTTTTCTTTTCCCTTTGGTGAAATATTTTCTCTAAAAGTTTCTTGAAAGAGGGTCCACATAAGGTAGACTTTTCTGAATCTTGTGTGCCTAAAAATATAATATTGTGAGAGGTGTCTATCCTGACAAATAATCAATAGTACATACAGATTCTAGATTAGAAATACTTTTGCTCCTGGGTTTTGTTTATTTCTAGCTACCAAATATTGCTGTTGAGAGGTCTGATTCTGTTTTGATAGTTTATTATCCCATTTTTTTTCAATATATATATTTCAATATATGAAATATATATTTTTGCCCTGGAATTTCTTAGGATTTTTCTTTGCCTTAAATGTTATAAAATTTCTTAATGAATGTCCTCTTCCCCCCCCCCCCCCGCTGACTCGCCTCACTGTGGTTGGTACATCATGGAACCCTCAGTTGAGAAACTCATGTTCTTTAATTTTCAGAATGTTCCTTTGATGATTATTTTTTCCTTTCATTAATTTTTTTCTTCTCATACTGGGAATTCTCATTATTCAAAAGTAGCATCCTTAACACTAATTTAAAAAAAAATCTTCAATCCTATTTTCCATCTTTTTATTTTGCTATATTTGCTGAGAAATTGCCTCAACTTTATCTTCCAATCATTTTACTTAGGTGTTCCCCCCCCCGACCCGCCCGCTACTTTGGACAAGGTTTTCATGAATTTGGAGAAATGTTTTTCACAGGGTTATTTTTGTATCACCTTCAGTCAGTGGAGGGCACAGTATTATAAGAATTTTTGAAGGTACTTCTGTTGAGAAGTGATGTATGCACATAGATTTCTAAATAACTAAATAATTATGAATTGTAATACTCATAAGGTACTTATCATGTGTCAAACACTGTTCTAAGCACTTTACATGCATAAACTCATTTAATCCTCCTAATTACTTAGGAGATAGACACCTACTATTATCCTTTTTTTTTCACAGAGAGGTTAATATTTTGCCCAATATCACACTAAGTGGCAAGAACACAAAGCTAGAACCTGTATATCTAAGGCAAATTACACTTTTTTAAATATCACTTCTTTCAGTTAGAGTTTTTTGTAGAAGTTGAATAATAAATTCAAAACTAAACTTCAAGGCAAGAGCCTACAGTCTTGTAATTCTAAAGTGTCAATTAAAAGAGCAACACCCAAGATCAAAGGTAACATTCCATTTTTGAAAATTTAAGAGACTGCTTATAGTCTCAGAGGGAGGGCTACAGATCATTCAGCTAGAGACCTCAGAGTTATATATTTTGGGAAATATTGGTCCTAGGGTCATAGCTTTTATCCTAGACTTAAAAAGTAAAAGGAAATAAATTATTTCAATGTCAACCAAACATATATGCTACCACAATCTCTCTTAAAGAAGTTTTATAATGACCTTCCATGCCATACAATATGGTTTTATTATTTTTCTCCATAGTTTTCATAGAAGGTTATTATACTCTTAAGTTGTAAGTTGGTCTTCCTCTTTTTTTCTTAAATTTAATTCGACAGTACCATAAAAGTGCCTATTCCCCCTGCCCCCGCCCCCTGAATCTGTCATGGTAACATCACAACAGTCTTTATGGAACCAAGACTAAGCAGTTAATACCCTGTTTGCCCATTTATGGAACACATTAAATCAGGAAACTCTGATTAATCACTGATGTGTGGGACACTGGAGATTAAAGCTACCTGCTTCCCGATTTAATCAATTTTGGTGGAGGAACAGACCCATAAAAAGTGATAATGGATTAATATAGTAAATATAATAAAAGTTTAAAGAAATTATATATATAATTTTTATAGATGTATACATATACATATATAAAGATTAAAGGTTAAAAGTTATAGTAATGGTTAAAAGAAATTATTTATACACACACACACACATCCCATATTATATGGCATGGAGAGAGAGAGAGAGAGAGAGAGAGGGAGAGAGAGAGAGAGAGAGAGAGAGAGAGAGAGAGAGAGAGAGAGAGAGAAGCAGTGTGTGTATGTATCATGGGAGCCTAGAGGAAGAAAAACAATAATTCTCCTTGTAAAAGACGAGAAAGTTCTCATAGATGAGGCGGTATTTGAATCATATTTTGAAGGAGAAATAAGTCACAAGTTGAACCTAGTGAGTAAAGGGTACACCTCTTGGAACACAAAGAGCTTATTTATATTGAGGTACTACAAAACATTAGCATGTGTTTGAGATAGTGTCACATGGCCCTTAAGACATAGACTCTGGTGACATCATTGTGACAGATTCGAATCCAGGAGCTGACCTTGGAGAAGTTTATTAGCAACTTCTCAGTGCCATAATTTCCTTACTATATAATAACAAAAATAACAGTATCTAAACTGTAGGGTTATTAAGGTTAAATGAAATAGTATTGTAAAGCCTCGATAATTGTTAATTATCATTATCTTATTACCCCAAAGAGACAACTAATTCTTATATAATTGATACCACTATAAGGGTGAAATTTCTCCACATGGTCTTCACACTCATAAGAAGCAATATTAGATTATGCTTACAGATTCCTTTGTACAGTCACTCTCTTCTGAGAGAGAGCTATCTTTGAAAGGCAGCTACACAACCTTGAGTGGTGTCTGAACAGCTGTTTCACAGACCATCCAAGTGTTCAGATTTCCTCAGTTATGAAGCCAGTTGATGAATGGCCACAAAAAAAACAAGGCCAAGAAACTCATAATGTCACTAGATACTGTACGTGCATATGTTAGAAGGACAAATGCTTTAAGACATATAAGGTTTATCTTTTGCAAGGGAGATGAATCATATTGAGAGGAACCAGTTATCATTTGAGCAGGATAATTTAGAAATCCACCCTATAATTTTAATTTAGACATTTTACCCTTACATTGACTAAATTTGGGCATTTGACTGGAGAGATCCAAAGGAATTTATTTTCCAAAAGTTTGATCCTACTCTCTGAGTAATATTAAATGATTTTGGTCACTTCTATAGATACCGTTGAGACATACAAGAAAAGTTAGCAGGACACACAACCTTTACATTTAGATTCCATATCGCACCACCACTTTCTGTGTGAGAGTTTAAGTCATTATTAAGTCCAGACAGCCACAAAGGAATGAGCGGTTGAATGACATTAACAGGTTTCAATAAACTTATTTCTCCAGAGCCAAAATTCAGCAGAGCTTACCAAGTTCCACATTTAAAAGATCTTTTCTAGTTTCCTAGATTAGGCCAGCTGAGAAAGGGAGAAAGAATAAGTTTGAATGTACGAAAGCAGCCAAAGTCAAAGAAATCCTGAATATTGGGGAACATGGGATTGAATATGAGTAGGTGTCAAAATGAGGGGTTATAGACAGCCCAGACCCCATGGCTATGCGGGTAAATGTATGAACTCATCTGCTGTAAGACAACAGAGAGTAGTAGGATCAAGCTTGGAGGGTACCTGCCTCAATCAAGGTATGCAACTTAAAAAAAAAAAAAAATAAGCCAAACAAAACACCTCTGTGTCCAGGGCCAGGATTCTGTCTGTTTTATGAGCCTGTGGGTTGGTGGCCTCTGGCCTATGCTAAGAGGGGAAAAACTACACTTTGGGGCAGAACTGGTCATATCATTTATTAATAAATATGCATTGGTTAGAATACCGAAGGGACAGCGTTTCCAGCCGTATGTCCTCAGGCAGTATAAGGGTAAAGTTTCGTTGGTGAGATCTATATTAAATTAGGGGAATTGGTATTAGGGCCTACATTCTCTAGTTTTGCCAGTTTGTTCTTAGGATCTCCTATGTTTTGCCTGTGAGTTGAGGTGAGCAAAAGAGTATAATGATTTTTCCTAATGTGACTTTCCAATGAGTGGAACTTTTGTGAGAGAGTGAGACATTACATCCTTTACATAACTTAGCTTATTTTATTTCTTTGTATATCTTTACTTTAAACTGGCAAATAGAAACTGTATTGCCAAAGTTCCAATGACAAAGCCAAAGAATTAGGGAATGGCTCTTGTGAAAACCTTCCTCCCTTCCAGCCTAGTGCTCAACTACTGGCATCATTCCAAAACCCTTTCAGCCCAGCTAAGGCTCCACAAAAACAGACCCCATATTCTATGGAGTTGAGTAACAGTCTACAAAGTGACAGTCACTAGATATGGATTTTAGTATGTGTGATGATAATAAGCTATGTAATAGTATTTTTTTAAGTTATCAATTTAATGATGTCTTAGAATCTATTTCTTTTTTTAAAGGAGAGGATTTAGTATCATTAAGGAGGAGAGAATAAATTCCTGGCAAATTTGTAAATGAAAAAAAAAATTAAATGAGATAGGGAGAGAGCTCATTGAGGAAAAAGTTCTTTTGAAGGGCAAAGAAGTAAAGGTATAAGGTTCTTTTTTGGTGGTTGTTGCTTTAAAGAGATAAGATAATTTTAGCAGCAGGATGGAGTCAGCATGAGACCCCAGGGCTTCAGCAAGCTGGCCAAAAACAAGCCATTTTTGGTTGAAATGAGAACTGAACTCTCTATTCCATGGGGCAATCAGGATTAATGGAGAAAGGTAGGGGGTAAGTTTAAGGGACACTTAGCACTTTTCTTCCTACACATCAGCAGGGCTGATACAGGAAGTGACTGGTCAGTTTGGGTGAAGTAATTCTGGGACAGCTCCTGTAAGTACACAAAATTCAATGCATAATTAAGTAAATTAAAGAAATGATTGCGTTTACTTGTATGTATTCCATATTGTAGATTGCTTTGCTTTGTAAGTCATGTGGATTTAGAAAAAATTTGGGTAGATATTCGACATTAATAAAAATATCTGCTGCTTAGTATAAGTTTTTGTTTTAAAGAAAATAAATGCATAATGAGATAACTACAGGTCGTATACCTAATTCTCATGTAGCTTAAATTTGAGGAAAGTCGCACACCTGTCTGTGACATAGACATCCACATCTGTTCTCTGGGAGCAGGTACCCAGAGGCTTAATGCCCTAGAGAAGTGGCTTGAACCATAAAGAGTTGTTTTTAGAATAACAAATATATTACAGACTTAAAACATCACATGCAATTTCAAATAGATACCTAGGTGTTCTGAAGACATAGGGCAACAACTGTCCAGAAGTAGAACTGAAGGAATAATGATAGGGGTAAAAGTATTAAAATCATAAAATATTCATGCATAAAATAGGAATATAGCCAAACATATAAATAGGAACATAAAAATAGCATATCATGTACAAAAATAAACGGAAGAAAAGAACAACATACCAAACACAAAACAAATAGGGGAAAATAGCAACAAACTAAAAATACGACTTCAAGAATGACTTAAGTGTGAAAATGACTTAAGTTTAAGTTTTTCGTAAAGGATGTGGACACAGGATAAGGTATTGGAACAAAATAGATTCACCCACTCTTTTTAGAATTGGTCAGGTCTACATTGTCAGCATGGCATTTTCCAATGTGTGAATTTGTAGAATATTGGTTCTGTGAGATACTCCATTAAAAAAATTCTTTATATTTGAGAAACACTGCAAAAAATTTCTTTTAGCATTTTATATCTAATAGATCGTATCTAATAGTAATGCAGTTGATGGTAATGCACACAAGCAAATTAAAAGAAATGTTTATTTTATACTCAGAGCTCACCATTATAAGGACAAATAAAAATTTTTAAAAAGAGCTTAATTTTTTCTGTTGAAAATTAGGGAAGAGATTCCTTCCTCCTTTTCTTAGAGCATTTACTTTAGAACATTTATAATTATAAATACTTTCTCCTCTTTAAAATGTATATAAATTCTTTTGAAAACTAGATAGGTCTTTAATCAGCTTTCTGACTCAGGGAACGGGGAAGGCATTTTTTCAAAGAGAGTTTCAAGGAAGACAGCCCCTATCTCCCAGTTTTTGTGTGATGCTTTGCTCCAATTTGCAGTTACTTCCTGTAAAGGTATGTTTTTCTTGTGCATAAAGATGGTCGCCCTAATTACCAGGTATAGTGAGGATAAACTATGTGGGGAAAATGGTGCCATCAACTCCTCTTACTGTAGGACTAATTATTGTTTACCTTGAAAACCTGTAATGGGTTGTATCTGCTTGACTATATAGGGGGTGTGATTCCTTTCTGTTTTTGCTCTCTTAGTGGATGCACATTACATATTTGTTTAATGCTTACTCAATAGAAAAAATGTGGAAAGGATTTCTGGGTTAGTAGAATATATCTTTTTTGCCATAACACCATACAAACCTGAGTTATCACCACCCTTCCCTTTTATAAACACCATTTAGAATTGCACACATTTTTGGAAACACTTATTTATAGTATTTCATTTAAGGTTTTATAAAATGACTCCAAATATCTTAAGATCCTAATTACCTTAAGAATGAGAATTAACAAAGTCTGCCAGAAAAAGAGACAAAGAACTCAAGTTTCTTTAGGCATCCAAGCAGCCTTTCTCATCTGGGCTTCCTCATCTGAACCAGAGAACACACACACACACACACACACACACACACACACACACACACATGACTTCTCATCTTTTTCTAGGATACTACATAACCAGTACCATTCTAGATATACAGGAGAGAACTTAATTTTTTACATACAAGATATCTTTAAGGCATGAAGGCTTTATTCTCTTGTGAAACTCCAGCTGAGAAAAGGGGGCTGATCTTCATCTCCCTCTAAGAGCAGAGCAACATCTATGCTGATGACTGTTCTTCCAAACTCTAGACTCATAAAGACAATTGCTGACTTGACACTTTCACTTAAATATCTAATAGATCTCTTAACTCAATGTGTCTAGTACTAAATTTGATCTTTTATCACAACCTGTTCCTCAAAATATTTCCTTTTTGTCAGTTGATGGTAATGCTATTCTTCCGGTTGTGGTCAAAAACTCCTTGATCTTTCTCTTTTACCTATACTAAGGAAATATTGGCTCTCCCTTCTAAATAGGCCTATCAGTGGCATTCCTCACCACCTCTTTTGCTGGTCTCTCTGCTTTAACTGTTGGTCTTTTCCCTGTCTAGTCATTTAGCATGGCAGCCTGACTGGTCCTTTCTAAGCTATCTCTCTGACCTCATCCAGGTACACTATCCTCCTTGGAGTCTGCAACGACTGTTCCTTCTGCCTGGAATATTCTTCTTTATGGCTACATTCCTTACTTTCTTCAAGTCTTTACCCAAATGTCACCCTCTTAGTGAGTCTTCCTTGACCACTCTACTTAAAACTGCAACCCATTCACCAATACTTGTGCTCCTGCTCCCCCTTATCTTGTGTCCCTGTTCCACATTACTTATTTCCTTCTAATATACTACATAATTTACTTATATGTTATGTTTATTGATATTTTCTGGTTCTTCTCTCCCCTCTAAAATATACCATGAATGTGGGGTTCTTTGTATTCCAAGCACCTAGAGAGTTGCTGGCATATAGGGGATAGTCAATACTTGAACAAATTAAACAAATGGAGTTTGAAATCAGCAGCAGGTAAGATTAAGATTTGATGCATGAAAAAAAAAAATCCAAATAGGCAAACTGTCAGGCTCATTTATAGGTTGATAAGCAAGGTCACAAGATCCTCTTCTAGGGTATTATAAACCTAGAGTACATTTCTAAACAGTGCAACACAGTGAGAGAAAGCTGACCTTGGTGGTTCAGACAGCTCCACAAGTGTTATAAATTATTTTAAGGAAGAGATGAAAAAAACAAAACAAAACAAAACGAAACCTGAGGACTATGCTTTTCTTTCAAAGTCAATCTGAGAGTGATCTACTGACAAGGAGTTTGATTAACTCTTCCTAAACAAAAACTGGAATCATAAATTCCTACTGACAAAGTGGTGTTGTAAATAATTTACATTTTGACATTACCTTCTAGGCTCACAGTTGATGAGTTCAATTTCTTAACCAAAACCTAAAGTGTTGAGGTATGGTTGATTCTCTCGTTTTGTAATCAGAACTGATGGTTAGTTGGTTAATTGGAAAAGATGGCTAAGGTGTGAATTTGACAATTGATGCACACTTTATACATTTCACTTTAACTTAAAACATAGGAATCATCTTTTGAAGGAAAATCAAGGTCTTTTCTTTGAGCGTGGGTCTTGTGACCGGTGTTTCTTATTTTTTTTCCTTGCTAATAAGTTATAATCCATATTTCACTAACTACAAATTCCAGTTTTTTTTTTAAAGTAAAATTTTAAAGACACTTGTAAGAATATAAGTATATTCCGAAGTAATTTCTTAGGTAATTTTATATCCTAGGAATGGATACATTTTATTTTTAAATTCTTTAGTCTTTTAGAGTTGTCCATGCCCACTTCGATAAAATTACTTTGCAACTTATCTTTATTCAGTCTTTCCAAAGAATTCAACTAAGTTTTATAGAAAATACTCTTGAATTTCAGATTTATATTCCTAAATTACTAAATATTCAATTAAAATACATAACTTCACAAAATACTATTACACAAACAATTTGGAGGCAGACACTACCAGTTCTTGATAAGTACACAGCAACTGGTGGAAACAAAAGTGTAAAGTGATCTAGAAAGTACTAAATTGGTCATAAATACTATGACCATACATGTTGTGATACATTTAGAGAATTTTGTAGAGGGCTTGGTGAGCACTAGTGGTTGATTTTTTCCAACAATAACCAATTTTCCAATTCTCTGACACCAACTAGGTGGCCTTAAATTCAATTCAATTCAGTTTTGACACTAAGTATCCAGAGTTGGCACAGATTTGACATAAACTACCCAGAGTTAGCACAGAACCCCCAAGTTAAGGGCTCAGTCCCATGAGATTGCCCTCACTTCAGATGCTGGTCTCAAGTCTGGCTACACATACTGTCTGACTTGGTTACAAACTCGAGGGGTCTAGGTTCAATATCTGCTTGAATGATTCACAGAACTCAGGAAAATGCAGTACTATGGTTACTGGTTTATTTTAAAGGATATAACAGGAAGAATCAAAAGGAAGAGATGAATAAGCAAGGTACAAAGGGTGGGGGTGCAGAACTTCTGTACCCTCTCCAGTTGTGCCACCTTAGCCATCACTCTTCACCAACCTATTGGTAACTTCAATTCAATGTTTGGAGTTTTTAATAGAAGTTTCATACATAGGCATAATTGATTAAATCACTGGCCATTGGTGATTGAGCTCAGTCTCCAGCCCTTTCCCCTCTCTGGACATTGTGGTGGGGCTGAAAATTCTAACCCTCTAATCATGTGATTTTTCTAGGTGCCCATTCTTCCATGAGTCATCTCATTAGCAGATAACGAGACACTCCTATTATTCAGGAAATTTCAAGTTTTAAAAGCTTTGTGCCAGAGGAGGGAAGGCAAAGATTAAATATATTTTTATTTTATCACAAATGGTTATGGTATTATAGTGGGCATTTTGTTTATCTGCTTCCCCTTCTGAACTGTGCACTTCTTGAGGGCATTCTCTTATGTCCGTTTTTCTTTATTTCTCCTGGTGTACAAATCAGATACTCAAAAATTTCAATAAAGGAATAACTGTCTAAATGAAGCAAGCAAATTGTATTTTAGTAGTCTATAATATTATAAAATATGATAGAACCAGACATTTCAGCAGGAATGAAACTATCAGAGTCAACTGTAATAATTCATATGACAAAATTCTTATTAGCTAAATATTATGATGTAGAAACCCTGATATCTAGCCCCAAATTGGTCACCTACTCACTATATATGATTGGGCAAGTCATATAAGATCATAGAATTTATTCTCGTATATAGTAGCCAGCCAGGTAAATCACATTGTCACCATTTTATGAGGTCTGAATGTTCTCAACTATAACACACAGGAAAAATAATACCACCTTTTATCACAAAGCAATATTGTGAGGGTTAAATAAGGTAATGTACTAAGATGTTTGTAACTTTAAAACATTAGTCAAATAAGAGTAATTATGATATTATTAAACATACACTGACTTCTGAGTAGCAAAAGAATATTAATGAAAATGCATAGAAAAAAATAGCTATAAAGTTTATTTAATCCTGAAAGAGGCTATAAAGTTTGGAGCTGCACACATAGCTCAACCTGACCTTCCAACTCAGTTTGAGAAGGCTGTGGCATAAAGCAGAAAGAATATTATGAAGTGCATTAAAAATTACCTTGTCTTCAGTCCACTTTGGGTTTGATGCTGTAATCAACGGGAAATTTTCCTGTATAAGGGCTGGATACAGTATATCACATTCAATTCTTTCCAATAAGATTATTTATTGCTATTCAATTCACATTTCCCTCAGGTTTTGGCAAGATTATAAAATTTATTCTCTATATAGTAGTCGGACAAGTAAATCATATTGCCACCCATTTTTCTTACCCAGTATCATTGGCTCTATTTCTCTGTTTCTCAGTGTATGTTAAAATTTAGCTGTGCAAGCTTTCCTTTTATAAATCTACAATTTAGTTTTATTGTTACCTTACTAATATTTTCTTAATAAAAAGTGTTAAAAAAAAAAAGTAGACTGGGTCAGGTGGTCTTAAACAACCAAACCAGAGACAAGGTGATAAATATTATGGATGAAATATTTCTTCTTGTAGACAAAAGGTACCAGTAGGTATTAAAACAAAAAGAATTCTATCTCTGCTACAGGGTCTTAAAACATTTCATTAGAAATATACAAGCACAAGGAGCTGCGTTAGAGCAGCCTAGTGAGCCCCTTAAGGGGGTAATAGCAAAGGCAACTCATTCCCCTTGCCTTATGCCAAGCATTGGGAGTAAGAAGTCCAGACTCCTGAGACCTGTTCCGGTTATGCTGCTGCACTGTAACGCAGTGGTCTCCGTCTGTCTTTCTCTTTCTCTTTCTCTTTCTCTCCCTCCCTCCCCACCTCCTCTCTCCCCACCCATTTTTTATTTATTTTTACTGACTTGGTAGGCAGCCCTTTTAGTAGGAAAAAAACCTCACCATTCATCTGTATCATCATTTCCAATGGGAGAAAAATATTGGTGATAACAGTATTATATTATACAATATTATATAATTATTACTATACTATACTGTACTATTCTATAGTATTACTGTAGTATACTGTTAGTATGCTTTACTATATATTATACTACATATGTTATCCTATACTATATATGCTATGCTGTACTATGCTGTACTATACTATGTTATACTATGTAATATCTGAGAGTTTGTGCATGTATCTACTTTAGTGATAGTTTCATGAATAGTTAATCTTTGAACCACTATATATATATATATATATATATATATATATATATATATATATATATATATATGGCATGTCTTAAAGTATAGTTAATGTAAAATACAGGACAAAAATACTTTTCATAAAAGTAGGGATCATTAAACACTTCAGGGTTAAAAAAAAGCCCATAATAAATGAAATAGATAATGATGGATTAAAACTAACAGTTATAACAAGGAATAGCAGCAACTGAAAACCCTGACCAACTCAAAACTTCACTGTAGAGGCACTGATAACTTGTTTTTTTACAAAAATTTGGGAGACTCCAATGTTCTGTATGCATTTGCAGGAGGCTTCTGAGAGCTGCCCAATAATCAAGTTCTTGGTCAACTCCTTGATAAATTATGACAACTATCAATTTTAGATTATGAATGCTAATTAAAAAAATTAATAACTCACTATTACTAATTAACCCCAAAAGTGCTTTTCAACAGGGGCACTACCCATATGGGATCTCTTCATTGTGAGCACTGGCCACTCTCCTAGATAATTATGGTCCCTTCTTCCTCAGCACTAAATGCTAATGGCATCATTCAGTCTTTGTGATCATCAAAAAGACCAAGGCCAAAAGATTCTTAGTAGGGGAAGGATGGTGCTGAGAAACATAATGCTTTTAAGAACAGAAAAAGGATGAGTGCAGGGGCCAGTCTGCATCACCAGGAGAGCCCATCCTTTTATATTGCCATGGTGACGCTAAATCTGACCAGTCCAGGCTCTAAGACAAGATGCAGAAATGTTTCTTAGCTTTGTATTATAGGAACTAAACAGCCTGGCCTCCTTTACATATTCTGTGACCCCAGATGAGTTTTTTTAATTGACACATACTTGACATACAATATCCTATTAGTATTAAGTATACATCATAGTGATTCAGTATTTATATGTATTATGAAATGATCCCATCAATAAGTCTAGTTACCATCTGTCACCATACAAAGTTATTATAGTATTATTGACTGCATTTCCTATGCTGTACATTACATCACCATGACTTATTTATTTTATAAGTGGAAGTTTGTACCTCCAAATCCCCTTCACCTATTTCACCTGTCCCACCCCTCAAAAAAATCCTTCTCCTCTTTGGTAACCATCAGTTTGTTTCCTGTATCTATCAGTCTATTTCTGTTTTGTTTTGTTTGTTAGTTTGTTGTTTTTTAGATTCCACATGTAAGCAGTATTCGTCTTTGTCTGACTTATTTCACGTGGCATAATACCCTCTAGGTCCATCCATGTTGTTGCAAATGGTTTTAATTCTTTTTTATGGTTGAGCAATATTCCGTTCTGTGTGTACATATATCACATTTTCTTTATCCATTTGTCTATTGATAACACTTAGGTTGCTTTCATATCTTAGCTATTACAAATAATGCTGCAATGAACACAGAAATGCATATGTCTCTTTGAATTAGTGTATTTGTTTTCGTTGGATAAATACCCAGCAGTAGAATGGCTGGATTGTGTGGTAGTTCTATTTTTAATTTTTTGAGGAAACTTCATACTATTTTTCATAGTGGCTGTACCATTTTACATTCCCACCAACAGTGTACAAGGGTTCCTTTTCCTCCACAACTTGCCCATATTTGTTACTTTTTGTCTATTTGATAATACCTATTTTGACAGGTGTGAGGTGCTATCTCATCATGGTTTTGGTTTGCATTTCCCTGATGACTGTTGTTGTTGAGCATTTTTCACGTGCCTTTGGCTACCAGATGAGTTTTTTTTAACTTCTCTGAACTTTAGTGTTTTCAGTTTTGAGAAGAGGATAAACAATTCTGTTTTAACTCCTTTATATGATTTTATACAAAGTGCTTTTTAAATTGTAAATTATGATGCAAAAATATACTATTAATTTTATTAGTTTTTTACAAATTAGAGATTGCTTTGGATTATATGTTCAATTCTCAAATATGGTAGTTACAAAGCTACACTCTAAGCCCAGTAAATTTTCTAGCTAAAGGCAAACAGGTAGGATAGGGTTAAAATCCACAAGCAACAACAATTATTACACTATAAATGGCAGACTTTAGCCCAGTTACAATAAGTTGGAACTGTGGGTGAGGGGGTCATGTAAGCTGTATAGATTTTCAGAATCATTTCGTTATTGCCGAACTAAAATGTATATAATATTCTTGCCTGTGTTCTGTATTTTCAGTGAGACTATAAATTCTCTGCAGTCAATTCAATTCAATTCAATTCAATTAAGCTAAGTTTTATAAACATATGCTCAATTTTGGCAATGTTTTTGTTTTGAAAATTATTAATTATGTATTTTAAATCTTTTACAAATAAGTATTTCTAGTTCTTTTTTTATTACTAAAAAATGTCTATCTCTCTTTCATAACCTCTTTTTAAATACACCTTCCATAGGCATAATTATCAAGATTTTTTTCCTCTGACCCAATTTTCTTTGTTAAAGCTTCCTCTTCCCACACTTTCTCTTCCTGTATTCTCTCAGCTTTTCTATTGAGTATTGTCTTTCTTTTTGTCAACTCACTGAGTGGTCCTAGAATAAACAATTTAGTATTTAAATTTTGGAAACTCATTTTAATAAAAAGAAAGTTGTTAAGCGGAAGATGAAAATTTCTTGTTCCTGTTCCAATTTTATTTTGAAATCTTTTATAGAAGGTATTGGCATGCAAATTTGAATTTAAGTTTGTTAGAGATATCAATTGAAGAATATAACTTCAAATAGTAATTGATTCAAAATAGGTAGGGAAAAAGGGAAAGGAAGTGAAGAAGGGAAGAAAGGAAAGGATGGAGAGATTACATGAATGACTGTGTGTGTTGGTGAGCAGTGGCATAAAGTTCAAGTTTTCTCTTCTTTCAAGGTAATTCTCAAGTAATAACATAAAGGGAACTTTCCATGTATCTTTAAAATCCATGAATCTTATCATTCTAATAGAATTTTGACATCATGCACAGGTTGTTTACGATCCCTAATTTTTTTGTCAAAGACCAAGGTGGAAAAATTGATATATCATCCATTGCAAAAATGTAAATACTGTGTTGTGAATGGAGCAGGTGGAGTAAGTGGAAAGATTGCTAAAACTCTAGATAAAATATTCATTATTAGTAGTAATTACAAACCAAAATTAGGAATTAAAAGTTTCATATGAGCTGGAGTGATTTTGTAGCTCCATTCATCTGTGTGCCCCTCTAGGTATATTCCACATTTTCATTGCATGATTTGAAAGCAAAAGCCTGTTGTAGTCTTAGATCTCAATTAAATGAAGAACCACAAACATGCATTAAAAAAATCTGTGATCACAAGTCATGCTTTAAGGGATTTTAGCTTATTTTAGCTATTGCAGCAGCTGCTCTGGTTTCTGAGTTAATGATGGACAAGAAAACTATTAGCACTTCTCTAGCTTAAGCAGTGGCAAGCCAAATACCAAATATGATGAGAACTGGGTGATTAAAGGTGCATTCAATGCTTATTGTAAAAATTAAACTGACGTTTCATTATATTTCCAGAAAGCAAATGGGCCCTCTGATGTATTCCTAAGAACATGTGCTATACTCCATTAAGGTCTGGATAACTTCTATGGAATGCAGATCTAGGTTTAGGAGGTACTAAGAATTGTGGTCCTTCAGAGAGACCAGGTACCACAATCACCCAGACCAATTACATTCAGGTAGACACCCTCAGCACTCACGGTGATCCATGATAGCCTTTGCCAATTCAGGGACAACTTGGTACCTGCTGGGGATCTCGGCTATAGTTATTATAAAACTTTTACTTAAATTGAGACAAGATATACATACCTGTGTCTTCTGCCCTTTTCTCCTTGTCTTATATTCCGTATTCCCAAGGCAGCCTTAAAATACTGAACAGTCTTTAGTCCTCCAAGATATTTTATCTTCTTCTAGCTAAACAGTCTCATCTTCTTCAGGGTGCTCCTTAGCCCTTTTAGAGTCCTAGGTGCTCTACTCTGAACACACATCGCCTATGTTCCAGTTAGAACGTGGCTCTCGAAACATAATGTGGTATTTCAGGCCTGGTTGTGGGTGTGTTCCACCTAGTGTAAGAGAGGCCATCATCTTCTTTGCTCTGGACATGTTCTAATTACAAATTGAGTTTAAGGTCTTATCAGCTTCTTTTGGGCAATTACATGACATCTTTAACTCACACTGAGTTAATAATTAAATGAATACCTAGAATATTTCATATGTGTTTCTTTCAAATGTCTCCTAAAACACTTATTTTATTTATTTATTTTTGGGGTTGGAGGACAAAACTTTACGTTTATCCCCTTTGTATTTTATTTCCCCAGATTTGGTCCAGAGTTGTAGCTAGTATAGATCTTTCTGGGTCTTGATTCTGGCTCCGTTGTATGAGTTATTCCCCAGTTTCATGCCATCTACAAATTTAATTTACAGGATGCCATTAGTTCTTAAGACTCATTCTAGAAGCCCTTTCACAAGAATAAAATTAAAGATAAAATTATACAAATTGTGGGTCCCAGGTCTGGCTGGTCCCAGGTCTGGCTGTGATCCAGGCTCATGGTTAGGATTAGGACCTCGGATCTAGAATGTTACATTAGCGTAGTAGAGCAACTGTGCCTAAAAGATGCAAAGATACTTCAGCTTATTGTATCACACACGTGTGGCTGAATGCCAGTATTGTACTCTGCTATGTGTGGAGCCATGCGGTCCCCTGCAGAGCAGAAGGGGAGCACAAGAAGAAGAGCAGCGGAAGCGCGCTCTCCGCAGTAAAGCTGGTGCCTGCCTTTCATTCTCATGTCAGCCCCTCTGCATTCTTTCAACTGGGCAGCTCACCGCCTAACCTTCCCTTCTCGATCAGCTCAGTGCTGACACAAACATTTGATGTGATGTCTATACAGATCTTTTTTTTTCTATTAACATTGAGGGATTTTTTGAGACTCATGAATATATTTCCTAATATTATGCATATTCCATTAAAATAAAGATTTTTTTTTTTTTTTTTTTTTTTTTTTTTTTTTTTTTTTTTACTAATACAAGTATTTACTTTATATATTAGGAGAAAATGTGTTAAAAATCAGCTTTCATTTCTGGATTACACAAAAGGACCTGAAATTGTTTCCTTTTATGAAACTATAGTGGTACAGAAAACACTTGGCATAACAAACAAAGCAGGAAAAACCAAAGAGAATTCAAAATAGACTGAATGCTCAGCGGCTTTGGAATTGTTGAATGATTATGTAAGATAACTGCTAATGGCTAAAACATAATGGCTGGAAAAAAATACCCCTGAGTGACATGTGCACATGTTATATGTCTCACATTGTTTTGCAGCCTTAAGGAAAATATGATAAAAGACATATTGTCACACTTTGGAGTGATTTTGTGAGAACTGGCAACCAGAATGTGATATTTCAGGCATGGCTGTGGACGTGGTAGTAACTGTACTCACTGATCTCAGTTCCGAGGGGTTGTGTTAATGGAGTCACTGCCTGCCAACAGGTAAGCTGTTCACTGGTAACCAGGCTCCTTGGTAGGTATCAACTGGCAGTTAGTAGGGGTTAGTAAGAGTTATATTTGGAGTTATTAGGATTTCCCTTTCAGAATACGCAGAGTTTCTTCTGCTGAGAGTAGGCCTGGCCTTCTGCAAAGTTGTAGTCAGGGTCATGTGGGTTTTCCAAATAATTTCCAAATAATTTCCAAATAATTTCCAAATAATAATTTCCAATATTATTTAGCATTTTCATAGTCTTCTAATTAACTTAAACATGTTAACTTTGCAATTCCATCAAGACATCTCTCTTGATTTTATCTCTACCCAAACATTTAAACAATAACAGCTAACTCTAAATATATCGCCTGGTGTGTATAACACACTTAACTCGCCCACTGCAGTAGGTCAGTATAGATTTCACGCTAGTTAATATATCCCTTTAGCTTTTCTCAGAGGTATTTGTTCTTTAGCCTGCAGATTCGAGCTTTGCTGCAGCTTCCTTCCTTTTCTTCATAACATTCCAATTTGGGATTTTTCTTCTGTACACCTGTCCCCTGGTATCTCAATATAAGATACAATTCCAGTTTTAAAGTACTTATAGTCTCCTAGGGAACTAGATGAAACACATGCAGGGCTGTCTTGCCGCACAGGAGAGGCAGGTCGAACTCCTTGCCTGGCATTAAAAGTCTTTCACAATTTATCTCTGTGACCTCCCAATCCATCTCTGTGCCCCATTTACAGTTCACATATGGTGAACTTGAGCAAATCAGATTGTTTCCTAATCTTCCATATCCCACACATCTTCCTGCTTCTCGCTTTGCCTGTAAACAGAATCCTAAATTCTCCCTCAGAGGCTATAATGTTCTTCATTTTACTGTTTTATTCTCAGAAGTGTCCTCCCTCTTCCCATTTTCATGCCTTTACTCACCATGTTTTTTTTTTTTCTCCCTGGAAATGTCCTTTATCTTATCCATGGATGTCCAGCTGCCCCTTTATGAAGCTTTACCTTATCTCATCAACTAGAAGCATTTTTTTTTTCCTTTTCAGGACATCTAAATGTATTTATCTGCACCTTTCCCATATGATTTATTACTTTTAAAACTTTTAATTTAAAATGAATTTAAGCTTATAAGGAAAGTTGCAGAGAGTTCCATTTATACCCTTTAATTGGATTCTCCTAATGTTAGCATCTCACATAAACATAGTATAATCATCAAAGTGAGAGAATTAACATTGGCATAATATTTATCACAAGACTCCAAGTTTATTTGAATATTACCAATTTCTCCAGTAATGTACTTTTTTCTGGTCTAAGATCCAATTTGGGATCTTACATTATACTGAGTTGTCATGTCTCCTTAGTCTTCTACAAACCGTGACAATACCTCAGCTTTTCCTCATCCTTCCTGCCCTTGACAACTTTTTGCCTTAAAATATCATTCCATTGTTACATGTATATTTCCACACTCTGTTATAAATTTCCTAAAGATTTGTTACCAAGACGTTTTTTTTTCCAATTGTGTCTAGAACATGATGAGAACCCAATAATTACTACTTAACTACACGTCAGAAACAATTAGAAAGGATAGCAACAAAATCTGCACTATTAAATACCAAGCTATGTGCTGTAGTGACTTTAAGTTGTTATAAAAGTTAGAGAGCAAATATGTGAAACTGTAAGACAGAAAACTCTCTTTGTAAATACTATATCTGAACCCATGTCCTTTGGGCCTCCTGAGCAGGAGTTTCTGAAGCTCTCAACCCATAAGCTAATCATGCACACGAATACTTGGTGGCTAGCAGGAAAAGCAGATGCAGCCTCAGTCCCAGCATCCAGCGTGACCAGTTGGATCTTCTTACCGATCTCATCAGTCCCATGGCAAGGATGGGTCCTGGACATTGCATAGTCCACTGAGCTAAAATAATAACTCCCTTCCTCTCTTATGCCTTAGTTTGTGTCCTAAAGCTTTCTGTTAAGAAACTTAGAACAGAGAGTTCCAGAGTTCTTGCCTGAGCCCCTGAAGCCCAGCTGGTTCCTTTTCTGGTTCTCCCTACAAGTGACTGACGAGTGTGTCTGATGCCTCAAACCATGATGCTAGCACTCACCTACCTGGATATCCTCCAGTCACCTGCTTTTACCCATTACCATGGCTCATCTGTTCCTACTGAGTCCCACCCCTCCTCCATGAAGCCAAGAGAATGCTCAGCTGACAGCTACCATGCCTTTTGTATACTGTCATTCCCACTGGTTATCTTCTTTAGTCATATAAGCTTCTTTCTCTTTCCCACAAGCCCCTATTGCTAACTCCTAGCATAGTTCAGAATTATGCCCATTGTCCTTGGGATTCAGATGTCCTGTTATTTCATTTTGTTACTAATCTCAAATTCCTATGATATCTGCATAAGTCTATAATTTCTCACTACTGTTGTAGAGACTGAATTTGTGCTTTTCTCCTCCTGCTGAACTTGTTAGCTTGGCCTGCTGAAGAGTTGCTTTGTTTTAAAAGGACTCTAATTATTGACATCTGAAAGAGGGTATTCTTTAATTTCAGTTTCACATTGCATCAGATTCAGATTTTTCACAGAGACTCAGAAACACTACCTGACAGGTTCAAGAGAAATTGAACTGATGTCTGTGGGGTATTAACTGGAGCACTGCTGAATAATTTTTTATTTTCTTTGAGAGGCCTTACTGCAAAGAGAAAACATGCCTAGTAGGGTCCCATAGAGGTGTTTTGACATTAGGCTTAATAAAGCATGAAGAACTCATTAATAAATAACGTTCCGTGAGGATAACAAATAAAGCTGAATGCACTTGCTAGACCCTGGAGTAAATCAAATCATGCATGCAGCTATATGATTTAACTTTCAGCAGCCTCTTCATGTCTGGCAAAGCCCAATGCAACAATGCATAAATAAAACCAGCATATTATAAATGCATGCACCTTCAGTTATTATACAGACTGTCAATTTTTTTTTCATACTCTGTGGGCCCGCAATAGTAAACAAACCTTCATTGATACTGATCAGAAGGCATTTTAGTGATATACTTAATCTTTCCTAGAGGGAAGATTCTACTCATCAACATATCTACACAACAGTAGACACAGTTATATCAGTTATATCTTCTCATTTCATATCTTTTGTCTCATTATCTACAGGTAGTTAATACAATGGAAGAAGAGAATGAGCTAAAGTGTTCAGGCAAGCTAGTCTATTCAGCCAAACGGTTATTGATAAACTTTTCAGCCCAACTCAGAAAATCTTCAGAAGTGTGCAGAAACAGAGAAAAAAAAAAAAACACCTCCTCCCTTTTTAGATGAACAAAAAGAAATGAAAGTGCAATGTCCCTAAATAATCCTTCCCTGGGTTTAGAAGTTTGAGCGGTTTTAGCTGGAGTGAGATTTCATGGCTGCCCAGTGAAGGTGAAAGCTCTCAGAGCAGTGTAGAGCAGGAGGAAGCTTGGGTACTCAAGCAGCTGTATTTCTCTTCTGGTTTTGTGATGCTGAAAGTAGCTGCTGCTTCCAGGAAGCTCTTTTTACAAGGAAAAGCTGATGGACAGCTGTCAAGTGTCAGTTAAGCATGACTCATTCCAGCTGCTCAGCAATCTGTAGGGACAGAGTCTTCTGCCCCACACTCTTCTGACAGCACACATTCTCCACTCACAAATGGGTTTAGCTGGAAAGCCAAGCACGATGCAATAAAATGCAAACATTTCCAGGCACTGTTTTGATGCAACAACTTGTTGGGTGGATTAAATTTCAACTCAAAGGCCTTGCCAACCATGCCCATATGCCCAAATTTACACATCTTGCCAGACCTTTTATGTGGTTATAATGACAAAGCCATTAGGTTGCCATTTAAATCCTGCTCCAAAGCTGCAGAGTTAAGGCAACCATTATCCCGAGAATGACAGTATTCTGTTATGCAATCTTACTTGAATGTTTTCACAATTCTTATATACTTATGTATATACTATATATATAGTTGTTAATGATATAAAGTTATTTATTATAGCTTCTTCATTTTCAAGTTAATGGAGACAATGAAAATGAAGGAACAAGAAATCAGGGTTCAAGGTGATATATGAAAAGGTTTCATTTTTGAGAAAACAGAGGCCATGTGAAAAGTAGACTCTATTGAGTCTCACCAACTACTCTACATGAATCATCTCCAATTCCAATAGCCCTATGATGTTGGCAATATTATCATCTGCATTTTATACATGAGGAAATTAACACAGTGAGTTCAAGGTGCCCAAGATTGCACAGGTAAAAAGTAGCAGAAATGGAGATTTGAATTTAAGCATTCTGATCCAAGTTCACATTCTCAGTTGCCATTCTGTACTACCTTGTATGTAATCAGGAAATCTAGTCCTGATTGGCTCTATCACAAATATGAATACATACATACATACATACATACATACATATATATATATATATATGACTTCCCTTTCATCCACATTAAAATATGTTTAGGATTAGCCTGAATATCCAAGTTACCATACCTGTACAATTCTAATACATGTTAAATTACACACAATTTTCAAATACTTTGCTTCCCATAGTGATGAGTCTCAACGCCAAGATGCAAAACAAAATAAAAAAGAAAATTTTCATTTTGTTATCTTAATAACTAAGCAATTTTAGTTTCAGTGACAAATGTCATTAACATGTACCCAAGTATATATTGGTATGTATAATTTTCTTAAGAAACTAAAGAATACTCAAAACCTCAGTGTTAAAAATTTTTTCTTTTGGAAAGGAGGGGAACTTGATTGAAAGGCTAGTAAGCCTTTCAGTAGGTATAAAGTTTTGAAGGAAAGATAGCATGTCCTGATGTGCTAGGCATACGCTGGGATTTAGATAGCCTACCATGAAGAATGCCTTGATTAGACCTAGCATTAGAGTGTATTATTCGATCCTTGATAAGATTTAAACACCTAACTTTTCTATGTTGAAATCATTAGGAAATAAACTCTGCTGTCAAAACACGAATACTTTTTTTTGTACTATTTTTGCTTAAGCTTCTGAACTTAATAAGTATGCACTGAACTTATTTACATATGTAATACAGAAAGAGAATTTATAATGGCCATGCTCATCCATATAGAAATTTTTATTCATTAAGTATTCTGTTACCTGACTTGTTATGCCTCAAATGCATTACTTCTCCAAATAGATTGAAAGCTCTTTGTGGAGAAAACTACATTTGATATTTCTTTGTTATCCTTAGAGTGGTCAGGAGAATGTTTCAAAAATAATTCTACTTTCCACAGTGAATGATTTATTCTGTAATTTTAAACTCTAGACAAAAATGTATAAATGCAAATACCCAATCACAATAAATGTGGTGCCCCAAGGCACTATTTCTAGCTTATAAGTATTTAGGTATTATATTACATGATACTGTCTGTCAAATCATACTTCCCATCACATTACTTTTATTCTTACCAATTTACATAATGTATGAAATGACAATGAAAGGTAAAAGTCAGTTCAATTTCACTCAGCCCAAGAGGCAAACTAAGATAATCTTGTGCTACATAGGTTTACATAGAAGGGGAGTTTGGTTCATTAATTCCCTTGGTTATTAGAGAACAATTCATCTATGAAATGATTAAAAATAAAAAAAAATGTTCCTTTGGGAAAAGAATATGCAGAAACAATGTTGCTGCCTTATAAATCACAAAAATATTCATGGGAGGTGGGAGAGGAAAAGGGAGGTGATAGAAATTTCCAAAGACATTACTAAGGGCTTCTGATAAAATGAATTTGATCAATCAAAAATAGCATAAATCAATTCTTTTCACAGTTTCTCTATGTTAGCAATCTGGAAATATTAGCTTTGTATTTTCTTAAGTACATTACATTTAGTTATTGTTAAAAATAATAAACTATTAATCTAAAGTGCTTAACACTAGAATGCTAATAAGTCATCACATTAATAAGAACCAGATGTAGTTTTAAAATATAATTTTTGATTAATTCTACTGATTATAGAAAGCTTGAATTGTGTTATGGATATTGGAACTGATAGAAGATTCAGGTTTCAGCTTCACAGTCTTATAGGATTTACAAGTGTACACTAACAGAAGTAAAAACTGGGTGAATTATTCATTTTCTTACTTGGTTCACTATCAAACAAAATCATCCAAACCTTGATACGTTCACAAAGTACTCATTAAGTCTTCTGGACCCTGGGTATTTACAGCTGTTTTCCATAATCATCCTCATCAATCATTTAGAGCCATGTATCTAATGTCGTACATATTTTTTTAATTTACTTAAATTTTAAATTATATTGATTTAATAAATGACATGTTTGGAAGTACACATGAAAATGTGCAATGAGAAACCCCAATTTTTTCATTATATAAAACTATGGCTATATCCTTCATTTCTAGCAAATTTAGAATTCATTTATAGGAACTAAATATATAACACTTTAAGATGTGTTGTAATGCTTAAACTAAAACCTGTCTTAGGAAATTAATAGATATTGCTTTAATTGTTTAGTTTTTTGCATATCAAACTCCCTAGGCTTAGCAGTCTTTTATACTTTTCTTTGTGTTTTGAACATATTGCCTCTCTGCCCTATTAAATCTACTGAAATTATTTTTCAGTGAGTTGAATAATTTTGCTTTACGAGGGGTCAAAGAGTTCTCACATGATTCTGTATGATTTCCCAAGGATGCTGAGGAACCCAGGGCCCAGATGTTACTTAAGCTGTTGTCTAAACTCAGCACTTTATTTATAATTTTTAATTTTTTCCTTCTACAATTCATTGAAAAATAATGCAGTTGTATTTCATTTGTGCTATATATATTAACTAATAGGTAAGAAATTTCATGGCTTCATACATACTTTACTTTAAAAAAAAGTCTCTAAAAATTATTCTAATTTTTTTTTTTTTAAAGGCATTTCTGGTAGTGGCAAACTAGTTATCAAATAAGTGAGGCCATTTTGGGAGCTTAGGCATACTCACTAATCAGATTGCTTTGTGGAATTCAAAAGTATCAATGCTCCTTAATTAAAAAAGAAACAAAACAATATTTTAATAGTAAGCAATGAAAAATCTCAGGTAACATGATATACCGGAAACACGAATTGGGATTTTAAAGAATGGGTTCCTGCCCTAATTCTACTAACTGGCTTTCTGGACCTGTACATATGATTTAATTTGCACAAATTACCCTCTTTGGACTCAGTTTTCAAACCTGTAAAATAAAGCAGTTGGGCTAGAATTTCTTGGATCACTTACAGCTCAAATGGGCTATGGTTGGTAGTTGTTAGAGATATATATGGTTATCAACATGAAAATAATTCTCAAAGTGGCTTCATAAATGAACAAAATTAGACATGACTGTAGATTATTTTTTAGGAATATGTACTCAACTTTAGAGTTTAGTCCTCGTTTTTCTGAGAATCAAGTAAGAATATTACCTAAAGGGTCCATAAATAAATGGACCCTTTCAAAATACAGGTTAATTCTAAAAGTTAATGTTTGGGTTTTTTGAACTAATTTCGCATTGATTAACATCACTGTCAAGGGTATGATTATCGTGACACTATAATAACTTAAAATTACTCTATGGATTGTAAACTATCAAGACAATATAAAGAAATTTTTAAAAATTTAAATTTAATATAATTTTTTTTATTCTTCATTGTTTAACCGTAATAATCCCACGGCATTACTTGGAGAGCACTTGTTAACCAAACTATATGTAATAAAACCAAGCAAAGCATTCTAAAGCTAAAAAGTTAGTAAAAACATGTGGTAGATTAATCTGGGGAAACGCTAAGGTCCGTATCTCAATTATAAATGTCAATGCATAGAAGCTTTCAGCAAAAACAGAAAGTTTGGCAACAGCCACTTATAATGACTTCATTCTCCAAGTCTCATCCACATATTCTGATTTTAAGACAATCAGGCTGAACATCAAACAAACAAACAAACAACTAAACAAAGAAAACAGAATGAAAAAAACATCTCTTAGAAGAGCTGGTACAAACAGTAACAGATCTGATCCCACCTCCCTGCATCTTATCATATCATGCCCTTTCTGTCTTTCCTTTAATCTATGTTTCTTTTCTTTCATACCTTATTGTAGTCTATGATACTACATAATTCACTTACTTGTTATGATTATTTTTCATTGTCTGCATGTTCCAAGAGAATGTCATGTTTTGTTCACTGATGCATCTCAGGTCCTAGAACAGCCTGGTACTTAGTAGTTATTAATCAAATACTTGTTGAATGAGTGAAAAAATA